>OZ022238.1:45420357-45770357 GCA_963978895.1 Erpobdella octoculata | reverse complement strand
TAAATTTTAGCCTAATTTAAAATAATTATCAGCCACAAATTTGAATCATGAGCCGGATAATTTAAAATTCAAGCCGAATAATAATTTTACGCGTAAATTCGGCTAATCCGGATATCAGCCGAAATATTTGTTCAGCCAGCCACAAACATAAAAAATTCGGCTATGAGGTCTACCTAAGCGTCGAAGTCGGTTCTACAGGAGGTCGTTGAATCAAGATTTTTGTTAACTCGTGCATGCCGGAAAAGCAAATTTATTTTTAAAAGCAGAAGTTTTAGTATTCAAAGGAATCTTATTTTTGTCTCAACTCCGGATGAGTTCAAAAACTTCAAAAAACCATCCTTGAATTATCAAACATTTTAACTCAATATTCATTACAATTATAACTTCAAATTAAAATAAATATCGTGATAATAATAATAATGTTCATTCATTAGAACAAGGGAGAAAAATATCAACTAAAATCATCTTTTGCAAATCTCCTCGCGCAAAAGAACCCATCTCAGCAACGCCCACCACATGTCCGGTCCATTCTCCTTCTCTATCCCACACACCCCTCCAGGAGTACACAAGTGGACTCTCCCTTTCATGGAACTGCTGTCGTAAATAAAATCAGGCTCGAAGCGTTAACTTGTAAGCTGCACCACGTAATCGAATTTTCCACCAAACCATCCATCTGGAACCTGATTGGTCGTAGCCGGCCGACCAATGGCGTCAATTCCAGGCTTGTCCTTCGCTTTTTATTTGTCTCGGCTCCGGCAGGATGTGAGCATATAATCAATTGTTGCATCCGATATTCCTTCTTTTCCTTCTACTCTATCGTACTTTGAATAAATTAAAATTACTTTATGCTTTAACGGTGAAAACACCGTCAGATGTTTTGATCTACCGTTTTAATTGAATTTATAAAGCTGAACAAAAACTGAAAAAAGTGTATATGTTGAATTTTTTTAAATAAATTATCAGTTATAAACAAACCTCAAGGTTTTTAGTGTCATAAAATAACTGCGAATGTCTTAAAACATGAACGATTCGATAAATCCACAGAAAATTCAAATGGAGTACCCACCACCACCACCATCATCATCATCGACAACTGATATCGAAAGGTCTACTACACACGATGGAGATGTGACCGGTTGGAAAGAACCAAAAGAAATCAGCAAATGTATAAACAATAATAATCTCAAATTTACGAAATTGTCTTCTTTGTCAAGTCGTGCGAAAGCGTTTTGCATTGATTCTCTTTTGAATTCGGAGATTAAACAAAATGGCGAAGAAAACATCATCAGCGAAGATGAAAAGCGAGAAAACGAATGCAACGGCGGCGGCGGCGGGTTACTGAAACATCATCATCATCACCACCGCCATCATCGAAGAGACGAACTATTTGTTTCTTCTACAAACGAGGAACAGTTCGTTAAGCTCGACCGTTGTCAAGGCGACGCCGGCTTCCGTCGCAACATCAAAAGACCTTCACTCGATGACGAGTTGACTCTGGCGAGAGAGATCTGTCGGTCTCCCTTGACCGACGACGACGACGCGATCTCTTACAACAAGAGAACCAGAAGAGACGAATCACTCGCAGGCAGCATCGTCGACAAGACAGTGCCGGCAGACGTGTTTCAAGTCTACTCGAAATCAGAAAGTTGTGACAGCGACGTCGATGTTGATGATGACGTCATTTCGGAATGCGACGAAAGAGAAGAAGAAATTTCCAGAACGGCGTTCTCCGGTTTCGAACTGTCCGTTGACGTTCCTTCGCGTCTGTCATCGCCGAGTGAGCGAAACAATCCGCCAACAACCGACGAGATGATTCAGCAGCAGCAACATCAACAACAACATCGAAACTTTGTTTCAACGATAAACGGTGCTTATTGTAACAGCAAAATGAATCGATCTAATGAATATCGAAGAAGCGATCCGAGTTACTGCCAGCAAGCCAGGTTCTTCTTTCAAGCTGCACACCCCCCTCGTAAAGAGCAGGTGGACTCTTCCGACGCTAACGAGGCGTGCAGGGTTTCGGCGGAACCTTTTGATGAAGGGGCGCACGACTTTACTCCCCTTGGTAACGTCACGATGAACTTGATGAAGTGTGGAGATGACGTCATGAGCGAGAAAATAAAGCTGAGATGTCGCCTGGAGACGAAGGAGCTTTGGAATAAGTTTTACGAACTTGGAACTGAAATGATAATAACAAAGTCTGGGAGGTTTGCAATGTCTTGTGTTCTTACTTAGCTGCTCAATTTAAAGTCGGTTATAATTCTAAAGGGGTTTTTAATAGTTTGTATGAAATTTAAGTAATCTATTTTTTTAAATTACTTTAATCATTTAAAATTGTGAATAGGTAACTAAAAATTGTGGCGTAAACTTTTTTTCTTATATTTTAAACAATTAATAGCATATTAAAAACCCATTCCTGTTGAACAAAAATTAACCTTCATAAAAACTTACAACATCCACTGAATTGATTTTTAAATAGAAATAAATTCAAACTCGAGGAAGTTATTAAATGTGGCAACCACCTAGATGGCTTACCCGATTAAGTTTCAGAAGGTCACACAAAATTTTAAATGTAAGCGTAATATTATTATTATTTCTTTCGCCATTACAATTTCTGAAGAACATAGCTTTAGTGAGAGGAGGAATATAAACTAAAAAGTTCAGAATTCGTAAAGAGGTTGGAAAAGGTTCCTGTAATGAATAAAAGCACTCTAAGAATTCAATTCAATCCGAAACTTAAACTTAAATTTAAAAAAAAACTCTGAAAACTCGGTTGGGTTAAAAAAAACATTGTTCTAGCAAAAACGTTCATTTTTTCAAGCCGCGTGTTATTTTGAAACGCCCCCACAGGAGAATGTTTCCAACACTTAGAGTCAGCTTCAGCGGTTTGCGCGTGGAGTCGAAGTATGCAGTCATGATGGATATCATTCCGGTGGACAACCGGAGGTACAGGTACGCCTACCATCGCTCTTCGTGGCTCGTTGCGGGCAAAGCCGACCCCGCTCTGCCGTGCCATCTGTACGTCCATCCGGACTCTCCGTTCACCGGGGAACAGCTGTCGGCCCAGGTTGTCTCCTTCGAGAAGTTGAAACTGACCAATAATCCTCTCGATAAATCAGGACATGTAAGAGATGTTTCATGGATTTGATTATAAAATGTATCATTTTATAAATCAATTATTTGAGTTGATAATATTTTTTTTTTAGAAAAAAAACCATAATCAACATTTTTTCAATAAGCAGATAATCTTAAACTCAATGCACAAGTACCAGCCTCGGATTCACGTGGTCAAGCTTAAAGGAAGCCACCAATCACTAGAGAATCTTCCAACGTCTCAATTCAGGACTTTCATCTTTCCGGAAACCATCTTCACAGCTGTCACAGCTTACCAAAATCAATTGGTTAGTAGCTAGACCATCTAAGCTGAATAATAGCAGATGAATTTTGTTTTCATTGCTGACGCCACTGTGGTATAATTCACTTTAGCAACATCTTGAATAGATGTCACAAAATTAACCTCCACCTTTTAACCTTTCCCGATTAAAAACAATTTTATTAAGATTAGAAAACTATATGTAATTAAAATAAAATAAATATAACTATTTGAATGTTATATGTGAGAAAAAATATGAATTACTCGATAGTAACTTTCTGTTATTTTTAGATAACGAAATTGAAAATTGACAGCAACCCGTTTGCGAAAGGGTTTCGAGATTCGTCTAGGGTTTCAGAACTTGAAAGGTTTGTTTAAGAAATATTACCTACTTCATGCATGCGTTTGTAGATTTTGATATGTACAATCAATTATTTTATTTAACAGATTTCAGTTAACAAAATTTTCTGTTTGGTATTAAAACACAAATAAGCGTCGTTTCAAACCATGCATTGATCGCCCGTTAAGTATCTCCGTTTTTATCCAGGAATTAACTTGTAAAGATTGGAAAGAAAAAAATAAATAATAAAAATACCAAACTTAAAGAAAAACTTACCATAAACACAAAATAAATTATTTTAATATATGGCTGGAGAGAGAAACTTGTCATCCGTAAAATTCTTCTTCCATTTCAGGCCAACAGCAAACCACTTATTGCCGCACTTCTTCCGTGACACCCCCATAAAATTTCCACGCCACTCTCAAGACGTTGTCCTCTCTACCAGACTTGGCCTCTTTGACGCTTCTCAACTTTTCAAGTCTTTTCCTCCTTTTCCAGGTAACTAGATGGATGTACTATTTGTACGTTATTTTCAGACGTACTGTTGTGTGCGTGTGTGTACGTGTTTACGGTAGTTTATTTTCAATCATATAAACTACAATTCATATTTTACTGAACTAACAAATCACGAACGCATTATAAATTTAATAACTAATAAATTATTCAAACGCATTCAAACTCTGCGAGTAAAAAGACAATGTGAATGCCAAACTCGGCTTTGGTCAATGCGAGATAGTACCATGCATGGTTAAAAGAAGTGTGAACCAAAACTATCATATTCAGTTATAATCTGTGACACTTGTGACAAGAAACATTTCAGTCGTAAAACACCAGTTGTGAAAAAATCTGAACTAGTCTAAAAAGTAGCAAACCCTTCTACCACAGCTTTTGGACAACTATTAGGTGGCTCCAAAAGTGGGCATAGGCTGTATTGGGCTGGGTAGGATCAGAGTTGTCAACGGGTCAGGTTGACCTAGTGTACAACTTGGGGTGGCATACTGGTGAGGCGTTAACACGTAAAAAAACGGTAGCTCGGTTCTCAACAGTGACACCAGCGCCAATGTTGATGTAGATGAATGTGTTTTAAAAAAATTCCTGTATTTTACTGAGTTGTGGTAGCAAGAAATGGGAAAGCTTGACTGAAAGGGGCGGGACGCATAAGACCTTTTTGATGGTATAGCGCTACTATAATAATATCTCATATCTGTAAGTACTAAATCATTCTTCAGTGACATTTAGTCAATAAAAAAACAAAAACAACTCTTCCATAGTTTTTCGGTTATAGCAAAATGTTTTTTTATCGATCGGTCAATCGTTATGGCCAGTTTGTTATTTATGTAACTAATCTAATTAAAATTGTCATGCATCATTATAGGAGATAAAATGGTAGTGAATGGCCACATTTTTTACACTTTTCTTTAACTCAATTATGCAAAAACATATATACGCATTAGAATAAAATTTGTTTTCTAAATAATCAATTTTCATTCTTTCATGCATAACATATCACTATTAAATTGTGTGCATCAGTATTTTTAAAACTTCTAGCATTTATTTAAAAAACCAGTAAATAACTCAACTTTTCAAGAAAAATCTGCTTGGTGATTCAGTACAGCCTTTTAGTACCAAATGACACTAGTCAGATTTTCTTCAGTGAAGTTGCAATTATTTTAATTATTTGACAAAATGTTTGTAGTTCATACACAAGTGTTTCTAACTGTTAATTAAAAAGGATTATAAAAACATTTTGTTAATTTATTAACAAATAGTAACCTACTTTGTATGATTATTTATGAGTCAGAGGCAAAATTTATATGTTTATTTTTTTCGATTAATTTCTGAAAAATCGGATTTCTTGATTGTATAAAAATTTTATCCGAATCTGCAGTATATACATGCCATATAATTTTGGATAAAAATTTAAAATTTTCTGTGTCTTCATTTTCATACAAATACTTAGACATAGAAATTTGAATATATCTTATCAGTTTCACCTCCTTATTTTGCCAACATTGCAAATTTTAAAATGAAAGATATATTTGAAAACATATCAGTTTTATGTTATTGGTAACAAAACTATATTGGCATTATCATTTTTGTTTATATATAGATTCAGTAGTGCTTTCCCGGGGGTTCGCAGGGGTTCGCGCCAACCCCCTGACGTGAGTGCTATGGTTCGTGCGAACCCCCTGGTAATCATAAAAAATTACTTTTAATTAGTCTCATTGTCGGTTGTGTAGGCTAATCACTATTACAGAAATTTTGCTCTTGATTTTATCCCATAGCCCTGATTCTCCGAAAATTATTGACACCCGAAAGTTGGGAGGAACCATAACTCAGCAGATGATACCAGGGTCAGGGATGTAAATTGCGGGGGAGCAGGGGGGAATTTGTCCCCCCCTGATTTTCAGAATTTAAATTTTTTTTTACTTAGACTTTACTATATATTTTTTTTTATTTAGACGTTATTTAACCTAGTGATGATTCAATGCGTATTGGAATCCTTCTGACATGTGTAGACAATTTGCCCCCCTTGATTTCCAAAATTTATTTTTTTCACCTAGAGTTTATTATATAAATTGTTAATTTTAACTATACTTAACTTCGCGATGATTTTAATGCTAGATTTACCAATAAATGCAGAGTAATAAATTGTGTATCAGCGTTGGTCCAAAGTTCAACTGTTTTCTGTGCCAAAATACAATCAGCAAACTCGTGGAGCTTTACCCTATTAGTGATATATTGATACAATGTTGATTCCCTCACAACTGTCTACATCAAAGTTATTATTATTTATTACACAAAAATAAAACAAAATTCTACCCACCCCATTTTGGACATCTTTTTTACGAATCCTGTACTTGCCCCTGCAGTTGATTTAATCATTCACGCCCCTTATACCCAGTGGCGGATCCAGAATATCCTGAGGGGATGCACTTCAGAAATTTTTCACATTCTCTTTAAAAAAGCTGATAACTGGTGAGGAGTAGTTGTAAGTATTTTTCCAATTTTTTTTCTAAGACTTCCACTTTTTTCCCCAAAAAACTACAGTCGTTTTCCAAAAACCATGTAATACACCCAAAAAATATTAATTGATAGTCTGGGGGGTCTGCATCTTTTTACCCCTTCCTTTTTATACCTACGTATTTAATAGTATTTATATAGATATAAAAGATAATGTGTGTGTGTGTGAGACCATTCGTTTATCACATCCAAGCCACAGGAGCAGCATTTGGCATACAGGTAGACTTCATTGATAAGAAAATTAAAAAAATTCGTTATTCGTTTAATGTGTTATTAGCAAAAAAGAGAAAAAATAAGCAAAAAAACACGTGTAACACCGGGCAACCCAGTAAGTAAGCTATATAATGGCGAAAAAAATGTGCCCCCTCTCCCCCTGGAAAATGCTGAATTTACGTCTCTGACAAGGGTGAAAAATACAACTCGAAAGAATATTGTGAAAATCAATTAGCTATTTGGAAATGTTTTATATGATTTAATTACTTTATAATAATATGTATGAATGTATGAAATTTCAGAATACTAGCTTATGTAGTAAATAATTTTGTGTCTTTTCTAATTAGTAAACAAAATAAAAGTAAATATGAAGGATAAATTGGTTTTTTTCATGATAGTTTAATATTCATCAGCTAGTGGGCTACTCTGCTAAATAATATTTCAATGGGAATTTTAATATTAAAAAAATGTTAGAAAATATTTACTGCAAACCCCCTGGTAAAATTTTGGGAAAGTATCACTGTATAGATTATAGATTAATTTATTCTGTGTTGACCGGGAAATTATCAGAAAGGTCTTCTTTTCTACATAGAAGTCGATAGAAGCCCTCATCTATGTTATGCCTGGTAATTCTGCCTACTCAAAAATAAATAAAGTTTCCACAAATCATTGGACATATTTGTACATAGAATTTTGAGTTTCTATATATTTTTCTTCAGCTGTAGATTTTTACAGTACTTTGATCTAACGTTCATATAGAAACGTTCATATATATCACAGAACCAGATAAAGCAAATTTATATTTTATACAAAAATACATAGATATTTTATATAATAAAATTTCTGCAAAAAGTACATGAAATTAAAGGTAATTTATTTTGTTCTGTACAAAAAACGAAAAGTTAATATTTAGAAGAAAATACCTTAAGAACCAAATGAAGATGTATCCGAGAGAGAAGTTTTCCCGCTAGTGAATTATTACTTAACAAGCTATTAATAAAATATTAATTAACATTTTATTTTAACCAAACTTCTGATCAGTTTGAAAAAAAATTACTAAAAAAATTGCCATAAAACTATTTCTTATAACAGATTTCTATTTATATCTTTAAAAATTATATTTATTTATATCTTTAAAAACTATATGTATTTATATCTTTAAAAATTATATCTATTTATATCTTTAAAAACTATATATATTTATATCTTTAAAAATTTCCTTCATAGATATCCTTCACCACACCCACCATCATCATCATCACCACCAGCAGCAGCAACAGACCAACGCCACAAAGAACAACCTCTTCGACATATGCTCTCAAATCTTCTTCAACCAATCGTCGTCTTTCTACAATAAGAACAGAGACAGCAATAATTCAAAACGGTCAGCGGAAACAGTTTAGAAACTTTTTCAAAGACAAATTGTTCTCATTTAGTTTAATTCTTTCACATTTTTCGAAGCTGCAGGTTATACTCATCGTTGTATGCAAATACAATTTTTCAGAGTTTGTTGTGTATGGATAATATTTGTTTCCGATTGTAATTTATTAAGACGATTTATCAAATAATCGAATAAAATATTTTATTCCTGAAATACATTTTGACCCTTCAATTAATACTCAGCTTGTGTAAATCTGTTTGAAAACGTTGTTGTTCTTAGATTGTGCTTAATGGTACATATCAACGAACAATATTATAACTATCATACAGAAAAGTTGTATACAAATATTACTGCATTGAAAACATTGAAGTTAAAATAAAACACATATTAAACAAGTAAATTAAAAACGAATTTTTAAAACCAATGCTCTTATATGTAATTAAAACACAAATTTTGCAATCAATTTTTTCTTATATTACTCTTTTATTTTATGTTAAAGTCGAAATATCTTAATTATATCGAAATATCGAAATTAATTAAAATTATCTAAATTAATTGACTTATTGTAAAACTAATAATTGAATATTGCATTGTCTTCTATTTTAAGCATGTATGCAAAATTTGAAAAAATCTATCATCAGGAAGTGACTCAAAAATTGATTGCAAGATTTGAAACAGACAGAGAAACAAACAGACAGACAGAGAAACAGAGACGACGAGTTAATAAAAGCATTGGTAATAATAATAAAAATATCATCAAAAATCATCGAATTTAAATATCTCAACTATTTTCATGAAAATTTCGTACACGCTTGAGAATCGCGGTCAGTGAGTGTGGTTCGTGTTAACTTGGTAAAATAGTCTGCCAGTCGGTTAGCGTTTTGTGGTCAAGAAAACCCTCAAGAAAACCCTCAAGAAAACCCTCAAGAAAACCCTCAAGAAAACCCTCAAGAAAACCCTCAAGAAACCCCTCGATAAAATCCTCAAGAAAATTAACTAAATTAATTGACTTATTGTAAAACTAATAATTGAATATTGCATTGTCTTCTATCTTGAGCATGTATGCAAAATTTGAAAAAAATCTATCATCAGGAAGTGACTCAAAAATTGATTGCAAGATTTGAAACAGACAGAGAAACAGACAGACAGAGAAACAGACAGACAGAGAAACAGAGCCGACGAGTTAATAAAAGCATTGGTAAAAAACCAGAACTTTCTCAAACCATAACTTTCACTTCACTAAGAAAGATGATACAAAAGAAAAATGATACAAAAGAAAAATGATACAAAAGAAAGATGATAGAAAAGAAAGATGATACAAAACTTGAATGTTTTTTTTTTAATTGTTGGTAATAAAGAACAAACATAAAAAAGTTCATATGCAACCAGCCAGTAATAGAAAGAAGATTTTCAACTCCAAAAATTAGGAATAACACATTAATAAAAGGAAGGGATGTTGTTTGATACGTATTAATGTCATTCAGAAATGCTAGTATTATTATTATTCAGCCAGACAAACTTTATAAAAAAAATTGAAAAGAAACAATTTATGTTTTAACGAAATCCTTAAAATTGAAAAGGTTTGAAAATTACCGACAATAACTCTTTAAAAAATTGAATATTTGCTTACTTGAAAATAAATTTTTGTAAATCATACGACGATCATGGTGGATCAAAATTTTATAAATATAATGCATAAAAGAAGATTTTGCGGGAATTATAAAGCTTGTTTCAGACGTGCTAAATATGATAACTTTTTGAAGATGCTCCAAACAATTGTGTCCACGGTCGATCAAATAAACTCATATCCCTATTTAATCTTACATGTTGACCTTTTATTTCGTTCTTGTCCCGCGTCTGTATTTTTGCTTGAGTGTTCTGACCCATGTAGTTGTCCCTGAAAGTACAACAAAGCTTTTCCGCAGGCACGACTAAGTTCTTCCCAACCTGTATACTTTTATGCAATGGCCCGGTTAAACTGGCAAACTGACCTTTTCTTTTCCTGTTTTTCTTTTAGAACCAGTCCTTCTTAGATGAGTTAGACTACTAAACATTGTTTCGTGTGTCACGTGGTGTAGCGTTGTAACGTTTACGTTTAGATGGTCAATATGGAAGTACAGCAATATTGGTCCAACCCTCGAAGAGGTAGCAAAACTCGATTTTACCCAACTATACCCCTTTCTTTTCAATGAACAGATAGAGTTTCGAAACCGACCTCTGGAGCTCCCAGTTTGGTACTGAGTATGACTTTTCCAAGCCTACCTGGTATCTTCTGACAGCTTTTAAGATCTTAATACAAACAATCCAAAAATATGCAATAATTATTTTTAACTATTTTGCTTTAAAAAATAAACAAATTTTAAAATAAACTTAATTTAATTTAAGCAAATCCATAAAAAACGACCCCTCTAGATAGAGTTGATATGCATTCTATTTGAAAGACACTCTCGCTGCAACACCCCGCACTCTTCATGAAGACGCGTCTTAAATCCTTCCTTCCATTGGATTGTCTATTTTTCTATTTGCCGAGGATTACCGGGACAAGTAGAAGATGCTTACAAATGGCGACAACGATATCGACCGGAAGTGAGTAGTGATCTGGCGCCCCTGGAGTGATTCCCCTTCAAGTCTAACACCCACTTAAAATGGCGCTTTTCCCCCAGCAAATAAACGACAAGATTACAAGGACCGTGCAGTTGACGAGCTTTCTTTATGCAACAACGGTGGCAGATTACTACTGATATCATAGTTGAACGACTAATCAAAAAAAAAATATCTGTTGTCTTTTACATTTTTCTAGCATCTCAAAAAATTATTTCTTATTTTATTTGTCATTTATTTATTTATTAATCGTTTTTATTCAAAAAGAAAGAAAACTTATCAAATTTATTTTGAAGTTCACGAAATTGATTGACCCGAAGGATTAGCGAACGCGTTACGCTTCTCCAGAAGAGGCGCTTTTCCCTTGAAACGATATTCTCTACAAAGTCTACAACAACACAATCGAAATAATTACTTATCGAAACGGGCAGAGCTTTCTATCCATCCGTCCATCGATCCACCCGAAGAGTGAATAAAGACAATGGGGAGGTCTTAATAACTATTTATCTCGGCTAGTTAATCCCGTCTGTTGGGGTCAGCTCTGCCTCCACTTCAGTTCAAGGCGATCTTGTAATTGACTTCACCCCACCGACGCGTGTTAATACCGCACGCCGAAAAACAATAAAAAAAGAGATGTTAACCTCTTAAGCAGATTCGCGTTCGAAACCGTCTGTCCAGAAGAACGACTTGATATCTACTACGATTGCATCGATTCCAATTTTTCGCTGGCGGCGGCTGTTAAAAACTGTAAAAGAAAACAATTAGGGAACAAGTATCAGACGAAATAAAACGATTGTGTTGAAGACAAATTGTGTTTAAGAAATTTTGAAACCATCTTTAAATTAATTTATCTTTATGGTTTCAGTTGATTGTAGGCTCTCGGTGTTGATTTTCTAACTCTCTGATTTGCTTGTCCTTCCGCTATATTTTTTTTATTTTCTTCTTTTAATAATTGACAGAAAAAAATTGAATCAATTTAAAATATATCAGAATCAAACCCGTGGCCAGATTTTACACTTTGACCGACGCAATCAAATTTTTATTCAGACCCCTTGATTTTGAAGGAGGATATTTTAAAATTTAGGAGGTGATGAATGATCGATATTAGAAAAGTTTCCACTGAGATCCGTTTCATTTTTTTCTGCAAAATAATGCAATGAAAGTCCTGAAGAGCGGCCATCCTCGGGGAATAGCAAAAATGTCCGGCTTCTCGTGTTTGTCCGTTCTTCGAAGACAAGCTATAATATGCCAGATACGGATTTAAAAAATTCGGTTCCAACAAAAGTGTCCGTTACTCTTAGCAGCCACTCTTCAGGAGTCTAATACTCTAGAGGACTTTTACTGTATTTAAAATTGTGTTTTTAGTTTTACAAAAGAATACAAAAATTCAATCGCATCACCTTTCATCCATTATTCCTTTGATCAAATTTAAAACTTTTTTGTGATTTTTATGACTTTATGAATAACTGATAAGCAAGCTCATAAAATTATACAAGTTAATGTCGGCTTTGCTTGACATGTTGTCATAAGCTGCTTGCCTATGTGTTGTATATTCGAGTTTGTCGGGTTTAAAATGAAGTTTTGGCTGCTGCAATATCAAGAGCAAGCAGAAAGTTTGCAGTTATTTCTTATTGTGGATTTAATTTGAGCCGAAAGCTGTAAACACTTTAATTATTCTCATCTTTGTTTTAACAACAGTCTTTAGTTGTTTCTCATTAAAAAGATATAGAAGTTTCTTCAGTTTCTATTAGTGTTATCAGCATCAAGTTATCAAAACGATAACTGTTAATAATCGTTGCCGCAAATTCTGCTCACAACGGAAATGGATTCATCCATGATTCATCTTTTGCAGTTCTTGAATAAAATGCTACTAGGATGTAACTAGTGGCGGCGATTGAGCAAAACCTTTGGGAGGTGAAGATTTTTTAAATTTACCTTGGAGAATCTTAAAACTCAATATATATATACCATTCTTAGGTAGTTACATTTAAAATTTTTGTATGAGGGGGCAAATCCATTATACACGAATAAATTTGTAAACAATGCCATAAAAAATGCCATCAATTTTTCAGAAGGGGCACTTTTCTCATCCCTATGGGCGGGTACTCATGGATGCGCCCCCCTTACTCCAAGACGAACTCATCATATTTGGAAAAATTGCAGGGCCCTCCGATTTGGCCTGGGGGGGATTGCGCCCCTGCAGACACACGAGGCTCAGGGCCGTAACCAGGAATTTGGAAGTGGGGGGGCCGAAAAACTTTTGGGGGGGGCACTGTATAAATTTTCTAATCACATAAATTGCACATTCCAGTGATTTAACCCCCAAAATGTGCTTCACGCAAAAAACAGGTTTAGCGATTGAAATTTGAATCTTAATCTACCATATTTAATTGAATTTGAAAATATTCTGAATCAACATGGAAAAAAACACATCACTTGGATCATGATGTCAGAGAACAATACGGCGCGATTTTTGGGCAAACTTTTCTATGAAAATGTTCAAATCTACTTTTAGCGTAAAATCCTTCTCAAAAGCAAGTAATACCAGTTTAAATTTACGCTCAAGGCCCATTGGTTGGCGATAAGGCCGCAGAATCCGCGTGAGAGTGGAGAAACTGCTCTCGCACGTAGCAGTCGACACACCGCTGGTGATTGCTTAGGCATACAGCTGATACACATTTGGAAATGCATCGCGGTACTGCAGCATTGCATATGTTGCATCTTCCTACGACGAATTTGGCTGGAATTAGTTACGGCACGGTTGCATTGCACTAGGCAACTTGGTCGAGGCAAAGGAGCTGGCTGAGTGGTGGTTCCAAGCACTTCTCAACAAGAATGTTCTGAGATGATGGAACGAAAGATCCTACAGCTTGAAACAAAGCCAAGTTGGACTTCCCAAACTGGTGGTTTATTTCAAAATGGTGTTGTAGAGCTCATGAGCTCGCGTGAAGTAACTTTAGAACCAATAATATGGTAATGACCCAAAAGTGGACCTGACCAGCCGGTCAGCCAGGTGCTCTGAACTCGTTTGCACTTTACTGACACTACATGGTCATCCTCATTTGATGGAAAACCAGCAGAATCTGCCATTTGATCAAAAACATCTGCAGACCACAGGGCAAGAAGGCTCTCTTTAGCTGTGGAGATCAGTTCCATAGCAAGAGACAATTGCACAAGCGACCTTGCAACAAAGCACTGACCGTTGACAGCAAGCTCAGTATTTTGACAACGGCATTTAAAAAAAATCCTTCTTTTAAACTTTGTTGAGCAGCCCAGCTGCTTCAACCAACACATCAACCAGAGCTTTTTCTAAGTTGGCAACAATTTCGAGGATCTGCAAAATTTCCTCTCTGTTGTTTTTGACAACCATTGCAGATTTATAAGGGCCAGTCCATCTTTGAGTAAGTAACCGCTTTATTTTGTCACCTACATACAATTGCTCATATAAGTTAAAAAAGTTGTTTATCTTTATCTCTGATTCCATAGCGTGCGCAACCACATGATAGAGTTGGCGATGCAGTGCACGTACGGAATTCGGCGGCCCAGAGTGTTTTGAAATATTTTCTGGACACCTCTCTTTCCGCCGTTCATTACACTGGCGTCGTCATAACATTGACTCAAAATTCGAGCGGGGTCCAGCTGCTGAGCCTGAAGCTCTGTAAGCAGCGAACGTGTCAGGCTTTTAGAATCTAACTCACTAGCCTTGATCTTTGAGATCATGTGCTCTATTGCCTTTCCACAACGCACATAGCGAATGACAATCGACATATCCTCAACATTGCACTGATCTTGACTTTCGTGGCGCTTGATCGAATACCAGTTAATGTCAGAATCTTTGCATTCTTCGACAATCAAAACTTATACCATCTGTGCCATCAATTCGATTACCTCGTTTTGGATAAAAGACGACATGTACTTGGCATTTTGAGGCATGTTTTTTAAATCATACACAATTTATCATACTTCGCCTACATTTGCTTTGTTGAACTAGACAGCAATACAAAAAACTGGGGGGGCCTGATTGAGCTGGGGGGCCCGAGCAAAACTAGGAAGGCCTGAACAAAACTGGGGGGGCCCAGGCCCCCCCGGCCCCATAGCTGGTTACGGCCCTGACGAGGCTAAAGTTCATACGAGCGCGATCGGATGGACCGAAGGCACTACAAGATTGAAAAATATTAGCCGAAATATTTGATATAACTAAGTAGATATAATTCCAAATGTATGAAAACTACAACTAAAATATTCTAGTGTAGAAAAGGCATCACCCAAATCATCTTCTGCCGCGAAAAAATTAAAACTTCGTCGATTTAAAGATTTGGCTAGCGTATATCTCTCCGTAACCGACTAAAAATCGTTAAGTTTTAAGCCCTTCCTGATTATCGACCCCGTTTATTTTTAGAAAAATTACAACTGTTAACTAAACGTAACTGTAAAACTTCACCGTCGGTCTTGCATGCTTGAGTGAATGTTTGTAAAGCTTGAAAGTGAAATTTAACTAACTTCCCGTCATCCAATCGAGATGAAATTTGAAATATAGGCTCGCTCATCATGACAATGCATTAATTTAAATTTTCAAAATGTTGAAAGAATTTATTTTTTAACTATAAATAATGATTATCTAGAACAAAAACAAATCAAATACAATTAAATAAAAGTTTACATATACAAATTCTAAAAAATGTCATTTCAAAAGAAATTTTTGCAATAAATGAAAAGAAGGTAAACTCAGATAAAATGTGATTGTTAAAAGAACCTTATTTTGTACGACTTACGTGTACTTGTCTAATTTGAAAGGCATACATGTTGGATAATAGAGTAATCGCTTGGACCGGCCTGTTTCATAAGCCAAAATTCCATGACCGGTTCGTTTTTACAATTCCTATAAGCAAAAAATCTCGGGCTGTTAAATTTTGCCTATAACAATACTCTGCTGGTCATGCAAGTTCATGTTTTAAAAATAGTTTATTTGCGAAACTATCACTTAAAAACTTTTTACCTAAATGTGACATATCTGCCATTAGTTTGTTGGCTACGACCTCCGAGGAAGACAGTTATTAGTGAATGATTTTCTTAGCTTTAATAGTTACATATCACATTGATCACCAATTGTAGTCTTGGATGAGTGCTAGACTTCTTTCCCTGCACAATCACCGACAGTGTTTAATCCAGATCCCTTGAATTTGATGGGATTGAAATTTGGGAAAGGGGAGATTGATAAAAATTTTCCAACTGGATTTTCATAACAAAATTTAAACTCAGTTTAAAGATCCCTTGAATTTGGGAAAGGGGAGATTGATACCACTGACATTTCAATAAAAAACTTTCACCAATTTTTATTACAAAACATGTTTAAAAAAATTGCTTGTTTAGTTATAAAAGAGCAAGGGACTCAATTTTTATCTTATTGTAAAACAACCATTAACAAGAATTTTCCAACTGGCTTTTCATAAAAAAAAATTTAAACTCAGTTTGAAACTTTAAGCAAAATATATCTATCAACTTGTTTCAAGGAAATTTTAGGGTACAAAAAAAACTTGTGGGCAATGATTTCAAATTCATTTATAGGTGTGTTCCCCATCTAGGAAATTTTGTTATACCACAGTACATTACATATAAAGATTAAATTTCAAAACCCTGGAATAAAGGCCTGCACTCAGGATCCAACATTGAACAGCTAGACCAACTTCTTGGATAATGTAAACACAGCGCTACAGAAGCCTCATAGAAAATCAAAGGCACAGAAAAAAACCCAGTTAGGTTTGTACGGATGTTAGGACTAAATCTTTAGCATACTAAAGATAGTATATCTTTAGCAAAACACTCACAACCAAAGCCCTTGCATTATCAAGAGGCTTTAGACACCAAAGCGTTAATTAAAAGGTATACCATTTAAACAACAAGCCTGATTTCAATGTCATCCAGACAAACCAAATCCAGGCCAACAAGGAGTTAATGCACTTGTCAATCTTAAATGCCATCTGTACCCTATTCACAAGATATCAAATAAACACTAAACCAACATTCTAAACATGAGTCTCAATTGCCAACATAACATTTATGCCCATAATATTCCCAGATGAGCTATCTGACTCACAACATAACAATGGAACACGACAAAATTTATTATCTATACTATAGAAGGTTCAACTTTTAATCTTTGTCGGCTTCATCTTCCTCTTCTTCGTTGTTAATTTGGAAGTAGCGAAGTTCATAAGAGTCTTTTCCATTTGCAACTACACGCAGCCAGTCTCTCAGATTGTTCTTCTTCAAATACTTTTTTGTCAAGTATTTAAGGTACCTTCAAATTATTTAAAATATTACATCACCTGACCAGAAACAAATAATAATTGTTTAAAGAACATACCTCTTAGAAAATGGGATTTCAGAGCTGACAACAATTTTGGACTTTTGCTTTTCAAGAGTTACATTTGACCCAAGATTTCCTGTTTTGCCATTAACCTTTATTCTTTCAAGAAGAAATTTTTCCTAAAAAATAAATAGTTGGCTTGTTCGTTTCACTGAAACCTCTAGGGAATGGACACCCTAGCTGCCAACGAATTAGGGAAGTTAACCCTAATTCAACATTTTCTTTAATTAAATTATAAACGAATGACATCCCGGACACAATTTTTTTACCCTAAAATTTTACTAGTTAAAACCAGATTCTAACCAAGGTAGCACAGTCCATAATTCCATCTTCAACCGGATGGGTGCAATCCAAAGTGTACTTGAGAGAAGCCTTCTTTTTCTTACCCTTACTGGCGGCTGACTTAACCGATTTCTACGAATGTGAAAAATCACGTTAGAACCATACGTCAGGACAACTATAGCATTCATAAACAAGTCCGCAACACATAACATCAACAAATGTATATCGGAATAACAGCAAATCACAAAACTTACGCGTGAAACTTTGCCGGAAACCATTTTATTTTCTAGTCGGAACCGAATAACGTCGACCACAGCAACACAAACAGATCAAAAAAGGAAGAGTACCTATTATAATTTCCGATGCATAGACATCAACAACTATATATCTGGTAATTGAATAAAAGAAAACAAGTTTCTGTTAACTAAAAAAATTGTAATGTACTAAAATTTTAAAAAATTTAGTTTTTAAATTTATAGACATAATAAATGAATACATAAAAAATTATATTGGCAGCGCGGATCTACTAATTCTTGGTAGGGAGTCGTGGGCACTTTTCCAAAAACATTTCGAACACTATCATATTTTATCCTCCTAAAAACATGATGACCGGAAAAGGGAGGGGGTGATGGTAAGTACTTTTCCAAAAAATTTGGGATTTTTCGGAAAAATTTGTTGGTTCATAATACTCTGGTGGGTGGGATGCATCTTCCCCTTAGATAGATCCGTCTTTGTATATAAACCTAAACGTCTCAAAATTTGACTTGGCGATTGAGGCGCTGAATACGGCTGCCTGCATCGTAGTGGTCTTGAAATCGATTCGTCGCTATAACACCACTATAATATCATCGGAATCTAAAATCTAATCTTTGGCAGTCAAATGAAATGAACAAGAGATATTTAATTATTTCTCAATAATAATAAAATATCACAATAATTAATTGATTATTACTTTTGATATAATATAGTCATAGTAATAGCATGGAGTATAGTATAAAGGTAATATACTCCTTTATACTCCATGGTAATAGCCTTTACAGTCAAACTTTGCCAGGGCCGCGTTGCTCAATAAATCAGGGTGTTATTGGCAGACTGCATATGCTGGTTAATCGGTTATAATAGAATTAATTTACCAATCATATTATTTATAACAATTATTTTTACACTTAGTTTAAACAGATGAACATAAAATTAAAACCAGAAGGATTCCACTTGTTGACCCATCCAAATCATAAATTAGTATAATAAAGACGGATGTCAAATAAATAATTTAACATTGGCCATACCATCTAATAAACGCTTACTTCTATCATTCTTTAATTCCATTAAAAAAATTATTCACTTTCGCTATATGGTTGCGAATGCAATACGAATACCTAAAACTGACGACGGCTTCCTTGGCCTTAACCACCTCTTCAAGGTCACACCTTTCAATTAATATAAAAAATACAACACCTACACTGTCCAACACCCAAAGTAATATCACATCTTTTGTAAAATAAAATGTTTTAATTGTGAGTTGAATTACTTACATAGTTATGTTACAATCAACAACAATAAACTTTGTTGCAATCACAGCTATGTATTTTTTGTCATGTATGTACAAGGTCATTCAGTTTTAATCTTTCATTGATTGACAACCAGTTTTTTTTAAATGCAGTACAAATTTCAAATACTTTACATTCGAGCCGAAAAATCTCATAAAGTCAAAAAAACCATGACAACGTTCTACGAATTGAGTCAACAATAAAGCTCAACACATATTGATGACTCGACCAAATCAAGAACCGATGTTCGCCATCTCAAGTTTATTCGATTAAAGAGGACAATTTATCTTTAATTTGTGCATATAATCTGCCGGTCATTTCTGGAAGATGGAAGGCCGCTGAAAAGACCTTCTTAACACCTGGAATAAAAAAAAACTTTGTTATCCAAAAAATCAATATGTTTAATAAATAACACACAATTAATTAACCAGCATTCTAATACAAATAAATAAAACTGAATTTTTGTCACCTGTGTTCCATTTTGTGGCCACCGAAGAACCTAGAGAACTCACGGTCGGAGCCTAAAACAAATAACATCGACAATTCAATAACATTTAATACATATTTAAACTGCCAAGAGTCACTGTATTCTCTTGCCTGAATTTGTCCTTAGTCAATTATTTCCTTACAAATATGACAAAATATATTAACAATTCATTCAAACTAATCTGACAGTGCACACACAACTCAGAAAATTTTATGAATCAGAATGTGATATCATAGTAATGTCTAACTTAAAAATGCATTATTTAAAGTGAACACCCCATGTGATAGGAGCCAAAGTTCAACATTTATTAAACTTTAGTTGTAGATCATTAGTCACATATATTTTGAATAATTTCAAATTGTTTTAGCTCAATTAAAAATTACAATTATATAGGATTGAGTGTTTCTATTTCTAATCGAATACACTGTTCAGGAAAGAACTGAAAATGAACCTCTTCCAAAAACCAGGTGATGGTGTTAATGGTTGCTTAGTAAATTTCCTGAAGTCCAAAATATGTAATGAGCCAACCTCTAAAAATTTTGCATGCAGGGATCCCACTTTTAATAATATTACAATGCAAAATTTAGTTGGAGCCATCTGAATGAGTACACAGAACCTATGTCACCATGTCTTTAATTTTTTTCTCTTTTGACTGTATACATAATAATTTATAAAAAATTAAAAGAACTAGGTAAATATATAACAATCATCTTATGACTTTTTGCCAATATTGAACATTTTATGTTATACTCATGAACAAAATAACTAGCTTGACTTATTAAAAAACTCTTAAAAATACACTTAAAGCAAACACATGGTTTAGTGTGCTCCAGTTCCCCCTGTTCAAGTTGTGCATATAAGCAAGATAATACAGTATTTTGCCGTAAATTGTCATCATTAACTGATGAATGTTAAATCCATCTGATGATTGTTCGTTTATTCTCCACAAACAAACTTCAGTACAAGTTAGAACACAAACCTTTTCAAGATACTGCACAGTTTCAGGAAGTATATTCTTCTTCACTTCCTCCAAAAACCTGCTTCCTTGACCGGTACCACTCTCCCACATTCCTTTGTCAAACGTTGCATAAACAGCACCGGATACTATAACTACTTTTGCAGTGTGTCTGTTTAAAAATAAAAAATAAAACTAATTAAGAAATTTATATTATTATTTTAGGTGATGTGGTAATTAACAATATTTCTCCATTACTCCAGTGACAAGATTTACTTCACTCTCATAATGCTAGGTTAGCCGAGTCAATGGAGTGTTAGCCTCGAATTTGAAAGCTTTATGGTTCGACTCTCGCTCGTTAACTCGTCCTATCATATCACCTTGAATTACCATAGAACTTTAATTGAAAACAAGGTTGAGGGTAAGGTTCGTAATGTGACTTTTGTTTGTATTTGTGTACCTCAAGCTGCAGAAATAATTTCACAAGTGCCTGCTTTACTACACTGTTTTACTTTTGGTTTGTTTTCTCTTTTCAGTCTTTTCTGAAAAGTTTTCATTATGCGTTTACGGTTTTTTACAAATAACTTTTTTGTTGGACTAATTACTGAAAAAGTGTTTGAATACTTAAACGTGTACTTAAAATACCTTTACAGCGATATATCAGATACAATTAAAAATTAAATTTAGTAAAAACTACTAAATAACAGCGGAAATAATTTATTTACTCAAGTTTCCAACTTAACCATGCACTATAATTGGTAAATATTTTGTCTGAGTTTTATAACTTTTAAAGAAAATAGCGCAAATAATTAAATCCTAAAAAAATAATAGCACAAAACATTACTTGAGCAAAGTTGCCGACATTTCGCTCTGACCCAACCTTCGCACCTGATGTAAACAACAATCTGTAATAATACTCGGGAAGTTTACATAGACAATGATTCTTTAACACCAAATAGAAAAATTAATACTTAAAACAACTTTTAAAAAATTTCGTTTTTCTTGAAAACAAAAATTTATTTTATTTTTTTCTGATCATATTTAAATACATTTATAGCTACATGGGCCGCATTCCTAAGTGACCACACGATTTTGGTGGATATTTTACCCCCTCCCTTTCTGTCACACCTCGTTACAAAAAAGTAAGACCACCTTCAAATATGATGCTACAAAATATGCATCCCAGATCCAATGTTCCAATTAAATTATATGGGTAAAAATTAAAATTTACAGGTTCTTAGTTAATTTTACGCCCCAGTCGAAAGAGCCGCGCCTCTCGATAGAAGAGCAGCATTAAAAACACTAAGTATAGCTACAGCCTAGTATGATAGGTTAGAGGCCAAAGGCAGTCCAAAAAAAAAAAAAGTTGTAACATGGCAGCCGTGGCTCACTGGATGGGCCGATTTTTTGTGGCTCGGTCCGTCGCCAGCATGGTCTAGGTCTATCCCGGCCCGGCCCGTTTCATAGGCTGAAAATTTTAGGCCCAGCCAGTTTAATTTAAGCCAAACATGTTTTTATAGACCTAAAATCCCTTTTGAAAATCTTAAAAAAGCTTGGCCAGCCTGTTCGAGGCGGACCGTGCTTTAGTGTTCAGGTAAGAGCGGTGTCCAGGTATAAGAGCTGTTTCCAGACTCAACTCTGCTACTCAGATACTCAACCACTGCCGTCCAGTGCAGTGGCTCATAGTTATAAGAATATATTGAAAGTTAGAAATCATTCATTTTGACGTAACGTCACAAATGTGTGAAACCAGTGTAGTGTCATGGTTACTACACCCCTATTTTTTTCTGTCGGGGATGAAAAATTTAGGAAAATTAGGAATGTTTTTTTTTTCTAAACCAAATTAAAATGGGCGCTGGCGGTAATGTGGTAAAGCATTTGCCTGTTGGCGATTCAAATCTCACCGGCGACACCAGCGTCTATGGCAGGCACCTTCAACATCTGTCCCTAGTTATTCAGGAGAGACTTTGAGGCGATGCGCGTAGTAGCTAAGGATAAGGAGTTATCTCGCATTGCTCAGATCGAATGTCTCGCGGAGTTAATTAATTGGTTATTTAACATAGAAAAAATCGTAATTAAGAAACATGCAAGCCCACCTACAAGCCTAAAAAACGTTTTTCAATGAATAAAAAGATTTGTCGTTTTGCTTTGTAAGAACGTCATGAAACAATAGAACGAGTTGAGGAATGAATTCGCTCACTGCATGAGCAGGAAAAACGCTCAAAGCAGCAGTTCAGGTGGAATATTTCTTTATAAACAAAAGAAAACAGGAAAAACAATTTTCTGTTATTTTTTGAAAAAATGAAAAGACAGTAAATTAGATATTTTCAGGAAAAACAGTTTTTTATTCTATGTAAATTAAAAAAAATGAAAAACCGATCAATATCATTATTATCATCGTTGTAACACTAATTTTTTATTCTGTCAAACAAAGTTTTCTGTTTGGTTTGATCTATAATTTACAGGGGTAGAATCGTTTAAAACCGACGCATAATTTTTTAGAGGACACAAAAACACGTGCTAATGGTTGTGAGGGTAGTTTAAAAATTAAATATGAACAAAAAAGAAAGAAGAGAAAACACAAGAGAGAGAGAAAAGGGAGAGAAAGAGAGAAAAAAAGAAAGAGAGAGAGAGAGAGAGAAAAAGAGAAAGAACGAGAGAGAAGAAAAAATGTAAAAATCCGCTATTGTTCTTTTTTACAGGCAATTCTTTTTTCTCTTTGGTTATCTAGGCAAGCACGAGAATAGCTCAACTCGAGGTACAACTCCATAGTAAGAAAAATAATAAAGAAAATAGACACGCAATTTGTTTTTCATTATTTTATTTATTCAAAGGATTATATAGTAGTACAGTTTATTCAAATAATTTATTCACTTCTTTTTTGATTGTTTTTTTTATTTAATTAGTAAAATATAGCCTTATAAATGATGAGTTTGAATTTATTTTTTCAGTTAGATATTATATACTTTTATCAGAGAAACTTTTAAAAAATTAAATAGAAAAACACTAAGAAACAAAACTTTTTTTGTCAATCGAACGTTCATGCGCGAACAATTTCTGTGAAGATTATAAATAAATAATAATACCAAAGACCATTAAAAAAAAGTGACAGTCGTGACGAGACTGCATAGTTCCTGCCGTCCGTGGAATTGTTCAGCAGTTGCCTTTCATCGCTCACTTGCATTGTTTTCCAGTTCCGCTGTCGCGCG
Source organism: Erpobdella octoculata (assembly GCA_963978895.1). Classification (NCBI taxonomy): domain Eukaryota; kingdom Metazoa; phylum Annelida; class Clitellata; order Hirudinida; family Erpobdellidae; genus Erpobdella; species Erpobdella octoculata. Next base: position 45,746,578 of record OZ022238.1, on the reverse strand, counting down.
TTGCTAGGCAGCGCGAAAGTAAACAGCTCTGCAAATTATGATTGATAGTCATTATATTTTTTAGCAGTTATATTTTAAAATTTATTAGCATGTCTGAAGTAATACTGTTGAAAAGGGGTGGGATGGGAGGAAGTAGGGCGGTCGTATTCTGCTCCAAGTATCGCGTTAGCACGATCCTACAGTGGCGGATCCAGGAATTTCGTAAGGGGGCCCGAAATTATGTTTCAGTTTTTTTTATAATTTTGATTGCTGTCATTATAAAGCCCGTTGTAAGATATCTTGAATTTTTCATTTAGTACAACCATACAAAAGAAATCAAAATTAAATTTTTAATCTACTCGCATTTTCCCTTCTTTTTCTTTTTTTTCTCTTTTACTTTCTTTCTGTAATTTTTCTCTCTGAAGCAATATTAACACAAAACACCCCTTTTTACAAACTTTTATTTAGGTTACAATCTCTGTTTGTGTGTGTGTGTGGCTTTCTCTGTACACAAATCTAGCAAGTAATATTTAACCAGCTTTTTGACTAGCTAGAAAGCTGAAACTTTTAGCATAGCTTTATATTGGACTAGCTGTGCCCGTAGCGGCTTCGCTCGCATAAAATTAGAGAGTTTGAACCGTGCATCCATAGTAGAGATCAATTTTTTAGGTCTCGGCTCGGCCGTCGACAACTTAGCCCAGCCCGTTTTAAAAACCCAAACTCCTGTCCCGGCACAGCCCGTCTGAATTAGGCCCGGCCCATTCTTACAGGCCTAGAAGTTCTATATATTTGATGAAAAACTTCGGCCCGTCCCACCTTGACTTCAGGTTTGGCCCGGCCCAACTGAAGACCTTAAAATCACTAGAAGAATATCTATATACTTGGTGAAAAACCGCGGCCCGTCCCACTTTGATTTAAGGTTTGGCCTGGCCCGTGTGAAGACTCTAAAATAACGGCTTGGCCCGGCCGGTGATAAACTGGACTTAGCTACTTTCAACCGGCACAAAACTTCAAAATACTAATTTTTACATTTGTAACGCTTACAGTTTTTGAGTAGCAGTTATTTTGAAATCAAATAACCCTTATTTCCACCCCACATTTGAGGTCCTGGAAACCAAATTTTTAAAAAATGTTGAAACATTTATATCATTATTTTTTGAGTAAATACTAAATACTAATTTTGACATCTGTAGCATCCACAGTTTTTGAGTAGCAGTTACTTTAAAAACCAAAGAAACCTTTTTTCCACCCCACATTTGAGGTCCTGAAAACCAAAATTTCAAAAAATGGTGAAACACATTTATCCTTATTTTTAGAGTAGAAACTAAATATTAATTGTTACATCTGTGGTATTTACAGTTTTTGAGTAGCAGTTACTTTAAAAACTAAGTAATCCTATTGTCCACCCCACATTTAAGGTCCTGGAAACCAAATTTGTAAAAAATGGTGAAACACGTATATCTTTATTTTTAGAATAGAAACTAATTACTAATATTTAGATCTGTGGTATTTACAGTTTTTGAGTAGCAGTTACTTTAAAAAACAAATAACCCTATTTTCCACCCCACATTTGAAGTCTTGGAAACCAAATTTTCAAAAAATGCTAAAACACGTATTTCATTATTTTTGGAGTAGAAACTAAATACTAATTTTTACTCCTGTAGCATTCACAGTTTTTGAGTAGCAGCTACTTTAAAAACCAAATAACCCAATTTTCCAACCCACATTTGAGATCCGGGAAACCGAATTTTCAAAAAAAGGTAAAACACGTATTTTTTTATTTTTCAAGAAGAATCCATATACCAAATTTCAAAATCTCCTCATTTTTGATTTTCGAGATATACATTGTTTTAGAAAAAAAGTTTGTTTTCCAGTTTCTTCTCCTCAGGAGCAAAATTTTCAAAAATTCTTTTTTAGTGGATGCTCATGCAATAAAAGTAACATAAGTTCCCAATTTCACGTTCCTAGGATGAGGCGTTTGAGCTCGGCGTTGATTATCAGTCAGTCAGTCAGTCAGTCAGTCAGTAAGTCAGTCAGTCAGTCAGTCAGTCAGTCAGTCAGTCAGTCAGTCAGTCAGTCAGTCAGTCAGTCAGTCAGTCAGTCAGTCAGTCAGTCAGTCAGTCAGTCAGTCAGTCAGTCAGTCAGTCAGTCAGTCAGTCAGTCAGTCAGTCAGTCAGTCAGTCAGTCAGTCAGTCAGTCAGTCAGTCAGTCAGTCAGTCAGTCAGTCAGTCAGTCAGTCAGTCAGTCAGTCAGTCAGTCAGTCAGTCAGTCAGTCAGTCAGTCAGTCAGTCAGTCAGTCAGTCAGTCAGTCAGTCAGTCAGTCAGTCAGTCAGTCAGTCAGTCAGTCAGTCAGTCAGTCAGTCAGTCAGTCAGTCAGTCAGTCAGTCAGTCAGTCAGTCAGTCAGTCAGTCAGTCAGTCAGTCAGTCAGTCAGTCAGTCAGTCAGTCAGTCAGTCAGTCAGTCAGTCAGTCAGTCAGTCAGTCAGTCAGTCAGTCAGTCAGTCAGTCAGTCAGTCAGTCAGTCAGTCAGTCAGTCAGTCAGTCAGTCAGTCAGTCAGTCAGTCAGTCAGTCAGTCAGTCAGTCAGGACATGTTCTTTTATATATATAGATGACAATACATGATTAAATTAAAAAACTTAATTTAAGCATTTTTCGTATTTCTAAATCGAGTGTATTTGAAATTAAAGTTTGTGTTAAAAAACTCGTTTTTTCTTTACTTGTTTCATCACAGAGTTAGGTCATCAGACACTTAAAAGCTAAAATTAAGTAAAGCATGAAACACTGTTGTAATTAGGAGGCTACTAATTGTTTGCAATTTTTGATGATAGTAAGTCTATAAAATAGAAAAACCTTGACCACATTTTTCTAAATACTTGATATGTGAAGTATGTGTAAATTGAAAATATAAGAAACTTTCAAATCAATATAAAAAAAACTAAGTTTTTATTATAAGTTTTTACTTAAAAAATCAAATATCGCTTTCCTTAAATAAACTAAAAACTGGTGGTTCATTTATTTACAGAAAAGTTCAAACCTCTGAATCTTTAATTTTACACTTCTTAGGCCAATTTTGGGGCCTCATTTCTATTTCTTGGGAGCCCAAAACTACGTCAGTGCCTCACTGAAAAGTCAGAAAAAGAATACCCTCTCTGCTCCCTCCAAATTGACGTCCCTGAAATTACAGCTTTTATTTATATAACAAATGATTACTGTTTTAAGAACTTGTTGTTGAGCCGTCTATGTTTATTTAAAAAAAGAAAGGTATCATTTTCAATTTTTTTGCTGGAACTGTCTAAATATTTTTTTTAGATATTATTTGAATTATATTTTGTATTGAATTATCAAAACTATTGATGGTCGAGAGGTGAATTTAAATAAGATAAAGCCTCAGGATACAGACAAACAGAATAAAATTGCAGGCAAATTACAAATTATTGTTTAAATTTTTTTAAAACCTGTAAGGGGGCCGGGCCCCCTGGCCCCCCTAGATCCGCCACTGCAATCTTATGACCAAAAAGCTTATAAAATTGAAACGAGAGTGTTGTGGAGTTCAAACAACATTTGAATATTTAATGGCAAAAAATGTAAATAACATTTATCTTTCAGACTTTTCCCAAGACGCCTCAACGTCGAAGAAGCAAAAGCCGGTTAATAATAATTTCGAGCATTAGGAATTTGTCAATCACTCTTACAGCTCAGATCAACTAAGTTTTTCATCTACTCGTGATAGTCAAATGAGCAGCAGTTTTTCAACTGGGAATGATAAGGTTTGGCACACTCTGATTGTGGATACACGTGCGGGTGGCAGGTAAAACTGTGTGATTCAATCAAAACTCCTAGTGGGCTCGTAACCCGGAATAGACTTGACCTTACTACTAAGAAAAATGCAGTGTTTCCTCAATCCAAGAAATTGTCGAGCCTACAAATCTTGCTCGATGATGATGTTCTTTGTAGAATATCATTTCAGAAAATAACATAGATACCTGCTTAAACTTAATTTACTTGTCTCAACTTGTTTCAACTTGAACAGTACCTTTGCAAGGAATTGAAGTTGCAAGGTTTTTTAGCTTTCTCACCAGGTACCTACGATAAACTCATGTGGTAATTCATTGCAATGGCATTGTCCTAGCTTTGTCTGAGGAAGTTTCTCAGATTATGTTGCGTATTCTCAAACATTTAATAAAACTACAGTTTTTTGTGTCACTTTTTTAAAACCTGTGTTGGTGGTTGTCCCAGGGTCTGGGTCCTTTGGGTTCTCCCCTTAATTCAGTCCTGTCCTGAACCGTTCACAATAAAGCTGTAAAATTATTCTTGTAAAAGTTTGTGGCTAGTAAAAGTTTGTTAATTATGAAAAAAAATTAAAAGATCAGAAAAGAGTGTGAAACAAATACTAAACAACGATTTATTAAAAGCTGTATAGCACAAAACTCATACAAACATTGTGGTAGAAAGAAGACTAATAGTACCTATAGTCATTGTCAAGAATTCTTGGAGACAGCGACAAATGATAAAACGTTTTTCTTTATTATTATTTCCCGTTGTCATAGAAGCGAGAATGCATAGAATTGAATGGATTTGTTTAGCGTTGTTTTCGATGTTTCTTTTCAGTCTCGCTCCAACACGTCGTGTGGTACCTAGGTATGTTGCAGTTTCTCACGTTCAACTCAACTCAAGCCATGAAAATAGTGGTTTTTTAGAAAAATAAATTATTCTTCAATAAATATTATTTAATAAATATACATGCTAAAAAAAATAAAAATTTAGAAATTAAGATTTATTTCTTTATCTAGGATATAAATATTTCAGCAAAGAGATTTCAGAAAAATGATGAGCTACTTCGATAGCGGCTGCATGATAGACAACAGTCTCATCAAAAAACTGAGAATGCGACTGGAAGTTGACGATAACTATCAACAGAAACTTAAAAAACTGAAAATCCGAGGCAAGGACTTGAATGAATTGCCGGCTGAAATTTTCTGCATTACAGAGCTAGAAGTTCTCGATTTGAGCCCAGAGCGTCAGGCTTGCATGGATTATCGCATGTCCAGACTCCCTTCAAACATCGGAAATCTGCTGAACTTGAAAGTACTCATCCTTGACACCAACTATTTGGAAAGTATTCCACCGGAGTTGGGCAGACTTCAGAATCTGGAGCAGTTGTTTCTCAGCAACAACAGATTGACAGAAATTCCCGAAGAATTTTCGAGTCTTGTAAATCTCGAAAGCCTTCATCTGTCCAACAATAATTTAACAACTTTTCCTGAGGTATTCGTTTTAAAATTATACGCAAAAGATGAGATTAGTTCAGATTAGGTATTAGTTGTGTTTTAATTTTTTATTTAGAAAATTTGTTTTAACTGAGTTTTACGATGTTAACTATTTCCGTTTTGTTTAAAATGAATTTTAAAATATTAAATGTTTTTGCAGCTCAAATTTATTAGGTTAATTTTAACGTTTCCGTACCACGATTGTCTGTTTACGATCATCAACTTCCTATATATAGATTTATTAGCAGACTATATATTAATTTATAAGCAGATTTTCTTGCCCCTGCCCAGCGACAGATCTAGGATTTTCCGGTGGGGGATGATCTAACATACCGATCATGGGGAGAGGGTGTAACGATCACATTTTATCTACAAAGTTTTCATTCATTTTTTAAAAATACACAATTGGTTTTATATAATGTTTCTTTAGAAAAAACGTTCTAATTGGAAAAAATACAATATTAAAATTAAAAAAAAACTGCTTATTTTGATAACAAGACTGCAGTTTGCAAAAAAAATTATAAAAAAATTAATAATATTACCAGTAAAGCAGACTTGTAGACATCATGCAGTGCTTAATTAAGTTAAGGTTGGAAAGCGTTTGAGACAGCTTGAGTTTTTATTGGAATCATATTTTTCAAAATAAATTTAGGAACCACCTTGTATATAAAATGGAATTGACAGAAAATATATAAAATATACAAAATAAGATAAAATTTTAAATAAAATAAATATATGTGCGTGTATCCCATAGGGAAATAATGGGATATTAATTGCACGTTACTGTTGTTGATAGGCAATCTTGTGGAGCGACGAAGCGTGGGGGCTTCTTAAATATAAACATCTTTTCATAGCAAATAAAAATTTTTGGTAATCTGGTGGGAATGCATTCCCCCATCTCCCCTAGATCCGTCGCTGCCCCTGCCATTAAGTCATTGTCTCAAATCCAGTCGTCAATGATTGAATTCGGCTAAATGGCTAAATCACAGTATATCGCATTCGATTTGAGCTCGAGCGAAATATGATATTAATGACAGGAATTATCATTATCTGGTTCAGACAAATTCGTTGATGAAGATCTGTTTGAATATTTCTTTGCTATTCAGAAGCAGTTGGTTTGCGTTGGGTGGTACCTACTGCCTTTTGAATGAAAATAAATTGCACAAACCTTTGTTACCTGAACGATTTTAATTTATTAGAACAATTTTAAACACCGACAATTTGTAATTTGCAGCCCCTGTGCAGCATAACGTCTCTTCAGTTCCTGGACATAAGTGGGAATGAAACAATCAACATTCCAGAAGAAATCTGCAACCTAACAAACTTGCGTTCATTTATTGCAAACTTCAACAAGATCGAACGCCTGCCAGACTCCATTTGCGAATTAACTAACTTGACGACACTCTGGCTCGGACACAACCGCTTGAAAAAACTTCCGAGAAACTTCGGCAAATTAATCAACTTGGACTGGGGGATAGGTTTCAACGTGTCTTCTGTGATCGATGAAAACCCTTTGACAAACCCACCTGTTGATGTCTGCAAGAGAGGAGTTGAAGCGATCGAAGAATATTTTTCAAAATTTCGAAAATAATGATTGAATGAAAGATAAATTGAACGAATCTGTATCATTATTGTTTGATGGATGCAGCATACTCACTGAAGTGACGACGACGATGTAATGTAATCTAATCACACACTGTTTTTAATGCATTTAAAGAAATATATAATAAATGAATCTTTCAAATTTGATTTCTTTTTTTCTGATTTTTCTACAAGTTTCCTCGTTCGTCTTGATCTCTCTCGATTGATTCAAACAATGATTTGAAATTTCCTGCTCCAAAGCCCTTTAATGATCAAAATTAAATAAATTGATTTTTTTAAATAAAATCTATAACTAATGCTGATTTTAAAAATAATTTTGAAAACTTTTACTTGATTGTTATGACGCTGAATTACTTCAAAGAACAAAGTCGGTCTGTCCTGCATTATTCTTGTGAAGATTTGCAGCAAATATCCTTTGTCATCGAAATCCACAAGAATCTGCAGTCTTTCCAACTGATTTATTAAAAAGGGGATTTATTAAAATACAATTTATTAGAACTTATGATGTTCAATTGAGATTAGGGGTTGTCCATAGGTCAAGCCAGGTCCGGTCCGGAGTATTGAGTCCCATCGCAAGGTCGGGTCGGGTCAAGCCAACAAAATGTTATTAAAACATTTTTATGTATTAAATAAAAAATTAACCAGGTTTTAATTGTATTTTGCAAAAACTCTATAACTCTAATTTTTTGTTAGAGGTCAGGCCGGGTCACTTTTTTAGGAGAGTGTTCAAGTCGGGAATGTCAGGGGTTAACGATTTGTGGCGGTTCGGGTACGCTAAAATTGACCCATGAACAGCTCTTCTTTTGAGAATATATTTAAATACTTCGTTGATATCTTCTTGAACGCTGATTGGAGATTTCTTCAACCTCTCTCTCAAATTGTCGTAATATTTCTTTGGAACGTTCAGGAAGTCCTGCCCCCTTGCTCTCAAGTTTTTTATCTGAAGTCAAATCAGAAAGTTAATTCAAGTCTCAATTATATAAGGTCAGAAAGTCAGAATAGGGCCAGTTTTGAATGGTTGGGTAGGTGAGAATCCTTGTCGAAGTTTCTATAGTCTCCTCTTAAATACAAACTTTTAAAAATTAATGACTATTTATTTAGCATTATATTTTTAATTTATTTACAATACTTGATTTAAAGTGTTAACTGAAAGAATTATCAATGTAAAACACAATTAATCGAGAGATATTAGACTCACAGACTGAACAATATCAGACGTGTGCATAGCAACATGTTGGACACCAGGGCCTCCGTGATAATCAACGTATTCTTGAATCTGGCTTTTGCCTTTCCCAGGAGCAGGCTCGTTGATGGGCATCTTTACTGTTTCTTCGTAGTTGCATACGACTATGGAACGAAGGGCAGAATACTCTGTGTGAAGGATCGTGTCATCCACAGACCAGAATCTATGAAACTGAAGTGTCTTTTCGTACCTAGAAATTTTGGTTTATTATTATTCTACTTCAAAAATCGGCCGTAGTTTATCGGTTTGTTTAGATTTTTTATTTTTTTTATAATTTCTATTCTACTTTAAAAATAATATTTAGTAGTCAAATTCCAAAAAAATGTTTTGGGGTGGTCAAGTTGTATTAATAAAAATGTATTATACTTGTTTAATTGTTATATTAAATAATAATAAATAAATAATTTTTTAACTTGAGCTGATTTGAATTACTTTAAACATTCACAAACAAATATTCTTAATCACAAACCACTCAGCTACTTTTTCCATATCTAAATCAGGTTGATTTCCAACCACGTGATCAATTCTTTCCAGATCAACTTTAGGTCTGAAAGTTGAAAGTTTTATTTTTTAAATAGCTTAAAAGTAATTTAAAATACTCTGAAATTAAAAAAAACCAAACAAATCATTATCGACAACATAGACACGATTCACAACTTAACAAACAGATTTTTAAGCAGAGCATCTTCAGTGGTGACGGCCTGATAACCGGGCAGAAAACTTCCTTTGTATCGACGTCTGTCAACCAGCGTGTGAGTGGTGTTGCCGTAAGTGCGGATCGTGGCGAGTCTGACCGTGCCAAATTCATCGGTCAAATCGTGGACCTCGTGAACCACCACAGCCCCCATCTCTACGGCTTTCTGTAAAATCAATTAAATTATTTAGAATTAGAAATATACTAAGAAAATAATTTTCAAATTATAACTAAAATAATTTTTTTTAAATTTAATGATATTTAAGTTTTATAACCTTAAAAATGGCATCAACATCCTCAACTTCAAAAGCAACGTCTCTCACAGCGTCTCCGTGTTTGCTTAAGAAATCCGTCATTTCTACGTACGACAAAAGAAAACATTTAAATAACGTTTAAATTTCTGAATATTTAAAAAAGAAATTGTATTAATTGTTCAGTTTATGATTGCAAACCTTTCGGAGTTCCAGGTTCCAATGGAGAAGAAAAGACGAAAACTATCTAAAAATATATGACTGCTGATAATGGTGATTTTTATGATGATGACGACGACGACGACGATGGTGGTGGTGGTGAGAGTGATGATGGCAATGTAACTCATGATGGTGTTGATAATGATGCTAGCAATTGTACTGATGATGATAATGGTTGCGATAATTTTGACTTCGGTTATGGCTTGACGATGGAAGATAAAAAAGAGATAAAATAAATAACTGATTTTATTCTCAAAAACGGTTTTAATTTTATTAGAAACGTTTTAAAGCGAACATTGTTTTGTTTGATGACGTGTGAGGCAATCAGCCTGCTTCCAGTTTCAAGTCCTTTGTAGGCGACCTCCTTGAATCCCAAACGGGTGCAGTAGTTGAGGGCTGCCTGAAAATGTCATCGAAGCATTCAAATTGGATTGAAATAGATTGATTTAATATAACTAATAATAAAATAAAATAGTTGAATTGGTAATTTACTAGATCCTGAGCAATATTTCGTACCTGTTTTGCATTGCAGACCCAAAATGACAAATGGTCGAATGCAAGAAATTTCCCAGCTGCTGGCTGTTTGATACAATTATGATGATGATGACGACGACGACGACGACGACGACGACGACGACGACGACGACGACGATGACGATGATGATGATGATGATGATGATGATGATGATGATGATGATGATGATGATGATGATGACGGTGACGATGAGGATGACAATGACGATGATTTATCAGAATATCAAAGTTTTAAATAAATTAAAAGTTATTTTATTGATTCTGTAAATGTTCAATACAATAAAAGTGCTAATTAAATTGGTTATATACCTTCGGTCCTTTATCTGTATAGGAAGTCTGAAATTAATGAACATGTAACGTGTCAAATAAACATAACTTATTAAATGTAATTAAATATTAGATTAAATGACGGAAATTACGACGACTGCAGCGCCACCCAAAAGCATAAAATGAATTTTTAATATACATACAAAACCTGCATACAAACATTAGAAATTGTCTTTCGACATTAATTTTAGAAAAAAACTTGTTTTAAATATATTAAATTAACAAATAATTATAATAGTAGTTTTACCATTTTATCAAACTTAATAAACAAATAATTTTTAAATATAACTAACCATTTTATTTAAAGACAAATTTTTTTCTCAATCAGCAGTAGTAGGGACCGTGACAAGAGTTACAAACGTTCCAACCGACATCAGAAAGGTTGAATTCTTTTAACTCACAAATCTTTGAACTTTGAGACGACCCTACAGGTTCGTGTTCGTTTATTCGATAATTGAAGGATAATAATAATAATATTATTATTATTATTGTTTCAGTTGTTTCAGTTGTTTTGCTTAAAATAGTTTTCTGTCTGTCTTTCATGTTCAACATTTTGAATTCACAATTTAAAATTTTGAGTTGAGCAATAACACTTCTCTATCAATCCTCAGGGTTTATAAAACAGACATAATAAACTTTTGTCTTAACAAACTTTGTTTTGAAATAAAAAAAGAGTAAATGAAAAGCAAAAATATTCAACGAACGTGACATCTCTCGTGAACTTTGAACCTTAACTAAACGGAAGTTGTTTTAGAGACGGCAGACGTTCATGAAAGAAATGTGCGACGTGAACCAAAGTTCAACGAACAACTTCTAAAAACAAATATTCAACAAAAGTCATCGTTCAATCAGCATTCAAATGCATAAACAAAATGTTTTTAAAATGTTTTTAATAATAAATAAATAACTATTTTTAGTCGTTTTATTTTCATAACAACGTTTTTGTTCGATTTTTAATTTTTTTATTGTGATAATTAAAAGTTGTGAACTTTGATCTTACTTTTACTTCGTACTTATACTTGTCGGTACTTCTTGATTTGTCGGCAGGTTTTGTAACGCAGTAGTTGCTCGTGCCTCCCAATTTAAATGTTTTTGTAAATAACAAATTTTTAGAACCATAAAGAAATTTTTTTTTATGTTTCTTAAACCAACTGACATCATTACGGATCTACCAATGCTTTTTTATTACAGCAAAAAACGTAACACGCCTTGGATCTTTAATATGAAACACTGGTTGGCTACTTAATAAGCGTGGAAATCAATATTTACAATAATGTCAATCCAGAAATTAAAAAAAAATTAGGAGATGATTAACAAATGGTTTTACTTAGATTTTTTCGCTCAAATTTACTTTAGCGGCTACACTATTTATTCTCGGTATTTGGAATGTCCTGCTTTTCATATGTTTCTAATATTTCATATTTTCGTGTTTTGTAAAATCGTGAAAACCAACACGACTGCCTGTACTGTATAACCTTGCTGCTAATAAAAAAAATTGCTTTCTGACAAATGCAACTTTGTGTATCGGATGCCTAAAGATAGAAAGTATCTCTTTACATGCATGGATGGAATAAATTGAATACATAATTTATTTGCATCATCATTCCTATTGAATGCTGTAGCAAACATTTTCTCCATATATTTATCATTCTATATATATATATATATATATGGGCTTACTTTTTCGGTTGGAAATAGGCTGTGAAGAAGCTGTCATGGCAATTTTATGTTTAATTTTTTTAATTTCCCACGATGGTTCAAATCCAAGATCTTTTTGTAAAGGTCATTTATGCTAATTGTTTTATGCAACTACAACACCAATAAATAAATAAATAAATTGCAAGTTTTATTAAAACACAGGTAAACAATTATTTAAAATTTTTATGACATTCTTCCAGCGGCGAGCAGAAATTGGTCATCAGAAGGCACACCCATCGCCATAGTTCAAGTTTGTAAATTTACATTTTACGCATTTTTAATTCAAGCATTTTAGAAATGAGACAAAAGTTGCATCATAATTATACAAGTTCGTAGTAAGAAAAAGGAAGATTTGATTAGTACTTATTACTTAAATATATACCCATATGTACCTGGGCGGGCCCTGATGGTAAAGTGGCAGAGCAGTGAAGCATTCCCTTGTAGGCCCGAGAGCCGGTGCTTCGAATCCCGCCGGCGTCGTCAACGTCTGCAATGAGTGTTTGGTAGGCATTTGGGCGCATATGAATGGCTGCCTCTGGTTGTTCTGTAAAAATGGGCCTACAAATGAGTGAAGGTTAGATAAGTGATTCGTTTGTGTGCCCAGTGGTCTTTAGACAAAAAAAATTGAAACCTTAAAAGAAAATTCTGGAAGACTTGGCCAGGAGCGTCATTTTAGCAAAACCATAGAAGGAAAAAATTCCAAAATGTTATCCTGCTAATGTTAAACCTTTCTTTCTGAAATATCTAATGCCCAGGAGAAGGTGGGAAATCGTAGGTAATTTTCTTATTTTTCCCTTAAACCTTTACATTTTTTCCTTTTTTAACAGCTTTTAACAGGGCGAGTAGTCCTAGCAAGTTTCAAATACATTTTTAAACAAATTTAATTTATAAAAGAGTTTTTCATTTAAAGCTTGGAGCCCCTTTGACTTCGGGGGCCCCTGGACATAGTCCACCCACGGCATATGGTTGTTACGCTTTTAAGCAGATGCATAAGCAAGCAGTAATATAATATGTAATATTATTGCATGTAATGCTTATGCAAACACATTTTTATTTATAAGGATTATGTGTAAGATGGGATCTTGTCAACTTTAAATTGACAGGAAGAACCATTTTTGTTCCCAAATGGCACTGGCTTCTTTCCAGAATTACTAGCTTTGATGAAGTTAAACCGCAAACCTTTTCTTCAACCGGATATGAAATTAGAAATCGAACCTTTGTTTTCCTGGACTCTTATGAGACATCTCTCTAAGGTGATCATTATCATCCAGTCTGGTGAAAACTCAGTAGGTAGAGGGTATATAAGGGTGCGGGCTGTATGAAGCCTGTCTAGCCTGTTGAGAATAGATGAATATGTTGAGTTGCAGAGTTAGTATGTTTTAACCATTAAAAACATCTGTTTATAAATAAAAGTATAAAAGAAAAAAGAGGTTTATACAAAGGAGTAGGCTTAAGGTTTGCACACTTATCATTTATTCCATTTATCCTAATATGTCAGAAGTGTACATTTATTAATGCATCATGTTATAACTTAGCTAGGTTTGGTGGGTACACACTTCAATTTAATTTAGATTTATTAATAATACCAATGAATTTTAAGCTTAAACCTGATAGACGTCATTATTTGCCGACCAATAAAATATTTGTTTCTTATGGTGAATATAACCAGATTGTATTATATATTACGCTGGATATTTTTAAACATGTGTTATTTCATTTAAAAATTGTATAGAATAAGTGTTCTTAAAATTAATGACAACATGTTTGAATTTTCAGGATATTGCCTTTGGATTAGTGGCTCCAAGTTTAGCGAAAAACACAAAATACCCATTTAATTTTTCAGTTCTCCGAACCTCATTGAGAATTCTTTCACAAGTTGCCCGTAAAACTACTTTTCAAGTGGGAAGGTAAAAAAATTTTCTTTTAACTAAAAATATATAAAATACAAAAAGGCTACCCGTCGTTGCTCGGGTGTTTTGTTTAGTTTCCTTTTGTTTTATGCAATAAAACGTAAAACAAATAGCATATTTTTAATCTTATACTAGCCGCTGTACCTACTTATAATTGTTTTAACAACTAATCCAACAGAGCTAGAATAATTGTTGTTAAAGATAGTCCCGTACATCACCTGCTGTCCGTTAAGTTTTCATCAATTCTCAGAACCGTTGACACTCTCGATCAAGCCACTTTCATCCTACAAGCTGATTCAAAGAGCATTGTTATCTTGGACTCAATGGTGGCTGAGTATCTTCAACGTGCGGTAAAGGATATACAACTAATTATTCTTTTGCTTTTTCTAAAGCGTGCTTTATTATAGGCTTTAAACTTTTTTTTACAGATGAAACATGTTGCAGACATAAAAGTGACGTCTCACCCCGTTCTCGACCAACAATCGAAGCTAAATTACGGATTTTTTGGAACAAATAAAAACAAACTGGAAAACATGAATCGCTTGTTGGAAAATATAGAAAACAGTCCGGCTCTGATGGAACTAAGCAGAAAATACTTTGTTTCGACCGAATAGTAGTACTGATAAACCAGAGTCAAACCAATCTGTTAAATTTTTGCTCTGGTTGTAATTGTAATATTTTTTTTGAAAGTTTATTGAACAAAATATAAGCAAAGTAAAACATAAATGCAACTAAAAATAAAACAAAATAATTTTCTTAAAATGTAGGGGAGACCGGGGCATGTTGAACCAATTTTTATAACTTTATTCAGTACACATTTATTATTGCAGTACAACATCTTGAAATAGGTTATTATTATAAACAAATATGTTTATTACGTATACCAAAAGTTATTTTAATTTAAAGATATTTTCCCGACCTTAGAAGAAGATATTAGCAAGCCCGTCATGTGGTTCAACTTACCCCGTTAACGGGGCATGTTGAACCAATATTTTATAACTGCTGTTGCTAAGCAGTTATTGTTCTAGTGAAACATTTTCAAATGTACAAATGTCAAATTGATTTTCTGACCATAGAAAAACTAAAAGAATTGAGCAACAAAGCACTTGTATTATCAAGACAGTACACAAAACTATGGTTAACTAAGACATAAGTAGCACAGCAACGTTTATGGAACCATTCTTCGCAAGACGGACAGTCCTCAAATGGAGGTACGTTAGTCAGTATGCCAAAGGGATGACAAGGTGTTTTCCCGTCACTTGTAATTGTCGGAATGTCAGTGTCACTTTTCTTCTTTTTTAATTTCGGCTTCTGCTGCTAGGGCACTCTAGCGGTTTTTATTGGCTCAGGTTCTCTGAGTGAGAGCTGTTGGTGTTTTTTCAAGAATCCAGAAAACCAATCAGTCCCTGCTATTTTATCCACTTTCTAATTAATGGGAACCACCTTGTCATTCCTGGTCGCAAATTGGTATGCCAAAGCGTGGACTTCTCTTGGATTCAAACCATAGTACAACGCAGCAGCTTTCTTGATGTATTCCTCCAGCAAGCATTTTTCGTCATTGGTAAACACCTTTCTTGGCTGACTGTAGCCAACACTGAAATTTGACAACGCAGAATTCTGAACATAGTTGTATTTCTTACAATATCGAAGCAATGTTGCATGGTCGATGTTGTATTTGCGGCCAAAAGCACGGACACTCATTTGTCCTTCTAGAGCCTCTTTCGCAGCAGCCAGCATAATATTTGAAGGAGTGCCACCTCTATTTGTAGTTTGCTGTCGAGATCTAACCATTGTAAAAGATCCTGTTTTAAAAATAAACACAACTATTGTAACAACTTGCGTGTTTTAGAATGGTTATTGTGAGAACAAGCAATGACCCTGGCAAAAACCCAGTCAAAAGAGCTAATAAAAAATATCTAATAACTGATAAAAATATCTAATAACTGACAGCAATTTCTAATAAAATTATCTAATAAAATATCTAGCAATTATAACAAGTCAAATCAGCTCAGCTTGTAAAAATGTGTGTGGAAGCTTACCTGTTGATTAATGGGTAGATTCGAGGAGACAGCGTGGTTGTTATTGCTTTTAAAAACTAAATTTTAGTTTTTTTAATATATTTTAAAACAGTTTAAAATGTTTTAGTGCTAAGTAGGCTCCTGTGATTTTTCTTGCTTTCAAGATAGATATGTGAGCCCATCCTTTTGCATCTAAAATACTTAATCAAGCCCATCCTCATAATGTGAAGATAAATATGTCTGTGGAGCTTACCTGTTAGTTATTTAAAAACAATAGACATGTGTGTGGAAGCTCATCTGCTAATTATTAGTAGCATGTTTTTTTATTATTTTTATTAGCCTTGATTTTTAACAAGTCCAAGCAAAAAACAAAATTTTCTAGAAACACATATCTAATATTTTTACATTATGCAAAACAATTTCTAAATGCCATAATAGTTTTACCATTGTAATATTTTAGTCAAAAATTTATTCAGTTTTTTACTATCTTTTTTGCGAATGTGAAGAAAGGCACATGATTGTCAGAAGCTTTGTATGATGTGTCATTTATTAGGGAATTTGAAATTACACAGATCACTAAAAAGAGTTTTTTCAACTCATTACAAATAAAATATTGAAATCGCTTCGGAAATGATTGAATAATATTTTGGTGGATGGCTAAAGTCTAGACTGAAAGTTTCAAAGTTCTAACTTGTCTAAATGTTGTTGGTGAAAAATCTATTAAATAAATTTGACCACAGAAAGACAGAGAAGTCAAGTTAAATAAAAGTGTGTAAAAAGACAGGTGCTTACGCCAATCAAACTCTAGTTATTAGAATATTAACCCAAATTATAAGAATTTAAAACTTGTTCTCCTTGAAACATGGCTTTTATGGTAAAACAAACATGGAACAAAAGGTTATCTATGAGTCATCCAATGCACAGGTAATGTACAGGTCATTCAACAAAGGTCGTTTAATGTACAGTTCACTAAATATGTGTACAGTGTACATTTGTGTACATTTAATACAACAAAATGAATAACACACAGGTTGAGATTTATTAGTTCCATAACCAAATTAGATAAAAACAACATCAATCTTTCGATACAAAAATATAGCCACTCAGAATAAGTAACATATAAATTGAGTGCATGGAAAAAATTACATTGCATTATTAACACATTAGAAAATAACGATTGTTTGTCAGGGAATGTTCACAAGATTTTATTCAATTACCACAATAAATACTTTCAATCACATGAAGTGTACAAAACCTGCATTATAAACTGATTGTAACAGTGAAGAAAGAAGTTACAGATCATAACGACTCAGATAAAAAACTTCTAGGTCACTTAGGAAGGTCCTACATACAATAAATTATTTACAGCACCTGCTTCCGTATGTCGCTTCAGCTTCATCAATTAAAACCTTACGAGTAGTAATGAGTAATTCATTAGCCATCTTAGATGGATGGAAGATCAACAAGCCCAAGCTGAATAAGTGAACTTGATGTTCGTGAAATTGCAAGTATTTCTACAGAACTAAAATCGGGTTACGACAAGGCAAAATAACTTGAAACGCAACTCGATGATTTAGAACTCGGATTGTTAGAAGATGGACGACTAAAAATACAAAAAGATGTTTATCTAGCCTCGATACTGCATGTTATTTAGAAACAAAACAAATAGCAACAAGATAACAAACGAACAAACAATCTCAGACGAAAAGATCACTAAAAAATTATCGAATTAATAAAAATATTATAAAATGCACTTGCATACAATCTATTGTGGGTCAGGGAAGGAAGTAGCTTAGATACCTGGAAATACAAAACAACAAGTATATATTTATTATTTAAAATCTTTACTAATATAAATATGAAATTATAATAATTTATTTAAAATAACTATCACATATTTATGATTTATACATATTTAGTAATATAAATATAAGTGATTTATATATATATATATATATATATATATATATATATATATATATATATATATATATATATATATATATATATATATATATATATATATATATATATATATATATATATATTCATTATCGTAATTTACCTATAATAATTATCGTTTATTCATGATTTTCATCCAATAAAAATAACCTAAAAAATAACCACACAAATAACCATAATCTTTGTAACTCAACTAGGAAATTACGCATGTTTGAAATAAATAAAAACAATTGTGGGATCATTATTCTACGAACAAACCTACAAAGCTATAATCTTATGTCAAGTACTAACCATAGCCCCGATTCAAAGGGTGCCTGAGGGTCGGGAGTGACCATGGCTGGAGAAGGGCCAACGTCAACAGATATATTTGTATAAAGGGGGTGTTCCACTATCGATAAAACTCTATACTTCTTTTCGTCCAGGTTGTTCAGCCCGTCGTACTTCCACCTCGATCTCCACGTCAAAAACAATTCGGTTCTGAAATAAATTTAATGGATTCTTCATTGCATTTCAATGTCATGTCATGATGCAAGCAACGAATTTTACCGAACAGTGCCAGTAGTAATTAAGTATAATTTAGATAAAGAGTAAGAACAAACACATAAACATTTGCAAGATTGTTTGCACTATGTTATTTTAAATGAAGATATTTAAGAAATTCAAACCCTCGATTTTCACTCCAAAGTTTAGCATGCCTCGCCATTTTATAACGTCCTATATGCTCCGGCGGACGAGACAACTGCAGACCGATTTCTATCGTCCTTGGAAAGAAATATCATTTTATAATCAATGGAATTATCACCGTTTTATTACACTAATAAACTTGAAATACTTATTTATAACAAAATCTACATTATAAAACTACCAAACACACTCATGCAAACACACACATATATATATACTAAAGATAGCCTGTCAAAAATGACGAATTTTTTAAAATTTCATTATATATTTTTTTGCAATTGCAGCGCCACCTTTTTAATATTTGGGACCGACATAGTACAATTGCATAATAACTTTTATTACACGCCTGTGCACACTAATTTTAGCAACTGCGAAATTGCTAACATACATAGATAGACATAGGAAATTATGTATATAGATGTATGTATTTATGTATTTCCAGATTCAAATACTGTTAATATACTAAAAATAAAACCTTGCATTGAAATCATCATCTTCACTACCCCAACCCCAGTAGTCATTTGAATGGCCATTTGCCTTGTAAACATTTTCTTTGTTTATTGATAGGACGCCACCCAGATAGTTGTAGTACATGATACTGAAAATAATAAAACATGACCACTTTTCAGTGCTTAACATACAGTAACAAATATCTGATAAAATCTAACTAACTTAAAATGTAAAAAAGCATTATAAAAAAATAAACAAAAAATTTAAGTAAAATAATTTCTAATACTAAACTGGACAGATACAGCATAACAAAAGCATATTATTAAACAATCA
Organism: Erpobdella octoculata; assembly: GCA_963978895.1. Classification (NCBI taxonomy): domain Eukaryota; kingdom Metazoa; phylum Annelida; class Clitellata; order Hirudinida; family Erpobdellidae; genus Erpobdella; species Erpobdella octoculata. Next base: position 45,727,407 of record OZ022238.1, on the reverse strand, counting down.
AGTACAGGAAACAAACTGGTATCTCATTTCATTTACAGCTGATATGAGATGATGGGCATTCTGATCGCAGTGGTAGATGTTCCGGTCGTCTTCCGGTAGAAGATCCACGTCGTGGAAGACAAAACAATCGAAGTTGTCGAGTTTGATCGACTCAGCTACACCGATGTTAAGAAGGCGGCCTCTGTTAAACTTGCTTCTGCTGTCCTAAGTACAACAGAAATACAAATTAGATATATTTTTTTTATATTCCACCCAAGATCTGGCAGATACAGAACTCATAAAACAAAAAAATAACACTAACACAGCTAAAGTATCATTAAAAACTGATTAATTTAGTTGAGTTCAAAATTGTAAATATCATGAGGCATGACACGATATGAAAAAATTATGATTATACTAAAAGATTCCTGTAATAAAATGTGATAGTAATAAATTATTGTTAAGATGTCCATCTGGAACAAGGGTGTCTTGATAAGAAATTAAAACAAAAATTGTCACTGTATTTATAATCAATAAAAGTATATTATCTAGATTTTTAATTTGTATTATGACAAGGACCAAAGGTGTTTTGCAAAAATTAATTTGTAAATGCTCTTCTATCCTATCGATGGATTAGGGGGTTAGGGAAGTTCATAACAATTGCTGTTTACTGACAGTAAAAATAAACATACAAAATCTTATTTATGTTGCCTAAAATGTCTTGGAAATAACATCACTCTAAAAGAAATTGCAATAACACAATTTTTTCGAGTTTTACATATATATAATTTATAACATGACTACAACTGTACAAGCATAAAAATCATTTCAAAAACATACAATAATTATGGACCTGCTCGATAATAAAAATCCTGTAGTAAGCCATCTGCTTGATCAACATGGGGTGCAATCGGGCAAGAAACTGCTTGAGATGCTCAAACCTATCTCGATAGGGGACAATGATGGCCACTTTTTGTCGTACTTTGCAGCCTTTTGGCTTCCACCAGCCACCTTTCATTACTTCTGCATTTTTTTCTTGTGTCAATTCCATGGGTGGATATTCAAACATGTCCAACCAGACTGGGGCTTTAATATATATTTAAACATGAAATTAAAATTAAACAAAACCGATGTAACCAAAATAATCTCTAGTTTATACCAAGTCTGGAAGAATTTAGCCGACATAAATTTTCTTTGTTGTCTTCAAATAAATAATCAGGATATGTCACAATAACCCTCGATTTGAAGTTGAAAACTGCGAAAATAAGTAAACTTGAATACAAAATCACACATATCCTGAAAATCCATCGTTTCACTCTGCCAGGTCTAAACTTTCTAATATAAAATTTTCTCTCGACATTTCCCGTAATTTGCGACCGCAAATCCATTATCGCCTATGTACGCAATAAACAGAAATCGGTTGGTCACTTGAAATCTCTAATTAGAGTGAGAGCAGACTTTCTTTTTACACCCTTTTTTTAACTTGACTTCTCTGTCTGTCTGTGGTTAAAATTTTGATTCTTCACCAACTTTTAGACGTAAGAACTTTAAAACTTTCAGCATAGACTCAGGCCCACATATATATCTATGCTCAGGCCCATCGGGACGGCGGGGGAGGGGGGGTTGCTCACCACTATTCGGCACGCTGTCGGTAGAAGATATATTGTCGGTACAATTTATATTGTCAGTTAAAAATATAGGTATTGTCGGTAAAACTTATATTGTCAGTTAAAAATATATTGTCAGTTAAAAATATATTGTCGGTACAACTTATATTGTCATTTGAAAATATATTGACAGTAAACATATAATGTCGGTGAAGATATAATGTCAGTAAAGATATATGTCGGTCGGCTACACTATAGGATGAGAGCGCACAACAGCACACTCACATGGGCAAGTGCTAACTATGCAGCACAATGGACATCCTGATATATATCAAGAAGTCCATGGTTACACTGTGAAACAAAAGCGCAAACCAGCTCACGAGCACATTGAGAAGTTCTGATAGAGCTAGGTTTCGGAAAGATAGCAGTCCTAGCGAGAAAACACGTAGCTAAGTGATGCACGGTATACAGCGGTGGATCCGGTAATTTCGTAATGAGGGGCTCAAAAATATTTTTTTTCCATTTTTGTCGTTTTTTAGTTTATTGTAAGTCATCTTGATTTTTTTTATTCATTGAAACGAAACATAAGGAACTTAAATTAAACTTTTTATTCAGTTTTTTTCTTTTTGTTTCTCTATCTTTTTCTCTCATTTTCTTTCTGCATTTTTTCTTTCTGTAACAATGTCAACCCAGGACACTTCTTTTTTCCATGGTCCAGAATAGTAGTACAGAAAAAAAACCACTTTCAATTTCAATTTCTCTGAGCATTTCATGAACCGGGTAAAAGTACGGTTTCAAGGTGTACAAGTTCCTAAAGTAAGCGCAACTGCTTATGTTTTCCCTGTAGCCATGAAAAAATCTCGCTGTCCAAAATCATAGAAGTAGTCGAATTTTTCGAGTTTTGCTTGAACCGTTCTAGCTTGGAGGTTAACACATGGAAGAGTCTCGTATAGTCACTCCCACAAAAATGTTTACTATATATAACTTTTTTTCATCTGATTGAAACGTTTCTAGTATATATACAGCTAAAAAGTTATCCTTAGCTTTTTTTTGCGTCTTAAAACACATGGTGTGAAGCGAAAGACTATAAACTATAATAATAATAATAAAAAAAAATATCCTTAGCTTTGAAGTGTCTGATGTCGACACATTTTTTAGTCATTTCTTGAAAATAAATTTCTCGTTTTATATATTCTTTTTTTAAAAACATCTAAATTCGGTAGTGGCTTGAACCTAACTCCGCAGCACATTGTAAAAAAAGTGTCTTGTGCTGATATTGCTACAGAGAAAAAAATACAGATGAAAGTGAGATTAAAAAAGAGGGAAAAGTTCTAACTTCAAATTCTTTAATTTGGTTTTACCGAATAAAGGAAATTATAAATGACTTAAATCGGGCGGCATAACGACAGTAATTAAAATTATAAAAAATACAATTGCATATATTAACTTTTATTACACGCCTTCGTGCACTAATTTCAGCAACTGCTGACTGCTGACCACTGCGACCGCCGCGTTATGCAAAATTGCTAACAAACAAACATACATACATACAAACAAACATACATACATACATACATACATACATACATACATACATACATACATACATACATACATACATACATACATACATACATACATACATACATACATACATACATACATACATACATACATACATACATACATACATACATACATACATACATACATACATACATACATACATACATACATACATACATACATACATACATACATACATACATACATACATACATACATACATACATACATACATACATACATACATACATACATACATACATACATACATACATACATACATACATACACACACACACACACACACACACATACATACATACATACATACATACATACATACATACATACATACATACATACATACACACACACACACACACACACACATACATACATACATACATACATACATACATACATACATACATACATACATACATACATACATACATACATACATACATACATACATACATACATACATACATACATACATACATATGCTTTATACATGCATACAATATTTAAGTAGGTTAAATATTTTTTAATTTATTTAATTATATAAAAATAAATAAAACAAGTAAAGGAAAAAACGAGTTTTTAACACAAACTTTAATTTCAAATACACTCGATTTTGAAATACGAAAGATGTTCAAATTAAGTTTTTTTTTTAATTGAATCATGTATTGTCATCCGAGATAAAGCTATGCTGAAAGTTTCAGCTTCCTAGCTAGTCAAAAAGCTGGTTAAATTTTACTTGCAAGATTTGCGTACAGAGAAAGCCACACACACACACACACACACACACACACACACACACACACACACACACACACACACACACACACACACACACACACACACACACACACACACACACACACACACACACACACACACACACACACACACACACACACACACACACACACACACACACACACACGCACACACACACACACACACACACAAACAAACACACACACACACATACACACACACACACAAACAAACACACACACACATACACACACACACAGAAACAGAGATTGTAACCTAAATAAAAGTTTGTAAAAAAGTTTATTTATAAAATTATTTATTACTAGCGGGGTTACCCGGCGTTGCTCGGGGTTTTCAGAGATTTTTTTATCATTTTTCTCTTGCTCCCGTTTCCTTTCCCGCTTGCTCGTCCATTTCCGTTCCCGCTTGCTCTCCCGTTTCCGTTCCCGCTTGCTCTTCCGTTTCCGTTCCCTCTTGCGCTCATTTTTTCTTTTCCACTCTTTCATAACTTATTTTAGCCCATAAAACGTAAAATAGATTTGCTAAAAATTGCTTGAAGCCTTCAAACGTTGTTACGAAAACAAAATTTGAATTTTATTACGCAACTAGCGGGGTTACCCGGCGTTGCTCGGGGTTTTCAGAGGTTTTTTTTATCATTTTTCTCTCTTGCTCCCGTTTCCTTCCCCGCTTGCTCTCCCGTTTCCGTTCCCACTTGCTCTCCCGTTTCCGTTCCCGCTTGCTCTCCCGTTTCCGATCCCGCTTGCGCTAATTTTTTCTTTTCCACTCTTTCATAACTTATTTTAGCCCATAAAACGTAAAATAGATTTGCTAAAAAGTTGCTTGAAGCCTTCAAACGTTGTTACGTAAACAAAATTTGAATTTTATCACGCAATTACCTTCGATGGTCGTACATAGGAACTTTTGGCCTGGAAAGTTAAGAAGGGAAAAACATTAAGAAGGTTTGGACTCCTTCTCCGATCCCCCGGCTCAGATGGCCAAAAAACCTTCCGGGCCAAAAGTGCCTATACATGATCATTGCATAAGTTTTCGAAGCACTGTTTACAATTGCGTAACAGGCATTACTTGCTAATGGACTTCTTCATATATCAAGATATCCTTGACTTCTTAATATTAAGAAGTCCATGACTTGCTTCCCAGTCTTGCATATTGTGACCGATTGCGCGTTATTACAAATTCTTAAGAGATATATGGGGCGGGAAAGCGACCGGAATCGGGAAAGTGAACGGGAGCGGGAAAGCGACCGGGAGTGGGAGAGCAAGCGAGAAAGGGAAAGCGACCGGGAGTGGGAGAGAAAACTGGGAATTAAACGGGAGCTAGAGAAAAACGATAAAAAAAACTCTAAAAACCCCCGAGCAACGCCGGGTAACCTCGCTAGTATATATATATATATATATATATATATATATATATATATATATATATATATATATATATATATATATATATATATATATATATATATATATATATATATATATATATATATATATATATATATATATATATATATATATATATGCAAAGAGTTCCGGAAGCCGACGTAGATTTTTTTAATAACAATTTTATAATCTTTTTTTATGACAATTATAAACATAGTACAATGTATAATTTCTTGTTATTTAAGTTATCTATGATAAGAAGTATAGCACAACTATATATATATATATGAGCACAACCCTATGATTAACTTTTAGTAGTTTACAAAAAAACCAAGTACTAGGTCGACTTGTATTGGTCAACTTTTATTTCGAATTGAATAAGTTTTATAGTTCTATAGCTCACTCTTTTTCTAAAGTTGTATATTAGATCTGGTATGTAACATAATATAAAGTTGTTTTGATCAATTCTGCAGAATTTGGTAATCTTTCACTTTAGTCAACTTTAGTGGACTTTACTGACTTTAGCCAGCCTGCCTGTTGAAGTGTTGATGCGTGTGAAGTTAGCCTCGAGGCTGGCAATGCTAATTAAAAAAAAAAAATTGTTTGCCCTGGGGCTATGCTATACATTGTTGGATGGGGTATAAAAAATGAAATCGAATGGTATATTTGGATTGTCTTCGGTTCAACAAATGAAAAAGTTATACGCGAAAAACGACACCTCCTGCGTATTCTAACGAACTTTAGGGAAAATTTTATTTTTAAGAAAATTTATTGAAGTTTACGATTACAAATTTTTATTAATGAAAAATTTTGTTAAAAAATTAACTATTTAATAAAATCTAAGCATAGCATGCAAGTGAAATGTTTCGTTTTAAACTCTTCTTTTGAAAACATTAAAAATGTGCATTTTTGGTGAACCCACCTTCTACACTTTTCCCACTCCACCCAGTCCCCACCTGCACCTTCTCCACCGTTCCCGCAATACAAACACTAGTTTATCATGTTGTCCGATGCCAGCAGGATTTCTTTTAACCATTGTTCCCTTTCACTATCTGGATTAAAAGAACCACTCAGATCTTCTCCACGATCCAGTCTTCTAATGAAAACGCCTACAAAAATACCACAATTGTAGGCATCGTTTTGATCACGGGTGGCTTTTTAATGTTTAGACGTGATGGATTTATAAAAAAAGCATTATTTTTCCAAAAAAAGTTTGTTAGAATACGCAGGAGGTGTTGACGAGTAGCCACTTTGAATATTTTGCATAATTAGCCACAGTGAGCTAGACTCGATTGTCCAATCGCAGCGTCTGTTTATGTTTCGGTTTGCTCAGAGAAATTGGTATACGGTCCGACATTTTATTCGATAACTTTTTTATTTATTAACTTTGAGAAGCGAAAGTTATATTGTTGGATTTGATATTTAATTATCTAAAAACAAGCGTCTCGGATATACCCAGAGCAGTAGTTTAAAATAAATTTGATTTTCTCAAAGAAGAGCCAATGTTGATTTGATGCAATTTTCGGCGGAAAACCGTCGTTTTTCGCGTATAACTCTTTTATTTATTGAACCGAAGACAATCCAAATATACCATTCGGTTTCATTTTTTAGACCCCCTCCAACAATGTATAGCACAGCCCCAGTGCACGCAATTTGTATTTTTAATTAGCAGTGCCAGCCTCGAGGCTAACTTCACACACGTTGCATGTTGTAGTGTAGTTTTTGACTTTGACTGAAACTGTATGTAGGACATGTAGGTTTACTATACAACTAAGTTGTGATGTTGTTGTTTATCAACAAACAGCATTTCTTTGTTTGAAAACACGAACACGTTTTAATTATGTACTTAAAGAGTAAGACTTAAAGGTAAAGGTGGAGAATAGCATAATAAATTATTTCTGATGTTTTTATTAATATTTTTTTTTATAAAATTTTTATAATTAAAAAGAAAAATAAATTACCAATGGATTTATCTAATTACTTTTTTTACAATTATTTAAAAAAATAAATAAACGACAGAAAACCATAAGGTAGTACCTAAAAAAAACTCAAACAAAAAGCTAACTAAAGGTAAAATATATTGAAATGAAACATACAAGAACCAAATTGTGCTCTTTCTGAAGAATTCCGACTTAGATCAACAATTTCTGTAACAAATTTTATTTCAGACTGCGTGACTAATATTTTTTTTTAAACCCATGTTTACAATTTATTTTTAAATTTGTTCTGTTTTAAATTTTGTTTAAATAAAATGGAGATCCTGCAAAAATAAAGAATGGGATTTCATTAAAATGATCAATCTTCTTCATTTGAGTATTTTCATTATAAGTCATTGTCTCTTTGGGCAGCTTGAACATTTTTTAGAAAGATTATTCCAAAGTCACTTGTGTAATTTAAGTTATATGGCTGGAATTGTATGACCAATCAAATATAACTTGCATGTAATGTGTTTGTACTTTATTGGTGTGACTAACTATAGCAGGTCCTTCTTAGCTGTGAGGCAGCTAGAATAATGTTTTTAAAACATGGTTATGTTCTTGAATGGGTGAAATTAATTAGAAGCTTTGTATTAATGTGTATCCATTTAGTCAAAAATGTTAAGAAAATGACACTAGAATTTATTTAGACTTTAATTGAAAATTTCATGCATAAACAATCAAACTTTTCGATTTATTGTGATGATATATTGAAATAAGTAGTTTCACATAGTAGTGGTAATTACTAACAAAATTATATGAAAGAACACTGAAATTGTGTCATCAGGTTGAACATGACCCCTTGATGGTGCTTCTATTAAGTTCTATTGCACTTGTCTTCTTTTTTTCATTATTTTCTAAGTTAAAACTTCTAATTTCAATGCTTATTGTAACTAACCATTTTCAGGTAACATCAAATGGATGCTATCAAATATTCTCCCGGCAACTTGACAATTGTTGATCAACTGTTACTTCCACAGAAATTGGAATATACCACCATCAATAGTTGTGAAGATGCCTGGGAAGCAATACACTCCATGAAGATCCGAGGGGCACCGGCGATTGCAATTGTAGGTGGTCTCAGTTTAGCTGTGGATCTTTATCATTTAAATTTTCAAACACCTGAAGACTTATTGTCTTTTGTCACCGAAAAGCTGGATTATCTTGTAACCTCCCGGCCTACTGCTGTGAATTTATCGAACCTGAGAAAAAGGCACTTGTCTTTTCTCGACCAGTTGAAACGGGAAGTACTTAGCGTTGATGTTATGAAGAAAAAAATAATATCTGAATTAGAAATGTACAGAAATGAAGACATATCCTGCAACAAAAGTATCGGCGAGCACGGTGCGAATGCTTTGTTGAAACTCGAAAGTAGTAATAGAATCAACATTCTTACACACTGCAACACTGGAGCTCTTGCAACGAGTGGATACGGTACAGCACTAGGAGTTGTTAGGAAACTACATGAAAGCAGTTTATTGGAGCACTGTTATTTTACAGAAACAAGACCTTACAACCAAGGATCTAGACTGACTGCCTACGAACTGAAATACGAAGACATACCATCTACGATGATATGCGACTCCATGGTGGCTGCTTTAATGACTCAGAGAAAAATTACTGCTGTCATAACAGGTGCCGATTGCATTGCCGCTAATGGAGATACAGCTAATAAGATAGGGACTTACCAGATGGCCGTTGTGGCTAAGTACCACGGCGTTCCGTTTTACGTTGCAGCCCCTACTTCATCGATCAATTTACGTATCGAGAGCGGAAAGTCAATCGTGATAGAGGAACGTCCGCAAGAAGAAATGACAAACTTTTGCGGGGTGCGGACCTCGGTTGAAGGTGTCAAGTGTTGGAATCCGTCGTTTGATGTAACACCGCACGAATTGATTACGGGAGGAATAATTACCGAACGAGGTGTTTTTGACGTTGCCTCATTGAAAGAACAAGTTTCAATGTTTTCATTTTATTAGTTATGCTTTGAATTTTGAATAATTGAAACTGAGAAATGTGTCTGTTTCTTCTCTTCATCCATATCTTTCTTATCTTGCTTGCATGAAATTATTTTTTCAAATTAGCCATTACTCGAACATGTGCATTCATTTTTTAAATTACAATTTTTTTCTGGCCTTTCTAAAAATTAATTCTTACAAGCAAATCAAAGTAATATTTCTTCCAAGTGGAAGTGCGTGACGATTTTAATATAAAACAATAATTAAATGCGGCAATGAAATCAATTGAGATGCTTTAAACTCAAGTACCGTTAGATCGATTAAATTTCGTTGTCGCTATCGCCATCACACTTGCCATCGTCGTCATCATCGTCGCCGCCATTTTCACCGCTGAAGAAGCAATCCTATTTTTTTCTCTTGAATTTTACCTACTCTCTCTATCTAATGCTAAACAAGCAAGTGATTTTTACATCGTGTGAACATCTGTCGATTCTTTGAAGTTTATTTTTTAAAGTCTTTCAAGCTGCTTTCAGCATTGATTATAATCTTTTAGTTTTAAGACGCGTGAAAGATATTAACCACATGCATAATAATTTAATAAGAAAGACGACAATTTATATAGCGCCATGTCTAACAGTGGCCGAAGTATTTTTGTTTTTATATTGCCACTGAAGTTATTTATTAAACTGTTATGCAAAATATAACTTTATTTTACGCAGTTTTCTCTGGATAAACCTGATGAAAACTTGTTTCATAACCAATTCTATAGCGTTTTTATACTGACGTTTTAGAGCCCTTTAAAATCAATTTTCTCATTAATTTTGGGATATTGGTTTAGTTAATCTAAATTTGAGATTCTTAAATAAAAAAAAGCTAAACACTAAAATCTGATAAGTGTGAAAGCCTAGCACCACTGAGTTATATTTTTTTCTCAATGTTAACGTTGTAATGTGATGTAGGCTGTAATGCATCGTCGTTTCATTAGACGTTGTCTTCCATATTCAACACATGTTTTTATTGATATTAACCAATGCCTCCTGTCAACGTTCAAATTATAATATAAAAACGATCCTGGACTTTTTTGTATAAGATAGAGAGAAGGAAATGTTTTTTACGTTCAGAGTACCACTTGGCATTAAGATGAGTGCTTAAATGGAAGTGGAAAAACCACGAGCAAAGCAAAACGGAAAAGACTGCTTACTCGCTTTATGATGTAAAGTGTTTAATCACCTGAGAGTGAACAGGTGTCTCATTATAAATCTCTCCATTTCTTTCCTGAACCGTTTCAATGCGATTTTAATGTGTGTGTCGTGTGCGTGAGCAATATGTGTCGCTATGTGAACGTGTCGTGTGCGTTTTTTAACTGCGTAAAGTTGTGATGTTCTAATAATAATAATAATAATAATAATAATAATAATAATAATAATAATAATAATAATAATAATAATAATAATAATAATAATAATAATAATAATAATAATAATAATAATGTGGTCTGGGTTGACTTGAGGGACTGATTTTTGTCGCTGCCTACCCAGCGACAAATCCATGGGACGAATTCCACCACCAGATTATCGAAACAATATTGTTGTGTATACTGTAATTCTTTTTTAAAGTTTATATTTATTAATGTTTACAATTAAAAAACAAAGATTCATTTGTAAATTTAAGACAAATGAGTTAACCTAAATGCGTCTTATCGCCTTGTCAACATATGGATTGTGTTGCACGGTACATCATACATCAATTCTTTTAAAAACCAGGTCTATCTTCGTGTCATGCACCTATAAGAGCGTATTGAAAAGATTACAAACGATCTACCTACCACTACCTGGTAGTGAAACCTGCTCACATGCAGCGTAGTAATCTGGAAATGATGGATTAGGTACATCGCGAGCCTGACCTTGAATGATTTCCGGCGGATGTCTTCCTCTTCTTAAGCCGGCGACTGATTCAATTGAAGCGGAACGGACTTTTTTTCTTTAAAATTCACGACGCTGCGGTTCCAGTGGATTATGGGAAAATTCATGCTCTATTGGTCGTGGGAGATTCCTTTAATGATCGCCATTGTTACCGTGCTTTAAGGAAAGCAATTAGCCAGGGAAACATACCTTTTAGCACCGAATGACAAAGATACGGATTGCATTCTATTGATTTTTTTTTGTCTTTATATTTTTGCGTAACAACGAAAACATTGAAAAATTATTGAAATAACTTAGTTGAGAAATCAAATTAATATTTTTTTTTAAAATATGTGTACCTTCAATGTATACGTTTGCCGTTTAAAGTACATTAAATTCACGTAAATAAATAAAAAATTGTTTATATTTAGTAACGGTATAAACCAATCTTAAACAAAAAGCGATAACGGGACAAATTGCTCCATTGTACTTGCGACAATACGTAAGGTAACGGTCTCCGTATGACTTGAGGAATTAAGTCAGTGTTGTGCACTTCAGTGTAAGACAATGGAAATCTGGTAATTGTTTACCACGATTGTTAGACGCGAAAATGCAACGGTGCCATTGCTACTACATTGTGTGCTTTCATTTACGCTAATGTAATTGTGATTTCCAAAATTGACTTCATTGTCACTGCTTGCGTCTTTCTTAATATATATATATATATATATATATATATATATATATATATATATATATATATATATATATATATATATATATATATATATATATATATATATATATATATATATATATATATATATATATATATATATATATATATATATATATATATATATATATATATATATATATATATATATATATATATATATATATATATATATATATATATATATATATATATATATATATATATAATATATCTATATATATAAAAGAACATGTCCTGACTGACAGATGACTGACTCATAATCAACGCCGAGCTCAAACGCCTCATCCTAGGAACGTGAAATTTGGAACTTATATTACTTTTATAGCGTAAACATCCGCTAAGAAAGGATTTTTGAAAATTTTGCTCCTGAGGGGAAAAAACTGGAAAACAAACTTTTTTCTAAAAATTTTTTCTAAAATTTTTTTCTGAAATTTGGTATATAGATTCTTTTTGAAAAATAAAAAGATACGTGTTTCACCATTTTTTGAAAATTCGGTTTCCCGGACCTCAAATGTGGGTTGGAAAATTGGGTTATTTGGTTTTTAAAGTAGCTTCTACTCAAAAACTGTTAATGCTACAGGAGTAAAAATTAGTATTTAGTTTCTACTCCAAAAATAATGAAATACGTGTTTTAGCATTTTTTGAAAATTTGGTTTCCAGGACTTCAAATGTGCGGTGGAAAATAAGGCTAATTGTCTTTTATAGTAACTGCTACTCAAAAACAGTAAATACCACAGATGTAAAAATTATTATTTAGTTTCTTTTCTAAAAATAAAGATATACGTGTTTCACCATTTTATACAAATTTGGTTTCCCGGACCTCAAATGTGGGTTGGAAAATTGGGTTATTTGGTTTTTAAAGTAGCTTCTACTCAAAAACTGTTAATGCTACAAAAGTAAAAATTAGTATTTAGTTTCTACTCTAAAAATAAGGATATATGTGTTTCACCATTTTTTGAAATTTTGGTTTTCAGGACCTCAAATGTGGGGTGGAAAAAAGTTTCTTTGGTTTTTAAAGTAACTGCTACTCAAAAACTGTGAATGCTACAGATGTCAAAATTAGTATTTAGTATTTACTCAAAAAATTATGATATAAGTGTTTCAACATTTTTTTAAAAATTTGGTTTCCAGGACATCAAATGTGGGGTGGAAAAAAGGGTTATTTGATTTCAAAATAACTGCTACTCAAAAACTGTAAGTGCTACAAATGTAAAAATTAGTATTTTGAAGTTTTGTGCCGGTTAAAAGTAGCTAAGTTCAGTTTATCACCGGCCGGGCCAAGCCGTTATTTTAGAGTCTTCACACGGGTCAGGCCAAACCTTAAATCAAAGTGGAACGGGCCGAGGTTTTTCACCAAGTATATAGATATTTTAGTGATTTTAGGGTCTTCAGTTGGGCCGGGCCAAACCTGAAGTCAAGGTGGGACGGGACGAAGTTTTTCATCAAGTATATAGAACTTCTAAGCCTGTAAGAATGGGCCGGGCCTAATTCAGACGGGCTGTGCCGGGCAAGGAGTTTGGGTTTTTAAAACGGGCTGGGCTAAGTTGTCGACGGGCCGAGCCGAGACCTAAAAAATTGATCTCTACTATGGATGCACGGTTCAAACTCTCTAATTTCATGCGAGCGAAGCCGCAACGGGCACTGCTAGTATATATATAAGACTCTACTAGGAATCGAACCCACGTGTCTACGGCAACACCGCCTCGCCTAAATGCAAGCGCTCTTACCAACTGAGCCACCGACCATCCCCAAAAAAGGATGGCTAGATATATATATATATATATATATATATATATGAATATATATATATATATATATATATATATATATATATGAATATATATATATATATATATATATATATATATATATATATATATATATATATATATATATATATATATATATATATATATATATATATATATATATATATATATATATATATATATATATATATATATATATATATATATATATATATATATATAAATAAATAAAAAATATATATATAATATTTTTTTGAGATACTTAGAAAAATATATAACAATATTATTACGAAAAATGCCGTTTAAAACCAGTAATAAGTTAAAAAAGTTAATGTTTACAAAATTTAGAAAGAAAAATCGACTATTTTTTCTTAGGGAAATTACAAATTTTTAGCATCTTGATTTTGTTTTCCAGTGGGGTTTGTGGATCTAAGATCAAATTTTTGCTCTTTCCGACGTCTTTGGCCTTCTGCCGTTTTTGGCCCCTCACGCCATTTTTTACCCCCGCCAAAACATTCTAGATCCGCCACTTTATATATAATGATTTTTATTTATTTGTTTATTAATGTTTATTTAATTTTAAATAATTATCATATGTTTTATTTTTACAATACGATTTATCAGTGATTATTTTTACATCATTATTACTTTCTTTTTTTCTTTTTAGTTTTGTTCTTTTTAGAATACTTTACATTTTTCATTGCTGCATTTTATCTCATTGCTTTTTTTTCTTTCTGTACCCAATCTCCATTTTACAATTTAATTTACCTGTTGTAACTTTTCCGATGTCGTCTTCCGTTTCCGACCGAACCGCGCGTCGCCAACAGAACAATAGAGCCGCTATAATAATAATAGAGCCTCTTTAATAATAATAGAAACTCTATTGTTTCTTAATTGAACCATTCTAGCTGACCAATTTGCTTTTCTAAAGAGGACAAATCACGTACTGATGTTTCAATAACCGAATCGACGTCTACGCACCATTTCACACGTCTTAGTTGACTGCATAAAATGTAAAAAAAGCACCATTAGGTAGGAGTTTTTTTTTCAATTACAATTTATGGTTATAAAATTACTTGACAATAACAATTTGTCAATTTTTTTCAACCCAACTCAACTCAACCCACGCTTATGTCAAAACGTTTCACCCAATCCAACCAGGAATTTTCGGTGGGCCGGCGGCTGCCAATCATCCGAAGTTTGAAAAATGTATATGAAACTAATAATGAAATGGGCCCCCGTGACCATATTTCCCTGGCCAGTTTCTTAAGCAAGTCCGACCCTGAATCCAACCTATGGGTTAACCCAACCCATTTCTACCTCTGGTTTGAATTGTGCGTGCTTATTTCAACGACTAAACTTTAAATAGAATTTTGTGTGATTAATAGAATTGCAATAATTTAATGATGCAACGGTGCTTATTTTTACTGTGTTACATTGGCAGATTCGGAAATCGACATAAAAAAGAGAAAAGTAAAAAAAAAAAACAAAAAAAATTATTTGAACACTCTGAAAAACATCGTGAAAATAATGTTGAGTTTTTGCATGTGTTTGTACAATTTCAGTTTATAAACTGAATTTTAATTTTTTTATCAAAAGTTATCAATAAGCAACAGGGAAATTAACGCACATACACCAACCCAACCCAATCCAACCAGGATATATATATATATATATATATATATATATATATATATATATATATATATATATATATATCCGAAAAAAAACATTTGAAGACTTAATACGAATAAAAGTAGAATTCAAAGCCAAAGCTCCACCCACCAGACCACGCCTTTTCCATAGACACTCCAGCAATCGTCTGCTTCTTGCCAGGTGCATGATGGAGCGTCTTACCTGCCTGTCAGCATTTAAAAGCATCCGAGAACTGCTTTAATTTCTAATAAACGACACTCGGAAACTGTGATGAAAGCTAACGACATGAATAAGTTTTCAATTGAGGACATTTTGAAGCGCTCAAAAGGGCAAAACCGTAAGGAAATTGATTTTAGCGGTACCAACAGTCACACGACTAACTTTTTTCAGCCGATAGATGAGCATTCCACCGATTTTCGTGGTTCTCTTGTAACTGATATAAAAGCAAGTGCTGATGACAGCAGAAAACATATAGAAATTGACCAAAGCAATGGGAAACTGTCTTTATTCAACCAAGAAGTTGGTGATGTGTTTTTTTAAAGTTTATTACAAATCATATTTACAATGCTAAAGTTAATAAAATAATTTCAAAGCAATGACTTTAATGCTTTTTTTAAATAAATAAAGAAAACTGTGATTTTTAAGGATTTTAGAAGAGTTTTGAGTGAAAGGATGGACTTCAGCCATAAACAATCGGCATTTGATGTCATCTGCAGTGGACAAAGCTGTTGGCCAACTTCGTTGAACGAAAATCCATACTCAGCTTGGCGAAACTTTTCTTCAATAAATAGCGATCCCCACTCAAGATCTCAAATGTTTTCGTCCTCTTGCTCTTATAGTCCAGAAGATGATGATTCTCGCATAAAAGCTGGTGAAGATTTTGACGAGCTGCTTCCATCAGTTGATGAAGATTCTTCGAGTAACATTAATGAAGAAACGGCCAGTTTTTCAGAACACAATACTGAGGCTGCTGGTTTGGACCATCACGCTAATCACTTTTTCAACTTTATCCAATATCCAGATGTCTTTGAAAACTGGCACAAAGGACGCATCACTTTTCCAAATTTTGGTATTTAAAATTACGTATATATAATCTAATACATAAAACGCAAATAGGTAGTGTTTGTCCTTTAATAACCCCTGATTAAATGAAAAGATCTGACCTGCATGAAACACCTCGCCCGTTCTTTCTCGCTTTCCCAATCCCGCTTGTTTTTCCACTCCTTTTTTCCTTTGTCTCTCTTAACTCTTTTTTGTCCATAAAACGTGAATAGATTTGATGAAAACGGTTTGAAACCTTCAAACTTTGTTACGACAATTAAATTTGAATTCTGTTAATTTTTGATGTTCGTACATAGGCATTTTGGCCTGGAAAGTTTTTTGGTCATAAAAAAATGAAAAAATACCTTATGACTTTTTACTTTTGAGATCTACTTCCATGGCTAATTTTGTTAAAAGTGTTCCAACGGTTTGAATTTGTATAAAAGACATACGAAAAAACAGTTGTTTTAATCTATATAGATTTCTACTAGCGGGGTTACCCGAGCGTTGCCCGTGGTTTTTAGAAGTTTTGTTTTTGTTTTTCGCTTTTTCCTCTTTCTTGCTCCCGTTCTCTTCCTCGTTTGCTTTCTAGCTCCCACTTGTTCTCCTGCTTTTTTCGTTCTTCCTCTTCCTCTTCCTCTTCCTTTCCCGCTTGCTCTTCCGCTCCCGCTGGCTATCCTGCTCCTGGTCGCTTTCCCATTCGAGCTCCAACTCGTTCTTTTGTTCCCGATCCAGCTCCCACTCTCATTGCTTTCCAAATCCCGCTCGTTTTCTCGCTTGCCTTCTTTCTCTTGCTCGTTTTCTTTCTTTCACTCCTAACTTCTTTTGCCCATGAAACGGAAACAGATTTGTTAAAAGCTGCTTGAAACCTTCTTCAAACTTTGTTACATAAGCTAGATTTGAATTTGGTTACGCATTAACCTTTGATGTTCGTACATAGGAACTTTTGGCCTAGGAGGTTTTTCGGCCATGAAAATATAAAACATTTAAAAAAATTAAAAACTACCCTATCTTTTTCTCTCTTTGATATCTACCTCCTTGTCTAATTTTATTAAAAGAGATCCAGCGGTTTAGATTTGTATAGAAAACAAACAATCAAGCAAACAGTCATTTTTATTTATATAGCTTTGTTTTTATAAACGCTTCCTATACATAGATGATAACATGGAATGTGTCTTACTCAGGTTCCAACGTTGTAAAGAAAAAAGTAAAAACTCCACGACCTGATCGTAAACCACGTCAGGCATACTCAACGAAACAATTAGAAATGCTGGAAGCCGAATTTAAGGTAATCTCATATGATCGTGCATCTGGTAACATTTTGGTCAAGCATGCGCTTTCGAAATAATCAATCGACGTGTTTTGCTCGTTATTTGTTCGAAACTATTTTTGGGCTCAAATGTATAAAATAAATTTAAAACCTATTGTTTTTAGTCTGACAAATACCTCAGCGTCAAGAAACGCCAAGATCTGTCCTTAAGCTTAGGACTGACGGAAACTCAGATAAAAACCTGGTTTCAAAACAGAAGGTATTTAAACACCATTTTTGATGGCAGTTAAATTTTATTCTACTGAGACAATTTAAAAAATGGCTTTTGAATTCAGAACGAAATGGAAAAAACAGAAATCTGAACATCTACACAAACGCTTAGGACTGCGATTCATGATGCCGGATTATTGGTCATCAACTGCAGCTTCGTTGCCGCAGATCTTCCCGGTTCCATGTTTTCCCATCAGTCAGACTTTCCACAATTGGTTTGACGACAGAAAGAAAATGGAAACGTGCCGAACGTCGGCTTGTTGCAACAGCGAGGGATGCGCCGATTTGACTCCTAACGTTGTCTCCTACCACGAACAGGACTTCCAACGGAATAACAACACTCCGGTCGAATCTTCTGCTCATAGAGATTTTTTACCTAAAAGAAATATGGAAGAAGATTGATAAAACTATTTTATACAGTAATTTACAGTAATTGAAATTTAATAATAAAGCATGCAAATACATGTTTTTTTAAATTAAAAATAAACTATCATAGTTAACTCATGGAAAATAATATGAAGGTGAATAAAAATGATAAATTACACAATCAGGTAAATGACAAACATTATAATTAAACTAGTTTTATTAAAATACAAACAATTTGATAATTTAATAAAAAAAAATTAAAAACTATAGAAAACCTAAATGTCTGCAAATCTTTATTAGTTTTATGTACCTCATTTGCTAGTTTAAAATTTTTTATAAACTTAAAACGGCTAAATTTTATTGTGTGTTTGTGTTCACATTTATTTATTTAGTTTATATACGTGAAGTTTATGTAATATTAATTTAATAATAATATTATTATTTTTAATAAATTTATATAACAAATCAAAAAAATTAAAAATTCATAAATTAAAAATAACTAAAAAGTAGAAAAAGAAAAATAATAAAAAAATAGAAATGCGCTTTTATAAAATGCTCTAAGAAGTGCAAAATAAATTATAAACATAACAGCAATAGGTGCCTTAGTTTGCAGTTCTGCTATCGCAACATCTGCTCCCCACGCCTTTATGTTTAATAGCTTATTTGGTAATTTTTAGAGCATTCTATACAAACGTGTTTTTATTTTTTCAAATCTTAATATTTTTTTTAATTCAGTGCATAGCCAGTCTGTAATGCTAACTGACAGTGCCTGAGGTTAAAACATCACTATTTTCAGATAGTTTTTTTTTAATAATTAGTTTATAATCGTTTATACCAGGTGTTTTAAGACTGAAATGACTGTATGTAGGAAACACCTAAGTACTTCCTGTTTTGGATCATAATTTAATTTTTTTAATTTTTTTTCTTCTTTTCTCTAGGCTTGGGACTGGTTTGACCAAAGGTGGCCAACCGTTTTGGAAAAAGGGCCTTTACCATATTTTTGAAACACGGCGGGCCGCTGGTTTGAAAGGCAAAACTCTCTCTCTGAGGCACTTTCAAAACTTGAGTAAAACAAATAGTTATAAAAAATAATGCGCCCAAAGTTCTTCGTTGTATATGAATTAGAAAGTATGTTGCCATAATGTGACCAAGTTATTTAAAAATTCTGCCAGGCTCACAGGAATATTATTTTATACTTTTTAGGGCGCAAGAAAAAATGTTGTTTAAAAAAATGTATTTTTATGATGTTATTTAAAAGAAGCAGTGATTCAAAATATTTGTCGCTGAGTTTGTTATGCCGATGAGTTATTACAAGAACTTTTATTTTGAGGTTCAATGCCATATTTTTAAACTTTAAAATATCTTTTAACCTCTTCTGCATTTTTTATTTATTTATTGAGCACCAACATAAGTATTAAACTTAAACAAAAAAAAATAACCAAACGACAAGAAAAATATAGTACCAAAATTTCAAAAAAAGAAAAAATCGATCAGTTGAGAAAGGAATAAGGTGCCCAAAAGGTTCGTCTGAAGGAAATTCCTTCCCGCTTAATGGACAACCTTTACAAAAAGAACCAAAATGAGTTGGTTGAGTTAAGACATTTCAAATAGTAGTTCAATAAACTTATCAAAGAAGAGACTGAAATTGGTATGCTAAGGTAATAGGTATTGAGCAGTTATGAGTGTGACAATAATAAGTAAGATTTCAGAGCTTGCTTAAATAACGAAATACGTTTCAAGGAGGAGACAGATATTGGAATGGTTGAATAAATACGAGGGCCAGAGCATTTAATAGAGAATGTTTTAAGAGTTGTCCGAGCAAAATCCGTCCGAAAACAGCGACCGGGGGGGGGGGGGGCAGATCATGGGAATGAACATCAGATAATTTTACAAACATGTTATCGAACGATGAGGGTAATATAAAATGATCATATTTATATTTATACATGAAAATGCCAGTTTGGAAGAAATTAATCTAATAAATATTAAGAATGTTGTTGTTAGCCATTTGAATTTTACAGGACGATGTGGGAGGCATGTGAAAAATAATTAGAATAATTCGCTTTTGCAAAATATGAAGAGGCTTTAAACGAGTTGAATAATTTGAGGCCCAGACAATATTGCAGTATGATAAGTACGGAAAGATAAGTGCATAGTATAACATCATAGAAATATTGGCATCAACAAACTGATGTATACGAGATAGCACTCCACAATTTTTTGCAACCTTAGATGTAACATGTTCAATGTGAGTTTTTAATGTAAGGTGTTCATCAAGCAACACGCCCAGGAACTTGCAATAAGGAACCCGCAAAATTGGTATATCTTCAATCTTCAGCTGACAATTACAGAAAGTATTTTTGTTTATATGGTGAAATAAAATATAATTCGTTTTGCTCACATTTAAAGAAAGTCTACTAGCAGAGAACCATTTAGAAACAGAAAGCAATTCACGGTTGGTATCGTAATATAAATTTTCTAAGTTATCGCCAGTCGCAAAGAGGTTAGTATCGTCCGCAAACAAAACAAATTCAAGGCGATCTGAAACTGAGCATAGGTCGTTAATATAGATGAGGAATAGAAGCGGTCCCAGCACCGACCCTTGAGGCACCCCGCAAGTTACCTGCTTCATCGAAGAAATAGAATTGCTGTACTGGACGCATTGTGATCTATAGCTAAGATAGTCACTGAACCATGATAGTGGAGCTCCTCGGATTCCATAGTGCCTCAATTTTTCCACCAGAATGCCGTGATCAACCTTATCGAAGGCTTTAGCTATAGGTCCAGGAAGATGCCAACTACATATTTCCCACGATCCATGGCCTCGGCAATCTTTGAGTGTTACATAACCAGTGGCATATAAGTTGAGTGATTTTTTTTAAATCCAAACTAACTGGGTGTAATAATGGAAAATTTATCAAGATAATTATAAAGTCTGGAGTGCATCACTCTTTCAAAAAACTTTGAGAAATAGCACAAGACAGTAATTAAAAAAGTTTTCTTTTTTCCCAGATTTGTAAATTGGAATGACTTTAGCTGTTTTTAGTTGAGCGGGGAATACCCCTGAAGATATTGAGCAATTTATTATAGCAGACAGAGGACAAGCGATCGCCGTAATTGAATTTCGTGCGATGCATGGGTCGACTCCATCGGTTCTGCCTTCCAGCCTAAACAGCTGTAATTAAACTTGCAGTATAGATTAATGCTTTTAATATCAGTCATCGTTGTATGACATGCACCCTTGGCGTAATCAAACCAAAGAAGGATTCAGAAGTATTTTTTCCCTTTAACTTGTTGAGAGCTTGTGCTATTTGATTGATCTTATTACTTTGAGCCGTTTCCCAAAAAATGTAAAATCCTGACTACTAAACTTTGGCAACTGTAGAAGTTTCATCAGAATGTTTACCTTGTCTTTTCTATTGTACATATATCGTATTGTATTTGTCTAACTCAGAATTCTAACGAAGTGAGTTTGGCTTAGATATATAAAAACAATGCAGCCTTTGAACTTTGATGTTTATATTTATATATATGCATTTCTATCTGTTGGATTTTCCTTCTTTGTTTTTCCATTATAACTTTTAAAAATAATTTAAAAAATATTCTAAATAGCCTACAACTTATCCCCAGACCTACCAAATGTACACCGAAAATTTTATAAGAATCGGTTCAGCCGTTTCGGAAGAGTTTGAAGTCAAACACTATGACACGAGATTTTTATATATATAGATTTAGCTACATATGGAATGTTCTTATTAAATAAGTACACCAAAAATGTACTCAAGTGCAAATGTTAAGTACGCATAAGCAAAAGGACTTAATTATAAATACTCGAGAACACTTATTATTCTTAAGATCATACTTAAGTACATATGTACTTTAATACTCGTCATCACTGGTTCTTGTAATTGTTTCTAGCGTATCATGTGACAAGTGCATACAGACGTTGGAACAGAGCATACGAGTCGGTTTTAAATTGCCACTTTTCATGTGAAAACAAGTTTTCTCGCCACTAAAAAACTTGTTGCATACAAAAAAACTCTTTAAAAGAAAGTGCTTGACTAGATTATTTGCTTTGTAGTTTCTTAACGTTAATTTTTTAACCTTCGTAAAAAAGTATTTATATTTTATTATATGCCTTCTGTAATTTAATATGAATATATAAACAAGGAATTATAATCGAGGTTTTAAAAAAAACTTGTTTAAAAAAAAACTTAGTGATGGTGGGTTTGAGGAAAGCAACCTGTCCCGTGCGTGTCGCTTTCTAATTTGAAACACGTTTGGGACCATCTAATGGACCAGACATAAAATAGTTTTAGAGATTTAGTTAACATTGGAATTCTATTTGTAGGTTTAAGCATGAAACTGCAATGACTGATTTATTGCATCTGTCATCATGTCTGTTTATTAACATGGCCTTACAACTTAGTATGCTACAAGAAAACAAATTGAGCTGTTGTTAATTCTACAATGAAGACAATTTTTTACACTTGTGTACTTGAGTAAAGTCTAAGCTGGCTTAGCATTTTTAGCCCAAATGTGCTATTAGGGACAAAGTTAAGAATAGTTGCAGCTCTTGACCTAATACCAACCACATATCCTTACACACCAGGTAGCTTTTTACAGCTCTGGATATAATTAAGCATTTTACCATCTTGAGTTTTGCCGTGCAAAATGAAGATTGTTCTACATTGCTGGTATACTGAAAAGGAAAATTTTAAAAGTCATAAATGATGCATTTTAGTCTTAATTCAAGAGTACAATAGAGTTCTAAAAATTCAAGTGAAACAAAAACAGGTGATAAAAACATCACTATGATTTTCCAAATATTAATAAGTCAACCATTATTGCTGAAGCAATGAAGTCATTTTTCGAAACTCAACGGATATTAATCAACTATATTAATGTAGTAACTCTATTAGGTAATTGTTTATTTTGTCATCTGGTAAATTACTAACTTAGCAAATTGTGTTTTTTTCAACTCAATGGTAAATAATAAATATTATACAAAAGTATCAAAAAACATCACTTAATGTAAATCTATATCTTTGTTGAGCTACCAGTAAACAACATTATTTTGCATCAAAATTTGCCAGAACAGCCTTTTCCACATTACGAACACAATTGGGGGGTGGGAAATCAAAATTGTAAATTTTATTTTTGAGTGGCACCCTATTGTACATAAATAATACTCGTTAGGCTAAGGAAGGAATGCCTACAGTTCTAGTTGACGACTTCAATCAAAGTTTGTACAGCTGCTATCCGACCTCCAACTGTAAAGTAGTAAACGTAGACACAAACGCCAGTCCACGTTGTTTTGTGGTTGTCAACGATAAGAAGCTTTCCAAGCCTGAATTCACGCCTGGAAAAAGCTTCTACGCTTATTTTTTTGATTTTTTTCTCAAACTTTTCTGATTATTTTTTTTTCATTTGCAGTTGGAAAAAATGAAAATCCAATACGGCAATACGGAGTTCGAAAGAAAAAAAATTATATATTAAAATCATTCAAACATTTTTAATATTTAAAAATCATTATTGTTGTTGTTGCTGTTGTTGTTGTTGTTGCTGTTAGTTGATAACGCAACATGTTTAATTTTAGATGCTCGAAATTTTAGAAAAGTTAAAATGAAATCATAAATTTGAACAAAACCAAATAAATTTATAAAAATTGTATAATTGTCGTAATCAGTAAAGTATAGACGGAAATGTTTTCATAGATTCCAGAAAAAATTGCTGAACTGTTTTTACACCCATTTTTTTAACAAATGCAACGACAACCGCGGATTTTTTTTCTTCAGCAAAACTGCACCCGCAACCAGGTTTAACAGCAATTTTCATTATATCCTCTGCCTGCCAGCTAGCGTCTAGTTTCTAATCATCAATTTCTTTTCAAGGTTTTGGCATAGAATGCGAACAAACAACTTTGTCCACAGTTGAATAGCTACAACCTTCTACCAAAACGTCAGTCTGCTTATGCGAGCATCGTTTAACAGAAACTGCTTTACTCCGAGTCAATTTGAGTGCTTTACTTCCGATCAGTCGTGAGGTGATAACACTGAATCTCTCTTGCTCTAGCGTCTGCTTTCCCGTTAACGCTTTTTTTCTTTCTTCAACTTTTTCCTAACTTTTTTTTATCCCCTAAAACGTACAATGGATTTGGTTAAAACTGCATAAAACTTTCAAACTTTGTTACGATAACTAAATTTAAATTTAATTACGCAATAACCTTTGATGTTCGAACATCGGCAATTTTGACTTGGAAAGTTTTCTGG
The DNA here is from genome assembly GCA_963978895.1 of Erpobdella octoculata. Lineage (NCBI taxonomy): Eukaryota > Metazoa > Annelida > Clitellata > Hirudinida > Erpobdellidae > Erpobdella > Erpobdella octoculata. The sequence continues at coordinate 45,702,854 of OZ022238.1, read as the reverse complement.
TCATACAAATAAAAATTAAAAAAAATAAAAACTACACTATATTTTTCTACTCTTTAAATTCTACCTCAATGTTAAATTTTCATAAAATTGGTTAAGCGGTTTTTATTTGCATAAAAGGCAGACAGACAAGCAAACTGTCATTTTTTAAAACCATAATAAACAGGTAATTTTTTGAAAATGTCTTACAACTTCAAAAAGCATATCTTTTGTTAGTTGGCGTAATTAAAAAAACTTAATGATAATAAATTATTTCAAAATTTTGTCTGAGGAGCTGAATTTAATAAACTTTCAAATATCATCCTTCGGTTAATTTCTGGTCATGTTTGATAAAGTGACGTAGTTTTGTAAATCTCTGTCACTTTTCCTGTAGATTTACAACGGCGCACACATCCTGTAACAAAAACAATTTTTGATATTTTCGAAAATTAAAACAATTTTTCATTTATTTTACCTGAACATCCAATAAATCAACTGCGTTGACAGAAATGCTTCGAGCTGTTCAAATAAAATTTTAAAATTTGTTATGACATAGGCCAAGAGTGAGCTAGATCTGCAGTCTACCTATCTTTTTTGTAACATGCTGTTTTGGCTCATAAGCTCACTTGATAATGATTTTCAGGTACTTGTGACAACATGCCACTTCCACTGAAACAACGTTCCCCAACTGCGGGAGGTTTTCACACATTGAGCGTTTATATATTTTATTTTTTTATGACAATAACAGTCTTTGTAATAATGTTATGCTTTGGTATTTATTTTATAGTGATTAACCTAACTTATGTTAATCTTATATTGAGTATAACCTGTAATTTTACCTGTGCATTTTCGTAAAAGTAAAACAAACCTCGTCCTCATTGCCTAAGTGATAGCTTTGAGATAATTGCTCTTTTATTGCCAATCTCAAAGCTGCTTTAGCAGTTAACATAATACAGCGGAGGTTTTGAAAACATTCTTACTAGTTTCGTTTATGTAAGAAGTGTTTTAGATATGAGAACTTTAGATAAAACGTTGAAAAGTGGCTGGTGACGCTTTGCAGCAGATGCAGTAAGCTGTAGCAATTTAAGAAAAACATTCAAAAGATGGCGTAATTTATGGATAACATTTTAAAACTCAACGGTCACTGTATGAGTCATAATTCAACATCTTTAATATTTTTGCAGTAGCTCATCTATAATATTTTGGAAATGTACAGCTGGTGTTGTTTACTGTAAAATTTTTTTAAGAATTTGAACATTTATGAGATAATTAAAATTTTAAAACAAAACCCTCTCTCACACTAAATTTGCATATTTACAATAGCGATATAATAATAAATATTAAAGGCTTATTTACAAAACACGTTTTTTTCAGCGCAGATACAACAAGAATGCCGAAAAAACAAAGAAAATCCCTAAATTACTAGGCTGCCAGAGCCATGGACGCCCGCAAGGGAGACAAGAAGGGGCAGTTGCCCCTTGTATTTATCGATTAATTTTTATTAGATATATTATATTGATCATAGTTAAACGTTGAAAAGTCGCTGGTGACGCTTTGTAGCAGATGCAGTAAGCTGTAGCAATTGAAGAAAAACATTCAAAAGACGGCGTAAATTATGGGCTGAAATTTTAAAATTCAACGGTCACTGTATGAGTCATAACTCAACATCTTCAATATTTTTACTGTAGCTCATCTATAATATTTTGGAAATGTACAGTTGCTCTTGTTTACTGTAAGACAATTTTAAGACTCCACTCACTCACTCACTCACTCACTCACTCACTCACTCACTCACTCACTCACTCACTCACTCACTCACTCACTCACTCACTCACTCACTCACTCACTCACTCACTCACTCACTCACTCACTCACTCACTCACTCACTCACTCACTCACTCACTCACTCACTCACTCACTCACTCACTCACTCACTCACTCACTCACTCACTCACTCACTCACTCACTCACTCACTCACTCACTCACTCACTCACTCACTCACTCACTCACTCACTCACTCACTCACTCACTCACTCACTCACTCACTCACTCACTCACTCACTCACTCACTCACTCACTCACTCACTCACTCACTCACTCACTCACTCACTCACTCACTCACTCACTCACTCACTCACTCACTCACTCACTCACTCACTCTAGACTAGAGCTCTAAAATTTTCACCACTTATTTTTATCATTTAGAGTATTATTATTAAATCATTTTTCATATGATTAAAGTATTTTAGTTTATAAAGGTCGTAATATTAGTGCGTCACTTCATGAAATATACCTCGGTACTCTCGGTAGCACACCCATGTACACCTGCGGACATTCGCTAACATACGGTTAAGTGAATGTTAATAAAAGCATTTAAAAAGTAAATAATAAAACCTGCAAATACTCCACAGGTCAAATTTTCAAAACATTTAGAAACAACAAAATGAATATAAACAAGTAAATTAAAAACGAATTTTTAAAACCAATGCTCTTATATGTAATTAAAACACAAATTTTGCAATCAATTTTTTCTTATATTACTCTTTTATTTTATATTAAAGTCGAAATATCTTAATTATATCGAAATATCGAAATTAATTCAAATTATCTAAATTAATTGACTTATTGTAAAACTAATAATTGAATATTGCATTGTCTTCTATTTTGAGCATGTATGCAAAATTTGAAAAAATCTATCATCAGGAAGTGACTCAAAAATTGATTGCAAGATTTGAAACAGACAGAGAAACAAACAGACAGACAGAGAAACAGAGACGACGAGTTAATAAAAGCATTGGTAATAATAATAAAAATATCATCAAAAAGCATCGAATTTAAATATCTCAACTATTTTCATGAAAATTTCGTACACGCTTGAGAATCGCGGTCAGTGAGTGTGGTTCGTGTTAACTTGGTAAAATAGTCTGCCAGTCGGTTAGCGTTTTGTGGTCAAGAAAACCCTCAAGAAAACCCTCAAGAAAACCCTCAAGAAACCCCTCGATAAAATCCTCAAGAAAATTAACTAAATTAATTGACTTATTGTAAAACTAATAATTGAATATTGCATTGTCTTCTATCTTGAGCATGTATGCAAAATTTGAAAAAAATCTATCATCAGGAAGTGACTCAAAAATTGATTGCAAGATTTGAAACAGACAGAGAAACAGACAGACAGAGAAACAGAGACGACGAGTTAATAAAAGCATTGGTAAAAATACCAATCGGTAATAAAATGTTTTTATGAACAGCTCAAACTTCTGATTAGAATTAAGTTATTATAAAATTTTAAATCTGAAATATGATTTCAAACTTTCAAGCTGAGTTACAGTTGAAAAAAAACATTTTAAAGTGGATTGTAATATGTTATATGTCTTTAAATGTAAAACAAAAAAATAATTTTATTGCTGAAATGTAATTCCGAGGTTATTTTTAAATGTTATTGTTAACGTTTGCTGCTTGTCGTATTGTAACAGATGGGTACAGACGGTAGGAACGGACGGTCATAAATAGCTCGTCTTACGTCAAAGCATGTTTTCTCGCCACCAAAAAAAAACATGAATGGCGTACTCTTCACCAGCAAAAACTCTTTAAAAGAAAGTTCTCGACTCCATTATTTGCCTCTCAGTCTCAGTGTTAATTTTTCATAGCTTCTTTGTCAAGCATTAAAGCAGCTTTGAATATTTTTTCAATTTTTTGGCTGAAAATTTTCTTCCAAAATGATTGCACTTCTCTTTTTAGCAACTTCCGTTTTAACGACGGTCATAGCAGAAGATTCAGGTTAAACGATAAAAACTTTTGATTTTATGTTTGCAATTAAAATATTATTTATATTGCCTGCAATTTTCATTACAATTTTTTTAGTTGATCTGCGTTGCTGGACAGAATCGAAAAACTTTGCCTTTCCTGGTCTGGTCCAAGCACCGTATTATAATCTTGCTTCCTGTTTAGACTTTTGCAAAAACACACATGAATGTCAAATAGTTGATTTTGATCCTCCTAAAGACCCTCCTTGTTGGGTACAAAAAACTGCATTACAATCAACAAAGAGCGATCTTGTGTCCAGTATAACAAACACCAACTACATGCTTGATAGAATCTGCATCAATGAGTTATTGAAACAAAAATTAAGTTTAGAAGGTAGTGTTTAAGTTTTTGTACTTTATTAGTTTTTAATTTAAATTTCAGGCAAATATATTATATATATACTAGCTGACCCAACAAACGTTGTTTTGCCTTATAAATAATTTTGTTTTTTTTTAATAAAAGTTTAATGTACAAAATTATGACAATTTAAAAAATAAAACTCGAAGAGCAGTTGTGTGTACAATGCCCGGAGTTTTTGAAAGTTTTTCTATCGTTCTTCTCTTCTGCTCCAGTTTCGTTCTCCGTTTGCTCTCTGTAAACGTAGAGGAATATGCTTTCTAGCGATTCGTAACGTTAAAGTCAGTTATTTATAACACAATATTTCTCGAATTATCTTTAACTTTAATATTCTTCGTTGAATAGAATCTTTTATTTGACTCAAATCTGAATTATCTCACTTTGTAGAATTTAGCACAGTTCTAACAAATCTTTTGATAATTAAAATTTCTCTTACCAACATCACGTTTATTTTCTCAAATACTACCATCTGAAATCCTGTTATAAAAAAAGCTAAATAACAATTATATATATATACATATATGTACATATATATATACATATATATATATATATATATATATATATATATATACATACATATATATATATATACATATATATATACATACATATATATATATATATATATATATATATATATATATATATATATATATATATATATATATATATATATATATATATATATATATATATATATATCTAAACACACATCAATGATAAAAAAGATTATACGCACACACAATGCCACAAGAGCACAAATATATATATATATATTAATGACTATTGTTTAAACATAACTAATCACCACAAAATGCACACATAATAAAATAAAATAAAATAAACAAATATCACGAAAAATACGTAAGATGAGCTATCTTCATCTTACACTCTCCCGTTTTCGTTTGCTCTCTCGTTCCCGCTTGCTCTCCTGTTCCCTTTTACTCTTCCGTTTCCGCTTGTTTTCCCGTTCAGCTTTATAATGAAAAATAGATTTCAAAATAACTTTTTTAAATAATTTAAATACATAAATAAGAGTCTGTCTGTCTGCCTGTCCTTTATGCGTTGCAACATCATACATCCAATCGTAATGAAATTTTCACACAACCTTGAGAGTCAATGGTGGAAAGTTTTCGTGAGAAAATTGAATTCGATCACAAAATGAGCGAAGCGGGTGCGGAAGAGTGAACGGAAACGGAAACTAGAGATCGAGTCGGGACGGGAAAGCAAGTGGAAACAGGAAAGCAAGTGGGAAGCAAGAAAGTGACTCGGAGCGGAAAGCAATCTAAAGCGGGAAAGCGATCGGGAGCAGGAAAGCGATCGGGAGCGGGAAAGCGATCGGGAGCGGGAAAACGACCGGTAGCGGAAAAGCTAACGGAAGCGGGTAAGCAAAATGGTGCGGAAACTTCTAAAAACCCCGGGCAACGCCGGATACAACCGCTAGTTAACTATAAACATTTATTTTGCTAAAAACCAAACAAACGCATGATTAATTTAACATAAAGTTTGCAATAAATTAAATTATTTTTCCAGACATGTCCTGCTGGACCCCCAGAATACAAACGAGTTATGCCGGTCTAACACAAACACCAGCTCCAAACTTGCAATCCTGCCTCGACCAATGCAAAAAAAATCCAGTTTGCGGAATTGTAGACTGGGATACAACTACCAATCCGGAATGTTGGATCCAGACAACCCAATTCGATATAAAACATGATGCTTTCATTCCCAGCAAAACAGTGACGGATTTTGTTCTAAACAGAAATTGTTATGCATCAATGTCTGGTTCGAATTTTGTTTTAATGGAATTTAGAAAACTTAAAAGATATGAATCAGCAATCTATAAATTTCAAAAATGTTTGCAATACTTTATTAGCAATCGGGAAAGTGAGAGCGACCAGGAACGGAAAAGCAAGGATGCGGGAATGCAACCGGGAACGGGAAAGCAAACGGGAAAGCAAGCGGGAGCGAGAAAGAAAAATAATAGAAGAACCTCTGAAAATCTCGGCAAACGCCGGGCACCCCACTTGTTAACTATAAAACTTAATTTGGCTAAACAAAACAAAACAAACGCAAGATTAATTTAAAAAGATATTGAAATAAATTAAATTATTTCCCTAGACATGTCCTGCTGGACCACCAGAGAACAAACGAGTTATGCCGGTCTAACACAAACACCAGCTCCAAACCAGCAATCCTGTCTCGACCAATGCAAAAAAAATCCAAATTGCGGAATTGTTGACTGGGATACAACTACCAATCCGGAATGTTGGATCCAGACAACCCAATTCGATATAAACCTTGATGCTTTCATTCCAAGCAAAACAGTGACGGATTTTGTACTGAACAGAAATTGTTATGAACTTGCATCAACGGCTGGTAGGAGTTTAGTTTTAGTAGAATTTAGAGAATTGAAAAAATCTAAAGCAGCAATCTATACATTTCTAAATTGTTTGCCCTATTTTACAACGCTTATATTAACTTGCAACGTTGTATGTTTTGTAATTTGTTTCTTCCATCGCAACTTCGAGTGCGAATTAGCACACCGACGTTGTTTGTAATTTGTTTGTTTCAGCGCAACGTCGAGTGCGAATAAGCACATCCACTACAAATCTGCGCATGGTTATTTATTAAAATATAAACCTTGAACAAGCTGGAATGTTCTATCACCTGAGATAAGAACCGAAAAACCTGTTCACATGTTTCAAAACAAAATCAAATCAAATAATATAAGACTATGAATCCCTAAAACACAACCTTAGCTCAATTTATCACAATTATAATGAAAATATCTATTGCAAGCTCGGTTAGTACTTTGATGGGTGACATTAAATACATTAATCCTTTTTTAGATTATAAAAAAATTTTAACAGTAAAAAATGAAACATAAAAAAAAATATAAATAATATTTAGATTTATAAAAAAATACACACTAAAAAATAGAAAATAATATAGAGTGTAAAAGATAATTTTTTTAATACAACGCTTGTATACTAGTGTAATAAAATGTTAAAAATAATAATAATAATTGGTACATATTAACATTTTTTGTACTAAACCTTTTGTATTGAATATAAGAGCGTTGGGCGTTATTTATATTATATCTATAACCTACTATTTCAGTGGTTCCCAACCTTTTTCGGGTGGCGAGCCCTTTTTATAAAAACCAAGTGACTCGCGACCCCCAATTAAAAAAGGTAATTTTAAGAAGTAATTAAAAACACAAAAAATAGTTTTTCCGGGAAATCATGCAGTGTATTCCCTTTGCTTGTGGAGCTAGTTCTTTTAATTTTTCTGAAAACCTGATTTTGAATCAAACATAGATGGTGCACCATCCGTACAAACCCCACAGACGTTTTTCCACTTTAATCCTCCAGTCTCAAAAAACGTATTTGTCTTTTCCATAATATCTTCACTATTTGTGGTAGTTTCAATTTCACTCCATAATAGGAACTCTTCTTTGATATCATCTGAATGAATATATTTTACGAAGAAGACAAGCAACTGAGAAAACAAGCTTATGTCTGTTGATTCATCAAATTGAAAAGAAAACAATGGTGAAACTTTTTTTTCATTCAAGATCTGCTCTTTAACGTCTACGGACATGTCTGCTATACGCCGTTGAATAGTATTATTGGACAGAGATGTTCTTGCATTTTTACTTCACCGGAATCTCAAAGAACTAATTTCAACATCTTCAACATGCAGGGTTTGATGAGCTTTTCTCCAATTTTGTGAGGTTTTTTGCTTGGCAATTTCCAATGCAACTTCATATGATGCTTGCACTAATGCTGTGTTTGATCAAGTTTTTGACGTTTGCAGCTAGTTACACGCTGACGGTAAAATTCCAAATCCTTTTTAGTGTGTTCTGAATGCTTCGTCTCTAAGTGACGTTTGAGTTTTGAAGGTTTCTTAGACTCATGACTGAGAATAACTTTGCACAATAATAGAACAAATAATAATAACTTATAGACAAATTCCTACAATACTTTGTCCATAATTTGGTCAATAACTTCAAGAAACCAAGTGAAAAAATGTCTTATTATAATTTTTCTACTGAGTAAGTTGGCGACCCCCCAGAAAACACGCCGCGAACCCCAGGTCGATGGGCACAAACTATTTTTTTGGGATCCACTGTACTATCTATATAACATCTATAACCTACTATCGCCTAACGCTTTAATCTTCCAAACAAAAAGTTTAGTACAAAAATATTAATATGTACACATTATTGTTATTTTTAACATTTTAGTACATTAGTATAAAAACGTTTAAAAAAATATTTTTTATACTTTATATTATTATTATTATTATTATTATTATTATTATTATTATTATTATTATTATTATTATTATTATTATTATTATTATTATTTATTTTGTTGTCAACAGAGATGGGCACAAACTATTTTTTTAAGTTAAACTTTAACTAATTTTTAATTAAAAACCCTCAGTTAAACTTTTAGTTGCAACTAATTTAAAATAGTTGATAACTAAACTACAAAAAAGTAGTTAAACTTTTTCCAACTATTTCTTTTTTTTTTTTTTTTTTTTATATTGCTTTTGGCACTTTTGTTTCTTTCAATTAACTTCTTGAAAAGTTTTTCCTTAATCATTAAATAACACAATCAAAGAGTAGAATGACTCAATGTTTGAAATTTTATTTTCAACAAAACTGCATATTAAATGTTTATTTTTAAAGATAATCACTAAACGTTGCTACAGACGCGCTTATTAGTACAAAATCGGCATCTTGCACTGAAATTTTTAGTGTACTGACTGTCACCTTTAAGCTTGATTTCTTTAAAACAAATTTTTACTATAGCACTATGGGCGCGTTGCTAAATTGTTCGCGATAGTTAATCCTGGTGTTAACTGCATAGCTCCTGCTCTAAGTAGGAGTTAGGCGTAAGAGTACAACTGTAAGAAGGCATGAGCCTGGACACCAATAGAAGCAAAATGGTGTCAAATGAATCTTTTAAAAAACAACGCGGCCTATGCCCCTATTCTTTACTAATTCCTAGTCTATATAATATCCTCTACACTATAACATGGTCAGGTTCGAGAGTTGAAAAAGAAGATATTGTAAACAAAACATAATAAGGTATAAACCCGAGAACTGATAAACATAAAGTTTTATTTAAATTTTTTAAGCAACTATATTTGATCAATTAAACTTTTTAGTTAGCAACTAAAAAAATTAGTTAAACTATCACTTTAACTAAACTTTTTTGACTTAGTTAAACTTTGCTTTTAATTAAAAAATTGTAGTTAAGCTATTAGTTAGTAACTTTTTAGTTAACTTTTGCCCATCACTGGTTGTCAATACAGGTGACTTAAGCTGTTGGACCGTGTCACACCATTATGCTATTAAGGGTCTTGTCCAAGTACCATACAGTACCTTATCGTCCTGCCTTGGATTTTGCAAAATAACTCCCGAATGCAATGTGGTTGACTATGATTTGCCGAAAAATCCTCCATGCTGGATTCAAAAAGACACTTCACTCCAAGTAAATTTGAATAATCTTGTTCCTAGCGAGACCAACACTGACTTTATGCTGGACAGGAACTGTCTCCAAAACTTAAAGTACGCAAATTACTCTGACTTTTAAAATTTTTCTACTAAAGTTTGTATGTCTGTATTATGATGAAACATAATTATTATTTATAATCTAGGCTGTAAACTTTTTTTGCGACATACTGTTGATAAGTTTTTAAGGTGCTGGGCGGATGTGATGTACGTAATGTACATAAATAATGCTCGTTATGTCATGGTGAGAATGGCCCAGGCTCTAGTTGACGACTTCAATCAAAGTTTGTGCAGCTGCTATTCGACCTCCAACTGTAAAGCAGTAAACGTAGACACAAACGCCAGTCCACGTTGTTTTGTGGCCGTCGCCGATAAGAAGCTCTCCAAACTTGATATCACGCCTGGAAAGCGTGTTGGCTTATTTTTAGTTTTTTTCTCAAACTCTTCTGATATATTTTTTTTATTTGCAGTTGAGAAGTCAGTTTGAAAAAAAAATGGAAATCCAATTCTGCAATACGGAGTTCGGAAAAAATATATATTAAAATCATTCAAACATTTTTAATATTTCAAAATCATTATTTTTATTGTTGTCGTTGTTACCGTTAAACAGTTGATAACGCAACATGTTTAATTTTAGATGCTCGAAATTTTAAACAAATTAAAATAAATTTATAAAACTAGTTATAATTGTTGTAATAAGTGAAGTATAGATGGAAGTGTTTTCATAGATTCTAGACAAAGCTGCTAAACTGTTTTTACACCCATTTTCAACAAAAACAGACCACGTGTAAACAAACTGTTTTTTCAAGTATGAGTAGAGCGGTTGGAGATTTTTATACCTATCAAGCCCCGACAACCTCGGTTTCACCTTTTCAGCAAAACCACACTTCAATACACCACACCGCACTACACCGCACAAAGTTGCACCACACCACATCAAGCCGCACCAAACTGCACCAATCCACATCAAACCTCACCAAACCGCACTAAACTGCATTAAACTGTTTTAAACCACACTGCACCACACCATTTATTATACAGGTTTTTTATATAGCGCTTTTTTACAAAATAAAAGTCGCAAAAGCGCACTGCACAATTATTGGAAGAGAACAAATGTGTCTTGAGCCGTTCACGAAAGACACTAAAAGGCATCGTTAGATCCTTCAGAGTGGTGGGAAGGCTATTCCAGGCCACAGGACCAGCCACAGAAAAACCACGCCTGCCAATCGTCACAGTCTCCGTCTGAGGGACAAGTAGATCGCCGGCCGCCGCCGATCGAAGATGAGACCGACCAATGAGTTGAGAGAGCGGAACCAATAACTCCTGAAGATAGACAGGAGCCATGCCATGGAGGCACTTATAAACCATAGAGCATAGTTTGAAACGGATTCTCTGCGGAAAGGGAAGCCACTGAAGCCGCGTCCGCATCAGACCTGAAACGCTGGCCCTGCCAGGCAATCGCAGCACGAGACGGGCAGCTGCCCGAAAAACAGATTGAAGCTTGTTGATACTACATTGCACCACACCACACTACATTGCACCACACCGAACCACACCACACCGCACCAAGCCGCACCAAACTGCACCAAACCGCACCAAGCGCCCCAAGCCGCACCAACCCGACCAAACCACACTAAACCCTATTAAACGGCTTCAAGCCACACTGGACCACACCTCACCAAACCGCACTAAAGCCGCACCACACCGCACCAAGCAGCACCAAGCGCACCAAACCGCACTAAAGCGCATTATTCTGATTTAAACCATACTGCACCACACCACACGACACCGCACGGCTGTAGCTGCTACCACGGAAGTGACGCCTGGACTGTTTTTACACCCATTTTTTAAATGCTTTTATTTAACTTCACTGGTCTCTCTGTTTGTTGTTTGTTAGTTAGTTTGTCTGTGGGGATCAAATGTTAGAGAGCGTAGAAAAAAAGAGGGGAGAGAGAGTGAATAATCTATATATATATATATATATATATATATATATATATATATATATATATATATATATATATATATATATATATATATATATATATATATATATATATATATATATATATGGTATTCGTGCAAATAATGATCATCGTCTGAAACGAGAAGCCATCACAAACTATCGACCCCGTGAACACTTCTTCAGCAACAGAGTCCTGGCAATTTGGAACGTACTGCCGAACGAAATAACTTGCACCAATTCAGTTAATGCTTTCAAAAACAAGCTTGACACCTTTTTGATTGAATATTACAGAAGGGACGATTTTCATTTAAAACTTGTGAATTTATTGAACTGAATTTTCATTTTGTTTTTGTTTAGTAAGGTTCTACCATAGCCGAAGCTACTTTAATAGTAGCTGAAGACCTCGGTAGGGGTCCGGCATCGCATAGCGTCAGGTGACACTATGCTGTAGAAAATAAACATTATTATATATATATATAACTCAAATACCACTGACTGACTGGCTGACTCATCCCGAAATCGTAAAAACCACTGAACGTAATGTAATGGAATTTGGGACATATCTTTTAGGTGTCTTTTTAGGTATCTTTTAGTTTTAGGTGATCATTAAGAAAGGGTTTTGAAAAATTCGGCCTGGATCGCCTTATTTCGAAGATTATACAATGCGTAACGAAACATATATTGAAACCATATATATAGAATATATTCTATATATATATGATTGAAACGCGTCGTGGGTGGGTAAAATGCAGACCGCGGACTTATATTTAAATAAATGTTAACGAAAAATTTAGAATTTTTTAAAAATTTTATTTATTAGTAATAATTACAACTAAAATTCAACCAAATACGTTATTTATGGAATCTTGGTTATTTATTAAGCCGAATAGTTTCGGTTGCTAAGGTTACGATTTTTTTTCATTATATAAATTAAATGATAACGAAAAATTTCTAAAATTTTATATTTAATTTACTAACAATTTACTATAAATACATATTCACAACTAAAATTCAACGAATACGTTATTTACTGAATCTTGGGTATTTTTTTTTATTAGTTAAATAGTTTCGGTCGCTAAGGTGACGAGTTTTTTTTCATGTTTGAAACGCGTCGGGGGTGCGTAATAAAATTCAAATCGGTATTTGCGTAATAAAATTCAAATTTAGTTTACGTAATAACGTTTGAAGGCTTCAATCAAGCTTTAGCCAGTTTTAGCAAATCTATTTTACTTTTTATGGGCTAAAAGAAGTTAGGAAAGAATTAAAATGAGAAAATGAGCGCGAGCGAGAACGGGAATGAGAGAGCAAGCGTGAGCGAGAACGGAGAGCAAGCGCCTAAATTATCGAGAAACTCAAAAGCATTTCTTTAGAAAATTATCTTTTATCTTTACTTGTTAGCAAACGCAAAACACGCGTAAAAACTGTATGAATAGAATAGATACTTTAGCGGTTGTGTATTTGTACACCTACTTACTTACCCGCACAACCGTGGCATCTCAAACCACGACAACGCAGTTTTTTCAGCCAAACCGTATGGTTTAACCGCAAGTATAATATTGTTATATCTACGGTTTTAATTTTATATCATTGCTTACGCACCTCAGAAAGACATTTATTATTATTAGGATCATATTAGAAGGTATAAAATAGACTTATCCAAGCTTCATTTTATTATCATCCAATAAACTACAAAACCATTCTATTGGACCCGGAATACGATTTGACGATAATATAATATTGGTGATCAGAAGTGAGATTAAAAGAATGGTTTTGAAATCATTGGATGAGCTTTGGACAAGTGAATTGAAAGACGAGCTGGAGAAACGTGGCCTGAGCGATACAGGTAAAAAGGACGAACTTAATGGAACGCCTCCTAGCCGCGTTAGTGAATGAAGGCTATGGCAGGAGGACGATGAATATTTGTTCGATATTGACGAAGAAGCTGTGGTTAAAGATCCGCTGGACGATAGGAAAGTTGACACCGATGAAAGAGCCGAGTTGGAATGTGAAAAGAAAACGTTCGATTTTAGCTTGGAAGAAAACAAAGATGACGGCGATGAACTTCTCCAAAACAACAATAGCAATGCAGCCAGCAAAAACTCTGAAAAAGATGAGCCAAGATCAGATCAGAGAACGGTACCGAGGATTCTAAATCAGATGAATCCACAGAGGATTCTAAATCAGATGAATCCACAGAGGATTCTAAATCAGATGAATCCACAGAGGATTCTAAATCAGATGAATCCACAGAGGATTCTAAATCAGATGAATCCACAGAGGATTCTAAATCAGATGAATCCACAGAGGATTCTAAATCAGATGAATCCACAGAGGATTCTAAATCAGATGAATCCACAGAGGATTCTAAATCAGATGAATCCACAGAGGATTCTAAATCAGATGACTCCACAGAGGATTCTAAATCAGATGAATCCACAGAGGATTCTAAATCAAATGAATCCACAGAGGATTCTAAATCAGATAAATCCCCAGAGGATTCTAAATCAGATGAATCCATAAATGATTCTAAATCAGATGAATCCACAGAGGATTCTAAATCAGATAGACTAAGAGTCATTTTAAAATCAAATGACAGTTTGATGAAGGTATTTATCGGATTTCTGGAACATGTTTTCGAAAAACCTTTTGAAGAGTTTTTTGAGAAAGATCTTGAGGAGTGGAGGAAGAAAAGACCAGCCATGGAATATTCGATAGAAAGATATCTCAGATATTTTTATGAAAAAATTAAGACGAATATTCGATGGTGGGATTGTGTTATGGAAAACAATGTGCTGAATATTCAATGGAGAGATACCTCAGATCGTATAATACAAAAAAAGATGGTGCTTATTTGAAATATGATTTCAACAAAGATCTAAAAGATGTGAAGGAAGAAGAAAAAACAGACAGTTCCGATAAACCATGCAAAGATGTTCAGGACGAGGCATGCAAAAAAGGCTGTGATGAACCGTGCAGAAATGGCGACGATGAGTCAAAGAAAGACTCGGTTGATGAGCCAAAGAAGGACTGGAAGAAACTGCGTCAAACGGCCAAGAGACTTGACCATGTTGTTTGCGAATTGCGGTCAAGACCACGAGTGAAGATCAGTGTAAAAATTGAACAATTATTCCAGGGGGGTCGAAGTCAGAGGTTGTAGAATAAAGGTGAATGCCCTGGTATATATATATATATATATATATATATATATATATATATATATATATATATATATATATATATATATATATATATATATATATATATATATATATATATATATATATATATATATATATATAATATAAAAATAAATTGTTCAGAATAATTGTTGCGAAGCGCTGATCTTTACATACCACCCAGAAAATAGTTTGATTTGGCTACTAAATAACCATTGTCATTTAAACCCATTTGATTTGATTAAGTTAGATTGCGAAACCAAACACTATTATTAAATGGATTAATTAAAAATTAAAGTAACTTACTTTTTAACACTAAAATCCAGAGTAGTTTGTTTTGATCTTTTCATTATCAACAATTCAATTGAAAATCAATTTAGTTCATAAAATTTTTATTTAATCAAAAACGTTTTTGTATTTAATATTCATAATAATATTAAAAAAGCAAACCACGAAGAGGCGGAGAATTGCAGGAAATGAAAATGTCAAATTATTGAATTTCGTTTAAAAGTTAAATTACTGTAAGCAATTAAGAACGCAAATAAATATAAATCTCGTTTATATTATTTAAAATGAATTTAATTGCTTATTAAAAATCATTAAAATATAAGTGAAAAATAGGTTGTATTATCTAAAAATACAGGCATGAGGATAAGCTGGGGGGGGGGGGGTGTCAGGCGGGGTCAAAACCGACCCCCCAGTGTAATGTTTTGATTTTTTTAGGGAGGGTCGGCAATGTGTCTAGTGGGAGGGTCAAACCCCTCCAACCCCCCTGGCTTTTTTTTCTTCACTGAAGATCAAGGTATTTTGTGTTCGTGGCTGAGTCGCATTTCTCAAAAGCGACTATGCTGTTCGGGACAAACAGGATTAAGAAGGGTGTAGTGTTATATCTACGGTTATAATTTTATATCATTGCTTACGCACCTTAGAAAGACAATTATTATTATTAGGATTATATATGAAAAGGTATAAAATAGACTTATCCAAGCTTCATTTTATCATCATCCAATAAACTGCAAAACCATTCTATTGGACCCGGAATACGATTTGACGATTTGATAACAATATACTCCTTATTCTTTATCTATGTTATATTCATTTTTTAAACGTATTCAAGGTTTCATTTACTACTCTATCATGGGGGATCGGCATGCTATCTACGTCTCAGTTTGCGACGAAATGTTTAGTAACTTTATTCAAATAAGTTATTGGTTTATAAAGCAATTATTATAAAGGTTATATAGGAAACACGTAAAATCAGTTATTATATAGGAAACACGTAAAATCAGTTATTACCGCTACCCTAACGTTTTTGTTGAATTCTAAGCAAATGCGTTAAAAAATAAGATCAGAGCATTTCAATGTACTTATATTTTTCTTAAATTACATAAACATTGTTTGAACATTTTCAAACAAGCAATTTTTTAGTTATAATCAATAAAATGTAAGCCTGTAGTATATGCTAATTTTGCCAATTGGTGGCTATTGTAGTGTTTATTTAAGGGTTTTTAAATTTCTTCAAATCTAAGGAGTTGGTTAAAGTTTAATTAATGAATTGATGAGTTTAAGCGAGTTAAAGTTTTAGAGTTTACAACAATTAGAGCATCAGCCGGTAAAGAGTTTCACGGTTTAACGACACGGTTGCAAAAAAAAAAGAATTTTGAGATATCGCATCAGAACTTGCAAGTTGTGAATTTGTAATAGTGGTTTTGAAATAATGTGAGTTGATGAAAAATGCTGCTGTGTGAATTAGGCAATTTTTATGTAACTGTAATTTGAGTAGTTTACGTCTTTGCATATAGGAATGAGTGACAAGAGCAATGATGGCTATGGTAAATCGCTTTTGAATTGTTCTATCTTGTCTATAAGTGATTTTGTGGAGATTCCAGACAGAGAATTGTATTCCAGTATGGGCCTAACATATGTGCAGAAGATTTGTATTAAAATGTTTTGGTCTCTTGTAAAAAACAGCATAATCAAATTTACTATAGTTGATGCTTTTTTATAATATTACCAATGTGTTTATCAAATTACCAAAAAAAATTAATGAACACCCCTAGATCTCGAATTATGCCAATTCTTGTAAACTTGTGGCTTTGAATAAAATTAACACAAGTGTTAAAACGTTTTCTTACAGCAAATCGGTAAGAAAATCTGGCATTTGTCAGGAGCAAGTTGCAACTTCCATTAATCACTCCATTCTGCTATCCTGTCAAAAAAATATTGTAAATGGGATGGAAACGTGTTGTAAATAGGGTTGTTACAGTTGCTGAATTTAAAAATCCTGAGTCTTCCTCTGCGAAATGAAGATTGATCAACATTGCTGGTATACTTTAAAGGAAAAATTTGAAAAGTCATAAATGATGCATCTTAGTCTTAATTCAAAAGTAAATTAGAGTTCTAAAAATTCAGGTGATAAAAAACATCACTATGATTTTCCAAATAGTAATAAGTTAATAAGTCAACCATCATTGCTCAAGCAATGAAGTCATTTTTCGAAACTCAACGGATATTAATCAACTATATTAATGTAGTAACTCTATTAGGTAACTGTTTATTTTGTCATCTGGTAAATTACTAACTTAGCAAATTGTGTTCTTTTCAACTCAATGGTAAATAATAATTATTATACAAAAGTATCAGAAAACATCACTTAATGTAAATCTATATCTTTGTTGAGCTACCAGTAAACAACATTATTTTGCATCAAAATTTTGCCAGAATAGCTTTTTCCACATTATCAACACATTTGGGGGTGGGAAATCAAAATTGTAAATTTTATTTTTGAATGAATAATACTCGTTATGTTAACCTAACTTATGTCAATCTTATATTGAGGATAATTTGTAATTTTACCTGTACATCTTTGTAAAAGTAAAACAAACTTCGTCCTCATTGCCTAAATGATAGCTTTGAGATAATTGCTCTTTCGTTGCAAATCTCAAAGCTGCTTTAGCAGTTAACATAATACAGCGGAGGTTTTAAAAACATTCTTACTAGTTTCGTTTATGTAAGAAGTGTTTTAGATATGAGAACTTTAGATAAAACGCTGAAAAGTCTCTGGTGACGCTTTGCAGCAGATGCAGTAAGCTGTAGCAATTTAAGAAAAACATTCAAAAGACGGCGTAAATTATGGGCTGAAATTTTAAAACTCAACGGTCACTGTATGAGTCATAACTCAACATCTTCAATATTTTTGCAGTAGCTCATCAATAATTTACTGTAAAATATTTTTAAGACTTTGAACATTTGTGAGATAATTAACATTTTAAAACAAGTGATCTCTTATTTACATAACGAGCTTAACACATTTGATTCAGTGTGCACCACTGCTGACATTTGGTCAGTTAACAACAAAGGTTGTTGGGAATGACTGAACCTTGGTTGTCGTGCAAAATAATGCTGGTAGCATTCCTGGTTCCCTAGAGTTTTTTGTTGACAAAGTTACAACACTTAGTAATTACTTTTTCATCCACTTCTTTCAATCCTGTTTAAAAAATAACAAAGAGTTAGTTTAAGTAAAAGGCGCCCCACGTTTTAAGTTTTAAAAATTATGGCTTTTTTGCTATACGAATGTCCACAATTAATGCATGCTTCTATCAAGACATCAAGACATTTCTCGCACAGCCCAGACAAAAATTACTTTCTGCTTTTTAGTTCAAAAAAGGTGGTGTTTAGAAAAACTTTTAATGTTTTATTAAATGTCATTTTGTTAATGTTTGATGCGTGCCGTATTGTGACAGGTTGTGTACAGACGGTAGAGACGGAGCAAACAATACGGTCGTAAATTGCTCGTCTTACGTCAAAGCATGTTTTCTCGAGACCAAAAAAACATGAATGACGCACTCTTCACCAGCAAAAACTTTTATAAAAGAAAGTTCTCGACTCCATTATTTGCCACTCAGTCTCTCAGTGTTAATTTTTCATAGCCTCTTTGTCAAGCATTAAAGCAGCTTTGAATAGTTTTTCAATTTGTTGGCTGAAGATTTTCTTCCAAAATGATTGCACTTCTCTTTTTAGCAACTTCCGTTCTAACGACGGTCATAGCAGAAATATCAGGTTAAACGATAAAAACTTTTAACTTTATGTTTGCAATTAATATTTTATTTATATTGCCTGCAATTAATATTTTATTTATATTGCCTGCAATTTTCATTGTAATTTTTTCAGTTGATCTGCGTTGCTGGACTGAATCGAAAAACTTTGCCTTTCCTGGTCTGGTCCAAGCACCGTATTATAATCTTGCTTCCTGTTTAGACTTTTGCAAGAACACACATGAATGTCAAGTAGTTGATTTTGATCCTCCTACAAACCCTCCTTGTTGGGTACAAAAAACTGCATTGCAACCAAAAAAGAGCGATTTTGTGTTCAGTATAACAAACACCAACTACATGCTCAACAGAAACTGTTTCCACGAGTTATTGAGACAATCATTCAGTTTAGAAGGTAATGTTTAAGATTTTTTACTTTGGTATTATTTTTTATCTTAAATTTTTAGGAAATTATATTTTATATATCTATAACAACTAGAGAAAAAACGAGTTTTTCAACTCAAACTTTTATTTTAAATACACTCGATTTAGAATTACAAAAGATATTCAAATTGAGTTTTTTTCAATCATATATTTTCATCCAATATAAAGCGATGCTGAAAGTTTCAGCTTCTTAGCTATTCAAAAAAACTGGTTAAATGTTAATTGCCAGATTTGCGTACAGAACATGACACACGCCCACAATCAGAAATTGTAACCTAAATAAAAGTTTGTAATAACAAGTAAAGGAAAAAACGAGTTTTTCAACACAAACTTTGATTTCAAATACACTTGATTTAGAATTACGAAAGATGTTAAATTTTTTTTTCAATTGAATTATGTATTGTCATCCAATATAAAGCTATGCTGAACGTTTCAGTTTCCTAGCTGGTCAAAAAGATGGTTAAATTTTACTTACAAGATTTGCGTACAGAGAAAGACACACAAACACATAGACAAACACACACACAAACAGAGATTGTAACCTAAATAAAAGTTTGTAAAAATGACTTTAGTTATGTCTGTATGTTCGTGTGTATGTATGTATGTATGTATGTATGTATGTATGTATGTATGTATGTATGTATGTATGTATGTATGTATGTATGTATGTATGTATGTATGTATGTATGTATGTATGTATGTATGTATGTATGTATGTATGTATGTATGTATGTATGTATGTATGTATGTATGTATGTATGTATGTATGTATGTATGTATGTATGTATGTATGTATGTATGTATGTATGTATGTATGTATGTATGTAGGTATGTATGTATGTATGTATGTATGTATGTATGTATGTATGTATGTATGTATGTATGTATGTATGTATGTATGTATGTATGTATGTATGTATGTATGTATGTATGTATGTATGTATGTATGTATGTATGTATGTATGTATGTATGTATGTATGTATGTATGTATGTATGTATGTATGTATGTATGTATGTATGTATGTATGTATGTATGTATGTATGTATGTATGTATGTATGTATGTATGTATGTATGTATGTATGTATGTATGTATGCATGCATGCATGTATGTATGTATGTATGTATGTATGCATGCATGCATGCATGTATGTATGTATGTATGTATGTATGTATGTATGTATGTATGTATGTATGTATGTATGTATGTAGGTATGTATGTATGTAGGTATGTATGTATGTATGTATGTATGTATGTATGTATGTATGTATGTATGTATGTATGTATGTATGTATGTATGTATGTATGTATGTATGTATGTATGTATGTATGTATGTATGTATGTATGTATGTATGTATGTATGTATGTATGTATGTATGTATGTATGTATGTATGTATGTATGTATGTATGTATGTATGTATGTATGTATGTATGTATGTATGTATGCATGCATGCATGCATGTATGTATGTATGTATGTATGTATGTATGTATGTATGTATGTATGTATGTATGTATGTATGTATTAGAGATGGGAATCGAACCGAACTCGAACCGAACTTTTCGAACTCGAACCCACATTTTAGCATTTCGAACCGAACTCGAACGAACCCAAATTTTTATGCACCGAACTCGAACCGAATTCGAACCCAATGACGGTCGAACTCGAACCGAACTCGAACCCATTAATGGTCGAACTCGAACCGAACTCGAACCCAGTTAAAACATCATCTGAACAAAATTAAAAAAAGCCAACCTAGAAAATTAAATGACAAATATGGGCCAAGATTTTTAATATCACTTATTTGATTACTTTTTTTTGCTTTTTTATCTATGAAAAAGAAAAAACGGACCAACGTTATTTGTTTTGTTATTGTTTTCATTGTTATAAGCGGTGGCATTTCTATCCAATAATTTATAATGGATTGTATCATTGTTTCTTCTCCATCGAAAAAACTTGATATAGCGAAAGTTAGAAGTGATTGTAAAAACTTTGATAAGCTGGTGTCTCAAAATCAGGCGCGATTAGTAGATGCGACATGGACAAAGAGTCCTATTTGGAATAGTTTCAAGTGTGTTTGCCTTTTGAAGATGGTAAAGATGAAATGATTAAATTTAAATTATGTCTATAAAACTATTATAACATTCAAAGTCATTACAGTTTGGGACTATAATTATAGTGTTATTTAAAATATTTTTATAAGTATGGTGCTATTTAAAATACTTTAATTTTTTACATTTACTTTATTTGCATTCAACAGATTTTGAAAGAGCAACTAATATTTTTAAAATACAATTACAATTTCTGATTTGTTCTTATTTTAAATAAAGTTAAAATAAATGTACCTATTATTTGTGTATTAAAAAATTGAACTAAACTCAATCAATAGTCATCACATTTCGAGCTAAACTCGAACAAACTTTAACTGGTCGATTACATTCGAACTCGAATATAAGTCTAACCGAACTCGAACCCCACAGCAACCGAACCCGAACTGAACTTGAACCCCACAGCAACCGAACCCGAACCGAACTTGAACCCAAAAGGGACCGAACCCGAACCGAACTCGAACCCAAAGAGGACCGAACCCGAACCGAACCCAAACCCAAAAATGATCAACCGAACCGAACTCGAACTTCTAATTTTGGGTTCGATTCCCATCTCTAGTATGTATGTATGTATGTATGTATGTATGTATGTATGTATGTATGTATGTATGTATGTATGTATGTATGTATGTATGTATGTATGTATGTATGTATGTATGTATGTATGTATGTATGTATGTATGTATGTATGTATGTATGTATGTATGTATGTATGTATGTATGTATGTATGTATGTATGTATGTATGTATGTATGTATGTATGTATGTATGTATGTATGTATGTATGTATGTATGTATGTATGTATGTATGTATGTATGTATGTATGTATGTATGTATGTATGTATGTATGTATGTATGTATGTATGTATGTATGTATGTATGTATGTATGTATGTATGTATGTATGTTTGTATGTATGTATGTATGTATGTATGTATGTATGTATGTATGTATGTATGTATGTATGTATGTATGTATGTATGTATGTATGTATGTATGTATGTATGTATGTATGTATGTATGTATGTATGTATGTATGTATGTATGTATGTATGTATGTATGTATGTATGTATGTATGTATGTATGTATGTATGTATGTATGTATGTATGTATGTATGTATGTATGTATGTATGTATGTATGTGTGTATGTACGTATGTATGTACGTATGTATGTATGTATTAGGGATGTCACGGGTAGTACGTTTTGGAGTTTTCGGGTTCGGGTTTTTGAAACTAGAGTTTTCGGGTTCGGGTTCGTAAAACTCGAGTTTTCGGGTTCGGGTTTGTGAAACTCAGGTTTTCGGGTTCGGGTTTGTAGTTTTCAAAAAACCGGGTTCGGGTTCGGGTACTGGCTTATGATTTCAAATTCCTGGATTGATTTTAAATTTACCTAGTGTATATACATATACAAACGAGAGCGATCAATTTGGACATTACACGTATTGAATAAACTCTAACAAGTTATTTTTTTAGCCTTCCAAATAATGTGATTTCTTTGGCCAAAGGAGGCTTAATTGTTTTAGTTCGATCGCGGCTCGGTCCGGCCAGATAATCAGGCAAAAATGATAGATAAACCTCTAAAAACCCCGGGCAACGCCGGGTACCCCGCTAGTTAACTATAAAAATTTATTTGGCGAAACAAAACAAACGCTAGATTAATTTAACAGGAAGTTTGCAATAAATTAAATTATTTTTCCAGACATGTCCTGCTGGAACCCCAGAATGCAATCGAGTTATGCCGGTCTAACACAAACACCAGCTCCAAACCTGCAATCCTGCCTCGACCAATGCAAACAAAATCCAGTTTGCGGAATTGTAGACTGGGATACAAATACCAAACCGGAATGTTGGATCCAGAAAACCCAATTCGATATAAAACTTGATGCCTTTATTTCCAGCAAAACAGTGACGGATTTTGTACTGAACAGAAATTGTTATGAACGTGAACCAATGGCTGGTACAAATTTTGTTTTAATACAGTTTAAGAAACTAAAAAATATAAAGCTATACATTTCTAAAGTGTTTGCTATATTTTATTTGCGAGCGGGAAATGAAAAGCGATCGGGAACGGGAGTGCAAGCGGGAGCGGAAATGCGACCGGGAAC
Organism: Erpobdella octoculata; assembly: GCA_963978895.1. Taxonomy (NCBI): domain Eukaryota; kingdom Metazoa; phylum Annelida; class Clitellata; order Hirudinida; family Erpobdellidae; genus Erpobdella; species Erpobdella octoculata. Next base: position 45,679,348 of record OZ022238.1, on the reverse strand, counting down.
CGGAGAGCAAGCGGGGAAGGAAACGGGAGCGAGAAAAATAATGATAGAAAAACCTCTTGGCCTTTTATTGTTTATTCTATATACTTATGAACTCCTCATATTATATCTTCTCACTCTCTCAATAGTCAAATGTATGCTGATGACTCTTATGTCTATTCTACTTTCTTTAACTTTTCTCTTGAGTCTGTTCTTAATCAAATAACTGCCAGCTTTCACCCCGCCGGGCACCCCGCTAGTTAATAAAACAAAACAAACTCACGATTAATTTAACAAAAAATTTGCAATAAATTAAATTATTTTCTTAGATCTCTCTTGCTGGACACCCAGAAAACAAACGAGTTATGCCGGTCTAACACAAAAACAAGCTCCAAACCTGCAATCCTGCCTCGACCAATGCAAAAAAATCCAAATTGCGGAATTGTTGACTGGGACTTAAATACCAATCCGGAATGTTGGATCCAGACAATCCAGTTCGATATTAGACTTGATGCTTTTATTCCCAGCAAAACCGTGACGGATTTTTTACTAAACAGAAATTGTTATGAACTTGCATCAACGGCTGGTACGAATTTTGTTTTAATAGAAGTTAAAAAAATTAAAAATAACTAAAGCAGAGATCTATACATTTCTAAAATTTTTGCATTATTTTATTATTTATTTTGTTGTCAATATAGGTGACTTAAGCTGCTGGACCGTGTCGTACCATTATGCTATTATGGGTCTTGTCCAAATACCATACAATTCCTTATCGTTATGTCTTGATCTTTGCAAATTAACTCCCGAGTGCATTGTGGTTGACTATAATTTGTCGACGAATCCGCCATGCTGGATTCAAGATGACACTTCACTCCAAGTAAATTTGAATAATCTTGTTCCTAGCGAGACCAACATTAACTTTATGCTGGACAAGAACTGTAAACCAAAATCTTTGTACGCAAGTTACTTTGATTTTTAAGATTTTTATACTAAACTAAGAGTTTGTATGTCTGTATCATGATGAAACATAATTATTATTTATAATCTAGGCTGTAAACTATTTTTTGCGACATAACGTTGATAAGTTTTTAAGGTGCTGGACGGATGTACGTAATGTACATAAATAATGCTCGTTGTGCCATTTGTGGGAATGATGAGGCTCTAGTTGAAGACTTCAATCAATGTTTGTGCAGCTGCTATTCGGCCTCCAACTGCGAAGATGTAAATGTAGACACAAACGCCAGTCTACGTTGTTTTGTGGCCGTCGCCGATAAGAAGCTCTCCAAGCCTGAATTCACGCCTGGAAAAGAGTGTTGCCTTATTTTTTATTTTTTTCTCAAACTCTTCTGATATATTTTTTTTTTATTTGCAGATGGGAAGTTCATCTGAAATAAATGAAAATCCAATCCGGCAATACGGAGTTCGAAAAAAGATATATATAAATATATTTACTTTAAAATCATTCAAACATTTTTAATATTTCAAAATCATTATTCTTATTGTTGTTGTCGTTGTCGTTGTTGCTGTTAAACAGTTGATAACGCAACATGTTTAATTTTAGATGCTCGAAATATTAAACAAATTAAAATAAATTTATAAAACTAGTTATAATTGTTGTAATCAGTGAAGTATAGATGGAAATGTTTTCATAGATTCCAGACAAAGTTGCTAAACTGTTTTTACACCCATTTTCAGCAAAAGCAGACCACGTGTAGACAAACTGTTTTTTTCACCTACCCGCATAATCGTGGCATCTCAAGCCACGACAACCGCGGTTTTTTCCTTCTCAGCAAAACGGCACCCGCACTCAGGTTTAACAGCAATTTCTAATATATCCTTCCTTTGCCTTCCAGCTCTCTTCCAGTTTCAAATTTTTAATTTCTATTCAAGGTTTAGGAATGGACTGAGAACAAACAATTTTGCCCCCTGTCACCAATCTAGCCGCTGAGTTTATGATTGATTGGCCAGGACGTCTGATGCATACTCAGTTCCTTCAAGGAAATCAACATAGCTGGAAAAACCGTTTGTCTTGTTGACAGCGTTTGCAATTTTAAAGTCATCATATACTCTTTACTGATTTTCTGCAAATATATAGTTAAAGTGGTCAAAACCAGCTATTCTTATTTGCGAAAGATGAGTTCAATTAGGAAATGTCTAACGATCGTTTTTGCACGCACTGGTCCGCGCTTTGATCTCATCTAGACCTAATTATTGCATCGATCAAATTAGCAAAATTCCAGATCTATCAATGATGTAATATGTGCTGCTGCTAAAAGGATTCTCCGACTGCCCGGTTTGGTCACGTGACGAGGATGATTTGCGACCAACCGCATTGGCTGGGTATGAAAGAGCGTATTGACTTCAAGCTGTTTCTCACTCAATTCCGATGTCTACATAGTTTTGTACCAAGATACCCATCAAATATTTTTCTTGAAGAATATGCAGGGTGTTGGTAAAACGCGATCTGCTATTCTGCGATCCGCGAACCAGTAAAACGCGACCTAAAATACGAACCTTATTGCAATCCAATGAACGAATAGCAAACCTAACTGCGATCCAATATATGAAAGAGAATTCAAAAACAAAACGCATAAAAATATAATACTTTTATTTTAAAAAAGTTTTAAAAATCAATAAATAGTTAAGTAAAATCAAATTAGAAAAATTATTACATTTAGGAAAAATTAAAAATTGATACATTAAAAATAAAATAGCTCTTGTAATATAATTTATTTTCTCAATTATTCTTGCAAAAATCGTATGTGAATTTCTTTTTTTTCCGAACGTCACCTTTACAATCGGATTGGTACCATCTAGGACACTCGTCACATCTTTTCCAGCAAATAACATTTCCATCATGTTCATGTTTGCTTTTTTCATGGCGGAAGAACTCTGGAATTGCACGACTAGCAAGTTTTTGTCGATTTGATCCAAAGTTGGATGGTTGATAGCAGCAACAGTCATCAACATCTTTGGCTAAAGTTGATGGATGTGTGATTATACCAGGAATGCGATTGATTGATTGAGAACGCCCCGGTGATTTTCAGAATTAAGTTTTTTTACCTAGAGTTCACTATATAATTTTTTTAATTTTAATTTTACTTAATGTAGTGATGATTCAATGCGTATTGGAACGATTTGCGTGTGGTGTATAGATAATTTTATATCTGAGCTCGATGCTAGATATAGTTGATCTTTTGCTAAGCTTGCTTTTTTGGTTGAACGAAAGCATCTTTGTGTTGGTGCTTTAGTATTTGGCATTAAATAAAATTAACCGCTTTTTTTGCATTTAGTAACGGTTTTGCATATGCATGTTTTTAAAACATATTATAGTAAAACAAAAAAAACACGCAAATAGCATAAACCTGGATAAAATTTAAGAACATGCTTTTTAAGGTATCCTTTGGTCTGGTGCTAAAATGCTTCTGACAATAACTGCACACAGTTTCTGAAAATCTAACAAAAGTTAAGTTTAAAACGTTAAGTATTTAGAACTGCACAAAAAAGTATAAATGCATGCGTTAACAAACGATGCTTATAAAAACATGGTTGGCGCGCGTAAGGTCTAAGTAAGGTCACGGTAAGAAGTGGCATTTAGTAAAATTTGGTTTAATCGATGTAGAACAAAATTTTAAATGTTCTTTTTTAATAAAATAATTAATGTTTTTTTAAAATAATTATTAATTTGTATAAATGTAAATGTTTTTTGTCGTTTTGACGACCTAAATCTCTTCGACAATTTTGGCTTTCAGGCGTCTACCAAATTTGGATGACTGATCAACATCAAATTTGTGATTTCTGTCAGCCGTTGTCTTATACTTTCAATTTGTTTCTTTCAGCCGTTGTCTTATACTTTCAATTCGTTTTGGCACTCGTCTGGAAATCAACGGCCGTCGTCTCCCGGTGTCTTTCTCATCTCATTGTACCATGTTTCGGTTTGTGACTCTTGCCAGGATAAACAAATCAACCTGGGACTTCTGTTCTTATTTTTGACTTTGTTTGTGGCTGAATGGTTGTTTTTTAATGAATTGTTTTTTGTATATTTTGCTATACTTTTGTTTGAATTATTGCTGGTTTGAGGTATTATTCAGATTTTATGTGTGTGGATTTTTCTTCACTGATTGATTTTTTGGTTGGTATTTTTTAATCAGGGCTTTGCTCTTCTTTGATTTGTTTTTTTTAAATGTTTATTAATCCAACAAGGTTGATGAAAGGAGTTACCTTCGCGAGACAATCAACCTCAATAGGTTATAATCCGGAAAAAAAATGAAGTCAATAACATAAGGTCCTAATAAAATCAGAAAAAGTCAAACGTCATCAAATAAACATCATGAAAAATTAAAAATATCTCATAAAAAATTTGAAAAATTAAAATATAGTTATATTAAAATGTTTGTATAGCAATCTGAGTTTTTATTTACATGGAAAACCTCTGCTGACTTCTTGAAGATTTGTAGAGAAGACATGTTTAGATTTGCAAACGCATTATTCCAAATCTTTAGGCCTAGGTATTTTATAGAACATTTTCAGAGATTAGTTTTTAAGCACCTATTCTGACATTTTCAACAGTTGTTAAAATAAACATCTTTGGATAGAATAAAATAATTTTTATATATAGGAAGTAATTCGTTATTGAAATATTTCAACATAAAAATTATAACCAGATAGATATAAATATGGTTTAATTTCAACAATTGCTTTTGGTCATAAAATGTGGAAACAGAAACAAAATTGGGTGTTTTAAAAATAACTCTTATATATTGCTTCTGCAAGGTTGGTCATTGTTTTTTTTTGTTTTCTTGGATGCTGGGCATCATATTTTATTTTATTTATTAAAAAAATGCCAGAATGGCTGGTAAACCACTAACGCCAGCATGAAAAAAATAATTTAAAAAAGCACAAACATCATTAGTCATGAAAACAGAGAAACAAAAACCTTCGTGAAGTTACAATGAAAAACCAATGAGATAGAACAGAACAGCAGAATAAAATAAAAATAACACTAACTGTAGTGGAGGAAAGTATCTAAGTTAACAGATCTTTATAACAATTTAAATAAGGAAACACTGGAGAAATTTACAACATCGGCGGGTAAAAAATTTCAAACTGCTACTATTCTGTTAGTATAGAAATATTTTACTGTATAACATGTACATTTATTTAACGTAATTTATAACAATAATCAGACGTTGAGATGTTATTTGAAAGAGCAAATGACAATAACATCGAAGTATTAACTAAATGATATATATAATTTAAAGATACACCGGTAGATTTTGAAGATTCAATAGATACACAGGAAGATCTACCAGATAGATAAGATTTAACCCTCAGGAGTGCTTCACTAGTTATATTAAAAGATTTATCAAGTACATCCAACAACTGTATCAAATGCAGATAAAAAATCAAGACAAAAAGGAAAATTAGAGAGGCCAGAGTAAAAGAAACAATGAGGTCATTATGAAGCTTAAATAGAACAGTTTCAGTAGTGTGGCCAGGTCTGAAGTCATATTTAGAAGAATGAAAAAGTGAGAAAGCAGTTAAATAAGCACTTATTTGTTCATACACAACTAGATAGAAAAGAAAGTTCAAGAGAGGCATTTTTAATAGTAGGGATGATAAAGGAGGACTTAAGAACAGAGGGAAACACAGATGTAGATAAAAAAAAGATTAATTAAATCAAGTAAAATTGGATAAAGAACAGAAGAAAGCTCTTTAAAGATAGGACTAGGAATAAGATCCAAAAAGCAAGTAGAAGAAGACATAGAGTTAATAAGTTTAGTAAGATTATCAAGTGTAATGGGAGAGAAAGAAGTAAAAGTTTCAGTTGAGACTTTAGAAAAAGTAGGGGTTTGACTTTTATTAGAAGATCTAATGTTTTCAATGTTGGTTGTAAGAAAATTGTGAAAGTCATCAGGAAAAAAAGAGAAGAGGAGATTTTTACTAAACAAGTAACGCTCAAACCATTTAATAGCTGTATTGCAAACACCATAATATTGCAATTTACTTAATACAATTTCATGGTTTAGTGTTTCAAAAGCCTTGCTCAAATACAAAAATATAGCTATACAAGAATTACTAATTTTCCAGTTTTTGAGAAATGTGGTAATACATTTGCATGGCATGTAACTAGAGTAGCCAGCTTGAAAACCAAATTGAATATCATGAATTATTGAATTTGCCCTTAGTAAATGATAGAGCCTAATATATAAGATTTTTTCAAATAATTTAGAAAAATACGGCAGTAACAAAATAGGTCAAGATGATTTACAGCCAGATTTACATATTGGCACGGCACTATTTTTGCAATTTTAAGTCCATTGCGGCTCCGGTGATGGTGGTGATGATGATGATGATGTGCGTGCTTATGAATGATTGCTGCGTGCTCGTGGTCACATACACGCGTGGTGGTGGTGATGATTGCATGAATATGATTGGCTTGACGTTTGGTGGTGCGTCGATCAATCAATCGCATTCCTGGTATAAAAGAGAGAGCTGTAGCGTGTTTTCTGAGTCCCGATTACGATTATACAAGATTATCTCGTGTTTGTATAATTGTCTGAGTTTCGATGAAATTCATTGTGGTGCTGTTTTTACAAACTTTTATTTAGGTTACAATTTCTGTTTGTTTGAGTATGTGTCTTTCTCTGTACGCAAATCTTGCAAGTAAAATTTAACTAGCTTTTTGACTAGCTAGGAAGATGAAACTTTCAGCATAGCTTTATATTAGATGACAATACATGAGTTAATTAAAAATAGTTTGTGTTGAAAAACTCGTTTTTTCCTTTACTTGTTAAATAATAAAAATACATCTTCTAATTAAGAATGCATGTTGTAATTTTTTGTTGTTTTTTTAGATTTTTTTATTTAGCGAATTTAATAGAAAGCAAACGCTTTGAATTAAAAAGTGTATTTGATGGATTAACTGAAAGATTTAATTTTTCAGATTTTTAAATTTGACTGAATTATTTTCAGTATGATTTTCCTATTTCATAAAGTTATTGAATTGTTAAATGTTGTTTAGAAAATAAATACAAATTTGTTTTTAAGTTTCTGATAATTTTATAACATTTTAGGCTAATGTAAAAAAGAACTAATTAAATTAACTGATTCATTCATTATTCTTTATTTTTTATATTAAAACATAAGCTGTGCTTTTTCCCCGGCTGAAAAATTCTAACCCGACCGTTTTGTTCACTGTGACGGACGTGAAATATGATAGTCTAGTGGAGAAGACGCTTCAAACAAACATTTATCTTACTGATCGAAACCGATTTCAATGATATTATACCATCTTTATTGTGTCCCCGTACATTGATTATCGATCAAACGTTGAAGAGTCACTGGCGACGCTTTGTAACAGATGCAGTGAGCTGTAACAATTTATGTGAAACATTCAAAAGATGGTGAAGCTTATGTACTGAGATTTATAACTCAAACGGTCGCTGTATGAGTCATAACTCAACATCCGCGGACACCCATGTACATCGGCGGACATCCGCTGACATACGGATAAGTGCTGGGCCGCCGAGAGACCATTGTTTGTCCCTGTATTGAGTTATACGGGTCCCCCTGAGATCCAGATGGTTGAGCTTAAAAAATGTAAATGTTCATAGCCACTTACTGATTGGCACCTGGCGGTGAATGCTTCATATCATTTTCTAAAATTTTATTGAAACGTTACATTGATAATGGAATTTTTGAAATAATAAATGTATTACTTATTGGAATTTTATAATTTTATACTTTTCAATTTCAGACTTTAAAATATTAAAATACGTTTGCATCTACAAATAACACGTTTATTAAAAAAATGATGTAGGAAATTACCAGATAATTCTTTTGCACAATGATCAATTCGTCTAATTTTTCAAAGTGCTATTTTTCTTGATTTGTTTAATGCAAAATTGTCAATAATTTCATCAAATTTAATAGACCTAGCTAAATCATTTTTAATTGATAGTAACGCTAAACCACAAAATTGTTCCGGTCCTATTACTCAGTGGCGTAGCGAAGGGGCGCAGAGAGGGCATCTGCCCCGGGCACCAGGTTTGGAGCGCCAAAGAGCAAAAGGAAAGACAACAATTTCACCAGAGTTTAGTCATTTTTGAACATGTGAAACATGTAATTGTATTTTTGCACTATTTCACACAAGTGATTTCCAAAATTTTCTTGGGGAGGGGTTCACCGAGCCCCGGATATGGCTCGTCGTTTTCGGTTTCGTCGGTTTGGGTCGTCTATTTGGGATGACAGTGAAAGATGGAGGCGCATTTTTTTATACCTTGCCCCCGGGCGCCAGATACCCTCGCTATGCCTTTGCTATTACTGATCGTTGTAAACTATTTATTTGTTTCAATTTGCTAAAAAACGGTTCTGCTTCAATTTGAGAAATGTGAAACCAAAGCCCTAATCTGGTCAATCGTTCGGGCTTCCTTAACGCGGCTCCGGGCCCCTGTGCATTTGCCCCACTCTGCCACCTTCTTGGCGCCCCTGGATAAGTGAATTTTAATAAAATCATTTTAAAGTAAATAATAAAACCTACAAAAACCCTTCAGGTCAAATCTTCAAAACATTTAGAAATGACATTTAGAAAACTAATCGGTAATAAAATATTTTCAACTTCTGATTAGACGTAAGTTGATATACAATTTTAAATTTAAAATATTTCAAAGTTTCAAGCTAAGTAAAAATTAAAATAAAAATTTTAAAGTGGATAATAATTTTTGACATGAATTATAAATTTAAAACTGAAAAATAGTTTCAATGCTGAAATGGTATTTCGAAAGTATTTTTTCAAATGTGTTCAATTATGTTTGTTGCGTGCCGTCCTGTGACATTGGGTTGTACCCAACTGTCAAAAATCATTAGACCCAATGGGTTCAGACGGGGGAAACGAAGCAAACAAGACGGTCGTAAATTGAAAGATTAAAGTCAAAGCATATTTTCTCGACACCAAATAACAAGAATGACGCACTCTTCACCAGCAAAAACTTTTATAAAAGAAAGTACTCGACTCCATTATTTGCCTCTCAGTCTCTCAGTGCTAATTATCATAGCTTCTTTGTTTAGCATTAAAGCAGATTTGAATATTTTTGCTATTTTCTGGCTGAAGATTTTCTTTGAAAATGATTGCACTGCTCTTTTTAGCAGCCTCAGTTCTAACGACGGTAATAGCAGAAGATCCAGGTCAGACATTGAAAACTGTTAATTACATGTTTGCAATTAATATATTGTTTTATATTGCTTGCAATTTTCTTTATGATATTTTTAGTTGATCTGAGCTGCTGGACAGAGTCGAAAAACTTTAACTTACCTGGTCTGACTGGAAAACCGTACACTACTCTTGCTTCCTGTTTAGACTTTTGTAAGAAAGCACCTGAATGTCAAGTGGTTGATTTTGATCCTCCCAAAAAAACTCGCTGTTGGGTTCAAGAAACTGCTAATCAAGTTAAAAAAAGCAAACTTGTGAAGAGTAAAACAAACACCAACTACAGGCTTGATAGAAAATGTTTAGAAGGTAGTGTTCAAGTTTTTGTACTTTAATATTTTTTAATTTAAATTTCAGAAAAGATATTACCTATAAAAAATTATTTGGCTAAACAAAACAAACGCAAGATTAAATTAACACAACGTTTGCAATCAAACAAATTATTTCCCAGACGTGTCATAACTGCTTTGCTTAGCAATAAAGCTGTTTTAAATATTTTTGCATATTTCTGGCTAGAGATTTTCTTCGAAAATGATTGCATTGCTTTTTTTTAGCAACCTCGTTTCTAGCAGGAGATTCAAGTTGAACATTAACAAACTTTTAACTATATGTTTGCAATTAATATATATATATATATATATATATATATATATATATATATATATATATATATATATATATATATATATATATATATATATATATATATATATATATATATATATATATATATATATATATATATATCTATATATATAAAAATGAATGTTTGTATATATATTAATGTCCTTTAGGCATTGCTACACCATTCATCCGATCGTAATGAAATTTTCACACAACCTTGAGAGTCAAGGGGAAAGTCAAATAAAAAAAAAATTTGAAATCCGTCACAAAATGAGCGGAGCGGAGCGGGTGAGCGAGCGGGAACTATATATATATGTATGTGCGTATGTATGTGTGTATGTATGTATGTGTATGTGCATGTATGTGTGTCTGTGTGTGTGTTTATGTATGTACAAGCGGAGATACCCGGCGTTGCCCGGGTTTTTTAGAGGTTTTTCTAATGTTTGTCTCTTTCTCTCCCGTTTCCTTTCCCACCTGCTTTCCCACTCCTGTTCGCTTTCCCGCTCCCGGTCGCTTTCCCGCTCCCGGTCGCTTTCCCGCTCCCGGTCGTTTTCCCGTTCTTGGTCGCTGTCCCGTTCCCGCTCACGTTTGCTCTCCCATTCCCGCTCACGCTTGCTTTTCCGTTCCCGCTCGCTGTCCGTTCCGGGTCCCTTTCCCGTTTCTATAATAGACAAACTAACCCACAAACATTCATATATATTTATAGTCTTAGCAAATCTATTTTACGTTTTATAGGCTAACAGAAGTTATGAAAGAATGGAAAAGAGAAAATGAGCGTGAACGGGAACGGGAACGGGAGAGCAACCCTGACCGGGAATGGGAGAGCAAGCATGACCGGGAACGGGAGAGCAAGCGTGAGCGGGAACGGGAAAGCGATTGGGAACGGGAAAGCGACCGGGAACGGGAAAGCGACCGGGAACGGGAAAGCGACCGGGAACGGGAAAGCGACCGGGAACGCGGAAAGCGACTGGAATCGGGAGAGCAAGTTTGGAAGGAAACGCGAGCAAGAGAGAAAATCGATAACAAAACTTCTGAGCGGGAAAGCGACTGGGAGCTGGAAAACGACCGAGAGCGGAAAAGCGACCGGGAACGCGACGAAAACGGGAAATTGGAGAAGGAAACGGGAGCGAGAGAGACAAACATTAGAAAAACCTCTAAAAACCCCGGGCAACGCCGGGTAACCCCGCTAGTATATATATAAAAGAACATGTCCTGACTGACTGACTGATAATCAACGGCGAGCTCAAACGTCTCATCCTAGGAACGTGAAATTTGGAACTTATCTTACTTTTATTGCGTAAACATCCACTAAAAAAAGATTTTTTAAAATCTAGCTCCTGAGGGGAAGAAACTGGAAAACAAACTTTTTTCTAAAACAATGTATATCTCGAAAACCAAAAATGAGGAGATTTTGAAATTTGGTAAATGGATTCTTCTTGAAAAATAAAAGGATACGTGTTTCACCATTTTTTGAAAATTCGGTTTCCCGGACCTCAAATGTGGGTTGGAAAATTGGGTTATTTGTTTTTTAAAGTAGCTGCTACTCAAAAACTGTGAATGCTACAGGAATAAAAATTAGTATTTAGTTTCAACTCCAAAAATAATAAAATACGTGTTTTAGCATTTTTTGAAAATTTGGTTTCCAAGACTTCAAATGTGGGGTGGAAAATAGGGTTATTTGTTTTTTAAAATAACTGCTACTCAAAAACTGTAAATACCACAAATGTAAAAATTAGTATTTAGTTTCCATTCTAAAAATAAAGATATACGTGTTTTACCATTTTTTTAAAACTTGGTTTCCAGGACCTCAAATGTGGGGTGCAAAATAAGGTTATTTGGTTTTTAATGTAACTGCTACTCGAAAACTGTAGATGCTACAGGAGTAAAAATTAGTATTTGGTTTCTACTCCAGAAATAATGATATACGTGTTTTACCATTTTCTGAGAATTTGGTTTCCAAGACTTCAAATATGGGGTGTAAAATAGGGTTACTTGGTTTTTCAAGTAACTGCTACTGAAAAATTGTAAATGCTACAAAAGTAAAATTAGTATTTAGTTTCTACTCTAAAAATAATGATATAGGTGTTTCACCATTTTTTGAAAATTTGGTTTACATGACCTCAAATGTTAATTGAAAAAAGGGTTATTTGACTTTAAAATAACTGCTACTCAAAAACTGTAAGTGCTACAGATGTGAAAATTAGTATTTTGAGGTTTTGTGCCGGTTAAAAGTAGATGAGTTCAGTTTATCACCGGACGGACGGGCCAAGCCGTTATTTTAGGGTCTTCATACGGCCCTGCCCAAACCTTAAATCAAGGTGGGAAGGGCCGAGATTTTTAACCAAGTATATAGACATTTTAGTGATTTTAGAGTGTTCAGACGGGCCGGGCTAAACGTGAAGTCAAGGTGGGACGGGCCGAAGTTTTTTTATCAAGTATATAGAACTTCTAGGCCTGTAAAAACGGGCCGGGCCCATATTAGACGGGCCGTGCCGGGCCAGGAATTTCGGTTTTTGAAACGGACTGGGCCAAGTTGTCGACGGGCCGAGCCGAGACCTAAAAAATTGATCCGTGCAGTACTCTACTATGTATGCACGGTTCAAATTCGCTAATTTCATGCGTGCGAAGCCGCTACGGGCACTACTAGTATATATATAAATGACTATCTGTGTGTGTCTTTTATACATTGCTACACCATTCATCTCATCGTAATGAAATTTTTACACAGCCTTGAGAGTCAATGGGGAGAGGATTTTGTAAAAAAAATTTAACTCGGTCACAAAATGAGCAGAGCGAGAGAGCGAGCGGAAACGGGAACTGGAAAATGAGAGGAAACGGTAAAGCAACCGAGAACAGAAAAGCAACAGAGAGCAAAAGAGCGAGCGAGAAAGAGAAAGAGCAAGCAATCGAGAACGAGAGAGCAAGCGGGAGTGGGAAAGCTACCGGGAGCGGAAAAGTGACCGGGAGCGGAAATGCGATAGAAAAACGATAGAAAAACCTCAAGCAACGCCTGGTCCCCACTATCCAACCGGGAACGGGAAAACGACCGGAAGCGAGAGAGCAAGCAGAGAAGGAAAGGGGAGAGAGAGAAACTTTCTAAAAACCCCAGGCAACGCCGGGTATCACACTAGTTATGTATGACTTATATTGCTTGCAATTTTTATTTTGATTTTTTAGTTGATCAGCGCTGCTGGACAAAGACGATAAACTTTGCCTTTCCTGGTCTGGTCCAAGCACCGTACGATAATCTTGCTTCTTGTTTGGACTTTTGTAAGAACACACCTGAATGTCAAGTGGTTGATTTTGATCCTCCCAAAAATCCTCCCTGCTGGGTTCAAAAAACTGCTTTGCAAGTTAAAAAAAGCAATCTTGTGAAGAGTACAACAAACACCAACTACATGCTTGATAGAAACTGTTTCAATGGGTTAATAATACAAGAATTCAATTTAGAAGGTAGTGTTTAAGTTTTTGTACTTTGTTATTATTTATTTATTTAAATTTCAGGCAAATATATTAACTTTAAAAAGTTATTTGAATAAACAAAACAAACGCAAAATTATTTTAACACAAATTTTGCAATCAAATATCTTATTTCCCAGATTTGTCTTGCTGGACACCCAAAGTCCAATCGAGTTATGCCGGTCTAACACAAAAACCAGCTCCAAACCTGCAATCCTGCCTCGATCAATGCAAAAATAATCCAGTTTGCGGTATTGTAGACTGGGACTCAAAAACCAAACCGGAATGCTGGATCCAAACAAACAAGTTTAATATAAAACCGAATGCTTTCATTCCCAGCAAAACAGTGACGGAGTTTGTACTGGACCGAAATTGTTATGAACTTGAATCAATGGCTGGTATGAAACTTTGTTTTAATAACATAACATAACATAACTTTATTATAGTGAATAAGGAATCAAAAATGACTGTATAATATTCACTACTTTTTTAAAAACTAAAAGTTACATAACGAAAGTTTCTATTTGAATTCATTCAAAGTCTGAGCATTTGCAACATCTTCTTTTAGTTTGTTCCACTCGTTGATGATTCTTGCGCTAAAAAACGTCCGCTTCAAAGGTCCTGTCCTGTCTTTGTAAAGCTTCATCGGATGACCTCTTGTATTTCTGTTGGAAACTCTAGTAAAGAACTTGTCTGGATCAAGATTAAGACCATTATTCAATATATTATATACTAGTATTAAGTCTCCTCTTGTTCTCCTTCTCTCAAGGGTCGTCAGCCTACACCTCAACAATCTCTCTTCATAGCTTAAACCATGCATTCCATTAATTATTTTCGTAGCTCTCCTCTGTACCCTTTCTAGAATATTAATGTCTTGTTTAAGTGAAGGACTCCACACCTGCACACAATATTCCAAATGTGGTCTTACTAGTGTCTTATATAGTTTTAGAATTAAGTCCTTGTCTCTGCTCACCATAGTTCTTTTAATTATGCCTAGCACCTGATTCCCTCTATTGGCTGCCTTAGCACATTGTATTGATGGTTTGGCACTATTATGCACCAGAATACCCAAGTCTCTTTCTTCCGTTGTTTCTTTCAATGTTGTGCCGTTCATCTCATACCTACATTTTTGATTACGCTTGCCCATATGCATGACAGAGCACTTTTCTACATTAAATAACATCTGCCAGTCCTGTGACCTTTTATATAATTTTTTCAAGTCATCTCTGAGCACTTCAGCATCCTTCTCAGTCTTTATTGCTCTGCACAGCTTCGTGTCATCAGCAAACTTATAAATTCTTGACTTAATCCCATCGTCTAAGTCGTTGATGTAAACTAAGAATAAGGTTGGTCCCAAAACTGATCCTTGTGGAACACCACTTGTGACACTAATCCATTTTGATTTCACCCCATTTATTGCAACTCTTTGTCTTCTATCAAGCAACCAACCTCCTATCCATTCTAATAGCTTTCCTTCTATGCCTATTGCCTCAAGTTTCTTACGCAGTCTCTGATGAGGCACTTTGTCAAAAGCTTTGGCAAAGTCTAAATAAACTACATCAACTGATGGTACTGCATCCAAAAAATCATAAGTATCTTCAAAAAATTCTAATAAATTAGTCAAACATGATTTATTGTTCATAAACCCATGCTGACTATCTTTAATTATCTTATGCTCTTCCATATGTCTCATCATATCATCCTTGATAATTCTTTCCATAACTTTGCAGATAATGCAGGTCAGGCTGACAGGTCTATAGTTACTTGCTTTACTTCTATTGCCTTTTTTAAATAGTGGAACAACAATTGCATCCCTCCAGTCCTGTGGTATTTCACCTGTTTGCATTGACTTATTCATTAACTCTGCCATTACTTCACCAATTTCCTCTCTTACTTCAAATAGAAACTTCGGATGAAGTGCATCAATTCCTGGTGTTTTGTCTACTTTCAAACACTTCAGCATCTCAGTAACTCGGCTTTTTGTGAAGATAACTTCTCTTTTGACATCTTTTCCATCACCTTGAAACTTCTTACTTGCTACAGGAATATTTGTAATGTTTTCTTCAGTAAAGACTGACCCAAAATACTTGTTCAACAAATCCGCTGTGACTTCATCATTAGTAATTAAATTTCCATCTGCATCCTTTAAAGGACCTACTTTATCTTTCTTTTTTTGCCTACTTCTCACATATTTGAAAAAGCTTTTGCTGTCCCTTTTTATGTTTTCTGTCAGCTTTTGTTCATAGTCTACAATAGTCCTTCTAATAGTCTGTTTGGTGTCATTTCTTATCTTTCTGTATTTTTTTTCCAACTCACTTAGTTTGCTTGATCTTTCTTCTTCAGAACCCATAGTTACCAGCTCTCGATATTTTTTCCATGCTTTATTTTTGGCTCTCTGTTTTTTTATAATCAACCTAGTCATCCAGGGATTTTTTTTATTTGGGTTTCTTTGTTTTGGAATATACTTTTCAATAATTTCGTGCATGCACTGAACAAATAGCTTCCAGCTGATCTCAACATTAGTACTCTTAACTCTGTCCATAAGATTTTCTCTTGTAATGCTTTCTCTTATTAGACTGTAGTCTGCCTTAAAGTAGTTGTAGCGAATTACATCTGAACAACTCTGCCTGTCATGATTCATGACCAAATCCCATCTAATAACCTGGTGATCGCTAGTGCCAAAACATTCACCTACAGTTAAATTATTTACCAAACTTATGTCAGCAGTCAGTAATAAGTCTAAAGTATTTTTACTTCTAGTAGGCTCTCTAATTAACTGTGACATGAATTCATCCTCAATAAATTGCATAAATTGTCTATCTTTATGAGTTTCTCCTTCCAAAGAATGCCAGTTAACGTTAAAATTGAAATCACCCATTATGATTACAGATTCCTTGTTAGCCTTAGAAATTAATTCATAAAGCCCCTTATCAACTTCTTCATCAGCATTGGGAACTCTATAGCATACTCCGATTAATAACTTACTATTTTTTTGTCCTATTTCACACCATACACTTTCTTTAAACATATCATTGTATATATCTTCCCTCTGTACTGCATTCCATTTATGCTTCACATACAACAATACACCGCCTCCCCTTTGCTTATCCATACCTTCCGTCACTCTATCTTTTCTAAACATATCGTATCCTTCTAATTTCAGCTCACCATTAGTAATTTTGTCACTTGCCCAAGATTCGGTTAAGCCAATTATATCCGGATCTTCATTGTTTACATACATTTCCAATTCTGCCATTTTTACTCGGTTTACGAGACTTCTTACATTCGCATAAAAGCACTTACATAAATAGTTTTCGTGATTAGCAGATCCAAAAGCATGCCTCTTCTTTCTTATTTTATATATATATCAGAATTGCTTAGAGTTGTTTCCGTAGCTTCACTACCCTCATGTCTCCAGGCATACCCTTTACCCTGTATAGCCATTCCCCCGACTGGTCATTGCACTGTTTCTCCTTGGCTTCTATAACTAGCATCTTACACTGTTCCCTTTCGTTTTCTGTCATGTCGTGACTCACCGAGATCTTGCGATATCGGTCTTCAGCGTTACGCAGTTTGGAAAGAGATTCCATTACTATGTTTTTGGTTTGGGCATCTTTAAACTCTACCAGTAATGGTCTTTCTTTGTCTGAGATTTTGCCTATTCTATAAATTTTTTTTATGTCTGAGTTTTCGAGGTTCACTTTAAGGATATCTTTAACTATGGTTACAATCTCTTTTTTATCGTCCAATCTTTTTTGGTCATCTTTATCAGAACCGCTTTCCGCAAGCCTATGAATAACTATGTTGTTTTTTTTTTGTCATGTAGTTCAGCTTCTTTGAGATGTTCCTCTACTTTTTTAACTTTTTTTTCAATTTTAACCCAAGCCTCTTCTTTAAGCGTGCTAGATTGGCCAGTAACAACGAGTTTCTTATCGACCTTTTCACTTATTTCATTAATTGAAACTGAGTAACTTTTTAAAATTTCCTCTATTTTCTTTTCTAATATTTCAATTTTGCGACAGTTCATACACACATTGTCCGAAAAGCTTTCCCCACTACCATACATTGTGCATTTTTCGCATTTTACCATATCCTTTGTCTTAACCATTGTAACTTATTCAGACAAGATAGTTAGTATAGTATTATCAAATTTATAGAAAAACAAACAAAATATATTATTATCTTATCTGATCTTTATCTTAATACAATTTAGGAAATTAAAAATATCTAAAGCAGCAATCCATACAATTCTAAAATGTTTGCCTTATTTTAATATCAATTTTTTGTGTGATTACAGATAATGATGATGACTCAGGCTGTACTTGTATTCGTAGTTGAAAAGTCAGTCTGAAAAAATGAAAATCCAATACGGCAATACGGAGTTCAGAAAAAAGATATATATAAATAAATTTACTTTCATTCAAACATTTTTATTATTTCAAAATTATTTTTATTATTATTGTCGTTGTTAAACAGTTGATAACGCAACATGTTTAAATAAATTTTAGATGTTCAGAAATTTAAAAGATTAAAAAAATTCATAAAACAAGTTATGTTTGTCGCAATCATTGAAGAATAGATGGAAATGTTTTCATAGATGCCAGACATGTTGCTAAATTGTTTTTACACCCATTTTGTATAACAAATGCAGAACCCATGTAAACCAACTTTTTCTTTAACTATGAATAGAGTAGAGCCCTGGGCGGTTGAAGATTTGTACATCTACTTACCTACTTACCTACCTGAATAACGATGTTATCTCAAAACACGACACCCACGGGTTTTTTCTTTTTAAGCAAAACGGCACCAGCAAACAGGTTTAACTGCAATTTCAATTTATATCCTTTGCCCTCCAGCTTCGTCCAGTTTCGATTCTTCAATTTCTATTTAAAGTTTTGGGCTGTGAACAAACAAATTTTTCCACAGTTGAATAGCTACGACTTTCTACCAGACCATCAGTGTGCCTACGGGAGTATCGTTTGACGGAAACTGCTTCACTCGGAGTCAAATTGAATGCTCTACTTGCGATCGGTTGTAAGAGGATAACACTGCCTGGCATGCTGGATCTTAGTGCTGCATTTAATTGCGAAGTACTTGTGGCCACAAGGGAATGACCTCTCTGGTTGGTCAAATGTGGGGCTCCACACGGCTCGATTCTTGAACTGCTGTTCTTTTCTACAGGTCTTACTCAATTGTTTTAGAAAAAATGACGATATCTAACGTGTCATTAGTCAATAGTTAGACTTCAGGCCACGGAACTAGTGGGTTTTTAAAAACTCTTTCTCGATCCCGCTCCTGGTCACTTTACCGCTCTCGCTCCCTCTCGCTCTCCCATTTCCGTTTCCATTTGCTTTCCAAGTTCCGTTTGCTCTTCGGCTTGCTTTCTCGCTCTTTTTCTGTCCTCCTATTTTTCCTTATTTGTTCATAAAAACGTAAAATAAATTTACTAAAAATTTGCTAAAAATTGTTTCAAACCCTCAGACTTTGTTACGTAGGCTAAATTTTAATTTTTTTTGGCAATTACCTTGACGTTAGTACATAGGCACTTTTGGCCTAAAACGATTTTTGGTCATAAAAAATTGAAAAATGGTAAAAAATAACTTATGTTCTTTTACTATTTGCAATCCACCTCAAAGCCAAATTTTGTTAAAATTGGTCTATCGGTTTGGATCGGATAGAAAAGAGAGAGACAAACAAACAGTAATTTTTTAAATGAAAACAATTTATTCTTTGCAAATGTTTCACAACAGTGAAAAATATTAAAAAAACCAATCTTTTGTTAAAACATAATGATGATAAAATATTTCATAATTTTATCTAAGGAGCTGAATTTAATAAACTTTCAAATATCATCTTTCGGTTGATTTTTGGCCATTTTTGATAAGGAGACGTAGTTTTGTAAATCTCTGTCAGCTTTCGTGTAAATCAGATATTTACAACGGCCACACACATCCTGAAACAAACAACAATTTTTAATATTTTTGAGAGATAAACCAATTTATCTTAATTATTTTACCTGAACATCCAATGAATCAATTGCGTTGACAGAACTGCTTCGCGCTGTTCAAACAAAATTTTCAAATTTGATTGAATATTTCTAATTTTAATTATTTTTAAAATTACTTCAAAAAAGAAAAACGTTTTGCTTTAATTTTGTTTACTAACAAGATACTAGTCTTTCATCAGGAAAAAACACTTGATCGGATTCTTTGACAAATGTCGCCGTCACACACAGAACACACATGACAGTTAATATCAGTCTCATTTTAGAGAAACAAATGAAAATAAACAATTTCGTAACAATTTAACAACTCAATTATTACTCGGATGTTGTTTTTTCAACGTTCAATCGATCTATTTATAGTAACTGTTGTTAGAAAAGATGATGTATGCCGTAGGTCGTTATATATATCAGTCTAGAATTTAGAATACATTACTGATAATATAATCTATAGATCGTTTCCTCTTTCGCCTCTAAGGTTTTCGGTATTACAATTTCTTTGTTCTAAAAATGAACTACCAATTTGATTAGAAAGGAGGATTAGTTATTTTTAGGGCTAAAGAATATCAAACATATATATATATATATATATATATATATATATATATATATATATATATATATATATATATAAATATATATATATATATATATATATATATATATATATATATATATATATATATATAATATAGACCCTACATACAAAAAAAGAAAATAATTTAGCTTGGTCTTTCTAAATCTCCAACAAAAATGCCTTCTCATACACGCCTTCAATGCTAATATCAAATGACCTTCCGGGAGAGTGGTTTTTAACTGAAGGTCACACTACTGCTTGAGGTAAGTTGATCACTTTCTTTCTTTCTTCTTTTTTGGTGCGCTCTGATGGCCCTAATATAGCCTCCTCCTCATGTTTCCTTCTAGCTCGTACTAATGATGGCTCAAAATAGAAATTTTAATTACTACATGGCTAGCTGGTTGGTCAACTGTTTAGCAGGGCATTTTCTGAAATGGATAAATAGCAGGTTTTGTTATAGATTTTTCATGAAATAAGCCTTACCACTAAACGAGCAGTTTTAAAATATTTTTTCAGTTTTATTAAAAGCAGTTAAATAACATTACAATGAAAATAATTTTTGCAGCTGTTCTGCTGGTTACTTTGCTAACAAGATCTCAACAACAGAGCAATGGTGTCGGATGCTGTAGCGAAAATACTTATTATTCGTTTATATGCTGCAACGAGCTTTTCAGATCTCGTTAGTATACTTCGTGTTTAAGTTAAAATATAAATTGTCAATTTTAGTAATTCTAACAAATTATATATTTGCAAACTTCTACAATTTTTGTGGTTATTTTTAAATATTTTTTTCTGTGTAATCTACTTGGCTCTTTGTATATTTTCGTCAGACCTAATCTAATGTGTTATAATAATTTTTTTAGTACGAAGTGGAAAACAAGACAAAGTCCTTTTTAAAGTAAGACATATTTTTTAAGATCAATTTTAACAACATATTAAAAACTATGAATTTATCTTTTAGAAAGACTTTTCGTTTTACAAAAAACCAGAAAAATCTGATGATGAAGTTATGAAGCTGTATAAAAGAATTTTTGAAAACATTTAATAAACACACTTTTTTAATGTTTTCATTTATTAATTTATTAAAACTTTAGAAGAAATTGAATTGAAATCTTTGAAAACAGGTTGTAACAAAAAAACGAATCAATTGTTGAGATTTGTGTATGTACAAATGTACAACCATAGTTTTGCTCAAAAATTAATTATTAATTTTTTTGTTAATTGAACAAAATAAACATACTATTACATTTTATATAAAAACTTTTAGTAATCGCAGAATAAACATTTTATAAATGCTTTTATTAACTTTTAATCTCCGTTTCTCATTTTTTTCCAATCGATGATAATAGATTTTTTCAATTTTAATTAGAAAAATAGTAAAGTTGTAAAATCGTCTTCGTTAAAAATCATTATAAGTTTTATCGAATAAAATTTGGACTAGGTACCTACCCAATCTGCGAAGAGTTACATCGGAAAATTTAGAAATAAGACTATCTGCTGAAGACTGTAACAATATTTCGTTTGATCAAAGCTAATATTAAAGTTTGAAATTTATTTTGGTTACGGCTATGGTTATAATTGTGATCCAATAAATATTTGCGTTCTATTTTTAAGCTGACATACTATAACAATAATAATAACACTCAGTATTTTTTTTATTATTGGAGGACAATGATAATGTTAATTTTATTGATTTCTTTGTTTAGTATCTTTGTTTTTCCTTTTTCTTGAGGTTAGTTGTACCATGTTTATTGTTTAGTTCTTTGTGTTTGTATTTCTGGACAATATCGATGCAGTTATTATTATTAGAATAAAAAAGTTTTTATTTCGAATAAAGACTTTCATCACAATATTAGAGAGGAAGGGAAAAATAAGATCTAATGTGTTGTCCCGATTGTGAGTCGGAGGGACACAATGCTAAAAGAAGTTAAAAAAACAAGATTTCAAGAAATTGAGACCAAAAAAATTGTTGTTTTATTAATAAGAACATTAAAATTTTTGATAATGAAAAAAGGGGTAGATAGACAGAAAAGAAATTCAGAAAGGTAGTGGAAATCCTCCAAAAATTGTAGTTTAAAACATTTTGGAAGCCTATAGATAAGTATGAGATTGAACTTAAAAGAGTTAATTTTAACAGAAATAAAGAAGCATTCAAAAGATGAAAATGTAATAGAAGAATTAGGAGAGACAGAGTAGAACTGAAATGAAATGAATCTATATATGTAAAAGAACATGTCCTGACTGACTGACTGACTGACTGACTGATAATCAACGCCGAGCTCAAACGCCTCATCCTAGGAACGTGAAATTTGGAACTCATATTACTTTTATAGCGTAAACATCCGCTAAGAAAGGATTTTTGAAAATGGTTCCACGACAAAACGTTCACAGACAAAATGTTCAACGACAAAATGTTCCCGACAAAACGTTCACGACACAACGTTCACGACAAAATGTTCACAACAAAATGAACACCGACAAAACGTTCACAGACAAAATGTTCAACGACAAAACGTTCACGACAAAATGTTCACACTGAAAAATAAAAATTTTGTTTTATTATGTCAAGATCGCTTGCAAACTAATTATTAAGTCATTTTTTGTTGATGTTTCTATTCACCATTTTATTTACCTAAGCAAAGTATATGTGCATGACAGCATGAAACTAATAGGTATTGGCAACATCAAATGATCTTCAATTAATAAATAATTGTATGGAGTTATAGCTATTTGGCTTATTTCTTTTTCATCAATATTTTGATCCTTTTTATCATCGTTCCATTTATTAACTAGTTAATGCCGGTTAATTTGCTTTTGGATACCCTAACTTTTTAATTTTTAATTGCTAGAGACTGGAGATGTATTTTAAATTCTAGTTGAAAAACGCAAGTAGCTGCATGCTGCTTTACCCAAGTCACCGTTACGTTAATTAGCTGATTAAAGGAGGCTATATTGCCGATAACTTCTTAATCGCTAGGCTACAACGATCAAGGCTTCTTTCTGTCGTTCACTTAATTAAAATTGAAACATCAAATGAATCTCAATTAATAATTAATTGCATTTCTTTTTCTTTTTAATCGGAGTTAATAAAGATTTCATATTTTGACCCTTTTAATCATCGTTCCATTTATTATCTAGTTAATGCGGGTTGGTTAATTTTCTCTTGGATACTCTTAACTTTTTAATCTTTAGAATACAGCCATCAAACCTTATTTACGCCGTTTGCTTAATTGAAATTGAAAATTCAAACGATCTCATAACCAATTGTATTTTCCTATTATAGCTATCTCATTTCAATTTCATCTGTTTTTTTCCTTCTTGCTGAAACAGTTTACAGTCCTCCGATCCATACTCATCTGGTTGCCGTTTGAGTTAGGGGTATCAAAGAGGAAATTAACATTGCTTTTACTATTGTTAACGTTCGTTTTATTTGCGCTCATTTTGTGAAACACAAAATATTTTGTTATTTAAAACTAAACTAAATTTAAAAGTTGCAATCGTGAACATTTTGTCGTGAACATTTTGTCGTTGAACATTTTGTCTGTGAACATTTTTTCGTCAACATTTTGTCGTGAACGTTGTGTCGTGAACGTTTTGTCGTGAACATTTTGTCGTTGAACATTTTGTCTGTGAACATTTTGTCTGTGAACATTTTGTCTGTGAACATTTTGTCGTGAGCATTTTGTCGTGAACGTTTTGTCGGGAACATTTTGTCGTTGAACATTTTGTCTGTGAACGTTTTGTCGTGACACCGAAAGGATTTTTGAAATTTTGCTCCTGAGGGGAAAAAACTGGAAAACAAACTTTTTTCTAAAACAATGTATATCTCGAAAACCAAAAATGAGGAGATTTTGAAATTTGGTATATAGATTCTTCTTGAAAAATAAAAAGATACGTGTTTCACTATTTTTAAAAAATTTGGTTTCCCGGACCTCAAATGTGGGTTGGAAAATTGGGTTATTTGGTTTTTATAGTAGCTGCTACTCAAAAACTGTAAATGCTATAGGAGTAAAAATTAGTATTTAGTTTCTACTCCAAAAATAATGAAATACGTGTTGTAGCATTTTTTGAAAATTTGGTTTCCAGGACTTCAAATGTGGGTGGAAAATAGGGTTATTTGTTTTTTTAAAGTAACTGCTACTCAAAAACTGAAAATGCTACAAGAGTAAAAATTAGTATTTAGTTTCTACTCCAAAAATAATGAAATACGTGTTTTAGCATTTTTTGAAAATTTGGTTTCCAGGACCTCAAATGTGGGGTGGAAAATAAGGTTATTTGGTTTTTAATGTAACTGCTACTCGAAAACTGTGGATGCTACAGGAGTAAAAATAGTATTTAGTTTCTACTCTAAAAATAATGATGTACGTGTTTCACCATTTTTTGAAAATTTGGTTTCCAGGACCTCAAATGTGGGGTGGAAAATAAGGTTATTTGGTTTTTAATGTAACTGCTACTCGAAAACTGTGGATGCTACAGGAGTAAAAATAGTATTTAGTTTCTACTCTAAAAATAATGATGTACGTGTTTCACCATTTTTTGAAAATTTGGTTTCCAGGACCTCAAATGTGAAGTGGAAAAAGGGTTATTTTATTTTATTTTAAAATAACTGCTACTCAAAAACTGTAAGTGCTACAGATGTGAAAATTAGTATTTTGAGGTTTTGTGCCGGTTAAAAGTAGATGAGTTCAGTTTATCACCGGACGGATGGGGCCAAGCCGTTATTTTAGGGTCTTCATACGGCCTTGCCCAAACCTTAAATCAAGGTGGGACGGGCCGAGATTTTTAACCAAGTATATAGACATTTTAGTGATTTTAGGGTGTTCAGACGGGCCGGGCTAAACCTGAAGTCAAGGTGGGACGGGCCGAAGTTTTTAATCAAGTATATAGAACTTCTAGGCCTGTAAAAACGGGCCGGGCCCATATTAGACGGGCCAGGAATTTCGGTTTTTGAAACGGACTGGGCCAAGTTGTCGACGGGCCAAGCCGAGACCTAAAAAATTGATCCTATGCACGGTTCAAATTTTCTAATTTCATGCGAGCGAAGCCGCTACGGGCACTGCTAGTTTATTTATATAGCGCCAGATAAAGTCAGTAGCGCTTACGAAGGTTCCATTGGAATTAGAAATTTCAAAGAACACGCTATTTTCATAGAAATGAGTTAACCCTAAATAACGCTGAGTTGACGTGAGCACATGTGAGTTAGTTTCTTGCTCAAGGAAATTACGTGCCTGGACCGGGAATCGAAAATGGGTCCTACGACTCTCAAAGCCGGTATCTATACCACTAGACTAACACGTCCCACAGAAAGGCTTAAAGAGAAGGCAGATGCGACCATAGGAAGATTTTTGGGCAGAAAAAGATCAGCATTAGGCCTAGCCTGCTCAACAAAAGAAAAGTCATTGGGAATAGATGCAAGGAGAGAAGGAGAAGAAGCAGATTTATGCTAGGTCTTAGTCAGGAGATTAAGCACAGCCAATACGACAACTCAGCGCATGGCTGTTTATTTTATTGATAGCGTAGAAATAAAAAAATGTAAACACTAAAAAATAAAAAATATGAATAATATTTAGATTTATGTTTGTATGTTAATTGTTTGTTTGGTAAAGTTTGTTTGTTTGCCATTAAATACATTTATCCGTTTTTAGATTTAAAAAAATTTAAACACTAAAGAATAATCTTATACAATTTTTTGAAATAATTTTTTTTTAATATAAGAGCGTTGGCTATTTTGATTTATGTTTGAATGTTTGTTTTTTGTTTAAGCGCAACGTCGAGGTCGGTTAGTACTTCGATAAGTGCCATTAAATACATTATTCAGTTTTTAGATTTAAAAAATGTAAACCCTGAAAAATTATAAAAAATATGAATAATTTTTAGATTTATAAAAAATAAACACTAAAAAATAATATAAAGTATAAAAATGTATTTTTTAAAAACCAACGCCAGGGACGTAAATTCAGCATTTTCCAGGGAGGAGCAGAATTTTTCCGCCATTATATAGCTTACTGACAGGGTTAGCCAGTGTTTCCCGGGTTTTTTTGCGTAGTTTTTTTTTTCTTTTTTTGCTAATGAAACATCAAATAAATAACAGATTTTTTTTTAATTTTCTCATTAATGAAGTCTACCTGCACACTAAATGTTGCTCCTGCGTCTCAGATATAATAAGCGAATGCTCCCACACGCATTACCTTTTATATCTATACTAGCAGTGCCCGTAGCGGCTTCGCTCGCATGAAAATAGAGAATTTGAACCGTGCATCCATAGGTGTCGGCTTGGCCCGTCGACAACTTGGCCCAGCCCGTTTCAAAACCAAAATTCCTGGCCCGGCACGGCCCGTCTAATTTGGGCCCGGCCCGTTTTTACAGGCCTAGAAATTTTATATACTTGATGAAAAACTTCAGCTCGTCCCACCTTGACTTCAGGTTTGGCCCGTCCCGTCTGAAGACCCTAAAATCACTAAAATGTCTATATGCTTAGGGAAAAACCTCGGCCCGTACCACCTTGATTTAAGGTTTAGCCTGGCCCGTAAGTAGACCCTAAAATAACGGCTTGGCCCGACCGGTGATAAACTGTTATTTTTTGAGGCGCTGGTGGCAGAGCGGTAGAGCGTTCGCCTGTCGATCGTTAGGTCAGCAGTTCAAATCTCGCCGGCGTCACCAGCGTAACTTCCTTAAGCAAGGAGTTCACTCGCATTTGCTAAAGGAGTAGGCGCCTATAAATGGCTGCCTTTGCAAGTACCCTCCCTCTCTCGCCTTGAACAAGACTTGTCTTGATAAGGCGTATGCTAAATCTCAATAAAAAAAATACTAAATACTAATTTTTACATCTGTAGCAATCACAGTTTTTGAGTAGCAGTTACTTTAAAAACCAAGTAATCCTATTTTCCACCCCACATTTGAAGTCCTGGAAACCAAATTTGTAATAAATGGTGAAACACGTATATCATTATTTTTAGATTAGAAACTAAATAGTGATTTTTACTTTTGTTGCATTTACAGTTTTTGAGCAGCAGTTACTTTAAAAATCAAATAACCTTATTTTCCACCCCACATTTAAGGTCCTGAAAACCAAATTTGTAAAAAATGGTGAAACACGTATATTTTTGTTTTTAGAATAGAAACTAAATACTAATTTTTACATTTGTGGTATTTACAGTTTTCGAGTAGCAGTTACTTTAAAAAACAAATAACCCTATTTTCCACCCCACATTTGAAGTCCTTGAAATCAAATTTTCAAAAAATGCTGAAACACGTATTTCATTATTTTTGGAGTAGAAACTAAATATTAATTTTTACTCCTGTAGCAATCACAGTTTTTGAGTAGCAGCTACTTTAAAAATCAAATAACCCAATTTTCCAACCCACATTTGAGGTCCGGGAAACCGAATTTTCAAAAAATGGTGAAACACGTATCTTTTTATTTTTCAAGAAGAATCCATGTACCAAATTTCAAAATCTCCTCATTTTTGGTTTTCGAGATAAACATTGTTTTAAAAAAAGTTTGTTTTCTAGTTTTTCCCTTCAGGAGCAAAATTTTCAAAAATCTTTTCATAGTGGATGCTTACGCCATAAAAGTAATATAAGTTCCAAATTTCACGTTTCTAGGATGAGGCGTTTGAGCTCGGCGTTGATTATCAGTCAGTCAGTCAGTCAGTCAGTCAGGACATGTTCTTTTATATATATAGATAAATATGTAAGTACAAGCAGGGAGGAGTAGAGAGATGCATTTCCCATCAGAGTATCAATTGGTAATTTTTGATTATAATACCTGGTTTTTGGAAAACGACCGTTGTTTTTTTAGAGAGGAGAAAGTGAAAATCTTTGAAAAAAAATTGGAAAAATACTTACGACTAATTCTTGTCGGTCATCAGCTTTTTTGAGTAGAATGTGAAAATTTTCTGAATTGCATCTACCCAAGAATTTCTTGCTGGGGCAAACACAGGATTAGTAAAAAAAAGATGTCCAAAATGGGTTGGGTAGAATTTTTATTTATTTTTGTGTAATTAATAATAATTACTTTGATGAAGCTTGGAGGGAATCAACATTGTATTAATACCACTAATAGGGTAAAGTTCCACAAGTTTGCTGATTGCATTTTGGCCCAGAAAACAGCTAAACTTTGGACGAACGCTGATACACAATTCATTACTCTGCATATATAGGTTCCAAAACGGATAGAATCATCACGAGGTTAAGTGAAGTTAAAATTAACAATTTATATAATAAACTCTAAGTGAACAAAAAATAACAGTCACATTGACAGCGAAAGTGAGTGTGAAGAAAAACAATTTGATGGTGATTTTGAAGTAGTCGAAGTGTCCGGTGTGTTGGATGCAGAAAATGAAGAACCCGGAATAAATCTCCCTCCTCATTACCGTTATGCTGCACACACTTTAAACTTAGTGGCCAGTCAT
The DNA here is from genome assembly GCA_963978895.1 of Erpobdella octoculata. Lineage (NCBI taxonomy): Eukaryota > Metazoa > Annelida > Clitellata > Hirudinida > Erpobdellidae > Erpobdella > Erpobdella octoculata. Next base: position 45,651,089 of record OZ022238.1, on the reverse strand, counting down.
GATGCAGTTGAGTCGTTGAAAGACAATCAGACATACAGGAGATTGTACAACTCTGCCATGGGAAAATGTAGCGCATTATGGAATGCTTCTGGCCGTCCAAAAGCTGCTGAGATTGTCAAAAATATTTGTGGGAAGCAATTGCTTCAGCCATGTGCAACTAGATGGAACTCACTCTACAACTCTGTGCAGCGTGTAATTGAAGTTAAAGACAATCTAAAAGTTGTATTTTCGAGTTTGAAGATACCAAATTTAAACACTGTTGAATTAGATTTTTTGGAAAAATTTATACTTGTTATGAAACCATTGGCCACAGCTTTAGAAAAGCTCCAAGGTGAAAATGAATCTTCTCTGGCTTATCTGATGCTGTCTATCTTGCGTGTTGAACAGTCTATTGTAAATATTTCATCAACACTCCGACATGCACAAACACTTGCGAAATCGATTTTTAAAGGATTACCAGCGCAATATGTTAAACATTTGCAGTTTGACTCTGAAGTTGACAATTTCATTTTAGCATCAGTTACACACCCATTTTTCAAAATGAGATGGGTTCCAGAAAACCGCAGAAGTGGTGTTCACAAACTGTTTATGGACACTTTTCGAATTTTCATTCCTAAAACAGATGTGGTGATAGATTCCCATTCAAAGGAACATGATGAAGAAGACGATTTTTTCTCCTTTGAATCAGCTACATCCGTGAAAGTCAATGATTCAGAAGCCACAGCATTTTTGGAAAACATGTGTAATAACTGGGACACATTAAAATTATACCCTGTGGTTTTAAACATGTTTAAGCGGTACAACACTGTCATCCCATCTTCGGCTTCAGTGGAACGCCTTTTCAGCACCGGGGGGCAAATAATGACCCCTCACCGCAATCGTATGACTGATGAAACTTTTGAACAATTAATAATTTTAAAATCAAATTCTCATTTTAAAAGTTTAATCGGTTTATCTGTTAATTTACTGCAATAAAAGATTTACCCTGTTAACTTGTTTTTGTTAAAAAGTGTTTAAGATGCGTGTTGATGATGATGATGTATCAGCATCAAGTGTTATAAAACGTATTTTAGTATTTTGCAGTAAAATACTCTAATGCATTTTGTATTTTATATTTGAAATATTTTCGAAAAACTATTTGTATTTTGTACTTGAAATATTTTTAACAAAGTATTTGTATTTTGTATTTAAATTACATTTGAACAGTATTTTACCCAACACTGACTACGGTCACTAGGATAGTTATTCGGTTTAACAAGTGTAGAACAGGTTGTAAAAGAAATTGTATTACTCTAAAGGTTTTGAGTCTATTTAATAATTTTTAACATCAAAATGTTTGTGAAATGTAGTAGGAAGTTATGTTGTGTATATACAAAAATTTAATATGCACATTTTCTTTGAGCATTTGTTCAAAGTAAACAAAATCTTGTGTGTTACTGAGGTATATAATAAGGGGTCATCGAATAATATATTTAGTTTATGCTGAACAAGTTACATGTAAACTATAACATATTAAAGTTTAATTTAATTTGTATCATTCGTGAAAGTGTTTAAATTGATTCAGTTTCTGGTAAGGATGTCACGGGTACCCGACCCGAACCCGAAGTTTGGTACTACCCGGTCTTTTTTAAATGCTTTTAACTTCACTGGTCTTTCTGTTTGTTTGTTTGTTTGTCTGTTTATCTGTGGTGATCAAATCTTAGAAACAAATATTCACCCACTTTTCGACCACCTAGAGCTCTAAAACTTTCAGGAAAGTTTTATTCTAGATGACAATACATGAATTGAATGTTTTCAACATGAATTAGGCCTTAAATCAATTGTAATTAATCAAATCAAATTAATCAACTGTTTATGTATGTGGCCAGAGGTCCAAATAAATTAAACAGTACGGATGTTTATTTATAAGTCACCAGGGGTCCAAAATAATTAACCAGTACGGATGTTTATGCATAATTCGAAAATTAAGTCAATTAAAAATAATCAGATCAAATTAATCAAGTTGACCGTTACAGGTAATCGCAAATTCGACTAATATTCATCTACATAGAGCTTTGAAACTTTCAGAATAGCTGTATTCTCGATAACAATATATGAATGAAGTGTTTTAGATAACAACTAATACATACATCGAGTTAAATTTATGAATTTTGATTTCATATGAAAGAAATAAACAATATACAAGATTGAACGTAACGGTTGTTTTAGATTCAAAAATTTTAGTTCGTTGACTCATTTAAAGAGGCAAATAAAATCTATTTTTTTTAATTTATTTTTTATTTTTACTTGTTTAATATCCGAACCCGAAAATATGACAAATAAGAACCCGAACCCGAACCCGAAATTTTGAAAAATTGAAACCCGAACTATTAAAAATTTGAAACCCGAACTCGAAATTTACAAAAATTAAAACCCAAACTTCAACTTGAATTTTTGAGCTAATGGCAAGGCGGATACAAATATTTTAAAAGTTGATAAGTTTATGATTATTAAATGACATTAGGAACCGATTTCAGGCAAGTTGTATTTCCTAAACATGGATATTTTAATATCCATGTTCATAAACAACAATTTTTCTGTAGCCTTGCCTAATGTATCAATTTATTATATGGAGCCATTAAAACGCGAACTTTAACAATTTTTGTAAAATCATTTTTGCGTAACATAGCTGTGTCTCAACAATCTATAATTTGAATGTATTTTGATATATCCATTTATTATACGGAATAATTAAAACGCAAACTATACAAATCTTGTAAAATCACTTTTGCTCAACATATTACGCTCATAGGCCACTTCATTTGTATCTGTATGAGCTCGACCACTAAGTCGCCAGATAAGCCGACGGAGCCGATTTGCGAAAGTACTAATCCGTAAATTTAAATTTTGTAATTACTTATCTAAAACCCAAATATAACCCAAGATTACTTTTATATAACAAGAACTCCCTGTTATCAGAATAGCCTTTTCCAAATTTGAACTCCAACCAAGACTAAACAACATAAAAATGTACTGTAGTGCATATGTTGTTTATTATTATAATTATAGAACTTCCCAATTATTTCGCTCACATTAAACCAATTCTAAATAATATATAGCCCAAAATTCACTCCGACGTATTTATAAAAACATGTAAATCGTACTGACCAAACTCGACCCAAACTCGAGCCGAACCCGAAAGTTTTTAATTTTTAAACCCGAATCCAAACCCAAACCCGATCTTTGAAAAATTGAAAACCCGAACCCGAACCCTGTTTTTGGAAAGTCTCAAACTCGAACCCGAACCGAAAAGTTCAAAATTCAAGAACCCGAACCCGAAAAAGTCAAAAAGTCGTACCCGTGACATCACTAGTTTTTAGCTAGTTTAACGTGCAATTTTAACGTCCGCACCGCAGCAAAACACCTAAGCTAATTGTCATTACGTTGTTTAATTATATTTGTATTCTTTAAATATTAATGGATATTTGATCTATATACAAACCAATGACTTGAGGTTTTTATAGCAATGGGCTGCATGTGATATTTGAAGGTTCTTGCTGTGCCCGGCTCTGCTGCGATAGCTAGACGTATTCTATTCCCACAAACCCACTTTAGGATGCTTTAAAAAGGTTGAACTGATGTTGCGATTCATGATCTTGAAATCGAAAAAATTTTATGAATATAAATTGTACGACTCAATGACTGTTTGCATATTATGTTTTCTGTTTGAATTGTCTTTAAACATGTATCAATTAATCCTTTTTTAAATTTTTGTGCTACTGCTTTCCTAGCATTCAACAAAGCTAGAAACGAAGTCGGAAGTTCTACATTTCATCTTTGCGAACTTAAAACTTAAACAAAAACTATTTTTTAAACTTTCAACATAAGGTTAAGACTCACATTAAATTATTTAAGCTGATATAGTAATATGGTTGGTCAGAAAAATGCCAAACGACAGTGTTTCTAAATATAGCTCGGGCGGCAAATAAACCTTCCAAAAAATGCAATAATTATGTATTTACAAATGTTTTGCTCTTATATTGTTTATTAAAGCAATTACTAGCAGCGAAATTCGGCATTTTTACACTTCTAAAAATTATTCCGTAAATAGCAGGTAGGTAGGCGGGGCCTAGGAGTTCCAAAATAGCAACCAGTTGCTAGTCTCAGGCAGGGCTAAGCGCTATCCAGTTATATAGGTATGCGGACTTTTCATCAAAGGACGATTCATCAAGGGACTGTTCATCAAGGACTATTCATCAAGGGACTATTCATCAAGAGACTATTCATCAAAGGACTATTCATCAAGAGGACGGTTCATCATAAGGACTGTTCATCTAAAGACTATTCATCAAAAGGACTATTCATCAAATTTTGAAGCCACTCAGCAACCTTTATCAATATATACCCAAGATATTTTCAGCGTAAAGTAATTTGATGTATTTTTAAACGACAGTTCTTCATCTTTGATAAAATATATTTCAAACATATCAGTAATTTAAAAAAATAGTGATGGCAACCAGGGTTGTTAAGAGCGGTACTATTGGCTGACAAGATCGTTGATGACAGCGCCGCAACATTTTTTAGCTGTTCTCAGCGCTATTCGCTACCGCAACTTTTATTAAAAAAACAAAATAAGTTTTTTCATATCAATTAAATGATTTCCAAATGTATTTAGTTTTATTGGAAGTTGGCATGAAATCTGAGTCTGGTTGATTTATCGACGATCCGGACGAGCGTAAGCGTCTCTTTGAAATGACCTTTCCTGACCTCGCTAAAGCGAGCGTGTTCGTCTCTTTGAAGTGTGGCCGAAGTGGTATACCGGGTGTTAGTGATGTTTTGAGGTGTATGGTATCTGGCTGTTTGAGCGTGTATATACCTACAGTTTGTACGAACAGTTGAAAGCAGTTTTTTTTTAAATTTTATTCAATTGTCTTTTGTTCGTTTTATCTTAAGATCTTGACGTTATTTCTTGTCCAGTTGTTTTATTTACTGTATGTGACGAACAAAATTGTTGTATATTACAACCATGTCTTCTACAAACTTGTTGATTGCTCGAGGCAAAACTGTCTTTGAAGCGTGGCCTCTTGGTGTTAAACGACCGATGCAAGATTTGACATAGCGGGCATGCATGATGCTTTGATGTGTTTGTGGCCTTTGGTAAATGTGTACATATATGGTTTACGAAAACAGTCGAATTTAGTTTTTCTGGTGCTGTGACCGGGAGCGGAAGCGGGAGACAAGCGGGAAGAGAGAGTGACCGGGAGCGTGAGAGCAAGCGGGGAAGGAAACGGGAGCGAGAGAGAAAAACGACCGAAAAACCTCTAAAAACCCGGGCAGCGCAAGGTACCTCGCTAGTTCTATTATAAAGAATAAAGTATTTGGATGGAAGCAGAGTAGCACTGTAAACTTGATATAGATTGCCCTACATTTTGGCAACATATTTTGGTTGAAAATAACATCTTAAACAATTGTATTAAATTTTTTGATGAATAGTCCGCTGGATGAATAGACATTAGATGAACAGTCCTTATGATGAATCGTCCTCTTGATGAATAGTCCTTTGGTGAATAGTCCTTTGATGAATAGTCCCTTGATGAATAGTCCTTGATGAACAGTCCTTCGATGAATCGTCCTTTGATGAACAGTCCTAGAATCGTTATATAGAGAGATCAGTGTGACGAACGTGAAATATGATAGTCTAGTGAAGATGAGGCTGCAAACAAACATTTGTTATACTGGTCGAAACAGATTTCAATGAGACCATACCATATTGATTGCGTCACCGCACATTGATTATGGATCAAACGTTGAAAAGTCGCTGGCGACCAGGGACGTAAATTGCGGGGGGGGGGGGCAGGGGGGCATTTTCTCCTGATTTTTGAAATATTTTTACCTAGAGTTTACTATATATATTTTTTAATTTGAACTTTACTTTACCTAGTGATGATTCAATGCGTATTGGAATCTTTCTGGCGTGTGTAGACAATTTTATAACTGAGCTCGATGCTAGATTTACCATTAAATGCAAAATAATAAATTGTGTATCAGAGCTGGTCCAACGTTCAGATGTTTTCTGTGCCAAAACACAATCAGCAAACTCATGGAACTTTACCCTATTAGTGGTATTGATACAATGTCGATTTCCTCACAGCTGTCTATATCAAAGTTATTATTATGTATTACACAAAATTAAAAAATTTTACACACCCTATTTTGGACATCATTTTTTTACTAAGTAAAAACTTGTCCCTGAAATATGATCAAATCATTCACGCTTCTTATACCCAGTGGTGGATACAGAAATTCGTGAGAGGTGCAGACATTTTTTACATACTCTCCAAAAAAGCTGATGACCGGTGAGGGGCTGTCAGAAGTATTTTTCCAATTTTTTTCAAAGACTTCTACTTTCTTCTCCCGACAAGCTACTGTCATTTCTCATAAACCAGGTATTAAACCCAAAATATATCAATTGATACTCTGGTAGGGGATGCATCTCTCCACCCCTCCTTTCTTGTACCTACGTATTTATAAAGATATAAAGGTAATATGTGTATGAGAGCATTCGCTTATCATATAAGCCGCAGAAGCAACAATTGGCATGCATGTAGACTTCATTGATAAAAACATTTTGAAAAATTAAAAAAAAATCACTTATTTAGTTGATGTTTCATTGGTTACAAAAGAAAAAAACTAAGCAAAAATTTGGGCAATACCCCGGATAACCCTGTCAGTAAACTATATAATGGCGGGAATATTCCCCCCCCCCTGGAAAATGCTGAATTTACGTCCCCACTGGCGACGCTTTGTAACAGATGCAATAAGATGTAACAATTTATGTGAAACGTTCAAAGGACGGTGGAGCTCATGTGCTGAGATTTATAGCTCAAACGGTCGCTGTATGAGTCACAACTCAACATCTGCGGACACCCATGTACATCCGCGGACATACGGATGAGTGCGGGGCCGCCGAAAGACCATTGCGGGTTCCTCAGCCAGACGGTAGAGCCTGAAAAATGTAAATGTTCATGGCCATTGAGTGATTGGCACCTGGCGGTGAATCCTTTATAACTTTTTCTAATATTTTATAGAAACTGTATGTTCACAATGGAGCTTTTGAAATAATAAATGTATTACTTATTGGAATTTTATAATTTCAATTTTATTTTTAATTTCAAACTTTAAAATATTAAAATACGTTTGCCATCTACGAATAACACGTTTATTAATTAAAAATTAACAAATAGTTCTTTTGCACAATGATCAATTTGTCCACATTTTCAAAGTGCTATTTATTTTTATTTGATTAATGCAAAATTGTCAATGATTTCATCAAACTTAATAGACCTAGCTAGATTACTTACAATTGCTAGTAACGCTAAACCACAAAACCTTTCCTGCCCTATTACTGATCGTTGTACACTATTTATTAGTTTCAATTTGCTAAATGACCGTTAACCTTCAATTTAAAAAATGTGAAACAAAAGCCCTAATCTAGTCAATAGTTCGGGCCCCCTTTACACTGCTCTGGGCCCTGTGCATTTGCCCCTTTGCTCCTCTTGGCACCTCTGGATAAGTAAATGTTAATAAATTCATTTTAATAAAAAAATATAATAAAACTTGCAAAAACCCCACAGGTCAAATCTTCAAAACATTTAAAAACAACATTTAGAAAACCAATCGATAATAAAATATTTTCATAAACAGTTCAAACTTCTGATTAGACGTAAGTTGATATAAAATTTTAAATCTGAATTATGATTTCAAAATTTCAAGCTAAATAAAAGTTTAAATAAACATTTAAAAGTGGATAATAAATTTTCACATGAATTATAAATTTAAAACTGAAAAATAGTTTCAATTCTGAAACGTTAATTCGAAAGTAATTTTTTTAAATGTGTTTTTTCATGCTTGCCGTCCTGTGACAGTTGTCTACAGATGGGGGGGGGGGGAAGCGATGCAAACGAGATGGTCGTAAATTGCACGTCTTACGTCAAAGCATGTTTTCTCGACACCAAAAAATAAGAATGACGCACTCTTCACCAGCAAAAACTTTTATAAAAGAAAGTGCTCGACTCCATTATTTGCCTTTCAATCCTTGGACGTTAATTTTTTTATAGCTTTTCTGTTTAGCATTCAATCAGATTTGAATATTTTTGCTATTTTCTGGTTGAAGATTTTCTTTAAAAATGATTGCATTGCTCTTTTTAGCAGCCTCAGTTTTAACGACGGTCATAGCACAAGCTTCAGGTCAGACATTGAAAAACTGTTAATTACGTGTTTGCAATTATTATATTGTTTTTTATGGTTTGCAATTTTCATTATGATATTTTTAGTTGATCCGATCTGCTGGACAAAGACGATAAACTTTGCCTTACCTGGTCTGGTCCAAGCACCATACGATAATCGTGATTCTTGTTTAGTATTTTGTATGAACACACCTGAATGTCAAGTGGTTGACTTTGATCCTCCTAAAAATCCGCCCTGTTGGGTTCAAAAAACTGCTTTTCAAGTTAAAAAAAGCAATCTTGTGAAGAGTAAAACAAACACTAACTACATGTTTGATAGAAACTGTTACAATGAGTTAATAATACAAGCATTTAGTTTAGAAGGTAGTGTTTAAGTTTTTGTACTTTGTTATTATTTTTTTATTTAAATTTCAGGCAAATATTTTAACTATAAAAATTTATTTGGCTAAACAAAACAAAACACACGTAAGATTAATTTACGTTACAAACTTTGCAATCAATTAAGTTATTTTCCAGACATGTCCTGCTGGACACCCAAATACCGATCGAGTTATGCCGGTCTAACACAAACACCAGCACCAAACCTGCAATCCTGCCTCGACCAATGCAAAAAAAATCCAGTTTGCGGAATTGTTGACTGGGACTCAAAAACCAAACCGGAATGTTGGATCCAAACAAACAAGTTTGATATAAAACTTGATGCTTTCATTCCAAGCCAAACAGTGATGGAGTTTGTACTGGACAGAAATTGTTATGAACTTGAATCAATTCTTGAACTGCTGTTCTTTTCTACAGGTCTTACTCAATTGTTTTAGAAAAAATGACGATATCTAACGTGTCATTAGTCAATAGTTAGACTTCAGGCCACGGAACTAGTGGGTTTTTAAAAACTCTTTCTCGATCCCGCTCCTGGTCACTTTACCGCTCTCGCTCCCTCTCGCTCTCCCATTTCCGTTTCCATTTGCTTTCCAAGTTCCGTTTGCTCTTCGGCTTGCTTTCTCGCTCTTTTTCTGTCCTCCTATTTTTCCTTATTTGTTCATAAAAACGTAAAATAAATTTACTAAAAATTTGCTAAAAATTGTTTCAAACCCTCAGACTTTGTTACGTAGGCTAAATTTTAATTTTTTTTGGCAATTACCTTGACGTTAGTACATAGGCACTTTTGGCCTAAAACGTTTTTTGGTCATAAAAAATTGAAAAATGGTAAAAAATAACTTATGTTCTTTTACTATTTGCAATCCACCTCAAAGCCAAATTTTGTTAAAATTGGTCTATCGGTTTGGATCGGATAGAAAAGAGAGAGACAAACAAACAGTAATTTTTTAAATGAAAACAATTTATTCTTTGCAAATGTTTCACAACAGTGAAAAATATTAAAAAAACCAATCTTTTGTTAAAACTTAATGATGATAAAATATTTCATAATTTTATCTAAGGAGCTGAATTTAATAAACTTTCAAATATCATCTTTCGGTTGATTTTTGGCCATTTTTGATAAGGAGACGTAGTTTTGTAAATCTCTGTCAGCTTTCGTGTAAATCAGATATTTACAACGGCCACACACATCCTGAAACAAACAACAATTTTTAATATTTTTGAGAGATAAACCAATTTATCTTAATTATTTTACCTGAACATCCAATGAATCAATTGCGTTGACAGAACTGCTTCGCGCTGTTCAAACAAAATTTTCAAATTTGATTGAATATTTCTAATTTTAATTATTTTTAAAATTACTTCAAAAAAGAAAAACGTTTTGCTTTAATTTTGTTTACTAACAAGATACTAGTCTTTCATCAGGAAAAAACGCTTGATCGGATTCCTTGACAAATGTCGCCGTCACACAGTCATACATGACAGTTAATATCAGCCTCATTTTAGAGAAACAAATGAAAATAAACAATTTCGTAACAATTTAACAGCTCAATTATTACTCGTATGTTGTTTTTTCAACGTTCAATCGATCTATTTATAGTAACTGTTGTTAGAAAAGATGATGTATGCCGAAGGCCGTTATATATATCAGTCTAGAATTTAGAATACATTACTGATAATATAATCTATAGATCGTTTCCTCTTTCGCCTCTAAGGTTTTCGGTATTACAATTTCTTTGTTCTAAAAATGAACTACCAATTTGATTAGAAAGGAGGATTAGATATTTTTAGGGCTAAAGAATATCAAACATATATATATATATATATATATATATATATATATATATATATATATATATATATATATATATATATATATATATATATATATATGTAGTATGACCTTCAGTTAAAAACCACTCTCCCGGAAGGTCATTTGATATTAGCATTGAAGGCATTTTTTGTTGGAGATTTAGAAAGACCAAGCGAAATTATTTTCTTTTTTTGTATGTAGGATCTATATATATTTATATACATATTCGTATATATATATATATATATATATATATATATATATATATATATATATAGATCCTACATACAAAAAAAGAAAATAATTTAGCTTGGTCTTTCTAAATCTCCAACAAAAAATGCCTTCTCATACACGCCTTCAATGCTAATATCAAATGACCTTCCGGGAGAGTGGTTTTTAACTGAAGGTCATACTACTTATTGGTGCGCACTGATGGCCCTAATATTGCCTCCTCCTCATGTTTCCTTCTAGCTCGTACTAATGATGGCTCAAAATAGAAATTTTAATTACTACATGGCTAGCTGGTTGGTCAACTGTTTAGCAGGGCATTTTCTGAAATGGATAAATAGCAGGTTTTGTTATAGATTTTTCATGAAATAAGCCTTACCACTAAACGAGCAGTTTTAAAATATTTTTTCAGTTTTATTAAAAAGCAGTTGAATAACATTACAATGAAAATAATTTTTGCAGCTGTTCTGCTGGTTACTTTGCTAACAAGATCTCAACAACAGAGCAATGGTGTCGGATGCTGTAGCGAAAATACTTATTATTCGTTTATATGCTGCAACGAGCTTTTCAGATCTCGTTAGTATACTTCGTGTTTAAGTTAAAATATAAACTGTCAATTTTAGTAATTCTAACAAATTATATATTTGCAAACTTCTAAAATTTTTGTGGTTATTTTTAAATATTTTTTTCTGTGTAATCTATTTGGCTCTTTTTATATTTTCGTCAGACCTAATCTAATGTGTTATAATAATTTTTTTAGTACGAAGTCAAAAACAAGACAAAGTCCTTTATAAAGTAAAACATATTTTTAAGATCAATTTTAACAACATATTAAAAACTATGAATTTATCTTTTAGAAAGACTTCTCGTTTTACAAAAAACCAGAAAAATCTGATGATGAAGTTATGAAGCTGTATAAAAGAATTTTTGAAAACATTTAATAAACACACATTTTTAATGTTTTCATTTATTAATTTATTAAAACTTTAGAAGAAATTGAATTGAAATCTTTGAAAACAGGTTGTAACAAATAAACGAATCAATTGTTGAGATTTGTGTATGTACAAATGTACAACCATAGTTTTGCTCAAAAATTAATTATTAATTTTTTTGTTAATTGAACAAAATTAACATACTATTACATTTTATATAAAAACCTTTAGTAATCGCAGAATAAACATTTTATAAATGCTTTTATTAACTTCTAATCTCCGTTTCTCATTTTTTTCCAATCGATGATAATAGATTTTTTCAAATTTTGTATATTTTGATGACAATGCAATATCCAACAGATATTTTTGTAAACAAAAGTTTTTATAAAAAAGTGGGAAAAAATAATGTTAAAATTTGAGTTGTAATAAAATAAAAGCACTTGGTTTAAAAATTGTGTTTTATATTGTTCAATTGTTTTATATGTTGAACAACTCTAAAAAAAAATTTTAAACCAGGTTCATCGATTGCTAAATAAGAAATGAGATCAAGGGATTGAAAAAAATAGTACATTGGTTAGAACTTATTGACTTTTGAAACGGTTCTGTATTCTTTCCAGCGCATGACTTAAAAGGTTTGTAAAAATGCTCGGATAAATTTGTGTATTAGTGTGTCATCGTAGAAGGGGCCTTGAAAGTTGTTTTGCATTCGTAGGTAAGCAGCTACACTCGTGTAAAAATATTTTAAGTAAATAATTTAAACAAATGATAATTGCGATTAAAATGGTATGGCTTCAAGGTTGGAGAAAAGAGACAAAACCGTGAAAAAATAGTTGTTTGATTATGAAATAAGATAAATTAGTTTTAAATCTAATCAAGATTCTTTGCGTTGTGAGATTTTCTAGAATAATTAGAAAAATAGTAAAGTTATAAAATCGTCTTCGTTAAAAATCATTATTTTTAAGCTGACATACTATTATGATAATAATAACACTCAGTATTTTTTTAATATAGGTGGGCAATGATAATGTTAATTTTATTGATTTCTTTGTTTAGTATCTTTGTTTTTTCCTTCTTCTTGGAGTAAGTTGTACCATGTTTATTGTTTAGTTCTTTCGGTGTGTATTTCTGGACAATATCGATACACTTATTATTATTAGAATAAAGAAGTTTTTATATTGAATAAAGAATGTCATCACAATATTAGAGAAGAAGGGGAAAATAATAAGATCTAATGGGTTAGTGCCTACTGATCCCAGGACAATTGATCCCAGGACAACTGGTCCCAGGACAACTGATTCCAGTACAACTGATTCCACGGACAACTGATCCCATGGACAGCCGATCCCATGGACAACTGATCCCATAGACAACTGATCCCATAAGCAACTCATTTTTGACGACAATGGTGGTGGTGGTGATGCTTACGTGGCCAGCTTCATACGACAACGGTGCTGGTGATAATGATACTGGCTACTCCAGTAAGATTAATCAGTGTCTAATATTTATTGTCATATTTACTCAAGGACATTAATGGAACAGTCTTGAAATGATCGCATCGCTAAGTAGTTTTTGTTTCGTTGGCCAGATGTTTAACTTATATGAATTTTTCATAGTGCAACTTGCGTCCGTTTTGCTGAGAGTCACTAAATGAATCCATGAGAATTAAAACAACAGTTAATAAACAGAGAAATAATATCTAGTATACGCGCACGACACACAGCCGAAATAAAAGTAAAAGGTTTGTATTACTTTTCATCATTTCACTACTTTTTGCGTGAAGTTCATTAAGAGAAATGTTAGCTCATTTCTAAAGTTGTTTTCTCCATTTCCTTATACACTATATCATCGAAGATATAAATTTATTGAAGACACTCTAACACAAATTCTTATCGGCTTATTTGGGAGTCCATGACTAAGACCATCACTACAGCGTCCAAACATACTCTCTTCAGTCTCTTCATGCTATGCACTAGTGGACAGCCTGCAAACAGGCCTAATAACTTTTCCAGATGCTCTTTTCTTTTCTGTATGTATCTTTCCTTATCTCACTTTGTTAGCATCCTTTTCATACATACATGCATATATACATACATACATACATACATACATACATACATACATACATACATACATACATACATACATACATACATACATACATACATACATACATACATACATACATACATACATACATACATACATACATACATACATACATACATACATACATACATACATACATACATACATACATACATACATACATACATACATACATACATACATACATACATACATACATACATACATACATACATACATACATACATACATACATACATACATACATACATACATACATACATACATACATACATACATACATACATACATACATACATACATACATACAAACATACATACATACATACATACAAACATACATACATACATACATACATACATACATACATACATACATACATACATACATACATACATACATACATACATACATACATACATACATACATACATACATACATACATACATACATACATACATACATACATACATACATACATACATACATACATACATACATACATACATACATACATACATACATACATACATACATACATACATACATACATACATACATACATACATACATACATACATACATACATACATACATACATACATACATACATACATACATACATACATACATACATACATACATACATACATACATACATACATACATACATACATACATACATACATACATACATACATACATACATACATACATACATACATACATACATACATACATACATACATACATACATACATACATACATACATACATACATACATACATACATACATACATACATACATACATACATACATACAAACATACATACATACATACTTACATACATACATACACACATACACACATACACATACATACATTTGTACATACAAACAGAAATCAGAAACTATGTATGTTAATATCAGTTTATTGATTGCAGAAACAGTGAAATATGAAATGATGCAGATGTGGGATCAGTTGTCTATGGGATCAGTTTTACATGGGATCAGTTGTCTGTGGGATCAGTTGTCCCGGGATCAGTTGTCCTGTGATCAGTTGTCCTGGAATCAGTAATCCTGGGATCAGTAGTCCTGTGATCAGTTGTCCTGGAATCAGTAATCCTGGGATCAGTAGTCCTGGGATCAGTTGTCCCAGGATCAGTTGCGATGATCCCAGATCTAATGTGTTGTCCCGATTATGAGTCGGAGGGACACAATGGTAAAAGAAGTTAAAAAAACGCTTCAATTTAAATGCACACTATTTTAATATTTTGCACACTATAAAATGCAAACTATAATTGATAAATGCAAACTATAATTAATAAATGCAAACTTCAATTAATAAATGCAAACTTTAATTAATAAATGCAAACTATAATTAATAAATGCAAACTTTAATTAATGAATGCAAACTATAATTAATAAATGCAAACTATAATTAATAAATGCAAACTCTAATTAATAAATGCAAACTATAATTAATAAATGCAAACTGTAATTAATATTCTAGAAAATGTGGACTAGCTCTTACCAGTGGGCCAAAGATGAAAAAAACCATAAAGCCAAAATCAACTGAGAGTGGTGTTGTGTACAACATTGCTGCAAAAGAATTGACAGAAAGCTCTAATGAAATTAACAACTGGGAAACTTTTGATGAGTTTAAAATCAATGCATTTTGTTCTTGGACCACTATTTTACCAAAAGATCAAAATGACTGGCTGAAAGGAGAATGCAACTGTCCTGCATTCTTCAAAAAAATGATTTGCAAGCACATTTCTGCATGCTCATTCTAGAAAAAAGTCAAATAAATTTCAATCAAATATTATTGCATTGATTTAATATGTTTTTTGAATTTCAAATAATTTCCAGTTGATGTAACTGTAACTATAACACTAACAAATAAATGCATATTCAACAAAAACCAAGATTACAGCAGTTTACAACAATAAATATTACTGTGTTCAAAATATAATTTTCAAAAAGTTATTTTATAGTGAGCAAAATACAGTATGCAAAAATTGAAGTTATAGTGTGTAAAAAATATTTTATAGTGTGCAAAATATAGTGTGGAAAAATTAAAATTATAGTGTGCAAAAACTTTTTTTATAGTGTGTGAAATATAGTGTGCAACAATTATTTTTATAGTATGCAAAAATTAATTTTGTAGTGTGCAAAAATTATTTTTATTGTGTGAATCTAATATTTTTATAGTGTTCATCTAATATTTGTATAGTGTGCAAAATTGAATTATATAGTTAGCAAAATTGAATTATATAGTTTGCAAAATTGAATTATATAGTTTGCAAAATTGAATTATATAGTTTGCAAAATTGAATTATATAGTTTGCAAAATTGAATTATATAGTTTGCAAAATTGAATTATATAGTTTGCAAAATTGAATTATATAGTTTGCAAAATTGAATTATATAGTTTGCAAAATTGAATTATATAGTTTGCAAAATTGAATTATATAGTTTGCAAAAATGAATTATTTAGTTTGCATTTAATTATGACCCTTAAAAAAACAAGATTTCAAGAAATTGAGACAAAAAATTTGTTGTTTTATTATTAAGAACATTAAAATTTCTAATAATGAAAAAAGGGGTAGATAGACAGAAAAGAAATTCAGAAAGGTAGTGGAAATCCTCCAAAAATTGTAGTTTAGAACATTTTGGAAGCCTATAGATACGTATGAAATTGAACTTAAAAGAGTTAATTTTAACAGAAATAAAGAAGCATTCAAACTATGAAAATGTAATAGAAGAATTAGGAGAGACAGAGTAGAAATAAAATGAAATGAATTTATTTATATAGCGCCAGATAAAGTCAGAGGCGATTACGGAGGTTCCTTTGGAATAGGAAATTTGGAAAAACACGCTATTTTCATGAAAATGAGTTAACCCTAGATACCGCTGAGTTGACGTGAGCACATGGAAATAGGTGCCTGGACCGGGAATCGAACATGGGTCCTACGACTCTCAAAGCCGGTATCTATACCACTAGACCTACACGTCCCACGGAAAGGCTTAAAGAGAAGGCAGATGTTTCTTTGCCAATGAAACATCATATAAATAACAGATTTTTTTTTAATTTTTCAAAATTTTCTCAATAAGGAAGTCTACATGCATGCCAAATGTTGCTCCTGCGTCTTAGATATGATAAGCGAATGCTCACACACACATTGCCTTTTATCTATATATATAACAAGTAAATTAAAAACGAATTTTTAAAACCAATGCTCTTATATGTAATTAAAACACAAATTTTGCAATCAATTTTTTCTTATATTACTCTTTTATTTTATGTTAAAGTCGAAATATCTTAATTATATCGAAATATCAAAATTAATTAAAATTATCTAAATTAATTGACTTATTGTAAAACTAATAATTGAATATTGCATTGTCTTCTATTTTGAGCATGTATGCAAAATTTGAAAAAATCTATCATCAGGAAGTGACTCAAAAATTGATTGCAAGATTTGAAACAGACAGAGAAACAAACAGACAGACAGAGAAACAAACAGACAGACAGAGAAACAGAGACGACGAGTTAATAAAAGCATTGGTAATAATAATAAAAATATCATCAAAAAGCATCGAATTTAAATATCTCAACTATTTTCATGAAAATTTCGTACACGCTTGAGAATCGCGGTCAGTGAGTGTGGTTCGTGTTAACTTGGTAAAATAGTCTGCCAGTCGGTTAGCGTTTTGTGGTCAAGAAAACCCTCAAGAAAACCCTCAAGAAAACCCTCAAGAAAACCCTCAAGAAACCCCTCGATAAAATCCTCAAGAAAATTAACTAAATTAATTGACTTATTGTAAAACTAATAATTGAATATTGCATTGTCTTCTATCTTGAGCATGTATGCAAAATTTGAAAAAAATCTATCATCAGGAAGTGACTCAAAAATTGATTGCAAGATTTGAAACAGACAGAGAAACAGACAGACAGAGAAACAGACAGACAGAGAAACAGACAGACAGAGAAACAGACAGACAGAGAAACAGACAGACAGAAAAACAGACAGACAGAGAAACAGAGCCGACGAGTTAATAAAAGCATTGGTAAAAATGTATGTATGTATGTATGTATGTATGTATGTATGTATGTATGTATGTATGTATGTATGTATGTATGTATGTATGTATGTATGTATGTATGTATGTACGTATGTATGTATGTATGTATGTATGTATGTATGTTATACACCATTCATCCGATCTTAATGAAATTTTCACACAACATTGATAGTCAAGAAGAATCAAATATAGAAAAAACAAATTTGAAATCCGTCACAAAATGAGCGGAGCGGAGCGGGTGAGCGAGCGGGAACTATATACATATATACATATATATATATATATATATATATATATATATATATATATATATATATATATATATATATATATATATATATATATATATATATATATATATACTAGCGGAGGCACCCGGCGTTGCCCGGGGTTTTTAGAGGTTTTTCTAATATTTGTCTCTCTCGCTCCCGTTTCCTTTTCCGTTTTCCCGTCGCGTTCCCGGTCGCTTTCCCGTTCTCGGTCGTTTTTAGCTCCCGGTCGCTTTCCCGCTCCCGGTTGCTTTTCCGTTCTCGGTCGCTTTCCCTTTCCCACTCTATCTTTTGCTCTCAGTTGGCTTCCCGTTCCCGTTTTTTGTTCATTTATGTAGGTATATGTATGTGTATATATATATGTATATAGTTCCCGCTCACTCACCCGCTCCGCTCCGCTCATTTTGTGACGGATTTCAAATTTGGTTTCACTATATTTGATTCCCCTTGACTCTCAAGGTCGTGTGAAAATTTCATTACGATCGGATGAATGGTTTAGCAATGCATAAAGGACATACATACATACATACATACATACAAACATTGATTTATATATATATATATATATATATATATATATATATATATATATATATATATATATATATATATATATATATATTAGGGTTGCACCGAAAACCGGCCCCGGCTCCGGCCGAAAACCGGCCATTTTTCCGAATCCGGTCAAATGCGGCTCCGGCCGGATTTGATGGCCGGATTTGATGGCCGGATTTGGAGCCGGATTTAACGTATTTATTTATTTATTTATTTCAGTGAAAACTTTTTACTCAAAAGTATTTCAAAACTGCCAGCTTAGCGCTTATTGTTCTATGTTTATATTTGTTAATCGAACCGTTTGAGCGCTCCTGCTATAGCTTATTTCATCTAGTGGAAATTCATAGGCAGGACAGATATACTTATTCTATATATATATATATATATATATATATATATATATAATGTAGGAATTTATTATATTATAATCTCATTCCCTATGTTTTTTTGGAACAACTAATCATAGTCTGTTTAATAATTGTTCTATTATCAATGTTTTTAAAGTATATTGAACGTCCTTCATAATTTCAGTTTGCTTTCTATCTTACAACTCAGCAATCTTCCCGTAAAAGCATATGTCGCTTTGTACACAACCTTCCATGGAGAGTTCTTTTGTTTAAATCGCGTGTGATCTTCCGATTGGTTATGGGTTGTGCTGGTTTATTCTTGCCTCGTTACTTGGCACTCGTTAAATAAATTTTATCAACGTTGATTACTAGTCTTGAATACTAATCTATTGCTTGTGACTCATTGGATGCACGTGACTGTCAATCATGTGATGTTTATCTCATGTATACCAATAAGGCGGGATAACCTTTAATTCCTGTAAGTTATTTGACTATAGAAAATTATCAATGGTGTCAAAAGTGGGATTTTGAATCCACGCCCACATTCGTGGACCAGAAGTCTCCCTAGAGTGTTTGAAGCCGCTATTGATCTAGTAGACGTGGACACACCTGATTCACATTGTTCTCGAAGGGCATGGAAATCTAGATATAGCATGTTATATCTAGACTTCCATGTCGAAGGGTTACATTTAATGTTCCCAATGGAGACTGTTGAATCTTCCTTGTTGTAAATAATTATAAAATATGAGGCTTCCAGCTTTTCCCGAGGGGCTACTATGCGCTTTTTACAGCTCCCTAGGATGAAGAGTTTTTTTTTAAATTAAAGCGCGTGTGACCTTCCGATTGCTGCAACAGAATAGCACGCTCGGAAGCTATATAAGGAAAATGCTGAAAAATTAATATTTCTAAAATGCAACGCTTCTCTTATTTAATTTGAACACTGCTGTTTTATTAATTTAGCATTTGAAATAAAATTGATACTGTTTACTATTTTTTGTTTATTGTTTATTTGAAATAAAGCTGATATTGTCTGTTGGTTACTACGTTGGTTTTTAAAGATAACATGCAATTGAACAAAAAGATGAATAATGAATAGTAAAAAATGACAAGACCGGCTCCGGCTCCGGCCCCGGCCGGATTTTGAATTATGAATCCGGCCAGAACCGGCCCCGGCCGGATTTGAAAAACCCAAGTCCGGTGCAACCCTAATATATATATATATATATACAGTTCCCGTTTGCTCACCCGCTCCGCTCCGCTCATTTTGTGACGGATTTCAAAAAAAATTTTCTATATTTGATTTCCCTTGACTCTCAAGGTTGTGTGAAAATTTCATTACGATCGGATGAATGGTGTAGCAATGCATAAATAACATACCTATATACATACAAACATTCATTTTTATATATATATATAGATATATATACATACATATACTTACATAAATGAGCGAAAACGGGAATGGGAAGCCAACTGAGAGCAAAAGATAGAGCGGGAAAGGAAAAGCGACCGAGAACGGAAAGCAACCGGGAGCGGGAGAGCGACCGGGAGCTGGAAAGCGACCAAGAGCGGGAAAGCGACCAAGAGCGGGAAAGCGACCGGGAGCGCAAAAGCGACCGGGAACGCGACGGAAACGGGAAAGCGGAGAAGGAAACGGGAGCGAGAGAGACAAACATTAGAAAAACCTCTAAAAACCCTGGCAACGCCGGGTGACCCGTTAGTATCTATATAAATATGTAAGTACAAACAGGGAAGGGTGGAGAAATGCATCCCCCACCAGAGTATCAATTGGTAATTTGTTGATTACAATACCTGGTTTTTGGAAAACGACCGTAGTTTTTTTAGAGAGGAGAAAGTGGAAATCTTTGAAAAAAATTTGGAAAAATATTTATTTATTTTTTATTTATTGAGCACCAACATAAGTATTAAACTTAAACAAAAAAAAAATAACCAAACGACAAGAAAAATATAATACCAAAATTTCAAAAAAAGAAAAAATCGATCAGTTGAGAAAGGAATAAGGTGCCCAAAAGGTTCGTCCGAAGGGAATTCCTTCCCGCTTAATGGACAACTTTTACAAAAGAACCAAAATGAGTTAGTTGAGTTAAGACATTTCAAATAGTAGTTCAATAAATTTATTAAGGAAGAGACTGAAATTGGTATGCTAAGATAATAGATATTGAGCAGTTATGAGTGTGACAATAATAAATAAGATTTCGGAGCTTGCTTAAATAACGAAATACGTTTCAAGGAGGAGACAGATATTGGAATGGTTGAATAAATAGGAGGGCCAGAGCATTTAATAGAGAATGTTTTAAAAGTTGTCCGAGCAAAATCCGTTTTAAATTTTAAAACTTAGTTGTGTTTTGCCCCGGCTGAAAAATTCTAACCAGACCGTTGTGTTTACTGTGACGGACCACTGATCTGTATAATATAACTGGATCACTCTTACTCTTTTATTGCATGATAAATGTTATAGGCAGTGTGCCACCATTTTACCACTTAAATTACCAATGCAGCCGTCGTGTTTACGTCGGTCGTCGCATGATACACGAACAGTTAGGGGGTTTTAATTAAAATTAATTATTTTACTTGCAAATTAAATTTTTAATGTAGTTATTTGGTATTTGTTCACATTTTTTACTACGATCACTAGGATAGTTATTCGGTTTAACAAATGCAGAATAGGTTGTAAAAGAAATTGTATTACTCTAAAGGTTTTGAGTTTATTTAGTAATTTTTAACATAAAAATGTTTGTGAAATGTAGTAGGAAGTTATGTTGTGTATTTAAAGAAATTAAATAAGCATATTTTCTTTGAGCATTTGTTCAAAGTAAACGATATCTTGTGTGTTACTTAGGTCTATAACAATGGGTCATCAAATAATATATTTAGTTTATGCTGAATAAGTTTTATTATTATTATTATTAAATGTAAATTTATAATGCGCTTTTTTAAAAAAGTCACAAAAGCGCAAAGTTCAAAAGTTACATGTAAACTATAAGATATTAAAGTTTCATTTAATTTGTATCATTCGTGAAGGTGTTTAGTTTGATTCAGTTTCTAGTAGGGATGTCACGGGTACCCGACCCGAACCCGAAGTTTGGTACTACCCGGTCTTTTTTAAATGCTTTTAACTTCCCTAGTCTCTCTGTTTGTTTGTCTGTGATGATCAAATCTTAGAAACAAAAATTCACCCACTTTTCGACCACCTAGAGCTCTAAACCTTTCAGAAAAGTTTTATTCTGGATGACAATAAATGAATTGAATGTTTCCAACATGAATTAGGCCTTAAAACAATTAAAATTAATCGAATCAAATTATTCAAGCTGTTTATGTATAAGTCGCCAGAGGTCTAAAATAATTAACCAGACAATTAAAATTAATCTAATCAAATTAATCAAGTTGACCGTTACAGGTAAATGCAAATTCGACTAATATTCATCTACATAGAGTTTTGAAACTTTCAGAATAGCTGTATTCTCGATAACAATATATGAATGAAGTGTTTTAGATAACAACTAATACATACATCGAGTTAAATTTATGAATTTTGATTTCATATGAAAGAAATAAACAATATACAAGATTGAGCGTAACGGTTGTTTTAGATTCAAAAATTTTAGTTCGTTGACTCATTTAAAGTGGAAATAAAAGCAATTTTTCAATTCATTTTTTATCTTTTCTTGTTTAATATCAAAACCCGAAAATGTGACAAATAAAAACCCGAACCCGAAATTTTGAAAAATTGAAACCCGAACTATTAAAAGTTTGAAACCCGAACCCGAACTTGAAATTTACAAAAATTAAAACCCAAACTTCAACTTGAATGTTTGAGCAAATGGCAAGGCGGCCAACCAATTTTTAAAAGTTGATAAGTTTATTATTATTAAATGACATTAGGAACCGATTTCATGCAAGTTGTATTTCCTAAACATGGATATTTTAATATCCATGTTCATAAACAACAATTTTTCTGTAGTCTTGTCTGATGTATCAATTTATTATATGAAGGCATTAAAACGCAAACTTTAACAATTTTTGTAAAATCATTTTTGAGTAACATAGCTGTGTCTCAACATTCTATAATTTGAATGTCTTTTGATATATCCATTTATTATACGGAATAATTAAAACGCGAACTATACAAATCTTGTAAAATCACTGTTGCTCAACATATATCCAAGGATATCTTGATATAACAAGATATCCTTGATATTTCGCACATAAGCCACTTTATTGGTACCTGTATGAGCTAGACCACTAAATCGCCAGATAAGCAGGCGGAGCCGATTTGCGAAAGTACTAATCCGTAAATTTAAATTTTGTAATTACTTACATAATAACTTATCTACAGGGTTGTTAACAATATCCAAAAATTGTATTGACAATACCAGTCCCAATAGGCATATAAAAAAGTATTGACAATACCAATATCAATACCAACTTTAAAAAATATTGTTAGTATTACCAAATATCAAACACCAATACTTCCGAAAACAATTAGTCAATTATTTTATTTTTTAGTACAAAAAAGTCTATTAATTTAAAAACACATCCAATGGCACAAAAGTAAAAAAACAAATGAAAATAGAGAAAAATTTAAAATAAAACAAGTCAGATATTATTGCACAATGATAAAAAATAAAGTTAGTCAGTCACCATTTTGCTAAACGAAAAAAAAAATTTCAAAGTGCTGGCTGTTCAGCCTTGAGCGCAATGGTGCAAACACCGCCCACTCAACAAAAACAAACGCTCCTCAGCAGCACTTGCAGGCAATCCAGTATTCATTTCAACGTAGTTTACAAATACTTGGAAAGGTAGTTAACGAATTTAAAGACGAAGATGAGTCAGCCAAGTACTTGTCCACTTCATCTTTGTCTTCACTGGATTTTTCTGTTTGTCGTCTAGCTTGTAGGACTGCAAAAAATCCTGTGACGGTTGCAATGATACAGGCGCTGCTTCTTCTTCCTGTGTATCTTTAGAAAACATGTGCGTCGACTTGTCCAACGGTCAGCTATAGTACATACAGTTTCAACAGTTGCTAACTTAATTTTAAGTTTTAACTTTTGCAAAAGGAACCGGTCTTCAAGATGCTTTGTTACCGTCTGTCTGCATCTCGGAACAAAATGTTGCTGAATCAGACGCTTAACAAGCGAACAAAAACAAGGAGCATCAACACGACTAACTGGCAAAAAACTATCAACCAAGTAGTCCATAACTGATTCATCTATCAAATGTTGTTTAACTGCTTGAGTATCTAACTTGTGCTGTTTTAAAGGCAGACCACCAGTACCATCATTAGAGTTTTGCCTTTCGATAGCATCTGGTGAATTGGATCGCTTTCTTTTTTCTTTTATTCTCATATAGTTCTGCACATGCAGTTGTGAACTCAGTTAGTTTATTGCCATGACATGCCTAAAAATTTTTATAATTTTTATATTTTATGAGTTTTGCCTTTCGATAGCATCTGGTGAATTGGATCGCTTTCTTTTTTCTTTTATTCTCATATAGTTCTGCACATGCAGTTGTGAACTCAGTTAGTTTATTGCCATGACATGCCTGAAAAATTTTATAATTGATAATAGGCCAATAATGCAAAATATATTTGAATGTATTCTATATGCAATTCAATAATTCTGTCATAATGAACTACAACATCGAAATGAGTTTTACAGATCTAATTTTCTTAAAATACCACTAAATGCAATATATAATTATAAACTCACTTTAATATGCTTTTTCAAATTCTGGCGTGACTTGTTGTGAGACGAAATAAATTTCTTCGATGAACTAAAACTAGGACAACTAGGTGGACAAAGCAGGCAGCGATAAAGGGAATTATCAGCTTTATCAGAAGGACCGATATACACGAAAAAGTTTATCGGAACTTCTAACCTCTAACCGATCACTAATTGTTGTTGACAGAGACATTATAGCTATAACACCTTAGAAAACAAACTTATCAAACGAAAACCACACCAATCAAACGGGAAAAAAGAAACAAGTTACCAAAGCACGCATCGATATCTACGATAATAAGTTTTCTATGTTGAATGGCAACAAACAATTTTAATTGTTTTTACTAAAAAAATTCAGTTTTTTAATAATTAAAAAAAAATATTGGCTATTGGCTATTGGCTAATTTTGGCTTAAAAAGTATTTACGATACCGAGTTAATACTTCAGCGTAAAAGTAAAAGTATTGACAATATCATCCCCAATAACAAAAAAATAATGCCAATAGTGTATTGGTATTTGGCCAATACCAAACTTAACAACCCTGCTTATCTATAACCCAAGATTACTTTTATATAACAAGAACTCCTTGTTATCAGAATAGCCTTTTCCAAATTTGAACTTCAACCAAGACTAAACAACATAAATATGTACTGTAGTGCATATGTTGTTCATAATTGTAATCATAGAATTTCCCAATTATTTCGCTCAATCCATTAAATCAATTCTAAATAATATATAGCCCAAAATTCACTCCGACGTATTTATAAAAACATGTAAATCGTACTAACCAAACTCGACCCGAACCCGACCCAAACCCGAAAGTTTTTAATTTTTAAACCCGAATCCAAACCCAAACCCAAACACGATCTTTGAAAATTGAAAACCCGAACCCGAAAGATCAAAATTCAAGAACCCGAACCCGAAAAAGTCAAAAAGTCGTACCCGTGACATCCCTAGTTTTTAGGTAATTTAACGTGCAATTTTAACGTCCGCACCGCAGCAAAACACCTAAGCTAATTGTCATTACGTTGTTTAATTATATTTGTATTCTTTAAATATTAATTGATATTTGATCTATATACAAACCAATGACTTGAGGTTTTTATAGCAATGGGCTGCATGTGATATGTGAAGGTTCTTGCTGTGACGGCTCTGCTGCGATAACTAGACGTATTCTATTCCCACAAACCCACTTTGGATGCTTTAACAAGGTTGAACTGATGTTGCGATTCATGATCTTAAAATCGAAATATTTTTTTTTAATATAAATTGTACGACTCAATGACTGTTTGCATATTATGTTTTCTGTTTGAATTGTCTTTAAAAATGTATCAATTAATCGTTTTCTAAATTTTTGTGCTACTGCTTTCCTAGCATTCAACGAAGCTATAAACAAAGTCAGAGTTTCTACATTTCATCTTTGCGAACTTAAAACTTAAACAAAAACTATTTTTTAAACTTTTCAACATAAGGTTGAGACTCACATTAAATTATTTAGGGTGATATAGTAATATGGTTGGTCAGAAAAATGCCAAACGACAGTGTTTCTAAATATAGCTCGGGCGGCAAATAAACCTTCCAAAAAACTGCATTAATTAAGTATTTACAAATGTTTTGCTCCTTTATATTTTTTATTAAAGCAATTACTAACAGCGAAATTCGGCATTTTTACACTTCTAAAAATTATTCCGTAAATAGCAGGTAGGTAGGCGGGGCCTAGGAGTTCCGAAATAGCGACCAATTGCTAGTCTCATGCAGGGCTAAGGGCTACCCAGTTATATATAGAGATCAGTGTGACGAACGTGAAATATGATAGTCTAGTGAAGATGACGCTGCAAACAAAAGTTTGTTTTACTGATCGAAACAGATTTCAATGAGACCATACCATATTTATTGCGTCACCGTACATTGATTATAGATCAAACGTTGAAAAGTCGCTGGCGACCAGGGACGTAAATTGCGGGGGGGGCAGGGGGGCATTTCCTCATGATTTTTGAAATTTGAAATTTTTTTACTTAGAGTTTACTATATATATTTTTTAATTGTAACTTTACTTAACCTAGTGATGATTCAATGCGTATTGGAATCCTTCTGGGGTGTCTAGACAATTTTATATCTGAGCTCGATGCTAGATTTACCAATAAAGGCAAAATAAGAAATTGTGTATCAGAGCTGGTCCAAAGTTTAGCTGTTAACATACTTATGGAACTTTATCCTATTAGTGGTATTGATACAATGTCGATTCCCTCACAGCTGTCTATATCAAAGTTATTATTATTTATTACACAAAAATAAAAATTCTATACACCCTATTTTGGACATCTTTTTTTTACTAATCTTTTGTTTGTCCCTGAAATATGAGTAAATCATTCACGTTTCTTATACCCAGTGGCGGATCCAGAACTTTGGGGGGAGATGCATTTCAGAAATGTTTCACATACTCTCCAATAAAGCAGCGAAATTTGGCATTTTTACACTTCTAAAAATTATTCCGTGAGTAGCAGGTAGGTAGGCGGGGCCTAGGAGTTCCAAAATAGCGACCGGCTGCTAGTCTCAGGCAGGGCTAAGCGCTATCCAGTTATATATAGAGATCAGTGTGACGAACGTGAAATATGATAGTCTAGTGAAGATGACGCTGCAAACAAACATTTGTTATACTGGTCGAAACAGATTTCAATGAGACCATACCATATTGATTGCGTCACCGCACATTGATTATGGATCAAACGTTGAAAAGTCGCTGGCGACCAGGGACGTAAATTGTGGGGGGTGGCAGGGGGGCATTTCCTCATGATTTTTGAAATTTGAAATATTTTTACCTAGAGTTTACTATATATATTTTTTAATTTGAACTTTACTTTACCTAGTGATGATTCAATGCGTATTGGAATCTTTCTGGCGTGTGTAGACAATTTTATAACTGAGCTCGATGCTAGATTTACCATTAAATGCAAAATAATAAATTGTGTATCAGAGCTGGTCCAACGTTTAGATGTTTTCTGTGCCAAAACACAATCAGCAAACTCATTGAACTTTACCCTATTAGTGGTATTGATACAATGTCGATTTCCTCACAGCTGTCTATATCAAAATTATTATTATTTATTACACAAAAATAACAAATTCTACACACCCTATTTTGGACATCATTTTTTTACTAAGTAAAAACTTGTCCCTGAAATATGATCAAATCATTCACGCTTCTTATACCCAGTGGTGGATACAGAAATTCGGGAGAGGTGCAGACTTTTTTTACATACTCTCCAAAAAAGCTGATGACCGGTGAGGGGTTGTCAGAAGTATTTTTCCAAATTTTTTTCAAAGAATTCTACTTTCTTCTCTCAACAAGATACTGTTATTTCTCATAAACCAGGTATTAAACTCAAAATATATCAATTGATTCTCTGGTGGGGGATGCATCTCTCCACCCCTCCCTTCTTGTACCTACGTATTTATATAGATATAAAGGTAATATGTGTATGAGAGCATTCGTTTATCATATAAGCCGCAGAAGCAACAATTGGCATGCATGTAGACTTCATTGATAAAAACATTTTGAAAAATTAAAAAAAAATCACTTATTTAGTTGAGGTTTCATTGGTTAAAAGAGAAAAAACTAAGAAAAATTCAGGCAACACCGGATAACCCTGTCAGTAAGCTATATAATGGCGAGAATATTCTCCCCCCCTGGAAAATGCTGAATTTACGTCCTCGCTGGCGACGCTTTGTAACAAATGCAATAAGATGTAACAATTTATGTGAAACGTTCAAAGGATGGTGGAGCTCATGTGCTGAGATTTATAGCTCAAACGGTCGCTGTATGAGTCACAACTCAACATCTGCGGACACCCATATACATCCGCGGACATACGGATAAGTGCGGGGCCGCCGAAAGTCCATTGCGGGTTCCTCAGTCAGACGGTAGAGCCTGAAAAATGTTCATGGCCATTGACTGATTGGCACCTGGCGGTGAATCCTTCATAACTTTTTCTAATATTTTATAGAAACTGTACGTTCACAATGGAGTTTTTGAAATAATAAATGTATTACTTATTGGAATTTTATAATTTCAATTTTATTTTTAAATTCAAACTTTAAAATATTAAAATACGTTTGCCATCTACGAATAACACGTTTATTAATTAAAAATGACCAAATAGTTCTTTTGCACAATGATCAATTTGTCTACATTTTCAAAGTGCTATTTATTTTTATTTGATTAATGCAAAATTGTCAATGATTTCATCAAACTTAATAGACCTAGCTAGATTACTTACAATTGCTAGTAACGCTAAACCACAAAATCTTTCCTGCCCTATTACTGATCGTTGTACACTATTTATTAGTTTCAATTTGCTAAATGACCGTTCACCTTCAATTTTAAAAATGTGAAACAAAAGCCCTAATCTAGTCAATAGTTTGAACCCCCTTTACACTGCTCTGGGCCCCCTTTACACTGCTCTGGGCCCTGTGCATTTTCCCCCTTGCCCCCTCTTGGCACTTCTGGATAAGTGAATGTTAATAAAATCATTTTAACAAAAAATAATAAAACTTGCAAAAACCCCACAGGTCAAATCTTCAAAACATTTAAAAACAACATTTAGAAAACCAATCGATAATAAAATATTTTCATAAACAGTTCAAACTTCTGATTAGACGTAAGTTGATATAAAATTTTAAATCTGAATTATTATTTCAAAATTTCAAGCTAAATAACAGTTTAAATAAACATTTAAAAGTTGATAATAAATTTTCAGATGAATTATAAATTTAAATCTGAAAAATAGTTTCAACTCTGAAACGTTAATTCGAAAGTAATTTTTTTAATGTGTTTTTTTCATGCTTGCCGTCCTGTGACAGTTGTCTACAGAGGGGGGGGGGGGACGAAGCAAACGAGATGGTCGTAAATTGCACGTTTTACGTCAAAGCATGTTTTCTCGAAACCAAAAAAATATGAATGACGCACTCTTCACCAGCAAAAACCTTTATAAAAGAATGTGCCCGACTCCATTATTTGCCTTTCAATCTTTGAACGGTAATTTTTTCGTAGCTTTACTGTTTAGCATTAAAGCAGATTTGAATATTTTTGCTATTTTCTGGTTGAAGATTTTCTTTAAAAATGATTGCACTGCTCTTTTTAGCAGCCTCCGTTTTAACGACGGTCATAGCACAAGCTTCAGGTCAGACATTGAAAACTGTTAATTACGTGTTTGCAATTATTATATTGTTTTTTATGGTTTGCAATTTTCATTATGATATTTTTAGTTGATCCGATCTGCTGGACAAAGACGATAAACTTTGCCTTACCTGGTCTGGTCCAAGCACCATACGATAATCGTGATTCTTGTTTAGTATTTTGTATGAACACACCTGAATGTCAAGTGGTTGACTTTGATCCTCCTAAAAATCCGCCCTGTTGGGTTCAAAAAACTGCTTTTCAAGTTAAAAAAAGCAATCTTGTGAAGAGTAAAACAAACACTAACTACATGTTTGATAGAAACTGTTACAATGAGTTAATAATACAAGCATTTAGTTTAGAAGGTAGTGTTTAAGTTTTTGTACTTTGTTATTATTTTTTTATTTAAATTTCAGGCAAATATTTTAATATAAAAATTTATTTGGCTAAACAAAACAAAACACACGTAAGATTAATTTACGTTACAAAGTTTGCAATCAATTAAGTTATTTTCCAGACATGTCCTGCTGGACACCCAAATACCGATCGAGTTATGCCGGTCTAACACAAACACCAGCACCAAACCTGCAATCCTGCCTCGACCAATGCAAAAAAAATCCAGTTTGCGGAATTGTTGACTGGGACTCAAAAACCAAACCGGAATGTTGGATCCAAACAAACAAGTTTGATATAAAACTTGATGCTTTCATTCCCAGCCAAACAGTGATGGAGTTTGTACTGGACAGAAATTGTTATGAACTTGAATCAATGGCTGGTATGAGACTTTGTTTTAATAAAATTTAGGAAATTAAAAAATGTAAAGCAGCAATCCATACAATTCTAAAACGTTTGCCTTATTTTAATATTAATATTTTGTGGGATTACAGATAATGATGATGACTCAGGATGCACTTGTATTCGTAGTTGAAAAGTCAGTCTGAAAAAATGGAAATCCAATACGGCAATACGGAGTTCAGAAAAAAGATATATATAAATACATTTACTTTAAAATCATTCAAACATTTTTAATATTTCAAAATTATTTTTATTATTATTGTCGTTGTTAAACAGTTGATAACGCAACATGTTAAAATAAATTTTAGATGTTCAGAAATTTAAAAGATTAAAAAAATTCATAAAACAATTTATGTTTGTCGCAATCATTGAAGTATAGATGGAAATGTTTTCATAGATGCCAGACATGTTGCTAAATTGTTTTTACACCCATTTTGTACAACAAATGCAGAACCCATGTAAACCAACTTTTTCTTTAACTATGAATAGAGTAGAGTCCTGGGCGGTTGAAGATTTGTACATCTACTTACCTACTTACCTACTTACCTACCTGAATAACGATGTTATCTCAAACCACGACACCCACGGATTTTTTCTTTTTAAGCAAAACGGCACCAGCAAACAGGTTTTAACTGCAATTTCATTTATATACTTTGCCCCCAGCTATCGTCCAGTTTCGAGTCTTCAATTTCTATTTAAAGTTTTGGAATGGGCTGTGAACAAACAAATTTTTCCACAGTAGAATAGCTACGACTTTCTACCAGACCATCAGTGTGCCTACGGAAGAATCGTTTGACGGAAACTGCTTCACTCGGAGTCAAATTGAATGCTCTACTTGCGATCGGTTGTAAGAGGATAACACTGCCTGGCATGCTGCATTTAATTGCGTCAATCACGAAATCCTTGTGGCCACAAGGGAATGATCAATGATCATTTGGAATTATTTTCTGCTGCTCTTCTCTGGATTATCTTGTTTTTCTGAAGTCGTAAAAAACGTGTTCGGTACAATGGTAACCTCTCTGGTTGGTCAAATGTGGGGCTCCACAGGGCTCGATTCTTGAATTGCTGTTCTTTTCTACAGGTCTTACTCAAATGTTTTTGAAAAAATGACGATATCTAACGTGTCATTAGTCAATAGTTAGATTTCAGGCCACGGAACTAGTGGGTTTTTAAAAACTCTTTCTCGATCCCGCTCCTGGTCACTTTACCGCTCTCGCTCCCGCTCGCTCTCCCATTTCCGTTTCCATTTGCTTTCCAAGTTCCGTTTGCTCTTCGGCTTGCTTTCTCGCTCTTTTTCTGTCCTCTTATTTTTCCTTATTTGTTCATAAAAACGTAAAATAAATTTGCTAAAAATTGTTTCAAACCCTCAGACTTTGTTACGTAGGCTAAATTTTAATTTTTTTTGGCAATTACCTTGACGTTAGTACATAGGCACTTTTGGCCTAAAACGTTTTTTGGTCATAAAAAATTGAAAAATGGTAAAAAATAACTTATTTTCTTTTACTCTTTGCAATCCACCTCAAAGCCAAATTTTGTTAAAATTGGTCTATCGGTTTGGATTGGATAGAAAAGAGAGAGACAAACAAACAGTAATTTTTTAAATGAAAACAATTTAATCTTTGCAAATGTTTCACAACAGTGAAAAATATTGAAAAAAACCAATCTTTTGTTAAAACATAATGATGATAAAATATTTCATAATTTTATCTAAGGAGCTGAATTTAATAAACTTTCAAATATCATCCTTCGGTTGATTTTTGGCCATTTTTGATAAGGAGACGTAGTTTTGTAAATCTCTGTCAGCTTTCGTGTAAATCAGATATTTACAACGGCCACACACATCCTGAAACAAACAACAATTTTTAATATTTTTGAGAGATAAACCAATTTATCTTAATTATTTTACCTGAACATCCAATGAATCAATTGCGTTGACAGAACTGCTTTGCGCTGTTCAAACAAAATTTTCAAATTTGATTGAATATTTCTAATTTTAATTATTTTTAAAATTACTTCAAAAAAGAAAAACGTTTTGCTTTAATTTTGTTTACTAACAAGATACTAGTCTTTCATCAGGAAAAAACGCTTGATCGGATTCCTTGACAAATGTCGCCGTCACACACAGAACACACATGACAGTTAATATCAGCCTCATTTTAGAGAAACAAATGAAAATAAACAATTTCGTAACAATTTAACAGCTCAATTATTACTCGTATGTTGTTTTTTCAACGTTCAATCGATCTATTTATAGTAACTATTGTTAGAAAAGATGATGTATGCTGAAGGCCGTTATATATATCAGTCTAGAATTTAGAATACATTACTGATAATATAATCTATAGATCGTTTCCTCTTTCGCCTCTAAGGTTTTCGGTATTACAATTTCTTTGTTCTAAAAATGAACTACCAATTTGATTAGAAAGGAGGATTAGTTATTTTTAGGGCTAAAGAATATCAAACATATATATATATATATATATATATATATATATATATATATATATATATATATATATATATATATATATATATATATATATATATATATATATATATATATATATATATATATATATATATGTAGTATGACCTTCAGTTAAAAACCACTCTCCCGGAAGGTCATTTGATATTAGCATTGAAGGCGTGTATGAGAAGGCATTTTTTGTTGGAGATTTAGAAAGACCAAGCTAAATTATTTTCTTTTTTTGTATGTAGGATCTATATATATATTAGAGATGGGAATCGAACCGAACTCGAACCGAACTTTTCGAACTCGAACCCACATTTTAGCATTTCGAACCGAACTCGAACGAACCCAAATTTTTATGCACCGAACTCGAACCGAACTCGAACCCAATGACGGTCGAACTCGAACCGAACTCGAACCCATTGATGGTCGAATTCGAACCGAACTCGAACCCATTAATGGTCGAACTCGAACCGAACTCGAACCCAATTAAAACATCATCTGAACAAAATTAAAAAAAGCCAACCTAGAAAATTAAATGACAATATTGGGCCAAGCTTTTTAATATGACTTATTTGATTATTTTTCTTTACTTTTTTATCTATGAAAAAGAAATAACGGACCAGCGTTATTTGTTTTGTTATTGTTTTCATTGTTATAAGCGGCGGCATTTCTATCCAATAATTTATAATGGATTGTATCATTGTTTCTTCTCCATCGAAAAAACTTGATATAGCGAAAGTTAGAAGTGATTGTAAAAACTTTGATAAGCTGGTGTCTCAAAATCAGGCGCGATTAGTAGATGCGACATGGACAAAGAGTCCTATTTGGAATAGTTTCAAGTGTGTTTGCCTTTTGAAGATGGTAAAGATGAAATGATTAAATTTAAATTATGTCTATTAAACTATTATAACATTCAAAGTCATTACAGTTTGGGACTATAATTATAGTGTTATTTAAAATATTTTTTTAAGTATGGTGCTATTTAAAATACTTTTATTTTTTACATTTACTTTATTTGCATTCAACAGATTTTGAAAGAGCAACTAATATTTTTAAAATACAATTACAATTTCTGATTTGTTCTTATTTTAAATAATGTTAAAATAAATGTACCTATTATTTGTGTATTAAAAAATTGAACTAAACTCAATCAATAGTCATCACATTTCGAGCTAAACTCGAACAAACTTTAACTGGTCGATTACATTCGAACTCGAATAAAAGTCGAACCGAACTCGAACCCCACAGCAACCGAACCCGAACTGAACTCGAACCCCACAGCAACCGAACCCGAACCGAACTCGAACCCAAAAGGGACCGAACCCGAACCGAACTCGAACCCAAAGGGGACCGAACCCGAACCGAACCCGAACCCAAAAATGATCAACCGAACCGAACTCGAACTTCTAATTTTGGGTTCGATTCCCATCTCTAATATATATATATATTCGTATATATATATATATATATATATATATATATATATATATATATATATATATATATATATATATATATATATATATATATAGATCCTACATACAAAAAAAGATAATAATTTAGCTTGGTCTTTTTAAATCTCCAACAAAAAATGCCTTCTCATACACGCCTTCAATGCTAATATCAAATGACCTTCCGGGAGAGTGGTTTTTAACTGAAGGTCATACTACTTATTGGTGCGCACTGATGGCCCTAATATTGCCTCCTCCTCATGTTTCCTTCTAGCTCGTACTAATGATGGCTCAAAATAGAAATTTTAATTACTACATGGCTAGCTGGTTGGTCAACTGTTTAGCAGGGCATTTTCTGAAATGGATAAATAGCAGGTTTTGTTATAGATTTTTCATGAAATAAGCCTTACCACTAAACGAGCAGTTTAAAAATATTTTTTCAGTTTTATTAAAAAGCAGTTAAACAACATTACAATGAAAATAATTTTTGCAGCTGTTCTGCTGGTTACTTTGCTAACAAGATCTCAACAACAGAGCAATGGTGTCGGATGCTGTAGCGAAAATACTTATTATTCGTTTATATGCTGCAACGAGCTTTTCAGATCTCGTTAGTATACTTCGTGTTTAAGTTAAAATATGAACTGTCAATTTTAGTAATTCTAACAAATTATATATTTGCAAACTTCTACAATTTTTGTGGTTATTTTTAAATATTTTTTTCTGTGTAATCTACGTGGCTCTTTTTATATTTTCGTCAGACCTAATCTAATGTGTTATAATAATTTTTTTAGTACGAAGTCAAAAACAAGACAAAGTCCTTTATAAAGTAAAACATATTTTTAAGATCAATTTTAACAACATATTAAAAACTATGAATTTATCTTTTAGAAAAACTTCTCGTTTTACAAAAAACCAGAAAATTCTGATGATGAAGTTATGAAACTGTATAAAAGAATTTTTGAAAACATTTAATAAACACACTTTTTTAATGTTTTCATTTATTAATTTATTAAAACTTTAGAAAAAATTGAATTGAAATTTTTGAAAACAGGTTGTAACAAAAAAACGAATCAATTGTTGAGATTTGTGTATGTACAAATGTACAACCATAGTTTTGCTTAAAAATTAATTATTAATTTTTTTGTTAATTGATCAAAATAAACATACTATTACATTTTATATAAAAACCTTTAGTAATCGCAGAATAAACATTTTATAAATGCTTTTATTAACTTCTAATCTCCGTTTCTCATTTTTTTCCAATCGATGATAATAGATTTTTTTCAAATTTTGTATATTTTGATGACAATGCAATATTCAACAGATATTTTTGTAAACAAATGTTTTTATAAAAAAGTGGGAAAAAATAATGTTAAAATTTGAGTTGTAATAACATAAAAGCACTTGGTTTAAAAATTGTGTTTTATATTGTTCAATTGTTTTATATGTTGAACAACTCTAAAAAAAAAATTTAAACCAGGTTCATCGATTGCTAAATAAGAAATGAGATCAAGGGATTGAAAAAAATAGTACATTGGTTAGAACTTATTGACTTTTGAAACGGTTCTGTATTCTTTCCAGCGCATGACTTAAAAGGTTTGTACAAATGCTCGGATAAATTTGTGTGTTATGATGTCATCGTAGAAGGTGCCTCGAAAATTGTTTTGCATTCGTAGGTAAGCAGCTACACTCGTGTAAAAATATTTTAAGTAAATAATTTAAACAAATGATAATTGCGATTAAAATGGTATGGCTTCAAGGTTGGAGAGAATAGACAAAACCGTGAAAAAATAGTTGTTTGATTATGAAATAAGATAAATTAGTATTAAATCTAATCAAGATTCTTTGCGTTGTGAGATTTTCTAGAATAATTAGAAAAATAGTAAAGTTGTAAAATCGTCTTCGTTAAAAATCATTATTAGTTTTATCAAATAAAATTTGGACTAGGTACCTACCCTATCTGCGAAGAGTTACGTCTGAAAATTTGGAAATAAGACCATCTGCTGAAAACTGTAACAATATTTCGTTTGGATATAATTGTGATCCAATGAATATTTGCGCTCTATTTTTAAGCTGACATACTATTATGATAATAATAACACTCAGTATTTTTTTTATTATGGGAGGACAATGATAATGTTAATTTTATTGATGTCTTTGTTTAGTATCTTTGTTTTTTCCTTCTTCTTGGAGTAAGTTGTACCATGTTTATTGTTTAGTTCTTTCCGTGTGTATTTCTGGACAATATCGATGCACTTATTATTATTAGAATAAAGAAGTTTTTATATTGAATAAAGAATGTTATCACAATATTAGAGAAGAAGGGGAAAATAATAAGATTTAATGGGTTAGTGCCAACTGAACCCAGGACAATTGATCCCAGGACAACTGGTCCCAGGACAACTGATTTCAGTACAACTGATCCCAGGACAACTGATCCAGGACAACTGATCCCAGTACAACTGATCCCACGGACAACTGATCCCATGGACAGCCGATCCCATGGACAACTGATCCCATAGACAACTGATCCCATAAGCAACTCATTTTTGACGACAATGGTGGTGGTGGTGATGCTTACGTGGCCAGCTTCATACGACAACGGTGATGGTGATAATGATACTGGCTACTCCAGTAAGATTAATCAGTGTCTAATATTTATTGTCATATTTACTCAAGGACATTAATGGAACAGTCTTGAAATGATCGCATCGGTAAGTAGTTTGTGTTTCGTTGGCCAGATGTTTAACTTATATGAATTTTTCATAGTGCAACTTGCGTCCGTTTTGCTGAGAGTCACTAAATGAATCCATGAGAATTAAAACAACAGTTAATAAACAGAGAAATAATATCTAGTATAAGCGCACGACACACAGCCGAAATAAAAGTAAAAAGTTCGTATTACTTTTCATCATTTCACTACTTTTTGCGTGAAGTTCATTAAGAGAAATGTTAGCTCATTTCAAAAGTTGTTTTCTCCATTTCCTTATACACTATATCATCGAAGATATAAATTTATGAAGACACTCTAACACAAATTCTTATCGGCTTATTTGGGAGTCCATGACTAAGACCATCACTACAGCGTCCAAACATACTCTCTTTAGTCTCTTCATGCTATGCACTAGTGGACAGCCTGCAAACAGGCCTAATAACTTTTCCAGATGCTCTTTTCTTTTCTGTATGTATCTTTCCTTATCTCACTTTGTTAGCATCCTTTTCATACATACATGCATATATACATACATACATACATACATACATACATACATACATACATAAATACATACATACATACATACATACATACATACATACATACATACATACATACATACATACATACATACATACATACATACATACATACATACATACATACATACATACATACATACATACATACATACATACATACATACATACATACATACATACATACATACATACATACATACATACATACATACATACATACATACATACATACATACATACATACATACATACATACATACATAGATACATACATACACACATACACACATACACATACATACATTTGTACATACAAACAGAAATCAGAAACTATGTATGTTAATATCAGTTTATTGATTGCAGAAACAGTGAAATATGAAATGATGCAGATGTGGGATCAGTTGTCTACGGGATCAGTTGTCCGTGGGATCAGTTGTCTGTGGGATCAGTTGTTCCGGGATCAGTTGTCCTGTGATCAGTTGTCCTGGGATCAGTAATCCTGGGATCAGTAGTCCTGGGATCAGTTGTCCCAGGATCAGTTGCAATGATCCCAGATCTAATGTGTTGTCCCGATTATGAGTCGGAGGGACACAATGCTAAAAGAAGTTAAAAAAACGCTTCAATTTTAATGCACACTATTTTAATATTTTGCACACTATAAAATGCAAACTATAATTGATAAATGCAAACTATAATTAATAAATGCAAACTCTAATTAATAAATGCAAACTTCAATTAATAAATGCAAACTTTAATTAATAAATGCAAACTATAATTAATAAATGCAAACTTTAATTAATGAATGCAAACTATAATTAATAAATGCAAACTATAATTAATAAATGCAAACTCTAATTAATAAATGCAAACTATAATTAATAAATGCAAACTGTAATTAATATTCTAGAAAATGTGGACTAGCTCTTACCAGTGGGCCAAAGATGAAAAAAACCATAAAGCCAAAATCAACTGAGAGTGGAGTTGTGTACAACATTGCTGCAAAAGAATTGACAGAAAGCTCTAATGAAATTAACAACTGGGAAACTTTTGATGAGTTTAAAATCAATGCATTTTGTTCTTGGACCACTATTTTACCAAAAGATCAAAATGACTGGCTGAACGGAGAATGCAACTGCCCTGCATTCTTCAAAAAAATGATTTGCAAGCACATTTCTGCATGCTCATTCTAGAAAAAAGTCAAATAAATTTCAATCAAATATTATTGCATTGATTTAATATGTTTTTTGAATTTCAAATAATTTCCAGTTGATGTAACTGTAACTATAACACTAACAAATAAATGCATATTCAACAAAAACCAAGATTACAGCAGTTTACAACAATAAATATTATTGTGTTCGAAATATAATTTTCAAAAAGTTATTTTATAGTGAGCAAAATACAGTATGCAAAAATTGAAGTTATAGTGTGTAAAAAATATTTTATAGTGTGCAAAATATAGTGAGGAAAAATTAAAATTATAGTGTGCAAAAACTTTTTTTATAGTGTGCAAAAACTTTTTTTATAGTGTGTGAAATATAGTGTGCAACAATTATTTTTATAGTATGCAAAAATTAATTTGTAGTGTGCAAAAATTATTTTTATTGTGTGCATCTAATATTTTTATAGTGTGCATCTAATATTTGTATTGTGTGCAAAATTGAATTATATAGTTAGCAAAATTGAATTATATAGTTTACAAAATTGAATTATATAGTTTGCAAAATTGAATTATATAGTTTGCAAAATTGAATTATATAGTTTGCAAAATTGAATTATATAGTTTGCAAAATTGAATTATATAGTTTGCAAAATTGAATTATATAGTTAGCAAAATTGAATTAAATAGTTTGCAAAATTGAATTATATAGTTTGCAAAATTGAATTATATAGTTTGCAAAATTGAATTATATAGTTTGCAAAATTGAATTATATAGTTTGCAAAATTGAATTATATAGTTTGCAAAATTGAATTATATAGTTTGCAAAATTGAATTATATAGTTTGCAAAATTGAATTATATAGTTTGCAAAATTGAATTATATAGTTAGCAAAATTGAATTAAATAGTTTGCAAAATTGAATTATATAGTTTGCAAAATTGAATTATATAGTTTGCAAAATTGAATTATATAGTTTGCAAAATTGAATTATATAGTTTGCAAAATTGAATTATATAGTTTGCAAAATTGAATTATATAGTTTGCAAAATTGAATTATATAGTTTGCAAAATTGAATTATTTAGTTTGCAAAATTGAATTATATAGTTTGCAAAATTGAATTATTTAGTTTGCATTTAATTATGACCCTTAAAAAAAACAAGATTTCAAGAAATTGAGACAAAAAATTTGTTGTTTTATTATTAAGAACATTAAAATTTCTAATAATGAAAAAAGGGGTAGATAGACAGAAAAGAAATTCAGAAAGGTAGTGGAAATCCTCCATAAATTGTAGTTTAGAACATTTTGGAAGCCTATAGATACGTATGAAATTGAACTTAAAAGAGTTAATTTTAACAGAAATAAAGAAGCATTCAAACTATGAAAATTTAATAGAAGAATTAGGAGAGACAGAGTAGAAATAAAATGAAATGAATTTATTTATATAGCGCCAGATAAAGTCAGAGGCGATTACGAAGGTTCCTTTGGAATAGGAAATTTGGAAAAACACGCTATTTTCATGAAAATGAGTTAACCCTAGATACCGCTGAGTTGACGTGAGCACATGGAAATAGGTGCCTGGACCGGGAATCGAACATGGGTCCTACGACTCTCAAAGCCGGTATCTATACCACTAGACCTACACGTCCCACGGAAAGGCTTAAAGAGAAGGCAGATGTTTCTTTGCCAATGAAACATCATATAAATAACAGATTTTTTTTTAATTTTTCAAAATTTTCTTAATAAGGAAGTCTACCTGCATGCCAAATGTTGCTCCTGCGTCTTAGATATGATAAGCGAATGCTCACACACACATTGCCTTTTATCTATATATATAAAAATGTATGTATGTATGTATGTATGTATGTATGTATGTATGTATGTATGTATGTATGTATGTATGTATGTTATACACCATTCATCCGATCGTAATGAAATTTTCACACAACATTGATAGTCAAGGAGAATCAAATATAGAAAAAACAAATTTGAAATCCGTCACAAAATGAGCGGAGCGGAGCGGGTGAGCGAGCGGGAACTATATACATACATATATATATATATATATATATATATATATATATATATATATATATATATATATATATATATATATATATATATATATATATATATATATATATATATATATATATATATATATATATATATATATATATATATATATATATATACTAGCGGAGGCACCCGGCGTTGCCCGGGGTTTTTAGAGGTTTTTCTAATATTTGTCTCTCTCGCTCCCGTTTCTTTTTCCGTTTTCCCGTTCCCGTCGCGTTCCCGGTCGCTTTTCCGCTCCCGGTCGCTTTCCCGTTCTCGGTCGTTTTTCAGCTCCCGGTCGCTTTCCCGCTCCCGGTTGCTTTTCCGTTCTCGGTCGCTTTCCTTTTCCCACTCTATCTTTTGCCCTCAGTTGGCTTCCCGTTCCCGTTTTTGTTCATTTATGTAGGTATATGTATGTGTATATATATATGTATATAGTTCCCGCTCACTCACCCGCTCCGCTCCGCTCATTTTGTAACGGATTTCAAATTTGGTTTCACTATATTTGATTCCCCTTGACTCTCAATGTCGTGTGAAAATTTCATTACGATCGGATGAATGGTTTAGCAATGCATAAAGGACATACATACATACATACATACATACATACATACATACAAACATTGATTTATATATATATATATATATATATATATATATATATATATATATATATATATATATATATATATATATATATATATATATATATATATATATATATATATATATATATATATATATATTCGCTCACCCGCTCCGCTCATTTTGTGACGGATTTCAAAAAAAAAAATTCTCTATTTGATTTCCCTTGACTCTCAAGGTTGTGTGAAAATTTCATTACGATCGGATGAATGGTGTAGCAATGCATAAATAACATACCTATATACATACAAACATTCATTTATATATATATATATATATATATATATATATATATATATATACATACATATACTTACATAAATGTGCGAAAACGGGAATGGGAAGCCAGCGTCTTAAAACACATGGTGTAAAAGACTATAAACTATAATAAAAAAAAAAAAAAAATGGGAAGCCAACTGAGAGCAAAAGATAGAGCGGGAAAGGAAAAGCGACCGAGAACGGAAAGCAACCGGGAGCGGGAGAGCGACCGGGAGCTGGAAAGCGACCAAGAGCGGGAAAGCGACCAAGAGCGGGAAAGCGACCGGGAGCGGAAAAGCGACCGGGAACGCGACGGAAACGGGAAAGCGGAGAAGGAAACGGGAGCGAGAGAGACAAACATTAGAAAAACCTCTAAAAACCCTGGCAACGCCGGGTGACCCGTTAGTATCTATATAAATATGTAAGTACAAACAGGGAAGGGTGGAAAAATGCATCCCCCACCAGAGTATCAATTGGTAATTTGTTGATTACAATACCTGGTTTTTGGAAAACGACCGTAGTTTTTTTAGAGAGGAGAAAGTGGAAATCTTTGAAAAAAATTTGGAAAAATATTTATTTATTTATTTATTTATTGAGCACCAACATAAGTATTAAACTTAAACAAAAAAAATAACCAAACGACAAGAAAAATATAATACCAAAATTTCAAAAAAAGAAAAAATCGATCAGTTGAGAAAGGAATAAGGTGCCCAA
The DNA here is from genome assembly GCA_963978895.1 of Erpobdella octoculata. Classification (NCBI taxonomy): domain Eukaryota; kingdom Metazoa; phylum Annelida; class Clitellata; order Hirudinida; family Erpobdellidae; genus Erpobdella; species Erpobdella octoculata. The sequence goes on along the minus strand of OZ022238.1, from coordinate 45,608,417 downwards.
AAGGTTCGTCCGAAGGGAATTCCTTCCCGCTTAATGGACAACTTTTACAAAAGAACCAAACTGAGTGGGTTGAGTTAAGACATTTCAAATAGTAGTTCAATAAATTTATCAAGGAAGAGACTGAAATTGGTATGCTAAGATAATAGATATTGAGCAGTTATGAGTGTGACAATAATAAATAAGATTTCAGAGCTTGCTTAAATAACGAAATACGTTTCAAGGAGGAGACAGATATTGGAATGGTTGAATAAATAGGAGGGCCAGAGCATTTAATAGAGAATGTTTTAAAAGTTGTCCGAGCAAAATCCGTTTTAAATTTTAAAACTTAGTTGTGTTTTGCCCCGGCTGAAAAATTCTAACCAGACCGTTGTGTTTACTGTGACGGACCACTGATCTGTATAATATAACTGGATCACTCTTACTCTTTTATTGCATGATAAATGTTATAGGCAGTGTGCCATCATTTTACCACTTAAATTACCAATGCAGCCGTCGTGTTTACGTCGGTCGTCGCATGATACACGAACAGTTAGGGGGTTTTAGATAAAATTAATTATTTTACTTGCAAATTAAATTTTTAATGTAGTTATTCGGTATTTGTTCACATTTTTTTACTACGATCACTAGGATAGTTATTCGGTTTAACAAATGCAGAATAGGTTGTAAAAGAAATTTTATTACTCTAAAGGTTTTGAGTTTATTTAGTAATTTTTAACATAAAAATGTTTGTGAAATGTAGTAGGAAGTTATGTTGTGTATTTAAAGAAATTAAATAAGCATATTTTCTTTGAGCATTTGTTCAAAGTAAACGATATCTTGTGTGTTACTTAGGTCTATAACAATGGGTCATCAAATAATATATTTAGTTTATGCTGAATAAGTTCCATGTAAACTATAAGATATTAAAGTTTCATTTAATTTGTATCATTCGTGAAGGTGTTTAGTTTGATTCAGTTTCTAGTAGGGATGTCACGGGTACCCGACCCGAACCCGAAGTTTGGTACTACCCGGTCTTTTTTAAATGCTTTTAACTTCACTAGTCTCTCTGTTTGTTTGTCTGTGATGATCAAATCTTAGAAACAAAAATTCACTTACTTTTCGACCACCTAGAGCTCTAAACCTTTCAGAAAAGTTTTATTCTGGATGACGATAAATGAATTGAATGTTTTCAACATGAATTAGGCCTTAAAACAATTAAAATTAATCAAATCAAATTAATCAAGCTGTTTATGTATAAGTCGCCAGAGGTCTAAAATAATTAACCAGACAATTAAAATTAATCTAATCAAATTAATCAAGTTGACCGTTACAGGTAAATGCAAATTCGACTAATATTCATCTACATAGAGTTTTGAAACTTTTAGAATAGCTGTATTCTCGATAACAATATATGAATGAAGTGTTTTAGATAACAACTAATACATACATCGAGTTAAATTTATGAATTTTGATTTCATATGAAAGAAATAAACAATATACAAGATTGAGCGTAACGGTTGTTTTAGATTCAAAAATTTAATTCGTTGACTCATTTAAAGAGGAAATAAAAGCAATTTTTCAATTTATTTTTTATCTTTTCTTGTTTAATATCCAAACCCGAAAATGTGACAAATAAAAACCCGAACTATTAAAAGTTTGAAACCCGAACCCGAACTTGAAATTTACAAAAATTAAAACCCAAACTTCAACTTGAATGTTTGAGCAAATGGCAAGGCGGACAACCAATTTTTAAAAGTTGATAAGTTGTATTTCCTAAACATGGATATTTTAATATCCATGTTCATAAACAACAATTTTTCTGTAGTCTTGTCTGATGTATCAATTTATTATATGAAGGCATTAAAACGCAAACTTTAACAATTTTTGTAAAATCATTTTTGAGTAACATAGCTGTGTATCAACATTCTATAATTTGAATGTCTTTTGATATATCCATTTATTATACGGAATAATTAAAACGCGAACTATACAAATCTTGTAAAATCACTGTTGCTCAACATATTTCCAAGGATATCTTGATATAACAAGATATCCTTGATATTTCGCACATAAGCCACTTTATTGGTACCTGTATGAGCTAGACCATTAAATCGCCAGATAAGCAGGCGGAGCCGATTTGCGAAAGTACTAATCCGTAAATTTAAATTTTGTAATTACTTACATAATAACTTATCTACAGGGTTGTTAACAATATCCAAAAATTGTATTGACAATACCAGTCCCAATAGGCATATAAAAAAGTATTGACAATACCAATATCAATACCAACTTTAAAAAGTATTGTTAGTATTACCAAATATCAAACACCAATACTTCCGAAAACAATTAGTCAATTATTTTATTTTTTAGTACAAAAAAGTCTATTAATTTAAAAACACATCCAATGGCACAAAAGTAAAAAAACAAATGAAAATAGAGAAAAATTCAAAATAAAACAAGTCAGATATTATTGCACAATGATAAAAAATAAAGTTAGTCAGTCACCATTTTGCTAAACGAAAAAAAAAATTTCAAAGTGTTGGCTGTTCAGCCTTGAGCGCAATGGTGCAAACACCGCCCACTCAACAAAAACAAACGCTCCTCAGCAGCACTTGCAGGCAATCCAGTATTCATTTCAACGTAGTTTACAAATACTTGGAAAGGTAGTTAACGAATTTAAAGACGAAGATGAGTCAGCCAAGTACTTGTCCACTTCATCTTTGTCTTCACTGGATTTTTCTGTTTGTCGTCTAGCTTGTAGGACTGCAAAAAATCCTGTGACGGTTGCAATGATACAGGCGCTGCTTCTTCTTCCTGTGTATCTTTAGAAAACATATGCGTCGACTTGTCCAACGGTCAGCTATAGTACATACAGTTTCAACAGTTGCTAACTTAATTTTAAGTTTTAACTTTTGCAAAAGGAACCGGTCTTCAAGATGCTTTGTTACCGTCTGTCTGCATCTCGGAACAAAATGTTGCTGAATCAGACGCTTAACAAGCGAACAAAAACAAGGAGCATCAACATGACTAACTGGCAAAAAACTATCAACCAAGTAGTCCATAACTCATTCATCTATCAAATGTTGTTTAACTGCTTGAGTATCTAACTTGTGCTGTTTTAAAGGCAGACCACCAGTACCATCATTAGAGTTTTGCCTTTCGATAGCATCTGGTGAATTGGATCGCTTTCTTTTTTCTTTTATTCTCATATAGTTCTGCACATGCAGTTGTGAACTCAGTTAGTTTATTGCCATGACATGCCTAAAAATTTTTATAATTTTTATATTTTATGAGTTTTGCCTTTCGATAGCATCTGGTGAATTGGATCGCTTTCTTTTTTCTTTTATTCTCATATAGTTCTGCACATGCAGTTGTGAACTCAGTTAGTTTATTACCATGACATGCCTAAAAAATTTTATAATTGATAATAGGCCAATAATGCAAAATATATTTGAATGTATTCTATATGCAATTCAATAATTCTGTCATAATGAACTACAACATCGAAATGAGTTTTACAGATCTAATTTTCTCAAAATACCACTAAATGCAATATATAATTATAAACTCACTTTAGTATGCTTTTTCAAATTCTGGCGTGACTTGTTGTGAGACGAAATAAATTTCTTCGATGAACTAAAACTAGGACAACTAGGTGGACAAAGCAGGCAGCGATAAAGGGAATTATCAGCTTTATCAGAAGGACCGATATACACGAAAAAGTTTTTCGGAACTTCTAACCTCTAACCGATCACTAATTGTTGTTGACAGAGACATTATAGATATAACGCCTTAGAAAACAAACTTATCAAACGAAAACCACACCAATCAAACGGGAAAAAGGAAACAAGTTACCAAAGCACGCATCGATATCTACGATAATAAGTTTTCTATGTTGAATGACAAACAAACAATTTTAATTGTTTTTGCTAAAAAAATTCAGTTTTTTAATAATTAAAAAAAAATATTGGCTATTGGCTATTGGCTAATTTTGGCTTAAAAAGTATTTACGATACCGAGTTAATACTTCAGCGTAAAAGTATTGACAATATCATCCCCAATAACAAAAAAATATTGCCAATAGTGTATTGGTATTTGGCCAATACCAATCTTAACAACCCTGCTTATCTATAACCCAAGATTACTTTTATATAACAAGAACTCCTTGTTATCAGAATAGCCTTTTCCAAATTTGAACTTCAACCAAGACTAAACAACATAAATATGTACTGTAGTGCATATGTTGTTCATAATTGTAATCATAGAATTTCCCAATTATTTCGCTCAATCCATTAAATCAATTCTAAATAATATATAGCCCAAAATTCACTCCGACGTATTTATAAAAACATGTAAATCGTACTAACCAAACTCGACCCGAACCCGACCCAAACCCGAAAGTTTTTAATTTTTAAACCCGAATCCAAACCCAAACCCAAACACGATCTTTGAAAATTGAAAACCCGAACCCGAAAGTTCAAAATTCAAGAACCCGAACCCGAAAAAGTCAAAAAGTCGTACCCGTGACATCCCTAGTTTTTAGGTAATTTAACGTGCAATTTTAACGTCCGCACCGCAGCAAAACACCTAAGCTAATTGTCATTACGCTGTTTAATTATATTTGTATTCTTTAAATATTAATTGATATTTGATCTATATACAAACCAATGACTTGAGGTTTTTATAGCAATGGGCTGCATGTGATATGTGAAGGTTCTTGCTGTGACGGCTCTGCTGCGATAACTAGACGTATTCTATTCCCACAAACCCACTTTGGATGCTTTAACAAGGTTGAACTGATGTTGCGATTCATGATCTTAAAATCGAAATATTTTTTTTTTAATATAAATTGTACGACTCAATGACTGTTTGCATATTATGTTTTCTGTTTGAATTGTCTTTAAAAATGTATCAATTAATCGTTTTCTAAATTTTTGTGCTACTGCTTTCCTAGCATTCAACGAAGCTATAAACAAAGTCAGAGTTTCTACATTTCATCTTTGCGAACTTAAAACTTAAACAAAAACTATTTTTTTAACTTTTCAACATAAGGTTGAGACTCACATTAAATTATTTAGGGTGATATAGTAATATGGTTGGTCAGAAAAACGCCAAACGACAGTGTTTCTAAATATAGCTCGGGCGGAAAATAAACCTTCCAAAAAACTGCATTAATTAAGTATTTACAAATGTTTTGCTCCTTTATATTTTTTATTAAAGCAATTACTAACAGCGAAATTCGGCATTTTTACACTTCTAAAAATTATTCCGTGAGTAGCAGGTAGGTAGGCGGGGCCTAGGAGTTCCAAAATAGCGACCGGCTGCTAGTCTCAGGCAGGGCTAAGCGCTATCCAGTTATATATAGAGATCAGTGTGACGAACGTGAAATATGATAGTCTAGTGAAGATGAGGCTGCAAACAAACATTTGTTATACTGGTCGAAACAGATTTCAATGAGACCATACCATATTGATTGCGTCACCGCACATTGATTATGGATCAAACGTTGAAAAGTCGCTGGCGACCAGGGACGTAAATTGCGGGGGGGGGGGCAGGGTAGAATTTCCCCCTAATTTTTGAAAATTGAAATATTGTTACCTAGAGTTTACTATATATATTTTTTAATTGTAACTTTACTTTACCTAGTGATGATTCAATGCGTATTGGAATCTTTCTGGCGTGTGTAGACAATTTTATATCTGAGCTCGATGCTAGATTTACCATTAAATGCAAAATAATAAATTGTGTATCAGAGCTGGTCCAACGTTTAGATGTTTTCTGTGCCAAAACACAATCAGCAAACTCATGGAACTTTACCCTATTAGTGGTATTGATACAATGTCGATTCCCTCACAGCTGTCTATATCAAAGTTATTATTATTTATTACACAAAAATAAAAATTCTACACACCCTATTTTGGACATCATTTTTTTACTAAGTAAGGACTTGTCCCTGAAATATGATTAAATCATTCACGCTTCTTATACCCAGTTGCGAATACAGAAATTCGTGGGAGATGCAGACATTTTTTACATACTCTTCAAAAAAGCTGATGACCGGTGAGGGGTTGTCAGAAGTATTTTTCCAAATTTTTTTCAAAGACTTCTACTTTTTCCTCCCGACAAGCTACTGTCATTTCGCATAAACCAGGTATTAAACCCAAAATATATCAATTGATACTCTGGTAGGGGATGCATCTCTCCACCCCTCCTTTCTTGTACCTACGTATTTATAAAGATATAAAGGTAATATGTGTATGAGAGCATTCGCTTATCATATAAGCCGCAGAAGCAACAATTGGCATGCATGTAGACTTCATTGATAAAAAAAATTTAGAAAATTAAAAAAAATCACTTATTTTGTTGATGTTTCATTGGTTAAAAGAGAAAAAAACTAAGCAAAAATTTTTGCAACACCGTATAACCCTGGCAGTAAACTATATAATGGCGGGAATATTTTCCCCCCCTGGAAATGCTGAATTTACGTCCCCACTGGCGACGCTTTGTAACAGATGCAATAAGATGTAACAATTTATGTGAAACGTTCAAAGGACGGTGGAGCTCATGTGCTGAGATTTATAGCTCAAACGGTCGCTGTATGAGTCACAACTCAACATCTGCGGACACCCATGTACATCCGCGGACATACGGATAAGTGCGGGGCCGCCGAAAGACCATTGCGGGTTCCTCAGCCAGACGGTAGAGCCTAAAAATGTAAATGTTCATGGCCATTGACTGATTGGCACCTGGCGGTGAATCCTTCATATCTTTTTCTAATATTTTATAGAAACTGTACATTCATAATAGAGTTTCTGAAATAATAAATGTATTACTTATTGGAATTTTATAATTTGAATTTTATTTTTAATTTCAGACTTTAAAATATTAAAATACGTTTGCCATCTACGGATAAAACGTTTATTAATTAAAAATGACCAAATAAATCTTTTGCACAATGATCAATTTGTCTACATTTTCAAAGTGCTATTTATTTTTATTTGATTAATGCAAAATTGTCAATGATTTCATCAAACTTAATAGACCAAGCTAGATCACTTTCAATTGCTAGTAACGCTAAACCACAAAGTCTTTTCTGCCCTATTACTGATCGTTGTACACTATTTATTAGTTTCAATTTGCTAAATGACCGTTCACCTTTAATTTGAAAAATGTGAAACAAAAGCCCTAATCTAGTCAATAGTTTGGGCCCCCTTTACACTGCTCTGGGCTTTGTGCATTTGCCCCCTTGCCCCCTCTTGGCACTTCTGGATAAGTAAATGTTAATAAACTCATTTTAAAAATAAATAATAAAACTTGCAAAAACCCCATAGGTCAAATCTTCAAAACATTTAAAAACAACATTTAGAAAACCAATCGGTAATACAATATTCTCATAAACAGTTTAAACTTCTGATTAGACGAAAGTTGATATAAAATTTTAAATCTGAATTATGATTTCAAAATTTCAAGCTAAATAAAAGTTTAAATAAACATTTAAAAGTGGATAATAAATTTTCACATGAATTATAAATTTAAAACTGAAAAAGGGTTTCAATTCTGAAACGTTAATTCGAAAGTAATTTTTTTAAATGTATTTTTTTCTTGCTTGCGTCCTGAGACAGTTGGCTACAAATGGGGGACGAAGCAAACGAGATGGTCGTAAATTGCACGTTTTACGTCAAAGCATGTTTTCTCGACACCAAAAAAATATGAATGACGCACTCTTCACCAGCAAAAACGTTTATAAAAGAAGGTGCTTGACTCCATTATTAGCCTTTCAATCCTTGGACGTTAGTTTTTTTTATAGCTTTTCTGTTTAGCATTAAATCAGATTTGAATATTTTTGTTATTTTCTGGTTGAAGATTTTCTTTGAAAATGATTGCACTGCTCTTTTTAGCAGCCTCAGTTTTAACGGCGGTAATAGCACAAGATTCAGGTCAGACATTGAAAAACTGTTAATTACGTGTTTGCAATTATTATATAGTTTTATATGGTTTGCAATTTTCATTATGATATTTTTAGATGATTGGACCTGCTGGACAAAGACGATAAACTTTGCCTTACCTGGTCTGGTCCAAGCACCATACGATGATCGTAATTCCTGTTTAGTATTTTGTATGAACACACCTGAATGTCAAGTGGCTGATTTTGATCCTTCTAAAAATCCGCCCTGTTGGGTTCAAAAAACTGCTTTTCAAGTTAAAAAAAGCAATCTTGTGAAGAGTACAACAAACACCAACTACATGTATGATAGAAACTGTTTCAATGAGTTAATAAAACAAACCTTCAATTTAGAAGGTAGTGTTTTAGTTATTGTACTTTGTTATAATTTTTTAATTTAAATTTCAGGCAAATATTTTAACTATAAAAAATTATTTGGCTAAACAAAACAAAACCCACGCAAGATTAATTTACGTAGCAAAGTTTGCAATCAATTAAGTTATTTTCCAGACATGTCCTGCTGGACACCCAAATACCTATTGAGTTATGCCGGTCTAACACAAACACCAGCACCAAACCAGCAATCTTGCCTCGACCAATGCAAAAAAAATCCAGACTGCGGAATTGTTGACTGGAACTTTGATACCCATCCGGAATGCTGGATCCAAACAAACAAGTTTGATATAAAACTTGATGCTTTCATTCCCAGCCAAACAGTGTTGGAGTTTGTACTGGACCGAAATTGTTATGAACTTGAATCAATGGCTGGTACGAAACTTTGTTTTAATAAAATTTAAGAAATTAAAAAATCTAAAGCAGCAATCCGTACAATTCTAAAACGTTTGACTTATTTTAATATCAATTTTTTTTGTGATTACAGATAATGATGATGACTCAGGCTGCACTTGTATTCGTAGTTGAAAAGTCAATCTGATAAAAATGGAAATCCAATACGGCAATACGGAGTTCAGAAAAAAGATATATATAAATAAATTTACTTTAAAATCATTCAAACATTTTTAATATTTCAAAATTATTTTTATTATTATTGTCGTTGTTAAACAGTTGATAACGCAACATGTTTAAATAAATTTTAGATGTTCAGAAATTTAAAAGATTAAAAAAATTCATAAAACAAGTTATGTTTGTCGCAATCATTGAAGTATAGATGGAAATGTTTTCATAGATGCCAGACATGTTGCTAAATTGTTTTTACACCCATTTTGTATAACAAATGCAGAACCCATGTATACCAACTTTTTCTTTAACTATGAAGAGAGTAGAGCCCTGGGCGGTTGAAAATTTGTACACCTACTTACCTACTTACCCACCTGAACAACTATGTTATCTCAAACCACGACACCGACAATTTTTTTCCTTTTCAGCAAAACAGCACCAGCAAACAGGTTTTACTGCAATTGCCCTCCAGCTTCGTCCAGTTTCGAGTCTTCAATTTCTATTTAAAGTTTTTGAATGGGCTGTGAACAAACAAATTTTTCCACAGTTGAATAGCTACGACTTTCTTTCTACCAGACCATCAGTGTGCCTACGGGAGTATCGTTTGACGGAAACTGCTTCACTCGGAGTCAAATTGAATGCTCTACTTGCGATCGGTTGTGAGAGGATAACACTGCCTGGCATGCTGGATCTTAGTGCTGCATTTAATTGCGTCAATCACGAAGTTCTTGTGGCCCCAAGGAAATGATCAATGATCATTTGGAATTATTTTCTGCTGCTCTTCTCTGGATTAGTTTGTATTTCTGCAGTCGTAAAAAACGTGTTCGGTACAATGGTAACCTCTCTGGTTGGTCAAATTTGGGGCTCCACATGGCTCGATTCTTAAATTGCTGTTCTTTTTCGTATATACAGGTCTATACTCAAGTGTTTTTGGAAATAAAATGGCGATATCTAACGTGGCATTAGTCAATAGTTAGACTTCAAGCCACGGAACAGGTTCGTTTTTAAAAACTCTTCTAAAGTATGACTACCCCCTGGCTATTAACTATTTTCTATTTTGGAAATAAAAGTACATCATTACGAAGGTAAAATTTTGAAAGATGTTGCCCCTCCCTCTTAAGATTTTGCCGAAATGACGCCCCTGGCTTCCGTTTACTGGACTGCTCCTTCTCACTCTCCCGCTTTTATCCTTTTCTCGTTCGCTCTCTTGCTTCCGGTCACTTTGTCGTTCCCGCTCCTGGTAACTTTCCCGATCCCGCTCCTGGTCACTTTGCCGTTCTCTCTCCCGCTTGCTCTCCCGTTTCCGTTTCCATTTGCTTTCCAAATTCCGTTCGCTCTTCGGCTTGCTTTCTCGCTCTTTTTCTGTCTTCCTCTTCCTCTTAATTCTTTTTTGCCCATAAAAACGTAAATAGATTTGATAAAAACTGTTTCAAACCCTCAGGCTTTAAGCAATAACCTTGACTTTTACCTAAAATGTTTTTTGGTCATAAAAAATTAAAAAATGTTAAAAAATAACTTATGTTCTTCTACTCTTTGCAATCTACCTCAAAGCCAAATTTTGTTAAAATTGGTCCAGCGGTTTGGATTGGATAGAGAAAGAGACAAACAAATAGTAATATTTTTAAATAAAAACAATTTATTCTTTGCAAATGTTTCACAACATTGAAAAATATTTAAAAAAATAATCTGTTAATTCGCATAATTAAAAAAACATAATGATGATAAAATATTTCATAATTTTATCTAAGAAGCTGAATTTAATAAACTTTCAAATATCATCCTTCGGTTGATTTTTGGCCATTTTCGATAAAGAGACGTAGTTTTGTAAATCTCTGTCAGCTTTCGTGTAAATCAGGTATTTACAACGGCTACACACGTCCTGAAACAAACAACATTTTTTGATATTTTTGAGAGATAAATTAATTTATCTCATTTATTTTACCTGAACATTTAATGAATCAACTGCGTTGACAGAACTGCTTCGCGCTGTTCAAACAAAATTTTCAAATTTGAATAATTGAATAGTTTTTTATTTCTAATTTTAATTATTTTTAAGATTACTTAAAAACAGAAGAACGCTTTGTTTTAATTTTGTTTACTAACAAGATACTAGTCTTTCATCAGGAAAAAACGCTTGATCGGATTCTTTGACAAATGTCGCCGTCACACACAGAATACACATAACAGTTAATATCAGCCTCATTTTAGAGAAGCAAATGAGAATAAACAATTTCGTAACAATTTAGCAACTCAATTATTACTCGTTTGTTGTTTTTTCAACGTTCAATCGAGCTATTTGTAGTAACTTTTGTTGTTACAAAAGATGATGTATGCCGTAGGCCGTTATATATATATCAGTCTAGAATTTAGAATATATTACTGATAATATAATCTATAGATCGTTTCCTCTTTCGCCTCCAAGGTTTTCGGTATTACAATTTTTTTTTCTAAAAATGAACTACCAATTTGATTAGAAAGGAGGATTAGATATTTTTAGGGCTAAAGAATATCAAACAACTCTCCGTTTGATTTTTGAAACATCATGACAGAGATGACCCTTTAAGGGGGTGACCATAGATAGATATTCATGGGGTGACCATAGATAGATATTCATGGGGTGACCATAGATAGATATTCATAGGGTGACCATCGATAGATATTCATGGGGTGACCATAGATAAATATTCATGGGGTGACCATTTATAGTAGTGACTAAATTTAAACAGTGTTAAATAACATTCCGTTTTGCAACAAAATAATTTTTGTATTTTTTCGATGAATCAGTAATTTTTGCTTCTGAATGATTTACTATATATATATATATATATATATCCTACATACAAAAAAATAAAATAATTAAGCTTGGTCTTTCTAAATCTCCAACAAAAAATGCCTTCTCATACACGCCTTCAATGCTAATATCAAATGACTTTCCGGGGGTGGTTTTTAACTGAAGGTCACACTACTGCTTGAGGTAAATTGATCACTTTCTTTCTTTCTTCTTTTTCGGTACGCGCTGATGGCCCTAATATAGCTTCCTCCTCATGTTTCCTTCTAGCTCGTACTAATGATGGCTCAAAATAGAAATCTTAATTACTACATGGCTAGCTGGTTGGTCAACTGGTTAGCAGGGCATTTTCTGAAACGGATAAATAGCAGGTTTTGTTATAGATTTTTATTAAAATAAACCTTAACACTAAACGAGCAGTTTTAAAATATTTTTTCAGTTTTATTAAAAAACAGTTAAATAACATTACAATGAAAATAATTTTTGCAGCTGTTCTGCTGGTTACTTTGCTAACAAGATCTCAACAACAGAGCAATGGTGTCGGATGCTGTAGCGAAAATACTTATTATTCGTTTATATGCTGCAACGAGCTTTTCAGATCTCGTTAGTATACTTCGTGCTTAAGTTGAAATATAAACTGTCAATTTTAGTAACCCTAGCAATTTATATATTTGCAAAATTCTACAATTTTTGTGGTTTTTTTTAATTATTTTCTTCCTCTATAATCTAGTTGCCTCTTTTTTATATTTTCGTCAGACCTAATCTAATGTGTTATAATAATTTTTTTAGTACGAAGTGGAAAACAAGACAAAGTCCTTTTTAAAGTAAGACATATTTTTTAAGATCAATTTTAACAACATATTAAAAACTATGAATTTATCTTTTAGAAAGACTTCTCGTTTTACAAAAAACCAGAAAAATCTGATGATGAAGTTATGAAACTGTATAAAAGAATTTTTGAAAACATTTAATAAACACACTTTTTTAATGTTTTCATTTGTTAATTTATTGAAACTTTAGAAGAAAATTAATTGAAATCTTTGAAAACAGGTTGTAACAAAAAAAAACGAATCAATTGTTGAGATTTGTGTATGTACAAATGTACAACCATAGTTTTGCTCAAAAATTAATTAATAATTTTTGTGCTAATTAAACAAAGTAAATTTATTATTATATTTTATATAAAAACTCTAAGTAACCGCAGAGTAGGGGAGATGGGGGCTTTTTGATCTCTTTTGAGGTTTTTTGGCGATAACAGTCAAGCCGTTCAAAAAATCTACTTTTTTTTTTGTTAATTACAGAGAGGAACATCTCTTCTATGTATTCAATTAAGTTTGACATTTTATAATGTAAGAGAACTATTTTTAAATTGAACTTTGGTGCAAGCCCTAAAAAAGATCAAAGTGCCCCGCATATGGGGCACTATGATCCCCCCCATGGGGCACATTGATCCTAGGTAAAATTCAGTACGATCCCACATCCAGTTCTCTCAAAAAACACATGAAAACAGGTATAATAGCTTTTATTAATAATAATAATCATTAAAGTTATATAAATTCAACACATGTTAGGAAAAATGGATAAATCTCCTGCAAAGACCAAGTGACGACTGGCTCGAGCAGTCCCGCCATGATGAATTGGGTCTGGAAGTTTACAAACAATATCATCCTTTTCAAATTGGAATAATTCATCATTTGCACAAATGAAAATATCAAATTATAGGACTACACTAAACCTCCAATGCCCGGAGAATGCGTACATTTAGTATCCTAGTACAAGGGGCACTTTGATCAACAGATCAACGTACCCCATATTGGTACAGATCAAAGAGCCCCTATGACATGGACCACGCTATAAATGGCGATATCTCATCAATAAATGTTGTTTGAGAATTAAAGTATGCCATAAAATAAGCATTAGATATGCGTTTATACAATACAAAATTAATTTTCCCGAAAAAATGTTTATTTAATTTGTAATTACAGAAACTCAACTGTTGTGAAGATGTACTTTTCTCCGGTCAAATCAAACTTTCGTATTTATCAACTTTCAGCGGCGGATTGTTGAAAAGAAAATAGGACTAAAAATAGTACGGAAACAAATACAAACCATAAACAATTTTTTTAATTTTTTTAATTTAGAAATTATTACGTTATTGCCAAAAGATCAATGTGCCCCAGAGATCAAAAAGCCCCCATCTCCCCTAAGCATTTTATAAATGCTTTTATTAACTGCTATTCTTTGTTTCAATTTTTTCCAATCAATTATGATAGATTTTTTTTTCATATTTTGTATATCAGGCTAACATACCGCGGTGTTTTATTTTAGGTGTTGCCTTAAAAACATTTAGCCCCTATAAATTGACCATTTTCGTCTGGGTGATTATTTAGAGGAATGAGTTGTCATTGCGTTTTATCCTCTAATTTATGTTTCAAATTGTGTTAGAGGTATTTTTTCTAACCTAAATTTTTTAATAAAATTATTAAATAATTATATAATAAACACAAGTAAGCCGTAAAAACCAGGTTTTCTTAGATCTCTGAATTTGCCGGTTTTTCATTTATTGCATTTATTTCTTTTAAAATGTCATTTTTTTAAATTTATATGTGTAAATATTTATTTTATTTTATTTCATTTTATTTGTTTTTGTTCTAAAACATAGATAAATAATATTTTTAATGCAACATTTAATTTTTTAAAAATTTTTAGACTTTAATTGAATGCATAGTCATGAGAATTGAATCTATATTTCAAATTTCAGCTCAATTAGATGACGGGAAGTTAGTTAATTTGTATTTTCAAGGTTTGCAATCATTTAAGCAAGCAATCAAGACCGGCGGTTAAGTTAATACAAGGGATTTAATAATTTATTTATTTATTTCTTGGTACACGAACAGAGGGACCCAAAGGGCCACTAATACTGTTCGGACAGAACACAATAAAAACTAAAGAAAAACAAAACAAAATAAACCGTCTGATGTGAGGCGACGAGCCAGGCAAAAGTAAAACAGAAAAGTTGTGTTCAAAATATAAACTATATGACTATATATGAATATTAACTAATACATAATGGATGGATTAGTAACAACAAGGTAATCAGATAAATATTTGTATTTAGATCTAGGTACCAGATAGATACTAGTTTTTAAATGAGGATATCACAGAAGGAGTAATAATAGAGCAATCAGATATCTATTTATATGTGAGAAAGTTTGATAGGTTGGCTTCCGCTACGAGACATTTAAACCTACTGAGAGTGGTTGAACTGACAATATCGCTTGGCAATTGGTTCCATATATTAATAACACGATTAGTATATAAAAATTTGGTAACATCAACTCTATTAAAGACAGATTTTAGCTTGAACTGGTGACCCCTAGTGGAATGATACATGGAGAACTGAAAACTATGTTTTAAGTCGGAATCAATAAAACCGTTCAAAAAGCTGTAGCACAAACAAAGATCACTGATGAGTCTTCGGTGTTCAAGTGATGGGAGATTGAGAGTTTTGAGTCTCACCGCATACGGAAGGTTCTTGAGAGCCGGGATCGCCTTGGTAAATCTTTTTTGAATTCTTTCGATATCGTCAATTAGATATCGGTGATGAGGATTCCACACCTGCGAGCAATACTCCAGAAGAGGTCGAACATATGTGCAAAAAGCTTGCTTAAGCAAATCTGGATCTTTAGATGTAAATGATTTAATGATGAGACGCGATCTCACAGACGCAACATGAACGATATTTGCCACGTGATATTTGAAACTCAGGCTAGCATCCACAATTACTCCTAGGTCTCTGATATGATCAACGTTCTTTAGTTGGTAAGAGTCAATGGTGTAGATGGGAGATTTAAGTTTTGCACCTGCGGGACCAAAAATAGAGAGAACAAGACATTTTTCCAGTGCCAAGTTCAACTGCCAGTCTTTGCTCCATACCAGCAAGTGGTCAATTGCCTTCTGTAAGTTGTTGGCATTAGGCTGGACAGGTGCATACAGTTTGATGTCGTCGGCAAATAGTTTGACTGAGATCGATCCCAACTCCACACTATCTGTAACATCGTTAATATAGATCAGGAACAGAGTTGGACCGAGAACACTGCCTTGCGGAACCCCGCTTGTAACAGCTCTTGGCTCAGACAGGCTACGGTCTATCTGAACCATCTGGCGGCGATCCTTTAAAAAGTCAGTGATCCATGCCAATAGATCTCCAGCTATTCCATAAGCTTCCAACTTTTTTTTTAATTTGAGATGAGAAATGGAATCAAAGGCTTTTTGAAAATCAAAATAAATTATATCCGTGCGTCTGCGTTTCTCCATTGACAATGACCAGTCAGATACACATTCCAGTAGATTAGTACTGGTTGACCTTGACTGTAAAAATCCATGTTGGTGTCGAGAGATGAGATTGTGTTCAATTAAATAGTGTTGCATGGTTTTATTAATTATTTTCTCCATAATGCGACAACAGGTACAGGTAAGAGAAATGGGTCGGTAATTAGAAGGATTGCTGGTGGGACCTTTTTTATGGATGGGTTGAATAAATGCTGCTTTCCACTCTTTTGGTAGTATTTTAGATTTTAAAGACGTGTGGAAAATATGACAAAGAGGCGTTGCTAGACTGGAAGCGCATTTCTTCAAAAGTAGGTTCGGAATGCCATCTGGACCAAAAGAACATGAGTTATTGAGAGATTTTAGCGTTTTCACAACGATCGACGGCGTAAAGGAGACGTCCTCCAAGGAGCTCGGTGATCGAGGATCCAACATGGGATTAACGCCATTGTCGAATGTAAACACGCTTGCAAAATAGTTATTGAAAATGTTGGCAATTTCGGTAGCGTCAGATGTAGAGTTGCCATTTCCCGAATCAATGCTACCAATTCGAGGATGAGTAAATAGCTTACTGCTGACGTACCTGTAAAACGCTCCAATGTTACCCCCCAAGATAAGTTTTCTCTCGGTGGTAACTTGAACTTCCTTAAGAAAACGATTTGGAGCGGCCCCTCACTGTCTCCTCCCCAATGATGTTAATGTCTCCGTCTTTCCCGACACTTTCCTTCCAGCTATTTATTATTTAAATAAACATTTTTTTAGACAAGGTACGACAACACCCTTACCCGTTATCGACCATTTAAAAAAAAAACGGTACGACAGCCATGCTGGGGTGCCACTCAAACCAGAGCCCGGCAATGGCTGCGTGTTTACGATAGCTTTCTAAACTGGAATTTAAAAAAAAAATTTCTTAATAGCATTTATAATCTATAGTAAGTCAAGCTCATATAAATCTAGAATTATCCATTTATTATAGGTATTCACACTAAAAACGGTAATAATTTCTTACGCTGAAGTACATCTTCACCTTATAGATATCTAAAATTAATTTTATTAAAATTAATAAAATCAACCATTACGCTGATGTGATGTAGATCCTACCTACACAGTGATAAAGTTGTTATATAACCAACCACGCAAATTTATTTTCACCAAAATTAAAAACAATTAGGTATTTATAAATGCGTTTTATAAGTTCGCTGATATAAAATCAAAAATTATATATTCTGCTCGATGAAGTTTATTTAATAAGCTTTCAAATATCATCTTTCGGTTGATTTCTGGTCATTTTCGACAAATTGACGTAGTTTTGGAAATCTTTATCAGCTTTCCTGTAGATCAGGTATTTACAACGGCCACACACATCCTGAAACAATGAACACACTTTTATATTTCCGATAGATACACCAATTTATTTTATTTATTTATTTATTTATTTATTTATTTATTTATTTATTTATTTATTTATTTATTTATTTATTTATTTATTTATTTATTTATTTATTTATTTTTTATTTATTTATTTATTTATTTATTTATTTATTTATTTATTTATTTATTTATTTATTTATTTATTTATTTATTTATTTATTTATTTATTTATTTATTTATTTATTTATTTATTTATTTATTTATTTATTTATTTATTTATTTATTTATTTATTTATTTATTTATTTATTTATTTATTTATTTATTTATTTATTTATTTATTTATTTATTTATTTATTTATTTATTTATTTATTTATTTATTTATTTATTTATTTATTTATTTATTTATTTATTTATTTATTTATTTATTTATTTATTTATTTATTTATTTATTTATTTATTTATTTATTTATTTATTTATTTATTTATTTATTTATTTATTTATTTATTTATTTATTTATTTATTTATTTATTTATTTATTTATTTATTTATTTATTTATTTATTTATTTATTTATTTATTTATTTATTTATTTATTTATTTATTTATTTATTTATTTATTTATTTATTTATTTATTTATTTATTTATTTATTTATTTATTTATTTATTTATTTATTTATTTATTTTACCTGAACATCTGATGAATCAAACGCATTAAATGAACCGCTTCGTGCTGTCCAAATAGACAATTTAAAAAATTCAGTTTTAACTATAAATACTCTATATTCAATTAACTTAATGTTAATATAGTAGGTGTGTAGTTTTCTTAGTTACCAACCAGACACAAGTCTTTCATCGGCGAAGACTACCTGCTCGGATTGCTTTACAAGCGTCATTGTTAGACATACCAGCAGAGAGATGGCAGACAGCAACTTCATAATGAAGAGACAAATGATTACGAACAATTTATTTAATAAATTTCCAAAATTATTTCAGTTTAACTGTTATTTTTCCAGCGTACGAGACTTCTATTTATACTTGAAGTTACAACAATAAATTCGGCAGGTCATTGTGGTAATTAAAAAACTAAAGAAAAATCTGTAAATGAGACAAATATTAATGGTCAAGTCGGTCTCCATTTCTATCTCCAGGACATTTCGGAGTTTTTATTTTATACTCTAGTAATTACCTTTGACCCAGAAAAAATGTTTTTTGTTTGTTATTAATAAAACTATAAAAACAATCCTTCGCAAAGTTAAATCTTTAATTTGCGAAAACCTCCAGAAACGGTGAAGATTGCCATTGATTTTGGTTTTTTTCTTGGTCATTATTTATAAAATTACAACATAAGCGTTCGGGACATCCTTTAATTATGTCAACAAAATAGGGGAAAGGGGGTTTGAAGAAGTTTGACAAATGTTGACATATGGGAGCGGGAGTTCAAGATAAATTGACATCAACAATGTATTTTTTACAAATGTTAATAAATCAAAAAATAGAAAAGTAATAATTGCATTGTATGCCAGTAAGTCAATTAGAATCTACCGACCCCCAAAAAAACATTTAAAATACTACACAGTTTACGATAATTGTAAACTGTGTCGTATTTTGATTTATACTTAAAACTTAACTATAAATTAAATAAATAAAACTGATTGACCTAAAATTGTAAGGTAAAACCTTGAGATCCCACACTTTTAAACTATTGTAATTCAGTGATTATTTCGTTAACGGAAATAAAAATTAAAACGATAATTATTAATTTTTGTTAACGAAAACTGAAACGAAAACTAGAATAGAAAGTCAAAACGAAACTGAAATAAAAATAAAGATTAGTTAGTTAGAACAAAATAGAAATAAAAAAAAAGTTTTTCAAAACGAAATAGAAATAGAAATAAAAAATAATTTGTTAAAACGAAATAAAAAAAATTATTAAAATAAAAATAAAAATTAACTGACTAATACAAATTTAATTGAATTTTTGAACTTTTGCTTTTATGGTACTTTCTTTTAACATGCCTTTGCCGCTACGATTGTTTATTCTTTTTCTGTTGTATTCGTGTTTTGGTTTGTCGTTATTTATTGAGTCAGAAATGTCGAAGGCTGGCGTTGGTTTGTCAAAAATATTTGCTGGTCGTAAACGCAAAAGTATAGCTTGGAATTATTTTAAATATGATGTCACTACGAATAAAAGTGTTTGTCAAGCGAAAAAAGATATTAGTAATGTCGATGGTGCTATAAAACTATTAACCAGTGCGGTTTTAAACTGGCCGGTAAAAAAATCAGAAGTGCAGTGATACAAATTTGCTTATATTAGCCACTAATATACCGAACTAGAAACAGTTATCTAGATATATCGACGAAATACTTATATCTAGTGCTGACCATAGCCAAGATTCGATACAGTTTTGGGTTGCTTGACAGTCTATATATCAGCTATTTTCCCTTTTGGCTTTGGACATACTGGCAGCACCTGCTTCACAGGCGTATGTGGAGAGGATTTATTTTAATATGTGGCCTTTGAGCGGAGGGAAAAGACATAGACTGAAAAAAAACTTAGAAATGAGAGTTTTTTTAAATTGAATAAACAATTTTTTAATTGACTTGTGTTTAGTTACATCTGCAAAATAGGGAGGTTGCAAACAAAGCTAAAATTATTACGAATTCAAAACAAAAACGAAACGGTAATAATAATTCCTAATTCAAAACTAAACTGAAATTAAAATTATTGAAAAATTCAAAACTAAAATTAAATGGTAATAATAATTCAAGTTGCAAAACGAAACTGAAACTGAAACTAAATTTATTTCTGAAACTAATTAATCACTGATTGAGTCTTTGAAGTTTGACAACATGCTACCTCGATCGGCAAAGGCATTTAAAATTCTTCCATATGATCTGTACTGTCCTTCCATTCAGTTGTCGTTGTTTGAACGGATCTGCAAAATTTGTCACCTCTATGTTGCTTCACAAGTCATGTTGAAGAAGCATGTTCAACAGCACCGACGATGCTGGCGAGGCTTTGAAGGCTTTGAGGTTAAGGCAAAGTAAAGCGATACCATAGCGTATGAGGTTCATCCAAGACTGGTTAAATTGCTAGCCGAAGGGAAAGTCGATTTTCCGGTCCTTGTCCAACTTATTGCACCTCCGTAGTTGGCGGGCTGGAGTGAGTCGAGCCATAAGAAAACTTAGGGTAGAGTGGGGCAAGAAGCCCAAGTGAGGTAAAACGCCTACGGCGTGTTTAGAGCGCCTGCTATATCTTAATGTTGTATGTTTATGGTTTATGCATTGTCGTCAACGTTCTGTACTGTTTGATGTTAACATCGTCGATTTTGGTTCACGGTAAGTAAAGTTATATCAATTTTTCATTTTTTGCCTTATTTTGACAATATTTGTGAAGTTATAGCTGTGCAGAAAGGCATCGGCAAGACCTCTTAAATGTTACCTAGATGTGTGAGCAATGTTGATACTATATCAATTTTAGCTCACA
Source organism: Erpobdella octoculata (assembly GCA_963978895.1). Taxonomy (NCBI): domain Eukaryota; kingdom Metazoa; phylum Annelida; class Clitellata; order Hirudinida; family Erpobdellidae; genus Erpobdella; species Erpobdella octoculata. The sequence continues at coordinate 45,587,561 of OZ022238.1, read as the reverse complement.
TGATTACATTGGGGCAAAACGCCCAGCCCGCACATGGGGCAAAACGCCCACTGTAGGCGTTTTATCACACCCTTAGATATCCACAACCCACTAATGTAATAAGCCTAATAGGTCCAAGCTAGTTGCAATTTTTCTCTTTTCTTAATATTGTGTCGGGAACGGTTGTATATGCAAAGCGTAACATATAAACAAAAAAATTAAAATTAAAAAACTATGTTTTTTAATTTTGAATATATTATTATGTTAAAATGTCAAAAAATTACACCTACAACTTTCAACAAAAATAACTTTACAAAATTGCACATAGCAAATATAAAAAAATATTCCAGCAAAGATGAACTATTTTTAAAAATATATGGATAAAAAATTAAAAAGCGCAGATATTATTTTTTTATTCAATTTAAAAAAAAGTTCCTAAAAATGGATGCTATAACTTTATTTTATTTTAGCATCAAGCACCTACACATGTAGGTATTAGTTTGAAAACTAATGTTTTTTTTGTAAACGTTTATCACACACATTCTATAAAATGAAATCAAAAATAACACTTAACAATACATTTATATTCTTTTTTTGAATTTTTTATATTAACTTCGCCTTTCTGTTTGTCTGAGTACAAACTCCTTTAACGTTATTAAATCAATGTGAAACTTGGTCCATATCGATCTGAAATTTGTTATTTCTATTTTTATTTATATTAGAATATTGTTTGTGTATTAATTTTATTAAAATTATTGATAATCATATTTTCTTTTCATGATTGCAGATCTGAGGTTTTTGATTTTGATTTATAGTGGAATATTGTTTGTATACCAATTTTATTAGAATTATTGATTATCAGATTTTCTTTTCATCATTGCAGATATCAATTTTACACTAAAAATCTTTTTACAAACTTTTATTTAGGTTAAAATCTCTTTGTGTGTGTGTGGCTTTCTCTGTACACAAATCTTGCAAGTAAAATTTAACCAGCTTTTTGACTAGCTAGGAAGCTGAAAGTTTCAGCATAGCTTTACATTGGATGACAACACATAATTCAATTAAAAAATTAATTTGAACATCTCTCGTATTTCTTAATCTAGTGTATTTGAAATTAAAGTTTGTGTTAAAAAACTCGTTTTTTCCTTTACTTGTTTTCATTTATGTAGTTTTTAAAATAATAGACTTTTATCTTCATGAAAAACAGTTGCATTAAATCGGCATCTTTCAATTTCAAATATATAAAGAATTTTTAAAAACGAAGTTTTTCACGGTTTACTTTTTTAATCCTTTATAATAACTTTGCTTTTTTGTCTGAGTACAAACTCTTTATTAAATTGATGTGAAACTTGGTCCATACCATACCCAGATAGCATAAAACGTACGGACCGGAGATGGTTATCATGTCTATAGACGCGTGAGGACCAAATTTTAATTTTGAGATGGTCAATCACAAAAATATTTTTTTTAAATTCTTTATACAATTTATATAAAATGAAAACGTTGGGCGCTTATACAACATAAAAACATTTGTAAAACAAACATTCACATGTAAATATCCAAATAAGGATGGATGGTTTTGTTAGCAAATTCTGGGAACAAAAAGTCATGTCTTGTTAATTATTGAGTTTGCACCTGTTTATTTGTCTAAAGTATTGGAAATTTTCTTCTCAAGTAAAAGCAGTAAAAGTTAATTAAGCATTTTCATGCAAATAACATCACAATTGGCATTTTGTTTAGAACATTTAAATGATGTTTTCAGTTTCTACAAAACTCTGCTCAACAACCTTGTTATTCACGTTGGCCGATGATGACTGCTCTTTTGACTGCATTGAAAACAAACTTTTAACATTATTCTGTACTAAAGTTATTTTCAAAACATTATGAAAAACTGATAATTAGTGGACAAGAGCTACACAACTTCGCTCAGCAGCCAGACGGCATGGCCGTATTTTCGCCAATGTCCAACAATAAAAGATAATAACAATATATATTATAATGGCGACATAAAATTATTTATTGCATTTATTTTTCACATATAAAAAGTATATTTTGGTGCTTGTCAATAACGTTTGCACGATGATTTTGATCAGTTAGCCGGCTCAATAAAAAACAAATAAAGATTTTAAAAATTGTGTTTATCTGTATTCTCTAAAAATGCGTTTAGGCAAACTTTTAAAAAACACTCGGCTTGTAAAAATCCGATCAAAACGAAAACACAAAAAATGATAAATATTACCAGTTTGTGATTTATATATTAAATCAATATTAATGGAATTTTTAGAACTTCAACGATCCTAAACTGGCTTTTCTTAAAATAGATTTTCTAAAAGTAGATGATTTTAAAATAGCCAAACCTGTTTGTTTTATTGTTTATTGATTGAACTTAATGATTTCATCATCAAAAATAATCACTGCTGATACAAAAATAAACATTTATTTATAATGATAATAAATTTCTTCTCGCAGCAACAGCGGCTCCAATTGCAAGTATTTCTTCTGGATCATATTTTTGGTTTGGGGCTCGTCCAAATATTTCTTCAACCATATCCTTGACCTTGTAAAAAGTACAGCTTAGTTAAAAATAAGTTTTCCGTATATTTTAGTTGTATCAAACAATTGCTTATAACAAATTTCCGCATATCACAACACCAAACTCGATTTCATTGTATCTTTAAAACAGCTTGATTCACCTTTGGCATCTTTGTTATTCCACCAACTAACACAACTTCATCAATGTCCTTTTTGGTAATTTTGGCTAATTTAGTGGCTTTTTTATGCTCTCTTCGCACAAAGAAATTGTCCTCTTAAGCAAATCATCAACAAGGTTTTCAAATTCTTTTCTTGTCAGCTCCACTTCTAGATTTGACTTGTTAACACAATGACATAGTTTTGTTTTTATTTTAGTATCTTTGGATAGCTGTACTTTTGTTTTCTCAAAACCAATACACTCACAATCTTTTTCTTCTTCAAAATCAATACACTCACAATCTTTTTCTTCCTCAAAATCAATATACTCAAAATCTAAGCCAGTCTGTAAATATAAACGTTAACAGTTTTTATTAGAAACATTCAATACTTAGTTACTTTAATTAACATTAATATATATTATTTCTTCTGATTACAATAGAATAAAGTAAATATACAAAACTAGCAGTGCCCGTAGCGGCTTCGCTGGCATGAAATTAGAGAATTTGAACCGTGCATACATAGTAGAGTACTGCACGGATCAATTTTTTAGGTCTCGGCTCGGCCCGTCGACAACTTGGCCCAGCCCGTTTCAAAAACCGAAATTCCTGGCCCGGCACGGCCCGTTTAATATGGGCCCGGCCCGTTTTTACAGGCCTAGAAGTTCTATATACTTGATGAAAAACTTCGGCCGTCCCACCTTGACTTCAGGTTTTGCCCGGCACGTCTGAACACCCTAAAATCACTAAAATGTCTATATACTTGGTTTAAAAATCTCGGACCGTCCCACTTTGATTTAAGGTTTGGGCAGGGCCGTATAAAGACCCTAAAATAACGGCTTGGCCCGTCCGTCCGGTGATAAACTGAACTCATCTACTTTTAACCGGCACAAAACCTCAAAATACTAATTTTCACGTCTGTAGCACTTGCAGTTTTTGAGTAGCAGTTATTTTAAAATCAAATAACCCTTTTTCCACTTCACATTTGAGGTCCTGGAAACCAAATTTTCAAAAAATGGTGAAACACGTATATCATTATGTTTAGAGTAAAAACTAAATACTAATTTTACTTTTGTAGCATCTACAGTTTTTGAGTAGCAGTTACTTTAAAAACCAAGTAACCTTATTTTCCACCCCACATTTGAGGTCCTCGAAACCAAATATAAAAAAATGGTAAAACACGTATATCTTTATTTTTTTTTATCTAAATACTAATTTTTACATCAGTGGTATTTACAACAGTTTTTGAGTAGCAGTTACTTTAAAAACAAATAACCCTATTTTCCACACCACATTTGAAGTCCTGGAAGCCAAATTTTCATAAAATGGTAAAACACGTATATCATTATTTCTGGGGTAGAAACCAAATACTAATTTTTACTCCTGTAGCATCTACAGTTTTCGAGTATCAGTTACATTAAAAACCAAATAACCTTATTTTCCACCCCACATTTGAGGTGCTGAAAACCAAATTTTAAAAAAATGGTAAAACACCTATATCTTTATTTTTAGAATAGAAACTAAATACTAATTTTTACATCTGTGGTAAAAATTTGAGTGGCAGTTACTTAAAAAAACAAATAACCCTATTTTCCACCCCACATTTGAGGTCCTGAAAACCAAATTTTCAAAAAATGCTAAAACACGTATTTGATTATTTTTGGAGTGGAATCTAAGTACTAATTTTTACTTCTGTAGCCTTCACAGTTTTTGAGTAGCAGCTACTTTAAAAACCAAATAACCCAATTTTCCAACCTACATTTGAGGTCCGGGAAACCGAATTTTCAAAAAATGGTGAAACACGTATATTTTTATTTTTCAAGAAAAATCCATATACCAAATTTCAAAATCTCCTCATTTTTGGTTTTCGAGATATACATTGTTTTAGAAAAAAGTTTGTTTTCCAGTTTCTTCCCCTCAGGAGCAAAATTTTCAAATTCCTTTCTTAGTGGATGCTTACGCAATAAAAGTAATATAAGTTCTAAATTTCACGTTCCTAGGATGAGGCGTTTGAGCTCGGCGTTGATTATCAGTCAGTCATCAGTCAGTCAGTCAGTCAGTCAGGACATGTTCTTTTATATATATAGATAACTTGTTTTTATAAGACGTTAATTAATATCAAGACTAACCCAAAAAAACATGAAATTATTTACTGCATTAGCAATAAACCAGCCTGTTCTCTGAATTTTCGCTTGAAAAGGTTTTTGATACGATCGTCGAAAAGTTTTCCATTGAGTAACAAGTCGCCAGTTGAATAAACATTCATATGCCCATTTTTGGATTTAATTATGGACGCCTCAAATTTTCCACCACCAAAATCGTAAATAGCAGTGCTAAAAAATGAAACAACCATATTCTTGTATCAAACCTTTGTAAAAAAATTAAAACTTGTAAATAAAAGACCACAGCTTGTAACTAACATTTTATTATCGGAAGTAGATTTGTGTGATTCCATTGCAAGTGCAGCAGCAATTGGTTCTCTGATCACATCAATTCGTTCAAATCCAGCAAGTTTGCCAGCTTTTTTGAGTTGCTATTTATTTCAATAACAATTTTATTTAAATTGTTAATATAATATATAACAAAACATATTTTAGTAAAGGGAGATGGTACCTTATAATCAGAGCTATAACTTGGAACAGTAACGACAGCATAATTAACTTTATCTTTAAAGTCCTCATCTGTTGATGAATACAATTGAATTTTTTATAGTTTTTACATTCACTTTTTTAGTGAATCAATTAATAATAGTATTAACCAGCTGAAATTTTTATTTGTTTTAAAAGAGCTGCTGCAATTTCATATGGTTGATAAATTCCAATGTCTGGAATTTTGACTACAGGTATATCATTTTCTCCTTCTACAATAGTGATATAATCCTCTTGCCTTTTTTATCAAAAAAAAATAACTAATAAATTTCTAACATAATATAGTTTTAAAGTTTACACTACTGTAACTGTCTGTTTTAGTTTCAGAATAACCTTTAATTATAAATATTAAATCGACAATTTGATCAGAATTAACTAACCTGAATTCCTGAGGGTCAATATCACTAAATTTACGAAACAATAATTTCTTTACATCCCATACAACTCCAGCAATATTTCTATTTGTATGTTGTATATATATATATTTATATTCATATTCATTATCATATTCATATAATATGTTATAATCGTATATGTAATCATCGTATATGGTCACATTTGAAAGGATTTTCTTTTGCTTTCCAAGAAAATTTTTTTTATTGAATTCCGAAATTGTATTACCGGCGTTGTGACTACTAGCTGCACAAGTTTTTGTTGTCCCAAGATCAATCCCAACAGCAGAGCTAAAATAACAAATGAGCTCGTCATCTTATATCTGTATTCAATCTCACGAAACAAAAACATACCTTGGTGGTTTACAATTGGAGTAGATATAACTCACCGGTTCTTCCTGAAAACGATTTATAATATATCTTTAAAAAATTAACTCATAAAAATTGAATTTTTTACATATTTAATTATTGAAATGTTTAAAAGAATTTGGGTCTAAATCCTCTATATTAATGTCATCGTGTTTGTTTGCTTAGCCATACATGGAACTCCGCTTCGCTAATTGCGAGCCAGTCAAACTTTGATCCACGACAGGAAGTACTTATGTGCTTTAAAACACTTGGTGTAAAGGTCTATAAACTATTATAAAAAAAATTTAGCCATACTTTGGGACCATTTAAATAAAAATCGCATTTATTTTTAAATAAAATAAAACTGATGGTTTATTTCTTTACAGGCAATTTATTTAAAAAAATTAATTTTTATATAATTGTATTCTATATCTCATTAAAATTTTGTTTAATCGATCTGAAATTTGAAAAAAATGGAAATCCTTGACCTCAAATAAATCCATCAAATTTCAATTTATTGAATAATGGGAAATTGGGTTTTTAAGCGTTAGAGTCCAAGCATATGACTCAAGCAAACAGGGTAAAATTAATATAAAGAATTTAACAAGTGAAACGTAAACTTTTTTAGAATACTTCATAATTTTGTAAAGTGTCGGCTACTAGTTGTATGCAAATTTTTTACTCATTGAATTTTTAAAAAAAAAATTCTTTACACTTCGTGTCTTTAACGTTGACAACAGTAATTTATTGAAACACTAAAATCAAAGAATGGTTATATCTAAATTCTTTTTCTAGATCGAAAACGCTCCAGTTTCGGTTGAAAAACCCCCATTATTATTTTTTCTTTTTTACAATGTTTAACGTGGCGTTAGTCGTTAGACTTCTAGGCCACGAAGAAAGGGTTCTTTGCAGAGGGAGCTATGCGAGTGAACTCCTTGCTTAGAGATAATGACGATAAACACCATTATGTCTACAGTTTCTGGAGATAATGACGCTCGTCTCCGATTTGCTATATGACCAGCAGTCCAAAAAGCAGATTAGGAAGGTATCGAGGTTGCTGGTATGCACAGATATTTGTGCGCTAGGATTGTCATTTACTCTCCAGAATTGAAGAATATCCGCATCCATCGATAAAGGCGTTTTTGCGAGATATGTTTTCAACACCAGAATCAAAAATAACTACCATTAAATGCCTACACTTTTTGCTATTGCTATTTTCAGGACAGTTTAGTGTACAGTTTTTCTCACCGTGATGGTCATTATATTTACATATCACTAGCTAATAGATGTTTATAATTTTTTTAGGCGTTTAAATTACTTTTATTAAAAAGATAGAATCTTTCGCTGTAATGACTTTGCGCATCGGCGCCCGAACCGGGGGCCAGGGAGCCAGTGGCCCTCCCACTTTCATAAGTGGGGGGCCAAAGATCCTCTTGCGCCCCCCCCCCACTTTTTGTCAAATACCAATATTATTTTATAACAAGAGACTTGTTGATAGTCTGCCATTTGTTGATGTGTTCAGTAAAAATGAAACTGTATTGTTACAAGTAGACAAATTATTAACAAATAAAGGAAAAAACGAGTTTTTAACACAAACTCTAAATTTAAATACACTCGATTTAGAAAGACAAAAGATTGAATTATATATTGTCATCCAATATAAAGCTATGCTGAAAGTTTCAGCTTCTTAGCTAGTCAAAAAGCTGGATAAATGTTACTTGCAAGATTTGTGTACAGAGAAAGCCACACACACACACAATCAAACAGAGATTTTAACCTAAATAAAAGTTTGTAAAAATGTATTTCGTTTTTCTGATGTCAAATGCAACATCAAAAGGAAGTTATTCGGCATTGCATCAAATTAAAACCTATTTGCAGTCAACAATGTCCCAAACTAGATTAAGCCATGTTATGTTTTTAACTGTACATAAAGAAAAACAGACAATCTAAACTTGTAAATCTTTTTTATGCTGAATGACACAGGAAGTAATTGTTTTGTTAAATGGTAGTTAACGTTGCAATTTGTAGTTAACTTTTGTAAATGGTAGCTACTTTGGACTTTGGTAAAGTAGTAATTTTTTAACCCAAAGACATTTTTTTATTCATATAGACTGTCATTCAATTTTTTTATTTTTTATTTTATAAATTTTTTTATTTTGTTTAAAACTAATGATTTAAGATATAGATGCATTTCATGATATTTTTTTTAAATTGCTTACGGACATTTGTAGACTCCAAAACTTTTTTTGCCCCCCCCCCCCACTTTCAAAACGATTTCGGTGCCCTGATTTTGCGTATCCCTTTTTTACCCTCTAATAGCGGTAGAAGAATAGTAGCGAATGAACGGTGAAAAGTAGATTTTTATTTGACATTAATTTTTATCTCATTAAAAGAGCCCATCATCAAAAACTGTTTAATGTGTTTTATCAAACAAATTATTATCCAGCTTCAATATCTTGCAGTGTTTTCTTTTGAACCGAAAATTCAGCAAAAATGTTTATTCAAATCTACGGTCTTTTTTCAGAGATTTAAAATTTTATTTAATAATTCTATTTTTTTTACCACCGTAGCACCACGTGTCTGCAGCCACTTTTAGATAAGCAAATTAGCGTCTATTTTAACTTTATATGCTATGCAATGCTCAATCGAGATATCTATAGATTAGTGACGAAAACGTCGGCGTTTATATACAAAAAGGAAAAATACAAAAATCAATTAAAGAGAATATTTGGTCAATTTTTTATAATTTTAAAATAAATGTCTCTAATGAATAAAAATAACTGGCGGTTTTTATGCTCCTGGTTTTGGTTAGCTAAAAACACTCACTATTAACCAAGAGAATCAAAAAACAAAGTTTTTTAAAAACACACTGTTATATAATCGATTGTGTAGGCCACATTCTGTTACATAAACAACGAGTATATTAGCATAGACAATAAATAGTTCGACAAAAATATCTCAAATATTTATTTAATTAAATTTTGTCCAATCGATCCGAAAATTTGATAAAATGCATTGTTAATCAGTTCGGAAGTATGTTTAAAATTTTTAGTCTCTAGATCATCGGCAAGTTAGTTTAAATTCGATTGCAAATTTTGACTACAGACAGAGAAGTCAAGTTAAGTAAAAGTGTGTAAAAACTAAAAAATGTTTTAAAGTAAAACCAAACAAATTCAATGTTACTGCTGCTCAAACGTTTAAAATTCAAAATATGTGTAGATATATGTTAATAAAATGTGGGCAAAACTGTAAAAGTAAAAGAGTGTAAAAATTTCGGGCCTAAAAATTGGTTTGGTAAAGTAAGACTACTGCCCGGGCCTTGATTTTCAGGTTTTCAAATGGCAAAATTGTTTGGAAAATATAAAATTTAGGTTTGTTTAACCAGTCGGGCTAAAAGTTTTGGCCTATGAAAATTGTTCCGAGCGGTACTTTAGTTTTCAACGTGACAAGCCCTGCAATTCCGACGCAAATTATATCAACTAACTGCTGTCTCGTCTTAAAAAAATAAGTCAACCAAATTTTTATGACTAATTGAAGCATTTGAAACTAACAGAAAAACGGAAACTTAACCACCTATAGTGAAACTAAAGGTCTTGTTATGTGATCTGACCGCTCGCTCAATGGCAGTGTAAAATCTATTCAGCGGATTTAGTATTCAATTAAAATAAAAAACAACAAGTTATGAAACTAACATTTAGGTCGTACTTTGTCGACCAGCTGATTGATCGACTCAAGGAACATGCCTGTTTCCTCAAAAGTTGAGACAGCTTAGTACTGCACAACATAACTAGACTCAATGTTATGTGTTAATGAATATTAAGCCTAATAACTGCAAATGACCAACGATAAATCAGTTTGAATAACATATATAACTAATACAATGAATCATATGTATACGAATATTGATTTATATATTTATTTATTTATTTATTTATTTATTTATTTATTTATTTATTTATTTATTTATTTATTTATTTATTTATTTATTTATTTATTTATTTATTTATTTATTTATTTATTTATTTATTTATTTATTTATTTATTTATTTATTTATTTATTTATTTATTTATTTATTTATTTATTTATTTATTTATTTATTTATTTATTTATTTATTTATTTATTTATTTATTTATTTATTTATTTATTTATTTATTTATTTATTTATTTATTTATTTATTTATTTATTTATTTATTTATTTATTTATTTATTTATTTATTTATTTATTTATTTATTTATTTATTTATTTATTTATTTATTTATTTATTTATTTATTTATTTATTTATTTATTTATTTATTTATTTATTTATTTATTTATTTATTTATTTATTTATTTATTTATTTATTTATTTATTTATTTATTTATTTATTTATTTATTTATTTATTTATTTATTTATTTATTTATTTATTTATTTATTTATTTATTTATTTATTTATTTATTTATTTATTTATTTATTTATTTATTTATTTATTTATTTATTTATTTATTTATTTATTTATTTATTTATTTATTTATTTATTTATTTATTTATTTATTTATTTATTTATTTATTTATTTATTTATTTATTTATTTATTTATTTATTTATTTATTTATTTATTTATTTATTTATTTATGTTATATATATATATATATATATATGTGTATGTATGTGTTTGTATGTATATATATATATGTATATATATGTGATATATATATATATGTATATATATATATGTATGTGTATATAAATTAATATCAATAACCTATTTCCCTGAAGGGAAGGTCCCGGGTACAAAGGATATAAATTAGTTAATGTTTTACTTGCTAGTTATAATAATTCTAAATCCAGTTACATTCTGTAAATCAATACTTGATTTCTAAACAAATAAACATCACAACAATTTATTTATTTATTTATTTATTTATTTATTTATTTATTTATTTATTTATTTATTTATTTATTTATTTATTTATTTATTTATTTATTTATTTATTTATTTATTTATTTATTCATTCATTCATTCATTCATTCATTCATTCATTCATTCATTCATTCATTCATTCATTCATTCATTCATTCATTCATTCATTCATTCATTCATTCATTCATTCATTCATTCATTCATTCATTCATTCATTCATTCATTCATTCATTCATTCATTCATTCATTCATTCATTCATTCATTCATTCATTCATTCATTCATTCATTCATTCATTCATTCATTCATTCATTCATTCATTCATTCATTCATTCATTCATTCATTCATTCATTCATTCATTCATTCATTCATTCATTCATTCATTCATTCATTCATTCATTCATTCATTCATTCATTCATTCATTCATTCATTCATTCATTCATTCATTCATTCATTCATTCATTCATTCATTCATTCATTCATTCATTCATTCATTCATTCATTCATTCATTCATTCATTTATTTATTTATTTATTTATTTATTTTACCTGAACATCCGATGAATCAAACGCATTAAATGAACCGCTTCGTGCTGTCCAAATAGACAATTTAAAAAATTCAGTTTTAATTATAAATACTCTATATTCAATTAACTTAATGATAATATAGTAGGTGTGTAGTTTTCTTAGTTACCAACCAGACACAAGTCTTTCATCGGCGAAGACTACCTGCTCGGATTGCTTTACAAGCGTCATTGTTAGACATACCAGCAGACAGATGGCAGACAGCAACTTCATAATGAAGAGACAAATGATTACGAACAATTTATTTAATAAATTTGCAAAATTATTTCAGTTTAACTGTTATTTTTCAGCGTACGAGACTTCTATTGATACTTGAAGTTACAAAAAGAAAACCACAAAATTATTTAACTCTAAGAAATAGTTTTATTATCAAATACAAAATGATCTCCATAAAAATAATCTATAAAATGTTTTTTTATTAATGGCTTCATCTAACGTATGCTCCCATATATCAACATTGTTTAAAAGTCCACACACCATAACAGCTTTTCAAAAGTACTATGAACAGCCCCCAGTGACTAATCTAGGCATCTTTAAAAATTTCCCCACCTAAAATTGTAATTCCCCCCCTACAAAAATGTCCAGAAAAATAAAATAATTTAGCTATAAAATATAGCTATGAGACTCAGTATATTATTATATTATGTATTTATCAGGTGAAGAATAAAGTTATATATGAATTAATGATGAATTATAATTCATTTTATAATTCATAATAATTTTAAACATGTTAATCTTCTGATTACAAACCAACCCACCAATAGTTAAAAATGTGTGGCACCGGAGGCGCTACAGAGATAATTTAGTTTTTGAAATAGCTTATGCAACTTCTCGTAATATAATCTCTTTAATGTGTTTATTTCCGGACCTAGTAGTAGATTGTACAAACACAATAGTTTTTACTATATTTTTTTTGCTGATCAATGTACAAATTACTAAACAGACATGAATAACTGAAGATTATTAGTGAATGACTAAAACTTGTCTACTGTCATAGCTTAAATTCCAATAATTATTTCATTACAGTGTCTTAGAAAACACATTTTCAAAACAGGATATATTTCATCACAAAATCTCTAAAAATTACCTACAAGCATATAAAAGACCAAAAAAAATTTTTGCCTGCGGCCAGTGTTGGGTAAAATACTGTTCAAATGTAATTTAAATACAAAATACAATTACTTTGTAAAAAGTATTTCAAATACAAAATAAAAAAGCTTTTTGAAATATTTCAAATATAAAATACAGATTGCACTAAAGTATTTTAGTGCAAAATACTAAAATACTTTTTATAACACTTGATGCTGATACATCAGCATCATCAAGGGAAAATGTCACTTACAGCTGACCATATGAGAAGCGAGGGTGTCTGGCGCCCGGTGGAAAGGTATAAAAAATGCGCCCCATCTTCCACTGTCACCCCAATTGGAGGATCAAAACCGAGGAAACCGAAGGTGCCCGAACTATATCCGGAGCTCGGTGATTCCCTTCCCCCAGAAAATGTTTGACATAACTTGTGTGGAATAGTGCAAAAATACAATTTGTTAATTTTACATGTTCAAAAATGACTAAACTTTGGTAAAGCTATTGTGTTCTTTTTGTTATTGGCGCCCCAAAGCCTGGCGCCCGGGGGAAGATGTCCCTACCTGTCCCCCTTCGATACGCCACTGCACACGGACACTCGTTTTGCGCCACATAAACAAGTCACTAAACACTCAAACATACATACCGTCTAAATTGTCTAATTGAGAGATACTGACGTTAATCAAACCACACACATGCTCCTCAACCGCAAAGAATTCTATCAAAAGACAGAGAGAACTGATGGCAATTATTGCGCATGGAGAGATGTTAAGCGCAGAATAGTTAGATGAAGATGTTGTTGACTTGTCGTGTGTATCGATTCCACAAGAAATTGATCAATAAACCATTATGCTCATTATAACAATTGAGGAACATTTGAATTCCCCATGGGAAAATGTTAGAAGCTAGAGTATAAATTCTCAATTTGTTCATGAAGTTCAAGTGCTGTTAGGGACCATTTAAAATCTTTTACGCAAGTCTAAAAAACTGTATTAAAAATAGTAGAACTTTTAATATCTACGTACGATACTATTTTTAGTATAAAAGCCAGCCGTATAAAATATTGTTATTTATTTTGTTTTTTTTTTTTGTTTGTGGGGGTAAAATTTGTTTGACATAATTTTTTTTTTGGGGGCATCCATTTATTATGTCAACGAAATAGGGGAGGGGTTTGAAGAAGTTTGACAATTGTTGACAAGGGGGGGAATTCAAGATAAATTGACGTCAACAATTTATTTTTTACAAGAATTAGTAAATCAAAAAATAAAAAAGTTATAAATGCATTGTATGCCAGTCAGTCAATTAGAATCTACCTACCCCCAAAAAAATTCGAATTACGGCACAGTTTACAATAATTATAAACTGTGCGTATTTTGATTTCTACTTAAAACATAACTGTAAATTAAATAAATAAAACTGATTGACCTAAAATTGTAAGGTTAAACCGTAAGATCCCACACGTTTAAACTATTGTATTCAGTCTTTGAAGTTTGACAACATGCTACCTCGATCGGCAAAGGCATTCAAAATTCCTCCATATGATCTGTACTGTCCTTCCATTCAGTTGTCGTTGTTTGAACGGACCTGCAAAATTTGTTACCTCTATGTTGCGTCACAAGTCATGTTGAAAAAGCATGTTCGACAGCACCGACAATGCAAATATGAGCTTGGGGCTAGGCAATTACCACATGCTCCTCAACCGCAAAGATTTCGACCAAAGCGAGTTGCTGCCAAAAGACAGAGAGAACTGATGGCAATAATTGCGCAAGGAGAGTTGTTAAATTAAGCGCAGAATGGTTAGATGAAGATGATTTTGGCTTGTCGTGTGTATCGACTCCACAAGAAATTGATCAATCAACCACTATGCCCATTATAAGAATTGGGGAACATCTGAATTCCCCGTGGGAAGATGTTAGAAGCTAGAATATAAACTCTCAATTTGTTCATGAAGTTTAAGTGTTGATAGTCAATTTGAAATCAGTTACGCAGGACTAAAAATCTGTAATAAAAACTTATTTGTAGAACTTCTAATATCTACATAGGTACAAGTCTATTTTTAGCATAAAAGCCAGCCGTGTAAGATATTGTTAGTTATATTGTTGTTTATTTTTTTTTTGGGGTAGGGGAATTTGTTTGACATAATTTTGTTAGGGAGTGACTGAAAGTTTGACAATTTTTGACAAGGGGGAGGGGTGTAACGGTTTGCCTAAAAATTGTTGACATAATTAATGGACGTCCCCCCACCCCCTACCCAAAAAAGTCATCTAAATTGGAAAAATTGCAGGACCCTCTGATTTGGCCTGGAGGGCTTGCGCTTCCCCTTGCCCCCCCCCCCTAGTTGCGCCTCTTCCTGAAATCCTGAAATAGGCATTTTCCCTTGCCCGATTCACATTGTCTGGCAGGTTGGAATAAGTACAAGAAAGTAAACTTATAATTTTTATTAATATTAAAAACTTTAATATTTAAAATATTCATTGTTTTTCTAAACTTTTCATTTGCTCCAAATATTTTTGTCAATCAAACGAACTTGATGTTTTTGGAGCAGCTACTTTTTTCAGTGTTTACGAAGTTTAGCTGTGTGACCTTCGGATCGCTACCGCTGATATGGCTATCGTTACTTTGTACAATCGTTTGTTCAAAAGAACGTCAACGTTTGCTTTGACCTGCATTTGTGGGGCATACATCTTTGAAAGGTTTTTCGACCAAGGCGTGGACTATCTTTTCGAGAGAATAAATCAGGGTGTTAGTAACTAAGTTACTATAAACTCTATAAAGTATAATTAATAATTACAATAACTTACCTTACCACTACTTACTAACTTACTTTTACTACTATGCCTAACTAACTAGGCTATTGCTATTTGCTATTCGCTATAACTATAGCGATAAATTGATAAATCTATTATTGTTTTTAAAGTATTTAATTTAAAGCGCTCATTGTCGATAGCACAAATACTAAAAAAAATAGTGACTGCAAAATGGCAAGATTTGCAAGGAGGTTTAAAAACTAAATAAAATTTTAAGTTTACTATTTTCTATAAATATTTTAATTAGAAATTAAGATAACTAAAGATAGTGTTTTGAAATTACATAATAGTTGTCATTTCAACTGCATTTAAGAACAAAAATACTTAGAAAAAACAGTCTGCTACTGCTCCAAGCCACTACTTTGGAGTCCATATTGTAATCCGAGGTGTGTTAAAACATCACATCGAATTGTGTTTCCTAGTTATACCAGGGGCTATCCGGTGATTTAACATCTGAGCCGGGAAAACAAGCAATAAAAACTGAACTGTAGGATACTGACATTGATCTCATTAAGTCTCAGTTAGAATGCTCAGTCACATATTGGTGTATGCCGATAGAGCGCTATAAAATAGTATATTACATTGATATAGCGATTATAGCATTAGAAAATATTATATTATGATACGATCTGATGTTAAATATTTCATATCAGTAATTATTATTGTGTATTTCTGAATAAATTTTGTATTAATTTACTTTTAGCAAGTTTCTTATATTAAACTAAGTGGTGTGTTGAAAAACATTTTCTTAGTCTTAAACTTGGTCTTGAAGTAAAATTCGTGACCTCGAACTTGGTCTTGCAAAAAAGTCTTGACCACATCTCTGGCTGGGGTAATTGCATGGCCAGGGTTTTGTTTTCATTCAAGTGCTTTTTGGTCAACAGTGATTTGAAAATGTAATTTCCAACTTCAATTTTTTTTTGTATATCACACTACCAACAGCACTAAATTATTATATCATACTCTTTCTTTGAACCAATTTAATTTGTACTAATGAAAACAATTTTATATTGCTTATTTGTATTATTTATAAATGAACACTACAAAACTATAGAATTTAGTTTCCGTTACTAAGTACCCATATGACTATGTTATCTATGACTTAGTGCCTCTGTCTGTAGTTGTTTGACTATTTTTAAATCAGTTGAATAAAATTGACTACAATTGGAAGTATACTAATATTTTTAGTTTATTAAAGTTTTATGTTCTGCTAATCAACAGAAACTCTACAAGCACATCAAACCGGCAGAAGATTGAAGATCGATTAATCTCTTGAATGAAGAACGCCGTTCTCTCTCCTGTTGTGTCATGTGACTCTATGACGTTTATTATTATTATTATATGTTGAATATGTTAGGTAAAAAATATTCTGATTAAAAACAAGCCTTCAGCGTTATTATGTCTGTTATTTATAATATTCTTAAAAAAAATTATTGGAATGTCAACTAATCTCGCATAATCTGCGTTAGAGACTGTTTTAAAAGATTAATATAAAGCTAGTTCAAGACGTGGCTGTGGCAAGTTGATTTATGATGTAAAAACAAATTTCTGGACTGTATAGGTTGAGCCATTAACTTGTGATGTCTTTTAAATCGGAACCTTTATAAAAGCAAAATTTGTTATCCGGGAGTCGGCTGGATGTGTTCTGGCGAACAATTCTGACATGAGCTCGTTTTTAACACGTATCCAAGTTGCATTAAAACATTTTATTAGTTGGACCATTTATTTTGTGCTTAAGTTTTGACAACCACGATGCTTTGCTCGAAGATGATAGAGACGTCGATGAACGTTCCAGGGCACTGGAGCGGGATATCATGGAAGTCGTATCGATGTATTTGTTAATGTAACCCAGTTCAATGACCTGTCTGTACTGGTTCGGAACGTCGAGTAAGGCATTCAGAGCCAGGGCAACGTCTGGGTGTTTCACCTTATTTGTTGTTTTATGGTAATCAACGAATCGAAAGTTAGTAAACTGTCTTTGGTCTCCATTTTTCATTTCTAAATATTGCAATTGCTCCCACGGCCCGTCTCCGACTCCTATGGCAATGATGCTCAGCGGATGGTGCGATGCTGCTGTTAATGTTTCCTCCACAATTTGTGCCTCTTCGTCGGCTAATTGACCGTCGGTGACTATGACGAGAATGTGAAATCTGTTTGGCGAGGCGGAAAGGACGTCCAATGCTTCGTTGATGATCGGCACAAAACTCGTCGGACCCCCATAGTAGACGGTCTGGCAGATTTGATTGTAAGATTCGAGCACGTCATTGAAAGTATGACATGAACCTGATTTTTTTAGAGAGAACACAGCGTTATTTCTAGTTTCAAAATCTCCAAAGCCATAAGCTCGTATTCTTCCATCCTCATTAAATGATGATAATGTCTGACCAAGAGTCCAAATAACTTTCTGGTAAGGATTGTAAACTTTACTTCCAGATGTTTTGTGAAGGCATCCTTGACCGAAATTTCTCTTGCCCTGCCATTCGTTGCTGGCTGTAAAGTCTATACCGAAAATTAAGCAGCATTCTTCAACACAAGTTGATCTGAGAGCAGCACTTACATCATCGAGGGTAGAAAATTTCTCAATCGTGGAAATATCATCTTGGTGGTCATCGACTGAACTAAAGCTACTCAACAGGCTGCTGACGCTGAATCGTTGTTCAAAGGCTTTGTTGGGCGATGGTTGTTTTAAGCATACACTTTCTTTCTTGGTTACTTCCTTATCATCATTTTCTTCGTAAAAGTAGTATAAAACCATGCCCGTGATTACCGCCAAAACGTATAAGACAAAATTCCACATTGTGCCATACGGAAATCTTTTGTGTTTGTGATTACATTTGCACTATCGACGTGTGAATACTATTTAAAAAACCGTAAACTTCGGATTTGCGCATATTTTGATGCCTATGCCATGGAATTCTTGATACACAAGAACGGCCTTGTAGCACGGCGCGGATGCATGCATAATCAATCGATCCGAGAGAAACGCTTTTCATTTATAAGATGAGGTGATTTAATAATTTGTAGGTTTCTTTTCATTCAATCATAAATTTTAAGGACTGTTTTACTTTGTCTATAGGGGAACTGCAACAAAGTAATAAATCTGGTGTGGTGCTTTTTAATAAGACGGGCCAGAATAAGCTGGAAGTTGCTTCTAGTTGTATAAAAAAAGACGAAATAACCTTTAAGAGAAGTTTTAATATGAGAGCCTCTAAATTAATGATTAATTTGATTCATTCAATTGAGGATTTTCGAGATTTCAACAAAAAGTGCCCGTCGCTTTTTTACCAGGAAGAGATTTTCCATAAATCGTAATTGTCATCTGTAAGTCTTGAAATGACGTCATTTTACCGTATCTTAAACTGTTTATATTAATTGGTGCTACGA
The DNA here is from genome assembly GCA_963978895.1 of Erpobdella octoculata. NCBI lineage: Eukaryota > Metazoa > Annelida > Clitellata > Hirudinida > Erpobdellidae > Erpobdella > Erpobdella octoculata. The sequence continues at coordinate 45,568,741 of OZ022238.1, read as the reverse complement.
AAGCCGAGCCGGTAGAGCTTTTGGTTCAAATGATTCGCCGTTATCGGGAATTTTAGGTAAGGGGTCAGCCGGTAAATCGTTTCTCCGTAAGAAGGCATGTGAAAGAACAGCGCCGCCGAGTATGCTGTAGGCCAGGGGGCGATCTAAAAATATATCGATGACAACTTATGAATTTTTACCTTTTTTGCTCCTAGTGAGTGTTAAAGACAACCCTTGAATTTAAAGCAATTATTGTATGAATCTTAAAACAAAAGTAAACGATTGCAGTTGCGTCCATTTACTTACGCTTAAAAAACTATAAATCCAAATTATGGAAAATTTACTTTGTTTCTGTGGAATCAAAAATCTCCACATTTTCTCGGCCCCACTCTCCTCCAGAAAGTGCACGACCTCATAAAAAGACGCCCTTTGAACTGCCGTCCGGGTGCCACAAAATTAACTTATAATTGATGGCGAAGGTCAATTATTTCGTATCTAAAAATGCTAACCAAGTTGTCGATTTGCATGATTAGAGGCAACAAAAATTCAACTAATCTTAAACTAAAAAAAACTCAAGATAATAGAATTACCCCACACCACCACACTCAAAATTATCAATCGTAACTGATGCAGAAACCACTAAAATCAACTGAAAACAACAAACCATCACAAACAACAAAACAAAATTGAATATTACTTAAAAAGATCACCCCCGAAACTGAAAGAAATAGAGTGTGGAATGCTTTGCACACAAAGTATAGACAACTTATATTTCACATTCAAGTGTTTTTAACACACAATGCATGCATGTGGCATTATCATATTGCATCTTCATAATTCGTCTCTACGTTTAGGCACTTCCACAAGCGACTGATCTTTTACAGTCCTCCACTTTGTCAGCAAAGAGTACCTGGAGAGAAGTTTTTTCCAATAGCAGGAAACGTCTTTCATTTTCAAGTGAGATAGAATGAATTTTCTTCCTCTGAAATTTATAGAACAATTCAAAGATGAAATCAAAACATAAACACAACATTGCAAATGGGCTGAACTGTTGACTGCATTTTTGCAACTGACTCCCAATATGTCAGGTTCAACTCACACTAGATCCGTATAAGAATCCCAAACAAGCCGGGCCTTCATTTTAAGGTTATCTAAACAGGCAGAGAGAATGGGTGGGGCTCAAATCGGCATGACAGGGCCTGGAATTTTGTGCCTATGAAGCGGGCTGAGCCGAGTTGCCGAGAAATCTGCCTGTGTAGTACTCTAATCTGCATAGAGGTTAGCTCGATCATTTCTTTATTTTTAGATACATAATGAAGGGTTGAGAAAACACAAAGAAGCTGCTCATGACAACAATGGCCGTAACAATCATGCATCACAACAGATTTCAATTTTACTTTAAAATGACTACCACATTACTGTTTTTAAAGTAAGTTTCCAACCTTTTAGCAATTTCTTGTGCTTTATCATCATTTTCTCTAGCAAACAACATGAGATCTCTGTTTCGAAAACAAAAATTACTGAGAATAAATTTTCAGAATGTTTCCAATAGATTTCCGTAACTTGGTTTCGATAATAGCGATCAAGAAAACAGTTAATTTTAAATTCCCTAACCTTGCATCCGAGAGATCTTTCTTAACGGGTATGAAATGAACCCACGGCTTGAGAGACGGATAAAAAAATTCGATCCACTCATCCCCCACGTGGAAGACCAAAGAACCGCACAAAAAAAGATGCTTAAATCGAAAGCTGGCCGCAACTCCTCGAAAGTTGAAAAGATACCTGCAATGTCACATTTAAGTTTACGTCAGACATATATACACTGCCACGGTGCTTTTTATAGCACTACAACTAAATGCGAAACTGGCTTTGCAAGTCAACATGTAAATAAAATAAGTAGAGTCTGTTTGATTGAAAACTAACCAGATTCAAAACGATAAATAATATAAAATAAATGAAAACAAACTTACTTGTATGGACAATGTCCTTCCAGCTTCACTTCAGTAGCTGGTGGCGCTCCCAACGTGTCCTGCAAAATAAACATTTAATTTTTCATTCCCAGAACGTCCAATCAGATTTAATCGCGAATGATCAAATTTTAATGTCACCGCGTCAGATTTCCAGGCTTGATTTTTTGTGTACTGGGCATCGACCAGTTTCGGCTCAGACCTGCTGAGAAGAATGAGAGGATCTCTTTCAGCACTCGTTCGTGAACCCCTGAAAAATGCTCTGTTCTTCTTCTTATTCCAAGGCCACTCTTCAGCTGCCCTAGAATGAAAAATAAATAAATAATTGAATTTAAAAACAAATAATTAAATTAAAAAATAAATAATTAAATATAATAAATAATTAAACAAAAAAGTAATTAAAAAAATAAGTAACTAAATGAAAAAAAAAAAACAAAATTAATTAAATAAAAAAAATAATTAATTGAATAAAAAAATATTAATATACAATTATTTCAATCAACAGTGCTTGCATCGCCATTAAACCCAAGAATCATCAAAGCAAGACATCTTTACGTTTCACTACATCTTGAAATGAACTAACTCAAATCTCTAATAATTAGGGATATAAAAACTGCAATATTTTAAATTAAAAAAAAGAAAAACAGTAGTTATTTACTTTGATATTATTTTCCTTTGTTCATCCCATCTGCCAAGACCTGTCGGGTAGATAGGCCAAACTGCAGGTCCTCCTTCCCAAAATGTCCAAGCAGGATATGTTATGTCCCAATAGTCTGAAATCTCAAAAGTTACACTGATTTGTCAGAAAGAGTTGTTAGACAAAGACTTGGAAAATAATAAGATGTATTCTGAAAAGGCCTCGAATTTCAAGTCTACTTACAACTTTGCTGAATGAAAAAATAGGAAACTTTGGTCCATATTTACTGGCTTGTGGATAGTCATGAACATTAATGAGCAAATCCATGTTGGGGAGTTCATTTATTATTTGAAGAATGAAATGCTCTACGCCACTACACCTATAAATTTTAAGCAGTAACAAAATCTCTTAAAGCTGATTCTACAGAATTTTGAAAATAATTAAATAAAAGCAGTACTATTTTTAGATATCAAATTATTTCAAATATAAAAAATGCAACCTAGAGGGAAACATGCACTCTTTCTGCCTGTAAAGTCTGTGATTGAGAATCTGATAATGAACTGCACGATCTTTAGCCTTCTTGAAATCATCATAATCAATGCCCTTAGCAAAAGCAACTAAGTCATTGTTCATCAACCTGAAAAAATAATAACAGTAGTAAGTAGTTCAGTGTTCCCCTGTAAACCAGACCGTCGGCAATACAATTCAAGTCAGTGTCGCCTACAGGCATGAGGGGGGAAGGCATCTTAATAACTCCCTTGGTTGCTAGCTTGATCAGCCTCACAATAGCCTAATAGCTCCCTTGATGGCTACCTTAAACAGCCACACAAATGAGAAAACACAAGAAAAAGAAGAGTAATTCAAGATCAAGAAGTATTCAGATATAAAAAAAATGCTAAAGTTTATCAAATTAAATTAACATTCTGGCATTTCACATTTTATGAAATGATTAGAAATACCCCTTCAAAAATGATGTTTTTTGGTTTTATCAAACTGTCAAATATTGAATAAAAAACGTTTTCCTTCTCTAACATTATTATAGGAAGTTCAATCAAGTTAGGATCTCAATCGCTGAAAAGGATGGTAATTAGACAACGTTGCTGCTCTACCTGCTCATCAATATCAAAAATCTGTTCAATGCTTTGGATCGAACCTGTGTCAAGCAAATTAAAATCAATACATTTCATGCCATGCCTTTTTAAGACAGCTTCAATATTTTGCTATGTTTTCTTTTGAACAATAGATCCAGCATATGGTTTGATGTAATTGGATAATCTCTTGCATAATAAGCGTAGGTAAAAACATTTCGGATATTTAGGACTGACAGTGTACAATTGCGTTATAACTTTTATTACACGCCTGTACGCACTCATTTTAGCAACTGCTGACCAACGCGGCCGCCTTGTTATGCAAAACTGCTAACATTCATATAGATATAAAAAATTATTTATGTAGATTATTTACTACATGAAAGTAGCAAAGGTAGAAATCATACTTAAAATCAACCTTAATGATATTGCTATTCTAGTTTTCTATAAGAAAATTAATATTTTAATTTTGAAAAATGATACAGTTCTATTTAAGTTATAACTTGCATTCGGCTTATATAAAGTTAGACTACTGACTGCTTCAATGTTTTTTAAATGCTTTTATTTAACTTCACTCGTCTCTCTCTTGGTTTGTTGGTTTTTTGTCTGTGGTGATCAAATCTTAGAGAACATAGAAAAAAGAGGGGAGAGAGAAAGGATTTTATTCATTTTTCACTTAAACCACTAAAGCAGCGGTTCTCAATCTTTTTAGTGCCGCAACCCCTTGACAAAATTTGCCATGATGTGGCGACCCCCAACAATAAAATTATGTGGGTATTTCATCTTTCATTCTGGTTCACTGCATTGTTACAACAATTACTATTGCACTTAGAATGTACAGACAATGCATTTTAGTGTTTTAATAGATAATTTTGATTTTGGAATTTTAGCCTATTATTTCTAGGCATTCTCAATTATAAATTGTATACTATAAATTGTTAATAATAATTATAATTTAATTAATTATCAAGCAAATTAAGCACTATATTTTAACAATATTTTTTACAATTTACAAGCAAATGAGCTCCAAAATAAAATTGCTAAATTGTCAGTGAGAAGGCTGTGCTTGTTCATTCTCACAAGTTCAAAAATTCTGGAGTGGTCTTTCAGGGGCGTCATTTTGTGGAGCAGGAGTGCAATTGCCCTTCTAAGGATTTTTGAAAGAGAATTTTTTTCCATATAAAATAAATAAAGACGAAGTTTTAGAAAATTTTTGGAAAGCGGACCTCCAACTACCAACTACCCTCGTCATCAGCTATTTTAGGAGGCAAAAGTGTTAAGAGTTTTAGAAAATTTTTGGAAAAGTACCTCCGAATACCCTCCCCTGTCATCGGCTATTTTTGGAGGCAGTTTTAAAAAATTTTGCAGTCTTTGATAGAGCAATACAATACAATACAAAGTAAAATGTATAACGCGCCCTTATAAAAAACAAGTCTTTCACAAAAACGCGCAGTTCAACGATATCTCCTAATCAAAGGACTTACTAAAGAGATAAGTTTTTAATCTAGTTTTAAATTGCTTAATGTTTTTTTTTTTTTTTTTTATAATAGTTTATAGTCCTTTACACCAGGTGTTTTAAGACTTTAATGGCTGTATGTAGGAAGCACTTAAGTACTTCCTGTCGTGGATCAGAATTTGATCCTTTTTACTTTTCCCTCCTCCTTTCTCCAGGCTTGGGACTGGCTCGCAATTAGCGAGGCGGAGTTGAAATTGCTTAATGTCTTTAGAATGGCATTTATGTACAGGCAAGCTGTTCCAGTAAGTCGAGCCAGAGATGGCAAAAGCTCTGTTTCCAAATTGGAGACGAGACCAGACAGAGATGAAATCATCCTTGCTGGTAGAACGCAGACAACACAAATCATTTTCAGCATTAAGTCTACTCCTGTATTTAAACTTGATAGCTAATAAGCTTCAATAGCCTTATTAACAAAGGTATCTTGTGGGATAAATACCATTGTACATGGAGATTTGAGCGATGCAGATAAGTTTCAAGTTTAAAAAGTCTGTTTAAAAAAAACTCAAATTTCTGAAAGTCTTAGGCGACCCCTCTAAAATTGTCAGGCGACCCCCGTTGGGGTCGCGATCCACAGGTTGAGAACCGCTGCACTAAAGTAACGCCAATTAAATAGAGCTGTGCCGGTATAGGTTTTTTTTGCTGGTACCGGTATTTCCGGACCCAAAACCGGTTCTACTAGTACCGGTACAATGTCGAAAACGGCTAAAAATAGTGTTTGAAAGTGCGTTAGTGTTACCGTCCGATGTCGCTAAGCTTGAATGAATGGTTGTTTCTTATTTATTAATTTTCAGACGAAGATTTTCCTGTGAAAAAATATTAAAAACGTTTGCATGTGAAACTGGGTTTCGGTGTCTGTGTGTTAATGTATGTACAGTACCAGGAATCAGGAATTTCAACATTTTAATTAATTAATTTAAATGTTTTAAATCTTCATATATTACATGTGAAAATTTCGATCTGATACAAACATATAAGCCTAGTGTAATTTGTTTGTTTTTTTAACATTCTGTGGGTCCTTTGAAGTTGAAAATGATTTTCCCTGGGAAAGTTCGCTATGTATTGAGTATTTTGTTTATTTAACAGGTTCCTGGAAACCTAGTTTTGATTTAATAAAAGGAATCAGTTTTTTATTATTAGCACTGGGACCATCGTAAACTTTTATCACCATGTTATTTATATACTAGCCCATGCATGAACCGTTTACGTTAGGCGCAAGTTTTACGTTTGCTGTTTACATCATGTGTTCAGCGATTAGCGTGGTAGATGTTTTAATTTTGAAATTATTGTGCATCTACCTACGTTAGTGCTATGCTATTATTCCTAAGAACCATTGTCCGTAATTGAAGTGTAGCAAACAATGGACATACAGGCGATGCAGGTAAATTGCACTGCCCATCCTGCTGCTGTAGGTGTTTCACTTTTTTGTCTTTCAAGCGTGATGTGCTGAATGCCGATTGTTCAATACCGGCACCCTTTATACCGGTGGAACCGGTATTGCCAAAAACCGGCCGGTATACTGGCACAGCCCTACAATTAAACCATATATAAAAACAATTAATTTTTCAAAGTGAATAATAATCTATAAAAACAAGTTTGAAATAATCTGCTGGAAAAAAGCTAAGGACTAAGGTGATGACGATAATGGCCGTCAGCTCGCGATTTTGCGATTCTGACTGACAAAATAGTGGGTCAAAGTTACGGCGTTAGAGGCACTTTATAGCCATGGAAATTTCCAGTAATATAGATTAATAACGCTCTAAGACGTGGAAACAAAAACTAAAGTTGTGGGACCCCAAAAAAATAAAGTTATAAGAAAAATAAAATGTGGACCAAACTTCCAGAGGCAATATCTAGCAGAAGTAGGCAAGTGTATTCATTGGACTTGTTGAATGCCCGCAGTTTTTACGAGTCTCCGGATGTAAACAAAGACTACATAGACGCCTGAATTATCGAGATATAAAAGGCTCAACTCAAAAGCATTTCTTTAAACAATTTATTTTTTATTTTTACTTGTTTAAGCACAAAAAGCTAAAAGCATCATAGGTGCAACCTGGCATGCCTTATTTTCATGATAGCTATTTTTTCACTGATAAATTTGTATCGAATCATGTTATGAAATTCATCATAACTTTGACTCATTTATGTAAGTTTGGTTGCTAGTTTAGCAAAACAATATTTAATATAATTATATATTCCATTTGGACCCAGCGTAGTTACTAGTTAAGATTTGAAATGTTACCAATGATAACTAAAGTACTGAAATATCTTTTAACAACTTACTCTTCATGACACAAGCAATTTGGATCATTTTTATCACAGTCTTCATAAAACTCTAGACTTTTATCAATCAACTGTAGATAGTTATTCCATGTGTTGGACTTAGTGTCATTCAATGCTGCAATAAATAAGCACTGTAGATAGTAAGCTAGCAACAAATATTAGTTTGGTTCAAGTTTTAGCAAATTAGCCACTATAAAATGAGAAAACTAAACAAAACGGTGCGCTCAGTGTCACCAACACAAATTACTACAGACAGTGTGATGCAAAAATAATTTTTTAAACAATTAAAGTTGAAAGAATTATGAAAATTATATGTTTAAATGTTTGTTTATTATTGCTAATGAATCTTTTGCAATAATTAATTGGCATATGCCTCTATTAGTCTATATGCTCTAAAGAGGAACAAAAGTAGAGGGCTTATGAAAAGTTCTTAAAACCTGATTAGTGCTGCTAATTTTTAAATGCCATTTTTGGAGGCTGGTGATGGGTGGTGTAAAATTAGGCAACAAAATTAATTTTCTAGCTGTTTGATATGCAGCCTAATTTTGGGCCACCCGCAACAAGCCTCCAAAAATTACTTTTGCGTCTAGGCCAAATTGGCCCATGAACTGATAAACCTACTAAAATTACTTCTGCATTCGAATAACCACCATATATCTAGCTTTAGGTAGATATATGGTGGTTATTAAGAAACAAATAAACAACAATAAAACAATTTAAAACAAATTCATTTCTTTTTATAAAAACTTGGATGGCTTATAATTGATTGGTTTTGCTGGTACAATGCTGACACGAAAATGAGTTATTCTTTGGCATACAAGAAACATCAAACCAGCAACCACATTCCTGTTCGCATTCAACAGTTTTCCCATTCAGTGAACCTTTTGGTGGATCAGACATCAGACATAAATAACGGGTATTATTATCTACAACACATTTTTCTTGTTCATGTGTTCGTTTACTTTTTCCATATTTAATCGGACGGGGATCATTTTTAAACTCCACCAGTTTTTGAGAAGTTTTTCTTATTTTAAAAGTTCTTGCCCTGCTACAATACAATACAAAGTAAAATTTATAATGCGCCCTTATAAAAAACAAGTCTTTCGCAAAAGCGTGCAGTTCTACGATATCTCCTAGTCAAAGGACTTACTAAAGAGATACATTTTTAATCTAGTTTTAAATTGCTTAATGTCTTTAGAACGGAGTATATGTACAGGCAAGCTGGTACGAACAGATCTACCAAGAGGTTTCAGCTGCTGTTGAAAAATAAAAGCATTTTGAATAATTAGAAGAACAAACATTTTTAGATTCCAGCTGATCTACAGAAATAGAAATTGCTTGATCCCAACTCATCAATGCACTACAGGAATGGAAGCTTACACTCTTGTTGTATACAGCTACTGTCATGTTGTGCCTTTGACGAGCCAGATGACAGTTTCTTACACAATACTCCGAAATAAATAACTCTACCTCATCAGACAAAATCAAAAAGGATTCCAATTAAAAGATTGACCACTTCAACTCTCCACTCAACAAGGGTCTATAACTAAAAAAAGATATGGATCATATTATCATTGCATGATCAAATACATAGAACAAATAATATATGTAGTGAAACATGATATTAATACAATTTTAATTTATTTGAGGCCACTGGTCATTTTTTATGGATTTTTTGGGTCAGCATAAAGTAAGGCTGTCAAAGTAATTTTTAATGGCTTGTTTTGGGTGTCCCAAATTCATACTGCAAAAGTAACCGTTAATGGCCTGTTTTAAGAGGCCTTTTTTTAGAATTAGATCCACTTCTCCATTGAATTTCGCAGCAAGTGTGTACTCACATTTTGACCCACTTCCCAATATGTTTTCATTCTGAAACTTGGAATATAATTGTATTATGGATACCTAAGCAATATTTATCTAAAAAAATAATAATTTATTATTCAGACGCAAAATCGGCAATATGAAGCTGGACGTTCAGTGAGTCAATCCGCAGCATATTTAACATAGGAAATTAAAATTTATGCCTTTTTGTCTAACAAATAACATTAAATCATAAACTTATTCAGAAATTGAATGGTAAAACTAATTTAAAAATGCACAAACCCAAAAACAACTTAACTCAGTTTTGGTCGCTCTCGGGCGTGTCAATAGTAATATGAATGGCGAAACTTAGCTGTTTCAACTTCTAATAGTCTGTTAATTCTTCATGCATTTTCAAATAATTGATTACTTTTATTAAAACTTAAACTTTAATTATATATATATATATATATATATATATATATATATATATATATATATATATATATATATATATATATATATATATATATATATATATATATATATATATATATACATATATGCATAAACCCTTATTTTCCAGGTTCAATAAACGGTGAGTTGGGATACAGAAACGCAGAAGTAATTATTAGCTTCAATTATTGCCTGTAGTACACTGTCAATAGTCATCCGTGCAGTGAATTAACCGTTTTTGGCGGCGCACTGCCAATAGCACTACAAGAAATCAAAATCAACCTTCAGAATAATGCAAAGAGACAAATAAAGAAATTGCTAAAAATTTTACAACGCAGAATGAACACATAACAAAAATTTAGCGATATTGTTTAACAAAGCTTATATTATCAGCCATAGAAAGTGAGAAAACCTGGGTTAAAAGACTATAAACTACTAGCGGGGTACGCGGCGTTGCCTGGGGTTTTTAGAGGTTTTTCTATCGATTTTCTTTCTTTCTCCCGTTTCCTTCCTCGCTTGTTCTCCTGCTCCCGGTCGCTTTCCCGCTCCCACTTGCTCTCCCGTTCAGTATCAGCCATAGAAAGTGAGAAAACCTAGGTTAAAAGACTATAAACTACTAGCGGGGTACGCGGCGTTGCCTGGGGTTTTTAGAGGTTTTTCTATCGTTTTTCTTTCTCAGAGGCGTAGCGAGGGTTTTTGGCGCCCGGGGCGAAACTATAAATTTTGCGCCCCCCGGGCCTCCCCCCGTTGCAATGAAGAAATTAAAGTTCAACACAATTTTAAGCCTTTTCAAGTGAAACGAATTTTAATTTTAATCTATATACAGAGTATTACAGACGCAGAAAAAATGTCCGTGTTCGTTACAGTACTTTGCCTAACCAACAGTTGAGTTACAAGCTATAACAACGGCCCATTCATTCTTAAAATTATCGTGATAATAAACGTACGTTATACCAAATTCATTTTTCTCGCCTTCATGCTTGCAAATTTGTTAATAATATCATCGAAGTTGATTTTTTCAGCTGTTTCCTTCTCGACACTTAGCAGTGCAAGATCAGAAAGACGATCCTGACCCATAGATGCTCTAAGATACGAGAGTATTAGCTTCAGCTTGCTGAAGGAACGCTCGCAACTGGCTATTGATACTGCAGTTGTTAAAAGAATTTGCAGAGCAATGCGCAAGTTTGGAAAAAAATCATCACCATATGACACAATGAAAGAAATGAGTTCCAAGGGAGTCGATGGTAAAGCATCAGCATCACCTCTCGCGTTTAGCAGCATTTTGCAGTCGCATATTTCGTTGAATAGTTCTCTTCCATCAACATCTGTGTCGTAGAAAATAGCTAGATCTAAGCAATTTGCGCGAAGAATATCCAAATCATCGCTCTTGATGAGATTTTTAACATCCATTGAAAATCCGAATTTAAGTTTAAGTCAGTGAGACGAATGAATCTCGTTGTTAGTTCCTGTTGAAATCTATCCAACACACCTTTCGTAACTCGTGATACCTCTTCTTCAGCTCTTCTTCGTTCATACTTTTGCCGTTCTCTTAAAAACTAAAAGTGTAGGTTTATATGCGTGCGTTTTGGCGCCATCTTTTCGCGATCAGTATTTGAAAAAAAAAATGCGGGAAGCAAAAATTTTATTTAAAATACCGTAAAGAACAGAAATAATTTTTTTAGAAATCCACAAAACTCAGTGAGAATAAATGTAATAAATAAATGTCAATAAATGCACACACTGATGAAATTAAATATGGTCCTTAGGCTGTGTGTCATAAACTTGATGTCATAAAGGAGGTGTGCTGCACAGGACACAGACGTTCTAGATAGCAAGAGCAGCTTTCAAAACATTGGCTCTACGTCAACGATGTGAAATGACTGGTGGCTGGAGCATGAAGGGGTCACCAAGTTCCACCTTGCCTAAGCCGGAGATCTGTGCCTAGATTGTGGCTGGTGGGTTTGAAATGAAACACATGAGTGACATGGCTCTCTCCATTCCTAAGAACCTAACAAGTTTGATGCTGCAGAACAACTAAATGGACTGAAGCAGCAGATATACAACTAGACTGTGGACGACATCCTGATGCAAGGAAGGAAACTACTGTTTTTCTTGCATCTTACGCAAACTTTGAGAGAGAGTTAATCTAGCATGAATATACTGTATCTTCCTCTTCGGCGCCCCCCAAGATGGCGCCCGGGGCAACTCGCCCCCCCGCCCCCCTTAGCTACGCCCCTGTTCTTTCTTTCTCCCGTTTCCTTACTCGCTTGTTCTCCTGCTCCCGGTCGCTTTCCCGCTCCCACTTGCTCTCCCGTTCCCGGTCGTTTTCCCTTTCCCGCTCGCTCTTTTGCTCCCGGTCGCATTTCCGTTACCGCTTGCTCTCCCGTTCCCGCTCGCACTCCCGCTCACTTTGTGACCAATCTCAATTTTTTCACAAAAACGTTCCTTTATTGACTATCAATAGGTTGTGTGAAAATTTCATTACGATCTGATGAATGGCATAGTAATGCATACAGGCAGGTGCTGTCCCAGGATTTTCTGGTGGGGGATGATAAATTTAATGTTGATTGGGAGTCTTATCTATCTATATATATAAAAATAAATGTTTGTATGTATATATGTATGTATGTATGTATGTCCTTTATGCATTGTTACACCATACATCCGATCGTAATGAAATTTTTACACAACCTTGAGAGTCAAGGGGAATCAAATATAGAAAAACATTGAAATCCGTCACAAAATGAGCGGAGCGGAGCGGGCGAGCAAGCGGGAACAATATATATATATATATATATATATATATATATATATATATATATTTGGGGGTGAGTAATAAAATTCAAAATCGGTAATTGCGAAATAAAATTCAAATTTAGGTTACGTAACAACGTTTGAAAGCTTCAAGCAAGATTTAGCCAAATCTATTTTATGTTTTATGGACTAAAAAAAGTTAGGAAATAATGAAAAAGAAAAAATGAGCGCGTGCGAGATCGGGAATGAGAGAGCAAGCATGAGCGAGAACGGGAGAGCAAGCGGGAGCGGGAACTGGAAAGCGACCGGGAACGGGAGAGCAAACGGGAGCGGAAAAGCGACCGGAAGCGGGAAAGCGGCCAGGAACGGAAAAGCGACCAAGAACGGGAAAGCAAACGAGAGCGGGAAAGCAACCGGAGAAGGAAACCTGAGCGAGAGAGACAAACACTAGAAAAACCTCTAAAACCCCGGGCAACGCAGGGCACTCCGCTAGTATATATATATATATATATATAAATCTCGTGTCATAGTGTTTGAAATTGAACTCCTCCAAAACGGCTGAACCGATATTTATGAAATTGTTTTGTACACTTTGTTAGGTCCATGGCTATTTAGAATATTTTTTTAAATTATTTAAAAAAGTTATTTTGGAATAACAAAAGACAAACAGACAGACAGAGAAACAAACAGACACTCATATATATATATATATATATATATATATATATATATATATATATATATATATATATATATATATATATATATATATATATATATATATATATATATATATATATATATATATATATATATATATATATATATATATATATATATATTTATATATATATATATATATTAGGGATGTCACGGGTAGTACTTTTTGGAGTTTTCGGGTTCGGGCTTGTGAAACTAGAGTTTTCGGGTTCGGGTTTGTGAAACTAGAGTTTTCGGGTTCGGGTTTGTAAAATTCTAGTTTTCGGGTTTGTAGTTTTCCAAAGTCCGGGTTCGGGTACTTGCTTATGATTTCAAATTCCTGGATTGATTTTAAATTTACCTAGTGTATATACATATACAAACAAGAGCGATCAATTCATCCATTGGACATTACACGTATTGAATAAACTCTAACAAGTTATTTTTTTAGCTTTCCAAATAATGTGATTTCCTTGGCCGAGGGAGGCTTAATTATTTTAGCTCGTTCGCGGATCGGTCCGGCCAGATAATCAGGCGGATTAGTGGTCTAGCTTACACACTCACCAATAAAATGACCTATTTGTGTTATTTGTTACGCAAAAGTGATAATACAAAACTTGTATGGCTTGCGATTAGTATAATACGTTACCTCTTAAATTATTGTAATTTATTAATTTTTTTCGCGGCTCGGTCCGGTCGGGTAATCAGTCGGATTAGTGTTCTAGCTTACACATTTGCCAATAAAATGACTGTGACGAATAGATCATTTATAGACTTTGCCAGTTAAAGTTTAGGATTATGCCAGATTATCTTTATAACAAAGGGTCTTTGTTATATCAGAATAACTTTGAGTATATGAATGAATAAATATAAGGTTATATAACTGAAGTAAAAAGTTTAGAGTCATGGCTATCCGCGATTTCTTCGACTGAAGGAGGCTTAATTATTTTAGCTCGTTCGCGGCTCGACCCGGCCTGATAATCAAACGGATTAGTGGTCTAGCTTACACAATCACTAATAAAATGACGTATTTGTGTTATTTGTTACGCAAAGGTGATAATACAAAACTTCTACGGCTCCCGATTAGTATAATATGTTACGTCAACAAAACTTGTAATTTATTGAAATCGGTTCTTAATACTATTTCATTTTTAATAAACTAGAAAAGTTATGAAAACTCTGTTTGTGTTGCTATTTTTAAAACTGGAATGAATATTTATTTACTAAACAAATTTATTTGTTCACAACTCCGAGTTCGAGTATCAAGTTTTCTCATTTTCGGGTTCGGGTATCAAATTTTCACACTTTCGGGTTAGATTTCGGGTATCAAGTTTTCTCATTTTCGGGTATCAAGTTCACATTTTCGGGTTTGGGTATCAAATTTTCACACTTTCGGGTTAGAGTTCGGGTATCAGAAAAAGACCGGGTAGTACCGAACTCGGTTTCGGGTACCCATGACATCCCATATATATATATATATATATATATATATATATATATATATATATATATATATATATATATATATATATATATATATATATATATATATACACTCGATTGTTCTTCGAGTTTGATTTTTTTAAATTGTCATAATATTGTACATTACACTTTTATTAAAAAAGAACCAAAATAATTTAAAAGGCAAAACAACGTTTGCTGGGTCAGCTATTATTATATATATATTTTTTATAGATTTTAAAGTTATAATCAAGAAAATTGCGTTTTTGAACATAAGAAATGTGTATGCTCCTATTTAATCTCTATAAAAATACAATTAAATACAATACAAAATAACATTTATATCGTGCCTTTATTAAAAAAACAAACAATTCTTTCGCCAAGGCGCGCAGTTCATCAACGTCTCCTAATCAGAAAAAAAAAAGTCTTTTGCCTAATTTTAACTTGTTTAATGTCTATAGAATGATGACGAACATGCACTCGAATTTTCATACAATTTTCTTAACTTTTTCTGCAAAGCCTTAATAGTACCGAATTTCTATCTAACAATTACAGTTTGACTGTGTCGGAGTTATGAACCGGTCCAACTAAAACAATTTTGTAATTTTCAGCTTGTTTTCAAAACATTTTAGAATTTTTGTTATGATGTAAAATAAAATAAAATTAACTGAAAATTATACTCTATATACGCAATTTTAAACAAAAAATTGTAAAACTTTCCTCGGTGTTCAATTGAAAATGATTCATTGTTTAAGCAGAATTTTGCTTACATTTTAAATCAGTTTTCCTAATTGATTGAGTTTTCTAACTTTTAGTACCAAGATATTATTTATTGCAACAAATTTTATCAGTTTAAATTTTTTATTTAATTGTTCCTCAGAATCTAATTCTCTCAATTTCAAAAAAAAGTTTATAAACTTTTAGTATAGATAAATTTTTTATGATAATAAGGATTTTCTAAAAGCAACAGCAGCTCCAATAGCAAGTATTTCTTCTGGATCAAATTTTTGAATTGGTGCTTGGCCAAATATTTCTTCAGCCATATCTTTAACCTTTAAAAGAAAAAAAATTATTTATCCAGTTATATCAATCAGTTTAAATTAAATTCTGCACACAACATTAATAAAAAATAAACTGTGTTACAAAAATATCAGTTTGATTTACCATTGGCATCTTTGTTATTCCACCGACTAAAACAACTTCATCAATGTCTTTTTTGGTAATTTTGGCTAATTCAGTGGCCTTTTTGATGTTTTCTTCACACAAAGGAATTGTCCTCTTTAGCATACCATCAGCAAGGTTTTCAAATTCTTTTCTTGTCAGCTCCATGTTGAAATTTTTAAAATCACCATCATCATCCTTAGCCAGGTTAACAATGTTAATTTCTGTTTTATTAACGTCAGATAGCTGGATTTTTGCATCAACTGCAGCTTTTGTAAGTGCCAACAATGATCTCCAATAACCTTTTTTATAACTTCTTATATCAATGCCAGTCTGTAAAGAACAATTTCGACAAGATAAATAATTGCTTGCCTAGCAATGCAAAGTGAACATTCCTTAGGGCGAACTTAAAGGCTCGGTTAAGTTATTTATTACATTTTTGCATCGACAATCAACTAACCTGTTCCCTAAATGTTCGCTTGAAAAGGTTGATTAAAAGGTTATCAAAACCTTCTCCGTTAAGGTTTATGTCCCCAGTTGAATAAGTCTTCATAATCCCATTTTTGGATATGATTATGGAAACTTCAAATTTTCCTCCGCCAAAATCGTACACAGCAGTCCTAAAAACCACACAAATAAATCCAGTACCATACATTATTGTAATTAAATAACCATAGATTATAACTAACACTTTATCACTAGAAGTAGAATTATGTGAATCCATTGCAAGTGCAGCAGCAATTGGTTCTTTGATCACATCAATTCGTTTAAATCCAGCGAGTTCGCCAGCTTTCTTGATTTGCTATTTATTTGAATAGCAATTTTATTAAGAGTGCAATTATCATTTAATTTGATAAATTAAGGCAAAATCTTAATCTTAACCTCATAATCATGACTATGACTTGGAACAGTGACAACAGCATTATTAACTTTATCTTTAAGACTCTTTTCTGTTGAGGATTAAGATAATATTAATATTTAGCATTTATTTTGCAATTAATTCATTTAACAACAAAAAGTTAACCAGCTGTAATTTTCATATTTTTCAAAATAGGTGCAGCAATCTCGTATGGTTGATATCTTCCATTGTTTAATAGGACTATAGGCAAATTATTTTTTCCCTTAAAAACTTCGAATGAACAGCTGGGCCTTAATAATCTAAAAAAAAATAATGTAATTTAACTGCTATTGTAAAGTTTACATCAATAAAATTTTTATGGAATTTTGTAATTTTATACAATATAATGTTTAAACTCTTACATGAAATCCTGAAAAGCCGTGTCGTCAAATTTATGAAACAATAGGTTCTTCACTCCGTATATAGCCATGTCAGTAGCAATGTGGTCAAAGCGTTGAGCATTATTAGTAATGGACATGTGATCATTAACTGTTAGGGTGACAAGCGATGGGGTCGTCCTTGAACCTTCTTTATTCTCAAAAACTTTATGAACTGTTGTGCCATCACTAGTAGCTACACAAGTTTTTGTCGTTCCAAGATCAATCCCAACAGCAGAGCTAAAACAAAATGTTAATACAACTCGTCATCTTACTTTAATTTAAAAAAGCCCAAAACATACCTGGTTGATGGAGTACCCGAGTAAATTAAACCAACCGGTAGATTCTGTTAATTAATTTGAATTACATTTAACACCATAACATGTGCTGCATAAATTTTTAAAATTTAAAAAAAAAATTTAAAAACATGGTTTTAAGGCAATGATACAATTTTATAGTAACATGTTACTATGACGATGAAAGTTGATATGCTTTTTCAACTTATTTTTCAAATTATATTTGTTTAATTAAACTATAATTTTTTTTGAAGTCGTGGAACTTTAGTATCTTCAATTCGTCCGCGGACATCCCACGGACAATTGATACTTATTTGAGTAGTTTATTTTCATTAGCACAAAATATTTAAGATTTTTTCACCATTTCATTATTTGTATACTTGAAATTAGCTGACATTAAATTAGTTTTTCAATCTATCTTGACGGTCATTAAAAAATGTTAGCATTGCCGGGCAGGGTTTCGGAGTCGGACAATTTTTTTGATAAACTCTGCAGTCGACTCTAAATAAGAAGTTCAAATTGACTCCGACTCCTGAATCGACTCAGGAGTCATGGAGTCAACTGCATATATTCGACCCCTTCTGGAGTCTCAGGTGTGGAACCCCCAACACAGATACCTAATTGACGATATTGAAAAGGTTCAGAAAAGGTTTACTAAATCAATTCCGGTTCTTAGAAATCTTCCTTATACGATAATGATACCATAGACAACGCCTCGGAAAACGGTGGCTTCGTCGATGGCGATCGATATTCTGGAAATACATCACAGACATTCTAACATTATAAAAACGTACAGATATTGAAGCTGTCTTGGGAAGGCGTGGCACAAAATTTAGTGAACTAGGTTTGATCAAAATCTTTACATAGCTGCAGCAACTATAAAATTTATGTGTTTTCGTTTGAACAGCGTGGGGTAGTAGTGCAACAGGCAGCAGAGGTTTCAAACACTGGAGTTAAGCTGGCAGACTCGATTAGTAATTAGTATGGGATTAGGTAGAGTGAATGTATGGGTGAAGCTAGCAGACTCGGAAATAAAATTCACTTTAATAAAAAAAAAACCATCGTTAATAAAAGATATAGGTCTGTTAAGTTATAATATGCACTCAAAATCAATACACCCACAGAAATTCCGAAGAAATCGAGTTGGTTCTAAACGTAAACAATAGATAGCCTGAGGCGCACGGCGGATGGCATACACAGAGCATTCTATAGCGATTATGTGAAGCGCTATATCTCAGTAACTATCCACTATTAAGCAATAATTTAAAGTGTCACACAATCATCTAATGGTCTTTTAATTAACATCTGAAAATCTTTACCAAACCCATAAGTTTAATATTTAATAAGTCGTCAGGAAAAGACGCGAATTGCACTGATATGTTATATAGTAGAATTGAGAAAAATACTCCTTACGTCAACGGCTATATCTCAGTAACTATCCACTATTAAGCAATCATTTAAAATGTCACACATTCATCTAATGGTCTTTTAATGAATATCTAAAAATCTTTACCAAACCCCTAAGTTTAATATTTAATAAGTCGTCAGGAAAAGACGCGAATTGCACTGATATGTTATATAGTAGAATTGAGAAAAATACTCCTTACGTCAACGGCTATATCTCAGTAACTATCCACTATTAAGCAAAAATTTAAAGTGTCACACAATTATCTAATGGTCTTTTAATTAACATCTAAAAATCTTTACCAAACCCCTAAGTTTAATATGGGATTAGGCGTCAGGAAAAGACGCGAATTGCACTGATATGTTATATAGTAGAATTGAGAAAAATACTCCTTACGTCTACGGCTATATCTCAGTAACTATCCACTATTAAGCAATGATTTAAAATGTCGCACAATTATCTAATGGTCTTTTAATTAACATCTAAAAATCTTTACCAAACCCCTAAGTTTAATATTTAATAAGTCGTCAGGAAAAGACGCGAATTGCACTGATATGTTATATAGTAGAATTGAGAAAAATACTCCTTACGTCAACGGCTATATCTCAGTAACTATCCACTATTAAGCAAAAATTTAAAGTGTCACACAATCATCTAATGGTCTTTTAATTAACATCTGAAAATCTTTACCAAACCCCTAAGTTTAATATTTAATAAATCGTCAGGAAAAGACGCGAATTGCACTGATATGTTATATAGTAGAATTGAGAAAAATACTCCTTACGTCAACGGCTATATCTCAGTAACTATCCACTATTAAGCAAAAATTTAAAGTGTCACACAATCATCTAATGGTCTTTTAATTAACATCTGAAAATCTTTACCAAACCCATAAGTTTAATATTTAATAAGTCGTCACGAAAAGACGCGAATAAGAGTATTTTTCTCATTTCTACTATATAACATATCAGTGCAATTCGCGTATTTTCGTGACGACTTATTAAATATTAAACTTAGGGGTTTGGTAAAGATTTTCAGATGTTAATTAAAAGACCATTAGATGATTGTGTGACACTTTAAATTTTTGCTTAATAGTGGATAGTTACTGAGATATAGCCGTTGACGTAAGGAGTATTTTTCTCAATTCTACTATATAACATATCAGTGCAATTCGCGTCTTTTCCTGACGACTTATTAAATATTAAACTTAGGGGTTTGGTAAAGATTTTCAGATGTTAAATAAAAGACCATTAGATGATTGTGTGACACTTTAAATTATTGCTTAATAGTGGATAGTTACTGAGATATAGCGCTTTACGTAAGCACCATAGAATGCTCTGTGTATGCCATCCGCCGTGCGCCTCAGGCTATCTATTGTTTACGTTTAGAACCAACTCGATTTCTTCGGAATTTCTGTGGGTGTATTGAATTTGAGTGCATATTATAACTTAATAGACCTGTATCTTTTATTACCGATGTTTTTTTTTTATTAAAGTGAATTTTATTTCCGAGTCTGCTAGCTTCACCCATACATTCACTCTACCTCCTAATCCCATACTAATCGAGTCTGCCAGCTTAACTCCAGTGTTTCAAACGGTTTTGAATTGATTGGCAATTTTTAGCCAGTTTAGTTTGTTTTGTAACTACAAATTATTTCTAAAACAAGAGCAGTAGAAGCAAATCGTTATGGCTTGTTCGTTATACGAATGTCTACAATTAATGCATTCCTCCATCAAGACATTTCTCACACAGCCCAGAGAAAAATTCTTATTTTTAGCTCCCAAAAAACGTGATATTTTAAAAAGATTTTTTGAAATATTTTGTTTGTTAATAGAAGGGATTTTATAAAACAACGTTAAATTAAGAAAAACGAATTTTAAATTAAATGAAAATGTAAAACTAACCTTTGAGTCGAATTGCCTCGACCAGCTGATTGATCGACTCAAGGACCACGCCTGTTTCCTCAGAAGCAAAGACATTTTAGTACTGCACAGCATAACTATAGACTTTCGGACAAACTGATACAGAATTCTGTGCAAACAAATGTCACGCCTTATAACTGCAAATCACCATCGATAAATCAGTTTGATTAACATAATTAACTAATAAACTTTTATCAATATTTTATTTGAAATTTTATATTGAAATATAGTTATTATATAGAAATATTAAATTTAAAACACTTTTTTTGCTTTGATATTTAGACAGGCATAAATCGTGATATTCTAAAAATAAATACAAAATTGGCCAAATAATAATAATAATGAATAACAGCACAGCAATAATAAAAACAATAAAAATATTTTCAAAACAACAAGTATACAAATGTACTAAAAACTTAAAAATACAATTGCTTGAAATTGCTAATGCCGGATAACCTCGATAGTCTATAATAACAAAGTTTATACACGTCTATAGAGTGTTTTATCTAAAATTTGAATTTTTATTTTTTGGACTAACTAGACAGTTTTGGTCAACACGATTGTCACAACCCTATTTTTAATTAAAATTTTGTACTAAAAATGTTTATAGACATAAATTGATTCTAAAAAGAATGAGTTTTACATTAAAGCAAAGAAGATGATAGGTTTTTGAACTACTGCTTTCATGAAAACAGATTTTGTTTGCTGCTTTTAATTTGTGTGATCTATAGAATGTGTTGAGGGCGTTTAAATCCTAGTTTTAGTACGCGTGCCTTTTCTTTCTTCCAAGTTTTACTAGTGGGTCAGTTGTAAAATTTTAGCCAATATTGTCGGACTTGCTGACCAGCATATTAAGATAAGATAAGATAACGTTTATTATAGTGGTTTAGAAGACTTTACGCCTATAGACAACCACTTCGAATTAAAAATAATAATAAATAGAATAAAATAAAATAAATGATAATAATAGATAAATAAACTAATAAAAATAAATAATTGCATAAAAAATCAGTATCCATGCCTGGATAGCGCTACTTTAAAAGATGTGGTAGTCTCAGATGCTACAGTGTCATCGTCCAAGTCATTCCATATGTTTACCACTCTAGAACTAAAAAAAGCCTTTTTTAAAGTCTTTTCTTGTTTTTTAAAAAGCTTGAATCTATGTCCCCTAGTGCTTTGAATCGGTGGTTGTTTGAAAAACATTGCTGGTGTTAAATCCTCTTTTCCTGTTATTATCTTGTAGGCTTCGATCAAGTCACCCCTACTTCTCCTTTTCTCTAGAGTTGTTAAGCCGCATTGTTTTAATCTTTCTTCCTAAGGTAACTGGCTTAAATGCTTAATCAACTTTGTAGCCCTCCTTTGTACTTTCTCCAACACTACGATGACCTTTTTTAAAACAGGGCTCCAAGCTTGTACACAATATTCTAAATGTGGTCTTACCAAACATTTGTATAGTCTGATAATTATTTCCTGGTTTCGACTTATTATTGTTCTCTTGACCAATCCTAAAATCTTATTGACTTGCTTTGCTGCTTCCGCACACTGTCTTGATGGTTTGCCGCTATTGTGTACTACAACTCCCAGATCTCTTTCCTCTTCAGATGTCTTCAACAATATTCCTCCCATCTCATACTGAAACTCTTGATTTCTCTTACCCATGTGCATCACTGAGCATTTATCTACGTTGAACATCATTTGCCAGTCTAGGGACCATTGGTATATTTTTGCAAGATCTTTCCTTAAAATGTCGGCATCCAGCTCACACTCTACTTTCATGGATAACTTTGTGTCATCAGCAAATTTCGAGACCTTTGAACAAGTCGCTAAATCAAGGTCGTTAATGAACAGAACAAATAGTAATGGTCCCAAAACGGATCCTTGCGGTACACCACTTTTTATGCTTTTCCACTCCGAGAATTTCCCTTTAATTCCCACTTTTTGTCTTCTGTCAGCTAGCCATTCTTTGATCCATCCTCGAATATTACCTCCTATTCCAGCCGCTTCTATTTTTCTCATCAACCGTGTATGTGGTACTTTGTCGAAGGCTTTGGCAAAATCCAGATAGACTATGTCTACAGGGGATCCTTTATCTAAGTGGGTATAAACATTTTCAAAACAATCTAGCAAATTTGTTAGACATGATCGCCTTTGTACAAATCCATGTTGGCTGTTTATCAAAATGCTGTGGTGTCTAATGTGATTCATTAATTCGAGCTGAATGATTTTTTCCATGACTTTGCAAATAATACACGTGAGACTTACTGGACGATAGTTACTTGCCTCAGATCTGCTACCTTTTTTAAAGAGTGGTACAATGATTGCATCTTTCCAATCACGAGGAATTTCTCCAGTTTTCAAGGACCTGTTCATTATTTCTGCTAACACATCGCTTATTTCGTGTCTTACTTCTCTTAAAAACATGGGATGTAATGCATCGATACCCGGACTTTTATCTGTTTTTAGGTCCTTCAAGTATTTTTGAACGTTCTCTTTTGTGATAACCACATCAGTCATTTTCTCGTCTATTTTTCCCTTAAACATGTTCACAGGTTCCGGTATGTTTTCTATGTCTTCTTCAGTAAAAACCGTACAAAAATAATTATTTAACATTTCAGCTACCTCTTCATCGTTTTCAACCACTTCGCCTAACTCATTTTTTAACGGCCCCACTAGGTCTTTTCGTTTTTGCTTACTTCGGACATACGCATAGAAACTTTTGCTGTCATTTTATATATTATCCGTCAGCTTTTTCTCATAATCAATTATGGCTCTTTTAATGCTTTTTTTTGTCTCATTTCTTTTCTTTTCATTGTAAATGCGTAAGAAGTTGCCAACTTTAGAACAATAAAATAAAACTAAGCATTGTTCTTTTTTTTCTTAAAATATTAGTAGCACTACTCATTTATAATACAAAAAAATTTCAGGTGTAAACTTTTAATCAAAAATATCAAACAAACTGGTTCAAACTAAAACAGTTTGAATTTTACACTTACAAAAATAAAATAATAGATTAGTAACATGCCTTTATGAAAGACAAACAATTTGAAGAATGCTGCTCTTCCAACAATGTTTAGCTCACAGACACCATCATCAATATTATAGTTTAATGTGTTAATTTATTTGAGAGAAGTTATTATAATTTTGCTAAATGAATGCATGTATTATTATTTTTTTTGTATACTATAAACAATTACAAAAGGCCAACTGTCCCAAGAGTCTATATTCACTTGGGTCAATAATTACGAACATCAACCGTTGAAAGTGCCAATAATTACAACAGCCAATCGTCGCTTGGGCTAATTAGTTGAAGGTCAACTTTTGTAAAGCCAAACGTTCTAAGGCTAATTATAGAATCACGGCTTAAAAAGAGACAAGCATTTAAAATCATGGCTTGCTTTAATTTATTTTCTTGAATGTTTCCTTTGTTTTGTAGTTTCGTGTTTGTGTTCAATTCTGTTTACGTAGAATGTTGTTATGCACTAGAAACTGGGCCGTGACTTGATTTTAGGGTTTCAAAATGGACCGGGCCAGGCATATCTTGAACTGAAGCCAGGTCGGGTCGGGTCAAGATTTGTGTGTCAAGTATGAAAAGTTTAGGCGTGTGTCAAGTATGAAAAGTTTAAGCGTGTAAAAAAGGGCTGGGCATAAAAATTTAGCGTATGAAACGGACTGAACCAGCCCGCGACATATTGATCCGTGCAGTACTCTATTACTCTATTATGCACCGTTTGCGTTAACGTGGTAAGAGAGAAGCAGCATGCTCTTGAAATAATATTTGCCAGGAATAGTGCCATAAAAGTTGCAAAAAAATTAAAAGTGTTTTTCTTTTCCACTCTTTCATAACTTATTTTAGCCCATAAAACGTAAAATAGATTTGCTAAAAGTTGCTTGAAGCCTTCAAACGTTGTTACGTAAACAAAATTTGAATTTTATTACGCAATTACCTTTGATGGTCGTATATAGGAACTTTTGGCCTGGAAAGTTAAGAAGGGGAAAAAGTTAAGAAGGTTTGGACTCCTTCTCGGATCCCCCGGCTCAGGGGACCAAAAAACCTTCCGGGCCAAAAGTGCCTATACATGATCATTGCATAAGTTTTAGAAGCACTGTTTACAATTGCGTAACAGGCATTACTTGTTAATGGACTTCTTAATATTAAGAGGTCCATGACTTGCTTCCCAGTCTTGCATAATGTGACCGATTGCGCGTTATTTCAAATTATTAAGAGATAGATGGGGCGGGAAAGCGACCGGAATCGGGAAAGTGACCGGAAGCGGGAAAGCGACCGGGAGTGGGAGTGGGAGAGCAATCGGAAACGGGAAAGCGACCGGGAGCGGGAGAGAAAACGGGGAATTAAACGGGAGCTAGAGAAAAACGATAAGAAAACTCTAAAAACCCCCGCTCACTCACCTACTCCGCTTCGCTTATTTTGTGACGTATTTCAATTTTTTTTACTATTTTTGATTCCCCTTGACTCTCAAGGTTGTGTGAAAATTTCATAACGATCGGATGAATGGTGTAGCAATGCATAAATAACATACATATATACATACATACATACATACATACATACATACATACATACATACATACATACATACATACATACATACATACATACATACATACATACATACATACATACATACATACATACATACATACATACATACATACATACATACATACATACATACATACATACATACATACATACATACATACATACATACATACATACATACATACATACATACATACAAACATTCATTATATATATACTAGCGGGGGCACCCGGCGTTGTCCGGGGTTTTTAGAGGTTTTTCTAATGTTTGTCTCTTTCGCTCAGGTTTCCTTCCTTTTAATTGGAGACTTCTAGAGTCGAACTACTCATCTCTAGAGTGGATATCATCGAAACAAAAGAAGACAGGCAGAAAAGAGCCAGCAATGTAATTATTTCAGGATTAGCGTTTGATGCCGCAGTTCCGAGCACCACTTTTGTTGCCGATTTTTTTGAAAAAAAAAATTGACAGTGAAACCAAGGATCTTGAAAACCCGGCGATTGAGTAAAGACCCAATCAGACCACATCCACTAATCTGTATTACTCTTTTGAGCGCGGAAGATGTGGATGACTTGATACAGTCTTCGATGCTTCGATGCTTCTTCGGTCGTCTAAAGATGAAAGGACAAAACACGTTTACATTAATTGCGACCTCACAAACCAACAGGCTCATCAAAACTATCTCAGAAGATGTGAAAGACGTGAACGTAGGGAAAATACCGGCCAGAGCCAGATTTTGTCAACAACTGATGATCGGATGAGTTAGCCCTTTCAAAACTAAACTGGGATACCGCATAGCTTTGACCAATTTAAGAAGTCTCAGAAATAAAATTGAAAAAATTACTTTGTTTTTAGAAGATTACAGGCCTGAACTATTTTGTGTTACCGAAACGTGGCTTACAAAAGAAGATCCTAACAGTTTATTTATTCCTAGAGGTTTTTCAGCATGTCGCTGGGACAGAGAAACTAGAGGTAGCGGCTTAGCTTTTATAATTAAAAATGATATAACCTTTAAGTTTGTGGAAATTCCAGTTCATTGCCGGCATATTGAGGTTGTATGTGTAGACATACGTCTACATACTACACTCTGCAGATTTGTAGCCTATTATCGTGGCGGGGGGTTTGGCACTGAGGCTCACAAGTATGCTATTGACAGTATAGAGTGCTTAAAAATATCTGGTCAACCAAACACACATTGTGTTTGATGGGCGATTTTAATCTGCCCGCCATGAACTGGCTACAGCACTCTCATCCCAATGGAGAAATCTACACAGCATTCAAAAACTTTTTAACGATTTTGGGCTTCATCAATTTGTGCAGCAACCTACCCGTGGCAGTAATATTTTCGATTTGATTTTCTCAAATGACCCAGGGCTTCTTGCAAGAATGGATATTTCATGCCCAATTGCTACTAGCGACCCCAATCTGATTACGTTCGAAATAAATGACTCAATCCTAACTTTTGATGAGAAAAAACAATATAATTTCTATTGTTTCGGGAGGTCAGATTTATTTCAAAATTTTTCTGTCAAGTGTGGCGTGGGACGGTCCGCTTTCCCCACTTCCCTACGATACGCCCCTGTAGGAGTTAGGGAAGGTAAGTGATATGGCTATCGACCGTCATGTTAATATGAGAAAGCGCATTAATGCTCCTGCATCACCCGACAATCGAGGGATGTGGGAAAAAGGAAAGGTTCACAGCCCGGGTCAGGAATTTTTAGGGAACGGAGATTTACTTCGATAACTTTTTTCTTTGAAGTATTTTTTTCGTGGTAAAACATTCTATAATGGACAAGGTCGTCATTGCAGCAAAACCTTGAGGACAACATGTTAAAGGCCCCTACGTTCTTAATTTTTTTTCATAATGCCATAAAAAATAATGGATATCTAATTTTTAAAAGCCTCATTATATTTCCTCTTAAACGAGGTCGGCAACTCCCTGCGATCCTTAAAAAACCTCGGTCGGCAAACACCTACGTCTTCATGGTCTGATGCCGTCTGATGTAAACACCGGACAAGTGCTTATTATCCAACAGCATATGAAATGCAAAATTTTCAGTTTGAACTTTCAGCCAGACTATTTTTTCTATGGATTCAAATAACACATAAGCAGTAAGCACACTAATGAAATTACTGAAATAAATACCTATAGAGCGCTATAGCACTAGAAAATTTTTAATGATTGTGGCACCACCAGTGAAACCTTTATCTTATTACACCTATTGACATATTATTTATTCAGGAAAAAAATTTATTTTAAAAATTCAACAAATCAAAAATAAAAGTTTACTTATAAAAACGTTCTATATTTATTAGTTATCTATGCCATATGAACTAATTTATCGATGGTCATTTGCAGTTATAAGCCCTGACATTTAGTTTTCGTAGCGTGGTAGGTACGTTACATTAGTTATTTCGACATTGTACGTGACATCAGTTTTTTGGGAGCTTCGCGATGCTGTGCAGTACTAAACTGTTTTTCCTATTGACGAAACAGTCATGGTCAGTCAGTCGATCGATTGGTTCTATCGCTAAAAGCAAACTATATGTTAGTTTTGTTACGTTGTTTCTTTATTTTAGTAACTTTAAACTTTAAGTACTGATTCATTAATTTATTAGAGTTGCTATACAAACGACGAGCGCGCATGAACAACTAGTTTTCAAAATCGTTTAAAAACTTTAGACAACTTTTAGTCACCTGTTTTTCTGTAATTAGTTAAACACGTCTTATGAGAAAAATAAAAAATAAAATAGATCAGCGATCTGTTATGAACTTGATACATTTTTATTAAAAAATTAGTAATTTGCACAAAGTTTTATGACCCTATAATTATAATACAAAACTTGCAAGAAAAAAAATTGAGATGGAATTCGATTTGACTTGTTAATTTAATTCAGTTGAGAATTTAACGAATAAGCTTTATTTTTCGGTTAAAAATGCCAACCATTACTTTAAGTTTGTGAGCACAAAGTTGCTCATTAAATTTAATTGTGAAATAAAAATTGTTTAATTTTGCGCCCGGCTTAATCAACAGTGTCGGGGCGTTATGTAATTTTATAGCGCAATTATATAGGGTCACAGTTTCCGCCGAAACTTTCCAATGACGCCGCCGGGGGCAACCTTCTCCCTTCTCTTAGCTACGCCTCTGTCCATCCTGAAATTTCCGCCCGGTGCCGAAATGCCGCAGCACCGCCCTTTGTACGGTATTGGGCCTGCCGCCACTAGGTAATATATATATATATATATATATATATATATATATATATATATATATATATATATATATATATATATATATATATATATATATATATATATATATATATATATATATATATATATATAGAACTACTGTGCCAAATTTTGTTGAAATTGGTCCCGCGGTTCAGATTTGTATAAAGGACAAACAAACAAGCATACCTAGAATATATCTGCAGCCAGGGCTTCCCAGTTTGGCAGATACCAAGATGTAATATATATATTAGGGATGTCACGGGTACGACTTTTTGACTTTCGGGTTTTCAATTTTTCAAAGATTGGGTTCATTTTTCGACTTTCAAAATTTCGGGATCTGGTTTCAAAATTAAAATCTTTCAGGTTCGGGTCGAGTTTGGATAGTACGATTAACATATTTTTATAAATACATCTGGGAGTGAATTTTGGGTTATTTATTATTTAGATTTGGTTTAATCGATTGAGCGAAATAATAAGAAAGTTCAGTGATTACAATAGTAAACAAAATATGAACTATAGTACATAAATGGATATATCAAAATACATTCTAGATTGTTGAGATTGTTTAAAAAAATTAGAAAACGATGTTTCGCCTCGCAATTTACTCAAAGTTCGGGTTTTATTTTTTGAAAATTTTGGGTTTGGATTATATATATATATATATATATATATATATATATATATATATATATATATATATATATATATATATATATATATATATATATATATATATATATATATATATATATATATATAAAGAGATACAATTCAAATTGATAAATTAACTGTTGATTATTAACAGGATAGACCTGTGAGTAACACCTTTGAAACAAGTGAAAAACTCGGGTATGATTTTGATTTACAAAATAATAGAAAAAAGATTAAAATGAATTCAATTTGTATTGTAGTTACTATGGAAGAAGAAATTTTGTTGGAATTGATTTTGGAACAACAAAAACTTGTGCAGCTGTCATTGATTATAAATGTAATGGTGGTGCTGATAGTTATACTGATAGTGATGACAACTGTTATAAAGTCTTAAAAAATAAAGATGGTTTGAAAAACATTCCTTCAATTGTGACTATATTAGAAGATGATGGTCAAATTGTTGGTGACTATTCTATGTACGCGATGCCTCTGCACCATGAAAATACTATAAGTGATGTAAAAAATCTTATTGGTAAATCGTTTGATAGCAAAGATGTCCAGGAATACCTGTAAGCTTTTTTTCTGAACATTATACTGTATAACAACATTATACCTTTATGAGGTTTGATTAACCGTATTATTGTGTATACGAAGTTATAAAAGATCAAAATTGCGATATTTAATCAAGAAGATTTCTAAACATTAAATTGCAATTTTGTATATTAAGGAAAACAGTTCCATTCAAAATTGTAGAAGAAAACGGAAAAAATCCCTTGATAAAAATCCCTATCACTGACAGGCTTTATAAACCATATGAAATTGTTGCACCCATTTTGAAGAAAATGAAGAAATTAACTGGTTAAGTTGTTTGTTGTAAAATAATTGAAAAATTTATTACTAAAAATTAAAAATTTGGATCAACAGAAAAGTGTTTTATGGAAGAAGTAAATAGTGCTGTTGTCACTGTTTCGAATCCTGGTTATAGTTACTGGTGTGGGGTAACTATTTATCTTTATTTACAAAAGTTGTTATAAATGTATTTTAAGCAATTTTAATAAATAGGATCTCAGAGAAGCTGGTAGACTCGCTGGATTTGAACGAATTGAGTTTGTCAGAGAACCAATTGCTGCTGTGCTTGCGCTTGATTCATTGGAGCCTCAAGAATCTATTTCTGGTGATAAAGTGTTAGTTGTAATCTGCTATTTTATTCATCAGTAATTTTTTATTTGATAATTTCATTAACTTAAAATTCCACTGTTATTTTAGGACTGCTGTTTATGATTTTGGTGGTGGAAAATTTCGGACCTCAATAATCAAATCTAAAAATGGCCGTATGACAGGTCATTCATACGGTGACACAATGCTGAATGGAAAACTAATTGACAATATTCTCATCAAACTTTTCAGTCTCGAATTCAAAGAACAGGTTTATTTTGAAATCATGTCATTGTTCAATAAAATAATTTTTAAAGAAAAATAAAAAAAACGAAAGAATGTAGTAAAAAATTGATTTCCGTTACAATCAATTATAAAAAAATAATTAAAAAAATTGTAAAATAACGTTGGGAGATTTATATCAATCACTTTCTTAATGTAAATGTTTACAGACTGGTTTAGACATCAGAAATGATTACGACACATTGTGGAGACTTAGAGACACAGCAGTACAAACGAAAATCAAACTATCCAGGGATACTAAAGCAGAAATAAACATTCATGATTTAGCAGTAGATAATAATGGTGTCTCCAAAGGTTTGGGCATGGAGCTGACAAGAAAAGAATTTGAAAACATGGTTAATGATTTATTTGGGAACACAATTCTTCTGTGTAAAGATGTGATGAAAAAATGTAAAATTGAGAAAAAGGACATTGATGAAGTTTTGTTGGTTGGTGGAATGACAAAAATACCAAAGGTTAGTCAAGTTGTTGTAATAAACATTGTCTTAGTCACAAGCATTTTGATAGTGATATAATGAGCTATAGATATAATGATTATGAATGAACTATATTTTTATTACTATTTGAAAGGTCAAAGAATTAGTTGAAGAAATATTTGGCAAAACACCGAACAATAAATTTGATCCAGAAGAAATACTTGCAATTGGGGCTGCTGCAACCGCCAATAGATCTAAATATTATACTGAACGTTAATTAGTTTTTATGGTTTTTTCACTAAAAAACAAATTTAACCAAAATACCTGTGTTAGCCGAATATATATTCTTCGAATTTTTGTAATAGCTTATAGCAGTCCTTAACACCAAGTGCTTAAAAACTCAGCAGTATGTATGAAATACCGAAGTAAGTAAAATAATAAAATGTACCAATTTTTCTATCAATTTTTAGAGCGCCTCTTACTTTTTACAGTGCTTAGCACCGCTAATATTTTAATTGTCCTTCTCAGAGAAACAATTTAACCCGTTTAGTTTTCCAAGAACATGAGTTTCTAGGCAGCGAGTGCTTGTCCTTGTAGCTTTTCCCTCCTCTTTTATCTGTCTTGAAACTGGCTCGCAATAAGCTGGTCAGCGATTGTTACGAAAGAATTTACTAAGCATAAAATAAGTGTTGGTAAATGTATAATACCTTTCCTTGCTGTAAATTAAATCCTTTATAATATAACCTAGAGTTTAAACAAAAATAATTTATTGTGTCTGCGGGAGCGGGATAGCAAGCGGGGAAGGAAACGGGAGCGAGAGAGACAAACATTAGAAAAATCTCGGCTCGTCTTACATTGACTTCAGGTTTGGCCCGTCTGAAGGCCCTAAACTAAAATTACGACCAGGCCCATGCAGTATTTTAATCCATAGATCACTACACGGATTTTTTTAGACCCGGTTCGTTTTATTTTATAGACAAAAAAACTCCATCGGCATCAAAAAGTCAAATTGGAGTAGAAAATCAAATCAACTAAAAATATAGATTTATTAAATTGTATTTGGTTTTTTTGTTTTAAAAATTTTATTATTTTTTATTGAAAATTGTTTTCAAAAAATTTTATACTTCAAATTTCATCTCGATCGGAGGACGGGAAGTTAATTTGAACATTAAGGGTTTGCAAACATTCTAGCAAGCAATCAAGACCGGTGGACGATTCTTCGTGCTTTTCAAACTATGGAGTGTGAAAGAAAAAGAGTGGTATACATTTTAAAGGCATGCAAGGGATTGAAATATGAAGACAGGTTGAGAATTTTGAAGCTTCCTTGTTTAAAGTACAGAAGACTGAGGGGGAACCTGATGATGCTCTACAACTTTATTCAAGACAAAGAAGGACGTTTGTGTTTTCCTAATATAAAGATATCAGAAGAAAGAAGAACAAGAGGTCACAAGTTCAAACTGGAAACACAAAGATTCAACGGCAACTGCAGAAAATATTTCTTCCTGACCAGATCGACTGCAATTTGGAACAACCTCCCTTCGAAAATCATAGAAGCCGAACAAGTTAATGAATTTAAAAGATTAATCGACTGTCATTTCGAAATAAGCGACATTTTGTACAACTATAAAAAGGATTTTTAATAATATATACATACATTTATTTATAGAACATATATATGAACAATAGTTTATATAATTCTAGATATGGGCATAGAGACATATAGTTTGCGCCCATCATTTCCTTTATGTTTATGTTTATGTTTTAAAAATGTTATGGTCAACTCCTCGTTCCATATGATATCTTCTATAATTTATATGGTATTATAGTAGATGTCAAATTTGGCATTCAGCAGTGATGGGTTTTAACTACTTTCAAAAAGAAACTATTTAATAACTACTTTTAAAAACAGTAGTTATTAACTACTTAACTACTGCGTATTTAAACTTACCAGAAAAAATTTGATTAAGTGGGAATGGTACATATTGATCACTGTAGTCTATAAAATATGAAAACATTGAACACAGTTTTATAAAATACTTAATATATAAAGTACCTACATATGTAAGGATTGAAAATTTAAGAAACGTCCGAATCAATATCGTATAAACAAATTTTTTATTTAAATTTTTAAATGTGAAATTTAAATGTCACTTTCTTTAGATAAACTAAATAATCGAAGTTCGTTTCTCCACATAAAATTTGCAATTTAAAAAACTTTAAAATTTAAAATTATTTTATTCTATAATTCACTCTTATGTTGTCAAAAGTTTGCAGAAACGAGTAAACCCACTATATTTCAATTTAATTGTAAAGATTGAAAATATATGCAATTTTCGAATCAATATGGAACAAATCTATATATATAAAAGAACATGTCCTGACTGACTGACTGACTGACTGACTGACTGACTGACTGACTGACTGACTGACAGATGACTGACTGATAATCAACGCCGAGCTCAAACGCCTCATCCTAGGAACGTGAAATTTGGAACTTATATTACTTTTATAGCGTAAACATCCGCTAAGAAAGGATTTTTGAAAATTTTGCTCCTGAGGGGAAAAAACTGGAAAACAAACTTTTCTAAAACAATGTATATCTCGAAAACAAAAAATGAGAAGATTTTGAAATTTTATATATAGATTCTTTTTGAAAAATAAAAAGATACGTGTTTCACCATTTTTTGAAAATTCGGTTTCCCGGACCTCAAATGTGGGTTGGAAAATTGGGTTATTTGGTTTTTAAAGTAGCTTCTACTCAAAAACTGTTAATGCTACAGGAGTAAAAATTAGTATTTAGTTTCTACTCCAAAAATAATGAAATACGTGTTATAGCATTTTTTGAAAATTTGATTTCCAGGACTTCAAATGTGGGGTGGAAAATAGGGTTATTTGTTTTTTAAAGTAACTGCTACTCAAAAACTGTAAATACCACAGATTTAAAAATTAGTATTTAGTTTCTATTCTACAAATAAAGATATACGTGTTTCACCATTTTTTTATAAATTTGGTTTCCAGGACCTTAAATTTGGGCTGGACAATAGGATTACTTGGTTTTTAAAGTAACTGATACTCAAAAACTGTAAATGCTACAAAAGTAAAAATTAGTATTTAGTTTCTACTCTAAAAATAATGATATACGTGTTTCACTATTTTTTGAAAATTTGGTTTTCAGGACCTCAAATGTGGGGTGGAAAATTGGGTTACTTGGTGTTTAAAGTAACTGCTACTCAAAAACTGTAAAGGCTACAAAAGTAAAAATTAGTATTTAGTTTCTACTCTAAAAATAAGGAAATATGAAATTTTGGTTTTCATGATCTCAAATGTGGGGTGGAAAAAGGTTTCTTTGGTTTTTAAAGTAACTGCTACTCAAAAACTGTGAATGTTACAGATGTCAAAATTAGTATTTAGTATTTACTCAAAAAATAATGATATAAGTGTTTCAACATTTTTTAAAAATTTGGTTTCCAGGACCTCAAATGTGGGGTGGAAATATGGGTTATTTGATTTCAAAATAACTGCTACTCAAAAACTGTAAGTGCTACAAATGTAAAAATTAGTATTTTGAAGTTTTGTGCCGGTTAAAAGTAGCTAAGTCCAGTTTATCACCGGTTGGGCCAAGCCGTTGTTTTAGAGTCTTCACACGGGCCAGGCCAAACCTTAAATCAAAGTGGGACGGGCCGAGGTTTTTCACCAAGTATATAGATATTTTAGTGATTTTAGGGTCTTCAGTTGGGCCGGGCCAAACCTGAAGTCAAGGTGGGACGGGCCGAAGTTTTTCATCAAGTATATAGAACTTCTATTCCTGTAACAATGGGCCGGGCCTAATTCAAACGGGCTGTTCCGGGCCAGGAGTTTAGGTTTTTAAAACGGGCTGGGCTAAGTTGTCGACGGGCCAAGCCGAGACCTAAAAAATTGATCTCTACTATGGATGCACGGTTCAAACTCTCTAATTTCATGCGAGCGAAGCCGCTACGGGCACTGCTAGTTAACCATATTTCCACGGGTTTCTTATTAGTTTTTACAAAAACAATTCAATTTTTTTAGACCATAAAACTTCTCATGCGGTACAATCGAAAAATAATTTATGAAATTTAAAAAAAATCCGTCATTTTTGACAGACTATCTCTAGTTAAAAATAGTTTGACAGTCACTTTAAATCAAAAAAATTTAATTTAATTAAATCTAGCTATTGGAAAATCTGTAAAAATTCGCATAACTGCTATCACCGAAATTAAACATGTGTGCAAAATTTTAGAATGATTGGATAACGGGAAGGGGTTAAAATTGGGATTCATGAGTCCGATTAACCTCACGAAGCAAGCTAAGATAAGACAAGTAATAAGTTCTTAATAATAACGCTAATTCACGTCCCGAAAAAGCTCTATATTAATGTTTAATAGCGATATTGTAGGGTAAACAAGTTGTTTCTCGTAGCGTTTTCGTTGCTAATTTTCTGTTATATACCGGATTTTATGGTTTACGGAAAGTTCGCCCCCGTCTTTTCGCCCCCGGTTTTTCGCCCCTGGGAAAGTTCGCCCCCACGCTTTTCGTCCCTGGGAAAGTTCGCCCCCGGTTTTGTGCGCCACGGTATTTCTTCCGGTTTTTCGCCCCCGGTTTTACGCCCCCGTTTTTTCACCCCCAATTTTTTGTTCCCAGTTTTTGGTTTTCAGATTTTTGCCCTTGAGAAAATTTGCTTCCGGTTTTTGCCCACGGTTTTTTACCCTGATTTTTTCACCCCGGTTTTTATCCCTGTTTTTAATTTGGAAAGGTTTATCACCATTTTATAATTTTTTTGCACGTTCTTCTTATGAGACGTTAGTTCTTGGGGTTTTCGAATTTTTCCCTCCTACAACCCCTTATC
Organism: Erpobdella octoculata; assembly: GCA_963978895.1. NCBI lineage: Eukaryota > Metazoa > Annelida > Clitellata > Hirudinida > Erpobdellidae > Erpobdella > Erpobdella octoculata. Next base: position 45,532,862 of record OZ022238.1, on the reverse strand, counting down.
CTTGGAAAAGTTATAATAACCCCTGAAAAATATTGCCAGCAGTGTTTCATCGAGACCACTTGACTTTGAGAGGAAATTTGAAAATTAGTGGAGGGCAGGAGCGTTATTTTAGCATAAAACTGAGAAGGCAAATATTTTAAAACCCAGACTTTAACACTTTTCCTTGACACTTTTTCCTCTGATAATAGCAGATGCCAGGTTAAGGGGGGAAGATAATTGTAGATACTTCTCTAAATTCTTAGAAACGTTTCCTTCTTAAAATAGCTGATGAACCGAGTTTTTGGTAAAAAAAAGTCAGAAGCAAAAACCTGGAGCCTGGAGACTAACTTTTACAGAGGTCAAAATCCGATAGCCGCCTTTTTTTAGAGCAAACCACTGTGGAAAAAAACCAGAACTAAAAACCCGGGGGAAAAAAGAGGTAAAAACCGGGCACAAAAAACTGGGAGCAAATTTTACCAGAGGTGAAAAACTAAGAGCCACAGCCGGGGGCAAAAAAACGGAGACGAAAAACCGGGGGCGAACTTTCCCAGGGGCGAAAAGCGCGGGGGCGAACTTTCTCAGGGGCGAAAAACCGGGGGCGAAACTTCTCGGGGCTAAACTTCCCCGGGGCGAAAAAACGAGAGCGAAAAGGCGGGGGCGAAAAGATGGGGCAAAAAGCCGGGGGCGAACTTTCCGTATCCCGATTTTATTTGCTGGTTTTTAGAATATTTTTACCAGACTTATATTTTGGTTTGTTTGAGAGACTTTCGTTTGTTGAAGTGGAGTTTTTGTTGGATCTCTCGGTTTGACAATGACTAAATCCATTACTCTCGAGAACTTGGAATCAATACTAACAAAAATTACAGATCGATTCAACGAGCAGATGACAAGAGTGATGGATAATATGAATAAAAACTTTTAATTGGAGACTTCTTCTAGAGTCGAACTACTCACCTCTAGAGTGGATATAATCGAAACAAGACCGGTAAAGCTAACAAACCAGCTCCAAGGGGGACTTGCCCACAGATGAACAACTCAGCTCTACTGGAGACGGTTTCTCGAACGTTTTTGTTGCAGGAGCAAGAAAAAGAAAAAAGGCAGAAAAGAGCCGGCAATGTAATTATTTCAGGATTAGCGTTTGATGCAGCAGTTCCGGACACCACTTTTGTTGCCGATTTTTTTGAAAAAAATTTGACAGTGAAACCAAGGATTTTGAAAACCCGGCGATTGAGTAAAGACCCAAGCAGACCACATCCACTAATCTGTATAACTCTTTCGAGCGCAGCGGCTGTGGAGGACTTGATACAGTCTTCGAAGCTTCTTCGGTCGTCTAAAGATGAAAGGACAAAGCGCGTTTACATTAATCGCGACCTCACAAAACAACAGGCTCATCAAAACTATCTTAGAAGATGTGAAAGACGTGAACGTAGGAAAAATACCGGCCAGAGCCAGATTTTGTCACCAACTGATGATCGGATGAGTCAGCCCTTTCGAAACTAAAAAGGGATGCCGCATAGCTTTGACCAATTTAAGAAGTCTCAGAAATAAAATTGAAGAAATTACTTTGTTTTTAGAAAATTACAGGCCTGAACTATTTTGTGTTACCGAAACGTGGCTTACAAAAAAGATCGTAACAGTTTATTTATTCCTAGAGGTTTTTCAGCATGTCGCTAGGACAGAGAGACTAGAGGTGGCGGCTTAGTTTTTATAATTAGAAATGCTGTAACCTTTAAGTTTGTGGAAATTCCAGTTCATTGCCGGCATATTGAAATTGTATGTGTAGACATACGTCTACATACTAAACTCTGCAGATTTGTAGCCTACTATCGTAGCGGGGGGTTTGGCACTGAGGCTCACAAATATGCTATTGACAGTTTAGAGTGTTTAAAAATATCTGGTCAACCAAACACACATTGTGTTTGATGGGGGATTTTAATCTGCCCGGTACCAACTGGCTGCAGCACTCTCATCTTAATGGAGAAATCTACACAGCATTCAAGAACTTTTTTAACAATTTTGGGCTTCATCAATTTGTGCAGCAACCTACCCGTGGCAGTAATATTCTCGATTTGATTTTCTTAAATGACCTAGGGCTTCTTGCAAGGATGGATATCTCATGCCCAATTGCTACTAGTGACCACAATCTGATTACGTTCGAAATAAATGACTAAATCCTAACTCTTGATGAGAAAAAAACAATATAATTTCTATTGTTTAAGGAAAGCAGATTTTTTTCAAAATTTTCCTATCAAGTGTGGCGTGGGACGGTCCGCTTTCCCCACTTCTCTACGATACGCCCCTGTAGGAGTTAGGGAAGGTAAGTGATATGGCTATCGACCGTCATGTTAATATGAGAAAGCGTATTAATGCTCCTGCATCACCCGACAATTGAGGGATGTGGGAAAAAGGAAAGGTTCACAGCCCGGGTCAGGAATTTTTGGGGAACGGAGATTTACTTCGATAACTTTTTTCTTTGAAGTATTTTTTTCGTGGTAAAACATTCCATAATGGACAAGGTCGTCATTGCAGCAAAACCTTGAGGACAACATGTTAAAAAGGCCCCTACGTTCTTAATTTCTTTTCATAATGCCATAAAAAATAATGGATATCTAATTTTTAAAAGCCTCATTATATTTCCTCTTAAACGAGGTCGGCAACTTCCTGCGATCCTTAAAAAACCTCGGTCGGCAAACACCTACGTCTTCATGGTCTGATGCGGTCTGATGTAAACACCGGACAAGTGCTTATTGTCCAACAGCATATGAAATGCAAACTTTTCAGTTTGAACTTTCAGCCAGACTATTTTTTCTATGGATTCAAATAACACATAAGCACTAAGCACACTAATGAAATTACTGAAATAAATACCTATAGAGCGCTATAGCACTAGAAAACTTTTAATGATTGTGGCACCACCAGTGAAACCTTTATCTTATTACACCTATTGACATATTATTTATTCAGGAAAAAATTTTATTTTAAAAATTCAACAAATAAAAAATAAAAGTTTACTTATAAAAACGTTCTATTTTTATTAGTTATCTATGCCATATGAACTAATTTATCGATGGTCATTTGCAGTTATAAGCCCTGACATTTAGTTTCCGTAGCGTGGTAGGTACGTTACATTAGTTATTTCGACATTTTACGTGACATCAGTTTTTTGGGAGCTTCGCGATGCTGTGCAGTACTAAACTGTTTTTCCTATTGACGAAACAGTCATGGTCAGTCAGTCGATCGATTGGTTCTATCGCTAAAAGCAAACTATATGTTAGTTTTGTTACGTTGTTTCTTTATTTTAGTAACTTTAAACTTTAAGTACTGATTCATTAATTTATTAGAGTTGCTATACAAACGACGATAGCGCATGAACAACTAGTTTAGTTAGTTTTCAAAATCGTTTAAATACTTTAGACAACTTTTAGTCACCTGTTTTTCTGTAATTAGTTAAACACGTCTTCTTATAAGAAAAATAAAAAATAAAATAGATCAGCGATCTGTTATAAACTTGATACATTTTTTTAAAAATTAGTAATTTGCACAAAGTTTTATGACCCTATAAACGATTATAATACAAAACTTGCAAGAAAAAAAAATTGAGATGGAATTCGATTTGACGTGTTAATTTAATTCAGTTGAGAACTTAACGAATAATCTCTATTTTTCGGTTGAAAATACCAACCATTACTTTAAGTTTGTGCGCACAAAGTTAAATTTAATTGTGAAATAAAAATTGTTTAATTTTCCGCCCGCCTTAATCAAGGTGCCGACCATCGATTTTCGCCAATAACGTCGAACTTGCCGACCAGCGTTTTATCAAAGCGTATGAAGTTGCCGACCAGCAAGAAAATAAAAACAACTCTTTGTTATTTTGTATTTAAACAATAATAATAATAATAATAATAATAATACAATTCATTTATACTACAACAATAATATTTTTGTTAAAAGAATGAGTTAATGTAAATAAACTAAACTTGAGGCTCTTTGACATTGGCTGGCAAGTTCGGTAAGCTCCGCCTCCATGTCAATTAAGTTAATAAACTAAATAAGAATGAACAATTTGTTATATTTGCTGGTGCATCTCCTCCGAGAAGAAAGCCGAAATATATCCGACTGGAAGAAAAAATTTCAAAGGCACACTCCCAGCATGTGGCTGGTAAAATTGATACGTACAGACTGTTGCGTACTGTTCAGTACAGTGTTAATTTAAATAAAAAATAATATTTTTGTTCTTCATTAAATTTTTTTTAACAATAATTATTTTTAATATTAATTAAAAATGTTTTTCTTAACAATAAAAATGATTCTTACTGGTTCGCTGCGCAATAGTTAAGTTTATTTATTTATCCATTATTTGCATATTTAACTCTATTATGCTAGTAGAATAAAGTAGAGCTGCTTTTTAATTTACGTTTACTTTTCGCTTAACCTCGTTAGAAACTGACCGTGTGATAGTAATAAACCAAAGTTGAGGCTCTTTGACATTGGCTGGCAAGTTCTTTGAGCTCCGCCTCCACGCTAATTATGTAAATGAGCCAAATAAGATTGAACGATTCTTTTTAGTCTCAGTTGGATTACTTAAATGATTCGTTATTTTTGAACGATTCTATTAGCTAAAAATAAAAAATAAAATAGAAATTTTTTTGACGAGGTCGGCAACTTAGTACGATCTTAAAAAACATCGGTCGACAAGTTGATACGTCATTGCGGTCGGCAACTCGGAGGTCGGCAACTCAGGTAGAATTCTTTGGATTGTGCTTCTTGAAATTGGAAGTGTATTTGGATCGCACCCTAATGCATTTTATCAGCGTGTAGAGGAAGAGTAATTCAAACTGGCTCCAACTACAAGTGCTCACAGTTCCATACCTGCCTACCAAACCTATCTATTCCTGAACAGAAAAACATCAGATCGGCTATTATCGAAAAAGGCAAAGCTCAACCACACATAGGATCCAAACAAATAATTATGGAATCCTTGTTAGAACTGTAATATATATATATATATATATATATATATATATATATATATATATATATATATATATATATATATATATATATATATATATATATATTGTCTTTGATTCCGTTTGTAATTATTGTAAACAGCAATAATTAGCGCTTCGCCAATACACGAGCTCGAGGCAAATAACAGAATGAGGCCAGTCATTGCCTGTAGCAGGCCAACAAATATATATATATATTTGTTGCGAATAAACTGTGGAATCAATTTCTCTTTGAGACACGCTCCAAGAAACACAACTCGCCATATATATGTTTTATTCTATTTCCTACTTGGTCATTTCAGAAAAACAAAAGCTTATATAAATTCAACTCCGCCTCGCTAATGCGAGCCAGTCCCAAGCCTGGATAACGGAGGAGGGGCAGTTAAAAGGATCAAACTTTGATCCACGACAGGAAGTATTTATGTGCTTCCTATATACAGCCAATTCAGTCTTAAAACACTTATATAATTTATATAAATTCATTATAATTAACAAATTATCTAATAAGTGTTTAGCAACCACAATAGTTAGATTATAATTATTATCTTTTAATTAGAATAATAAAGATATAACAATTGACGACAAGGATAAACACAAAACCCACGAAACTGAAATGGACATCAATAATCAACTCATCGCATTAATGCAACAACAGCAACAGCATATGGATCTTCTCCGAGAGCAGTTGACTCAACAAAAAGAAGAAAAGAGAATTGAAAAAGAAGAGAAACTTGAGGGAAACTCGAGAAAAAGAAGAAAAGAGAATTGAAAAAGAAGAAACTGAAAAAAGATTTTTTCAGTTAATCTCAATGATGCAGGACAATAGATCCGTCGAAGTAAGACCAGACCTCTACAATGAATTGAGCAATTTGTTTTCGATCCAGATCAAGGCCTTACATTCACTGATTGGATTGGGCGATTTGAAAAAGCTGTTCAGTCAGTCGGTGACGAATCAATGAGCGATTCAGGAAAAAAGCAACTCTGACCGGGAAGCTTCAACAAAACGAATACACGCTACTTAAGGGTAGTATGCCGATGCATCCGTTTTTCCAAACTACACCTCACTGAAAAGGTACTCAAGAGTCAAACCATTTTGTGCTTAGTTTGTTTATTAGCTTTAACTCGGCAAATTTGTTTCTAGACTGGTTAACAAGCACAGGCAACAAGACAGACCATCCCAGCCGGCGAGTCTAGAATCAGAAATTCTGATGCATCATCGGCCACAGAATTTCCTTATGAAAGACATACGAATTAAAGGCGAACGCCATTTAGTTTTAGCAATCATTTATTTCTATCACTAGAAATACGGATGGAAATCTCAATACGAGACAAAACATGCCGCATTTGATCTTGGAAAAAAATCATGGCTCTGGCCTATTTATCTCCGGATCAAATATGTATTATATATGAAAAAATAAATAATTAAGTGATGTGTCCAAAAATAAAAATAATTGTTACTATATTATTAGTGTTTACTGTTCAACTTTTTAATAACAATGTTTTTATTTAGCAATTTATTAAATACTTTCAAAAAACGTAGCTGAATGGGTCCTATCCAGTGTCCACCTGGTCCTGTTTTGATGTCAAAATAAAGACAAACAACGACCTGGAAGGATGGAACAATGGCTTAAAGCAAATAGCCAACCACAACACAAGCCTTTATGCTTTGTGTTCAGTTTTAGAAAAGGAGGCGCGAACCATAGCTCTAAACGAGCAATTTGTGAGCTTGAATCAAGTTCAAAGGGCTCAAAAAAGAGTTACCAAAGAGTTTGAAGAACTTAACAAACTCTATCGTAATTTTTCAAAAAAAAAAATTGATTTAATTCAGCTGCTTAGTCAGCTAACGAACTCGTTAAAATTGAACAATAAATGATTATTATTATGATTTTGTGTTATTTGAATTACAAAGTTTTTGTTAAATGGGCTGTTTATATGGTTTTCTTTTTAATATTCTCAATTTAATTTAATTTAAACTGTACTCTAGAAATTTGAGGCTAATTAGCAACTTATATAGTTTTAGAATTATAGGGCCGCGTAGCATCAAAAATCACATTCCCCTGGCAAATATAACGAAACGACTTCCATTTAATCCGACACCATTGTCTGGTATTGCAACATGGCATAAATACAACCCAGTTGCAACGGTAGGAAGAACTCCGCCTCGCTAATTGCGAGCCAGTCCCAAGCCTGGATAAAGGAGGAGGGACAGTTGAAAAGATCAAATATGATCTACGACAGGAAGTACTTAGGTGCTTCCAACACACAGCCATTTCAGTCTTAAAACACCCAGTGTAAAGGACTATAAACTACTACAACGGTAGGAAGCGTGCAGCAGCATGTTGTGCTGACATGGGTCGTGCAGATTGCGGAACTCCCATTGCATTCGGCGGTCTAGTGGTCTTTATCAATAGAGTGGCCATCTGTTTCGGCATGCTGTGGAATACTGCCCGTCGAAATTGTTAGACTTTTCGTCGCAAAGGTCGGTTTTTTCGTCGCGTTCTGGGCCGTTTCGTCGCAAGCTGGGAATTTTCGTCGCAATGTCGCGACGAAAATGTACCCTGCGACGAATTGGCTAGTATCCAATCTGCGCCCGTCAAGATTTCCGCCCTGTCCCGCAGCACCGCCCTTAGTACGGTATTGGGCCTAAAATATATGAAAGGTTTGATATATTTTTATTACCAATGCTTTTATTAACTCGTCGGCTCTGTTTCTCTGTCTGTTTCAAATCTTGCAATCAATTTTTGAGTCACTTCCTGATGATAGATTTTTTTCAAATTTTGCATACATGCTCAAGATAGAAGACAATGCAATATTCAATTATTAGTTTTACAATAAGTCAATTAATTTAGTTAATTTTCTTGAGGATTTTATCGAGGGGTTTCTTGAAGGTTTTCTTGAGGGTTTTCTTGAGGGTTTTCTTGAGGGTTTTCTTGACCACAAAACGCTAACCGACTGGCAGACTATTTTACCAAGTTAACACGAACCACACTCACTGACCGCGATTCTCAAGCGTGTACGAAATTTTCATGAAAATAGTTGAGATATTTAAATTCGATGCTTTTTGATATTTTTATTATTATTACCAATGCTTTTATTAACTCGTCGTCTCTGTTTCTCTGTCTGTCTGTTTGTTTCTCTGTCTGTTTCAAATCTTGCAATCAATTTTTGAGTCACTTCCTGATGATAGATTTTTTCAAATTTTGCATACATGCTCAAAATAGAAGACAATGCAATATTCAATTATTAGTTTTACAATAAGTCAATTAATTTAGATAATTTTAATTAATTTCGATATTTCGATATAATTAAGATATTTCGACTTTAACATAAAATAAAAGAGTAATATAAGAAAAAATTGATTGCAAAATTTGTGTTTTAATTACATATAAGAGCATTGGTTTTAAAAATTCGTTTTTAATTTACTTGTTTTAAAACTTTGTTACGCAAACTTAATTCTAATTTGGTTTTGCATCTAGGCCTGAAATATTGTTTTGGAAACTATCCTATTTTTTTCTCTTTTGAGAACTACTTCTATGCCAAGTTATATATGTTGAAATTACTGGTTGATTGAAGTGTTCCACGTAAGCTTTTGTTAACACAATTCAAGCACTTTGCGAGAACTTTCCCATCTTCATTCTTAGTAATACTAAAGAATTTGCCGTCTAAAACTGCCGGCAACTGCAAACTACTACTGGATTCAGCCACTTTATTTACAAACATCAACATAGAAAATCAAACGCAGTTTTAAAGTATTTACATAAATAAATAAGTAAACGTAATATTTATTTCAGATCATGATTTGTGATTTTTTAAATCAAAATCGCTAAAAATGTGACTTAAATCGGAGTAACAAATCAGTATAGTTTTTTGATTTAAATTAAGCTCGAAAATCACAAAAAATGATTTAAATCATGATTTGTAAATTTGGTTGGTCTGAGGTCTGAGGATAGAGGGTAGGCTATTTAGAATTTTTTTAGTGAAGAGTTCAATCACAAACACTATTACACAATATATATATATATTCATTTTATAAAATATTTTAATTTATGCATTTCCCTTTAAAAAATCTAATGACAATTTAGCAATAAAAAGTATAAGTATATTTATTTCTAATTTTTAAATATATATATCTATATATATATAATATAATGAATATATTTATTATATATATATATATATATATATATATATATATATATATATATATATATATATATATATATATATATATATATATATATATATATATATATATAGGGCCGTCGAGAGGGGGGAAAGTTTTTTTTGATGAAATTTCTGAAAGAAACAATGGGCAACAAATTGATACTAATGAAACTGAACAAATTTTGAGAATTGAAAGTAGAATGCCTTTTCCAAAATGTTTCTGTTGCGATAAGAATATTTTGTACAATACCTGTGACTGTTGCTGAAGCTGAACGGTCATTCAAAAATTGAAATAAATAAGTTGTGTACAACGATCAGTAATGGGACAGGATAAACTTTGTGATTTAACGTTATTTGCAATTGAAAGTAATCTAGGTAGGTCTATTAAATTTTATGAAATCAATGACAATTTCGCATTAAGGAAATTAAGAAAAATATCACTTTGAAAATTTGGAAAAATTTGGAAAAATTGGTCATTAATTTTTTACATAATTTTTTGAATACACGTGTTTTTCATAAATGGCAAACGTATTTTAATCTTTTAAATCATGAATTTGAAAATTATAAAAGTGAAATTATAAAATTCTAATAAGTAATACATTTATTATTTAAATAAATTCATTATCAATTATCTGTTTTTATAAAATTTAAGAAAATTATATGAAGAACTAGCGGGGTTACCCGGCGTTGCCCGGGGATTTTAGAGGTTTTTCTAATGTTTGTCTCTCTCGCTCCCGTTTCCTTCTCCACTTTCCCGTTTTCGTCGCGTTCCCGGTCGCTTTTCCGCTCTCGGTCGTTTTCCAGCTCCCGGTCGCTTTCCCGCTCAGAAGTTTTGTTATCGATTTTCTATCTTGCTCGCGTTTCCTTCCAAGCTTGCTCTCCCGATTCCAGTCGCTTTCCGCGTTCCAGGTTGCTTTCCGCGTTCCCGGTCGCTTTCCCGTTCCCGGTCGCTTTTCCGTTCCCGGTCGCTTTCCCGTTCCCGCTCACGCTTGCTCTCCCGTTCCCGGTCATGCTTGCTCTCCCATTCCCGGTAACGGTTGCTCTCCCGTTCCCGTTCACGCTCATTTTCTTTTTTCCATTCTTTCATAACTTCTGTTAGCCTATAAAACGTAAAATAGATTTGCTAAGACTATATATATATATATGAATGTTTGTGGGTTAGTTTGTCTATTATAGAAACGGGAAAGCGACCCGGAACGGACAGCGAGCGGGAACGGAAAAGCAAGCGTGAGCGGGAATGGGAGAGCAAACGTGAGCGGGAACGGGACAGCGACCGGGAACGGGAAAACGACCGGGAGCGGGAAAGCGACCGGGAGCGGGAAAGCGACGGGAGCGGGAAAGCGACCGGCCGCGGGAAAACGTCCGAAAACGGGAAAGCGAACAGGAGTGGGAAAGGAAACTGGAGAGAAAGAGACAAACATTAGAAAAACCTCTAAAAAACCGGGCAACGCCGGGTATCTCCGCTAGTACATACATAAACACACACACACAGACACACATACATGCACATACACATACATGCACATACACATACATGCATACACACATACATACGCATATGCATATATATATAGTTCCCGCTCGCTCACCCGCTCCGCTCTGCTCATTTTGTGACGAATTTCAAAAAAATTTTCTCTATATTTATTTGATTCCCTTTGACTCTCAAGGTTGTGTGAAAATATCATTACGATCGGATAAATGGTGTAGCAATGCATAAAGGACATGAACATATACATACATACAAACATTCATTTTTATATATATAGATTTACCGCAAGATGCCAATCAGTGAATGGCACTACCTCTCCTTACTACAAGACAAAAAAACCATACCGAGAATACACACTTATACAAAGCTTACTCAATCGAGAGGAATAATTTCTCCCTCCTCCTTGTCCCAGGCTTGGGACTGGCATGGTTGACTCAATGCGGAGATCTTCTTTGACCAGGATTGTAACTGGCATGAGTGACTCACGGCGGAATATATATATATATATATATATATATATATATATATATATTGAGGCGCCGTAACACAGTGGTAAAGCAGTTTGCTATCATCCTGCCGTTGTGGGTTCAAATCTCAGTCACGGCAAGGCGTAATTCCGTTGAGCAAGGAATTCACTCACACTGCTCAGGCCAACTCAGCCTTTCATCCTTCACTGGTCGATGAATGAGTACCAGTTTCACGACTGGGATGTAATAGGGATCGGCACATTCCGATTTTGGAGACACGTGCAGGTGGCAGGTAACACTGTGTGATCCCATATGCACTAGCAGTTCCCGGCGCTGTTGGGGTATTAATTGATATACGAAGTAGCGCCCTAATGTTATACATTTACATTTTACATTTATATATGTATATGTATATATATATATATATATATATATATATATATATATATATATATATATATATATATATATATATATATATATATATATATATGTATATATATATGTATATATAATAGCTGTCTGTGTGTAAGATACAATTCAAAATAATAAATTAACTGTTAATTATTAACAGGAGGATGCATCTGTTAGTTGCATTTATCAATCTTGTGAAGATTTCTGGTATGATTTTGATTTATAAAAAAAATAGAAAGAAAATATTATAATGAATTTAATATCTATTTTAGTTCCACCTATATAGAAGAAAACTTTGTTGGGATTGATTTTGGAACAACAAAAACTTGTGCAGCTTTCAGTCACCGTGATAGTATCTTTAGTAGTAATAAATATGTTTTGAATAAAATACCTTCAATTGTGACTATATTAGAAGATGATGATCAAATTGTTGGTGACTATTCAATGTGCGCGAAGCCTCTCCACCATGAAAATACTATACATGATGTTAAAAAACTTATTGATAGACCGTTTGATGATAAATTTGTCCAGGAATACATGTAAGCTTTTTTTTTAAAGAAAATTATACTGTTTAATTCTAGTTGATGGTTATATTGTATATAAGTATATTCGAAGTTATAAAAGATCAAAAATCAGATATTTAATAAAGATATTTAAATTATATATTTTTAATTATATATTTTTTTTATATTGCAATTTTGTATTTAAGGAAAACAGTTCCATTCAAAATTGTAAAGGGAAACAAAAAAAGGCCCTTGATAAAAATCCCTGTCACTGACAGGCTTTATAAACCATATGAAATTATAGCACCCCTTTTGAAGAAAATGAAGAAATTAGCTGGTTAAGTTTTTTGTTGTAAAATAAATAAAAAATTCATTACTAAAAATTTAAATTTCAATTAATAACAGAAAGGCATTATGAAAAAAAAGTTAATAGTGCTGTTGTCACTGTTGATATCAGTAATGAGGTAACTATTTATCTTTATTTATAAAAATTGGTATTTGAAGCAATGATTTATTAAATAGGATCTCAGAGAAGCTGGCAGACTCGCTGGATTTGAAGGAATTAAGTTTGTAAGAGAACCAATTGCTGCTGTGCTTGCGCTTGATTCATTGGAGCCTCAAGAATCTATTTCTGGTGATAAAGTGTTAGTTGTAATCTGCTATTTTATTCACCAATAATTTTTTATTTTTTATTCCACTGTTGTTGTTTTAGGACTGCTGTTTATGATTTTGGTGGTGGAAAATTTCGGGCCTCAATAATCGAATCTAAAAATGGTCGAATGACAGGTTTATCATTAGGTGACTTAATGCTGAATGGAAAACTAATTGACAATATTCTCATCAAACTTTTCAGTCTCGAATTCAAAGAACAGGTTTATTTTGAAACCATGTCATTGCTCAATAAAATAATTTTCAAAGAAAAATAAAAAAACGAAAGAATGTAGTAAAAAATTGATTTCCGTTACAATCAATTATAAAAAAATAATTAAAAAAATTTGTAAAATAACGTTGGTAGATTTATATCAATCACTTTCTTAACGTAAATGTTTACAGACTGGTTTAGACATCAGAAATGATTACGACACATTGTGGAGACTTAGAGACACAGCAGTAAATACAAAAATCAAACTATCCAGTGATACTAAAGCAGAAATAAATATTCATGATTTGGCAGTAGATTCTGATGGTGTCTCCAAGCATTTGGACATGGAACTGACAAGAAAAGAATTTGAAAACTTGGTTAATGACTTGCTTGAGAGGACAATTCCTCTGTGTCAACAGTTAATGTTAAATTATAGAAATATTGGGAAAAAGGACATTGATGAAGTTTTGTTGGTTGGTGGAATGACTGAAATACCAAAGGTTAGTCAAGCTGTGGTAATAAACATTGTCTAAATGCAACAGCATAAACATAATGATAGTGATATTATGAGCTATTATGAATACATTATTTAATGATTATGAATACATTATATCTTAATTACTATTTAAAAGGTTAAAGAATTGGTTGAAGAAATATTTGGCAAAGCACCAAATAATAAACTTGATCCAGAAGAAATACTTGCTATTGGAGCTGCTGCTTCTGCCAGAAGATCTTAATATTATATTGTATAACATGTTTCTGTGATAAAAAGTTATGGTTTTTTCATTAAAAACAAATTTAACTAAAATACAGAATCTATATTCTTTGAATTTTTGTAATAGCTCATAGTAGTCCTTAACACCAGATGTTTTAAAACTCAAATAGCAGTAAGTAAACCGAAGTAAGTAAAATAATAAAGTGCACCATTTTTTATAGCGTTTCTTACTCTTTACAGTAGCGTTAATATTTTATGTGTCCATTTCAGAAAAACAATTTTACCCGTTAGGCTAGGCAGCGTTTATTCCGAAAAAAATTTTCTAAGCAGTAAAAACGCTTTTTACGAACTAGTCTTAATATATATATATATATATATATATATATATATATATATATATATATATATATATATATATATATATATATATATATATATATATATATATATATATATATATATATATATATAATCCGCATGAATTCACAAAAACACAATAAAAAAAATTTCAGAAAGATTATAAAAGCCCTCGTCACTCACTCACCGATTGTACCTATATACCATCGACTCCTAAATAAAAGCTATCTGGACACAAACCTGTATGGGTGAGAGCCTAATGAGTCGACGACATGAGGCGATTGTGTACAAGCATGCCGATGTAGCATGCATCGACGTATACTAGCTTATAAGCTGTGAGCCGCTTCAGCTCGTTGTTTATTATTTCATTGTCTCGAGCGCGTCGGGTCGTTGGATGGTTTTATTTCGACAAAGATTATTTTAGATTATATTCTGATTCCTTAGTTCAGATTTTTTGGATTTATTCAGCAATTCAGTTTATTTACTACTACAAACGTTGTCATTGTTAACATTATATTCAGCATTTGGATACAAAACTAGCCACGGTAAAAACTAACAAGTCAAAGCTCTTATTACTTTTCATCATTTCACTCTTTTCTGCGTGATGAAGTTCATTATGAGAAATGGAACCGTGCCAATCCAAGAATAATAGAGTGTCAGATTATTTCAGAAGTTGTTTTCTTCATTTCATTATTCACTATATCATCGAAGATATGAATTCATGAAGACACTCCAACATGAATTCTTATCGGCTAAGAAAGTATATTTCAACTCAGCTAAAGAAAAGATTGATTTAACCATTTCAGTTGAAAACACAACATTCAACTGTCAATCAACTCATGGGGACAAACTGAAGATTAATATCATTGATCCTGTGAACAAAAATCATCTTCCTCATTTTCTACCAGGGGTATAATTTACAACAATTTTCAGTCAAAAATTGTTGTGTCCAGAATTTTAAAGAAGCTTGCATGATGGTTCCAGAGCAGACTTTAGTGCAGTTCAACCATGAAGCACTTGGCGACAGAAATTCCAGCATCGAGCCAAGAACTTAGAATGACTGTTTGTTTTCTGTTCCATCGAGATCATCAGGCCAAAAATTGTAAAGCAAGATGCAGAAAAAGTTCAGACTCGATTATTCTAGCTATTCGACACACTTGTTAATTTTTCATTTACCTATCAGTTTTTTCATAACTGCCAGAGACTCCGATCATCATCGACAACAACTGTTTGTGCTGGTTTTGTAATGCTCAGCACTTGACGACAGAAATTTTAGCATCATCGACCAAGAACTTAGAATGACCTTTCGTTTTCTGTTCCATCGAGGTCATCTTAAATGAAGTTTATAAGACTAATTAATTATTGGCTTGGTCAGCTTCAGTCTGATAATTTATAGTCTTCTCAAATTTCAGAAGCAACTATTACACTTCATTGCACCAGGTGTTGGAGGGTGGTAGAAAGATTCAACCGGTGTAAATGTATAATACATTTCCTTGCTGTAAATTAAATCCTTTATATTATAATCTTGGGTTTAAACAGAAATGATTTATTATATCTGAGCTTTCGAACTAACTTGCGTTCTTTTTCAAAGATTGTATATAATCTGAGTAAATGTATAGTACCTTTCCTTGCTGTAAATTAAATCCTTTATATTATAATTTTGAGTTTAAACAAAAATGATTTATTATATCAGTTTTTGAGTAGCAGTAATTTTAAAATCAAATAACTCTTTTTCCACTTCACATTTGAGGTCCTGGAAACCAAATTTTCAAAAAATGGTGAAACACGTATATCATTATTTTTAGAGTAGAAACTAAATACTAATTTTACTTTGTAGCATTTACAGTTTTTGAGTAGCAGTTACTTTAAAAACCAAGTAACCCTATATTCCACCCCATATTTGAAGTCCTGGAAACCAAATTTTCAAAAAATGGTAAAACACGTATATCATTATTTCTGGAGTAGAAACCAAATACTAATTTTTACTCCTGTAGCATCTACAGTTCTCGAGTAGCAGTTACATTAAAAACCAAATAACCTTATTTTCCATCCCACATTTGAGGTCATGGAAACCAAATTTTAAAAAAATGGTAAAACACGTATATCTTTATTTTTAGAATTTATTTTTAGAGGCGCTGGTGGCAGAGCGGTAGAGCGCTCGCCTGTTGATCGTTAGGTCGGCAGTTCAAGCCTCACCTGCGTCACCAGCGTAACTCCCTTAGGCAAGGAGTTCACTCGCATTGCTTTCTCATGTCTATGAAAATAGCGTGTTCTTCGAAGTTTCCGATCCAAAGGAACCTTCGTAAGCGCCTCTGACTTATCTGGCGCTATATAAATTCATTATTATTATTATTAGAATAGAAACTAAATACTAATTTTTACATCTGTGGTATTTACAGTTTTTGAGTAGCAGTTACTTTAAAAAACAAATAACCCTATTTTCCACCTCACATTTGAAGTCCTGGAAACCAAATTTTCAAAAAATGCTAAACACGTATTTCATTATTTTACGAGTAGAAACTATATATTAATTTTTACTCCTGTAGCATTCACAGTTTTTGAGTAGCAGCTACTTTAAAAACCAAATAACCCAATTTTCCAACCCACGTTTGAGGTCCGGGAAACCGAATTTTCAAAAAATGGTGAAACACGTATTTTTTTATTTTTCAAGAAGAATCCATATACCAAATTTCAAAATCTCCTCATTTAATAATAATAATAATAATAATAATAATAATAATAATAATAATAATAATAATAATAATAATAATAATAATAATAATAATAATAATAATAATAATAATAATAATAATAATAATAATAATAATAATAATAATAATAATAATAATAATAATAATAATAATAATAATAATAATAATAATAATAATAATAATAATACGAGACCGTTGTGCAAATAGCAAAAAAGCGTATGTTTTTGTATTATCATTTTGGAAGGTACTACCTTCAAGATAGGGAAGGTTTGTTCGATTTTTTTGTAAGAAAAGATCGATTTTTAAAACATCTTTTATAATGTTGTTGCTCGCAGTTGCTGTTCCAGTTTGTTTACCAAATTCCTACTAAATGTGGATAACAAATTTCCAGACCATGACGCTGGCATCTGGCATTAATGTTTTTTTAATATGCTGGAAAGTGTGAATTTATATTATACTGAAATTTTATTGAATAGTTACACAATCTCAATGTGTTACGCTCCAAAAACGAGAAAAATTGTTCAAAAACCGGGAAACGACGGGTAACCTTGCTAGTACTAAATAAAGCAATAGTTAAGAACTGAGAAAATAAGGGATTTTTTTAATAACCAGCTTTTTACCCAAGAAATATATATCTAGAAGTCCAAGTTTCAACTAATTGTGGATAGGAAGTTTATAAAGCATGACGTTGGCATCTGGCATTAATATCCTCAAAATGAGCTTTTTCATACTGAGAATTATCTTAAAATTAAAAGTCTACAAATTAGTCAAAGTACAAATATGAGATTTGAATGAACTAGTTTTTAAAAATAAGTGAATCTATATAAATCTATGTACTGTTTTATGTTACGCTTTATAGCAGAAAAAGATCTTTTGAGCTTGATTTATTGCATTACCCTAGGGACCATCGAGTGTTATTGCCGATGCGGTTCAGTTGTTGAAATGGCAAAATTCAATAAACAAACAACATGATATATTTCTTTCAAACATTTTTTTATTTTTATTCATTATAATACATTTTTTGTGCCAGTCTGTGATACATGTATCCGGGTGGTGTTGCTTAATGCTGGTCTCTAACTGCATTCGCCAGGCGGGTGGCTTTGTGTGGTGGGGTAGCTCTAGTTGCTCTTAAGCAACAGAATTTTACCCGTCGAGACTGAGGTTTTTGCCCGCGAAAGTGGGCGATTTCGTCGCGCTCCGGGCCGATTCGTCGCAGAGTTGGCGTTTTCGTCTCGACTTCGCGACGAAATGGCTTTCGCGACGACTTGGCTTGTACCCAATAGCAGATGCCAGGTTAAGGGGGAGGAGATAATTGTAGATACTTCTCTAAATTCTTAGAAACTTTTCCTTCTTAGCTTTTATAATTAGAAATGATATAACCTTTAGGTTTATGGAAATTCCAGTTCATTGCCGGCATATTGAGGTTGTATGTGTAGACATACGTCTACATACTACACTCTGCAGATTTGTAGCCTATTATCGTGGCGGGGGATTTGGCACTAAGGCTAACAAATATCTGTTCAACCAAACACACATTGTGTTTGATGGGCGATTTTAATCTGCCCGGCACCAACTGACTACAGCACTCTCATCCCAATGGAGAAATCTACACAGCATTCAAGAACTTTTTTAACGATTTTGGGTTTCATCAATTTGTGCAGCAACCTACCCGTGGCAGTAATATTCTCGATTTGATTTTCACAAATAACCCAGGGCTTCTTGCAAGGATGGATATTTCATGCCCAATTGCTACTAGCGACCACAATCTGATTACGTTTGAAATAAATGACTCAATCCTAACTTTTGATGAGAAAAAACAATATAATTTCTATTGTTTCAGGAGAGAAGATTTATTTCAAAATTTTCCTGTCAAGTGTTGCGTGGGACGGTCCGCTTTCCCCACTTCCCTACGATACGCCCCTGTAGGAGTTAGGGAAGGTAAGTGATATGGCTATCGACCTTCCCTAACTCCTACAGGGGCGTATCGTAGGGAAGTGGGGATATATATATATATATATATATATATATATATATATATATATATATATATATATATATATATATATATATATATATATATATATATATATATATATATATATATATATATATATATATATATATATATATATATATATATATATATATAGCCATCTGGGCCTGAAATGTTTTATGTAAACTACCAACTACCTTATCTTATTCTCTTTTTTGAGCACTGATATGCCAAATTTTGTTGAAATTGGTCCCGCGGTTCAGATTTGTATAGAGGACAAACAAACAAGCATACCTACAATATATCTGCAGCCAGGGCTTCCCAGTTTGGCAGATACCAAGATGTAATATATATATTAGGGATGTCACGGGTACGACTTTTTGACTTTCGGGTTTTCAATTTTCAAAGATCGGGTTCGTTTTTCGACTTTCAAAATTTCGGGATCGGGTTTCAAAATTAAAATCTTTCAGGTTCGGGTCGAGTTTGGTTAGTACGATTAACATATTTTTATAAATACATCTGGGAGTGAATTTTGGGTTATTTATTATTTAGAATTGGTTTTATGGATTGAGCGAAATAATAAGAAAGTTCAGTGATTACAATAGTAAACAAAATATTAACTATAGTACATATTTATGTGGTTTAGCCTTGGATGGAGTTTAAATTTAGAAAAGGCTATTCTGATAACAGGGAGTTCTTGTTATATAAAAGTAATCTTGGGTTATATTTGGGTTTTTAGATAAGTTATTATGTGAGTAATTACAAAATTTAAATTTACGGATTAGTACTTTCGCAAATCGGCTCCGCCGGCTAATCTGGCGACTTGGTAGTCTAGCTCATACAGGTACCAATATAGTGGCCTAAGTGTAAAATATGTTAAGCAAAAGTGATTTTGCAAGATTTTAATAGTTCGCGTTTTAATTATTCCGTATAATAAATGGATATATAAAAATACATTCTAATTATAGATTGTTGAGATTGTTTAAAAAAATTAGAAAACGTTCTGTTGCCTCGCAATTTACTCAAACATTCAAGTCAAAGTTCGGGTTTTATTTTTTGAAAATTTCGGGTTTGGATTATATATATATATATATATATATATATATATATATATATATATATATATATATATATATATATATATATATATATATATATATATATATATATATACATTGTTACGATATCACCAAATCGTATACCGGGCTCAATAGAATGGTTTTGCAGTTTTATTGGAAAATAATAAATGAAGCTTTGTTAGGGATAGTTATACCTTCTGGTCTATTAATAATGTCCATAATAGTTATTCCAAGTCCTTTAACGTCTATCAATGGAAAAACCTATCGTAAAATCAGCGATTTTACATTATTACCCCCTTCTTAATTCTGTTCGTCCCGAACAGCATAGTCGCTCTTGAAAAATGCGACTCGGCCACGAACACCAAAATACCTTGATCTTTACTCGTGGCTTTGACCGCAATTCGCAAACAACATGGTCAAGTCTCTTGACAGTTTGACACAGTTTCTTCCAGTCCTTCTTTGGCTCATCAACAGAGTCTTTCTTTGGCTCATCGTCGCCATTTCTGCACGGTTCGTCACAGCCTTTTTTGCATGCATCGTCCTGAACATCTTTGCACGGTTTATCGGAATTGTCTGCTTTTTCTTCTTCCTTCACATCTTTTAGATCTTTCTCAAGAAACTCTTCAAAAGGTTTTTCGAAAACACGTCGTTCCATAAATCCAATAAATCCCTTCATCAAACTGTTATTTGATTTTACAATGACTCTTAGTCTATCTGATCTAGAATCCTCTGTGGATTCATCTGATTTAAAACCCTCGGTACCGTTCTCTGTTCTTGTCTCATCTTTTCCAGAGTTTTTGCTTGCTGCATTGCTATTGTTGTTTTGGAGAAGTTCACCGCCGTCATGTTTGTTTTCTTCCAAGCTACAATCGAACGTTTTCTTTTCACATTCCAACTCGGCTCTTTCATCGGTGTCAACTTTCGTATCGTCCAGCGGATCTTTCTTCAAATTATCGCCATCGTCTCTCAAATCAGTGTCTTCTTTTTTTGTCAAGTTAACTTTGACGTATTTTCCATTGGAGTTTCGTCCGTTTCTAATTCCTCGGTTGCTTCATCCGAGTTAGATTTTTCATTAAAATCTGACCCTGAATAGTCGGTGCCGTCGTCTGTTATGGAGGCTTCCGTTTCAGAACCGTCGCTGTATGGGTGAAAGCCATAGTTGTTATTGCTATTATTATAATAATCATCGTCGTCACTTTCATCCTCATCGTTTTGCATTTTGTTTTCAACATTCTTCTCATCTTCTTTAGTTTGGTTTTTGACGTCCAAACCGACTGTATCACTCTCACCATCTTTGCATGGTTCACCTTGAGCATCTTTGCAAGGTTCCTTATCATGACCGTCTTTGACAGGCTCATCATCATGACCCACCTGACTTGAGCAGTCTGTACGGCCGTCATCCGTCACATGCTCTGAGACACAGCTGGTGGACTCCAGTTCAAATTGGGTTTCGCCGCAGCAACCCACATCACCAGCAGCCCGCTGGTCCAGAACCGTGTCCACCACTGCCTCAGCCAACCCTGCGACCAAACTCTCAACAGTTGTACCGGCTGCTGCTACTTTGTTTCCGTGGCCAAGAATCATTCCTTCTCCTGTCTTCTTCTGTGCTGCCATGTTTTCTTTCGCTCGTTGTCTTTCTTCCTCCAGCAATTTGTTTTTTAATTTCCTTCGCTTGACCACAGCTTCCTCGTCAATGTCGAATAGATATTCGTCGTCGTCAGGCCCATAGCCCTCATTTACTAACGCGGCTAAGAGGCGTTCCATAAGTTCGTCCTTTTTACCTGTATCGCTCAGGCCACGTTTCTCCAGCTCGTTTCTCATTTCACTCGCCCAAAGCTCATCCAATGATTTCAAAACCATTCTTGTATCCTACTTCTGATCACCAATGTTACGATATCACCAAATCGTATACCGGGCTCAATAGAATGGTTTTGCAGTTTTATTGGAAAATAATAAATGAAGCTTTGTTAGGGCTAGTTATACCTTCTGGTCTATTAATAATGTCCATAATAGTTATTCCAAGTCCTTTAACGTCTATCAGTGGGAAAACCTATCGTAAAATCAGCGATTTTACATTAATATAATAAAAGAGATACAATTCAAATTGATAAATTAACTGTTGATTATTAACAGCATAGACCTGAGAGTAACACCTTTGAAACAAGTGAAAAACTCGGGTATGGTTTTGATTTATAAAAAAAATAGAAAAAAGATTAAAATGAATTCAATTTGTGTTGTAGTTACTATGGAAGAAGAAATTTTGTTGGAATTGATTTTGGAACAACAAAAACTTGTGCAGCTGTCATTGATTATAAATATAATGGTGATACTGATAGTTATACTGATAGTGATGACAACTGTTATAAAGTCTTAAAAAGTAAAGATGGTTTGAAAAACATTCCTTCAATTGTGACTATATTAGAAGATGATTGTCAAATTGTTGGTGACTATTCTATGTACGCGATGCCTCTGCACCATGAAAATACTATAAGTGATGTAAAAAAACTTATTGGTAAATCGTTTGATAGCAAAGATGTCCAGGAATACATGTAAGCTTTTTTTCTGAACATTATACACTGTATAACAACATTATACCTTTATGAGGTTTGATTAACCGTATTATTGTGTATACGAAGTTATAAAAGATCAAAATTGCGATATTTAATCAAGAAGATTTCTAAACATTAAATTGCAATTTTGTATATTAAGGAAAACAGTTCCATTCAAAATTGTAGAAGAAAACGGAAAAAATCCCTTGATAAAAATCCCTATCACTGACAGGCTTTATAAACCATATGAAATTGTTGCACCCATTTTGAAGAAAATGAAGAAATTAACTGGTTAAGTTGTTTGTTGTAAAATAATTAAAAAATTTATTACTAAAAATTCAAATTTGGATCAATAACAGAAAAGTGTTTTATGGAAGAAGTAAATAGTGCTGTTGTCACTGTTTCGAATCCTGGTTATAGTTACTGGTGTGAGGTAACTATTTATCTTTATTTACAAAAGTTGTTATAAATGTATTTTAAGCAATTTTAATAAATAGGATCTCAGAGAAGCTGGTAGACTCGCTGGATTTGAACGAATTGAGTTTGTCAGAGAACCAATTGCTGCTGTGCTTGCGCTTGATTCATTGGAGCCTCAAGAATCTACTTCTGGTGATAAAGTGTTAGTTGTAATCTGCTATTTTATTCACCAATAATTTTTTATTTGATAATTTCATTAACTTAAAATTCCACTGTTATTTTAGGATTGCTGTTTATGATTTTGGTGGTGGAAAATTTCGGACCTCAATAATCAAATCTAAAAATGGCCGTATGACAGGTCATTCATACGGTGACACAATGCTGAATGGAAAACTAATTGACAATTTTCTCATCAAACTTTTCAGTCTCGAATTCAAAGAACAGGTTTATTTTGAAATCATGTCATTGTTCAATAAAATAATTTTTAAAGAAAAATAAAAAAACGAAAGAATGTAGTAAAAAATTGATTTCCGTTACAATCAATTATAAAAAAAATAATTAAAAAAATTGTAAAATAACGTTGGGAGATTTATATCAATCACTTTCTTAATGTAAATGTTTACAGACTGGTTTAAACATCAGAAATGATTACGACACATTGTGGAGACTTAGAGACACAGCAAGTCAAACTATCCAGTGATACTAAAGCAGAAATAAACATTCATGATTTAGCAGTAGATAATAATGGTGTCTCCAAAGGTTTGGGCATGGAGCTGACAAGAAAAGAATTTGAAAACATGGTTAATGATTTATTTGAGAGCACAATTCCTCTGTGTAAAGATGTGATGAAAAAATGTAAAATTGAGAAAAAGGACATTTGATGAAGTTTTGTTGGTTGGTGGAATGACAAAAATACCAAAGGTTAGTCAAGTTGTTGTAATAAACATTGTCTTAGTCACAAGCATTTTGATAGTGATATAATGAGCTATAGATATAATGATTATGAATGAACTATATTTTTATTACTATTTGAAAGGTCAAAGAATTAGTTGAAGAAATATTTGGCAAAACACCGAACAATAAATTTGATCCAGAAGAAATACTTGCAATTGGGGCTGCTGCAACCGCCAATAGATCTAAATATTATACTGAACAACATTAATTAGTTTTTATGGTTTTTTCACTAAAAAACAAATTTAACTAAAATACTTGTGTTAGCCGAATATATATTCTTCGAATTTTTGTAATAGCTTATAGCAGTCCTTAACACCAAGTGCTTAAAAACTCAGCAGTATGTATGAAATACCGAAGTAAGTAAAATAATAAAATGTACCAATTTTTCTATCAATTTTTAGAGCGCTTCTTACTTTTTACAGTGCTTAGTACCGCTAATATTTTAATTGTCCTTCTCAGAGAAACAATTTAACCCGTTTAGTTTTCCAATAACATGAGTTTCTAGGCAGCGAGTGCTTGTCCTTGTAACTTTTCCCTCCTCTTTTATCTGTCTTGAAACTGGCTCGCAATAAGCTGGTCCTTGTAACTTTTCCCTCCTTTTTTATCTGTCTTGAAATTGACTCGCAATAAGCTGGGCAGCGATTGTTACGAAAGAATTTACTAAGCATAAAATAAGTGTTAGTAAATGTATAATACCTTTCCTTGCTGTAAATTAAATCCTTTATAATATAACCTAGAGTTTAAACAAAAATAATTTATTGTGTCTGCGGGAGCGGGATAGCAAGCGGGGAAGGAAATGGGAGCGAGAGAGACATTAGAAAAATCTCGGCTCGTCTTACATTGACTTCAGGTTTGGCCCGTCTGAAGGCCCTAAAATTACGACCTAGCCCGGCCCATGCAGTATTTTAATCCATAGATCACTACACGGATTTTTGTAGACCCGGTTCGTTTTATTTTATAGACAAAAAAACTCCATCGGCATCAAAAAATCAAATTGGAGTAGAAAATCAAATCAACTAAAAACGTGCAAGCAAAAGGTTTAAATTGGTTTCTATAGAACATTATATGTTTAATTCAAAAATGTAAAAATAAATTTGAAAAAACTTTACTTGATATATGCTGATATTCAAGTCCCCCTCTCTTTTTTATTATTTCCACATCTAAAAACCAGAAAAAAATAGGAATTAAATGTAAATAATTTTTTTGCGAGTTCAAGTTATTTTCCGATTTTGTTGTAAATTTCAGATTTGCTGAATTTAAATGCGTAAAAAAATTAAAACTGCGTAAGGTGCCGGAAGCTGTTGACCGTTTCTCCTCCATATCGCTTTTCTCATCGAAAAAGTAAAATAGAATTAGATTATAAAAACAAATAAATGAGTGAGCACAAAGCTAAATTGATTTTCATAGTAAATTATTTGTTTAACCCAAAA
This sequence comes from Erpobdella octoculata, assembly GCA_963978895.1. Lineage (NCBI taxonomy): Eukaryota > Metazoa > Annelida > Clitellata > Hirudinida > Erpobdellidae > Erpobdella > Erpobdella octoculata. The sequence continues at coordinate 45,507,770 of OZ022238.1, read as the reverse complement.
ATTAAAAATAATTATGAAATAACCTGAACTTTAGTTGATAGACGTAATAATCTAGACCCTCCGAATTATTAGATGTGGGTCGGAAAACAGGAAATAAATAGGAAAATTGACAATAATTTTGTGCAAACCAAAATTTTTACTGAGTCTTGCTGTACATTTTTTTTGCTGAATCCAAACACGGAGCATAAAATATCGGGTTTGTAGGTACTAAAATTTAGGTTACTACAGCTGTTGAAAACTTGCAATGTTGTCTGAAGTAAACGGGATTGGGAAAGCGAATTGGAGCGCGCACGGGAAGTGAGCGTGAACGGGAGAGCAAGCTAAAGCGGAAACAGAAGAGCGAGTAAGAATGGGAGAGCAGTGGGAAAGGGAGAGCGAGCGAGAGCGGAAAAAAGCAAGCGGGGACTTTATTTCGGTGACTAAATATTTGTTGATGATAAGTCTATAAAATATGAAAACATTGAACACAGTTTTATAAAATACTTAATATTTAAAGTACCTACATATGTAAGGATTGAAAATTTAAGAAACGTCCGAATCAATATCGTATAAACAAATTTTTTATTTACATTTTTAAATGTGAAAATTAAATGTCACTTTCTTTAGATAAACTAAATAATCAAAGTTTGTTTCTCTACATAAAATTTGCAATTTAAAAAAACTTCAAAATTTAAAATTATTTTATTCTATAATTCATTCTTATGTTGTCAAAAGTTTGCAGAAACGAGTAAACCCACTATATTTCAATTTAATTTTGAAGATTGAAAATATATGCAATTTTCGAATCAATATGGAACATATATCTATATATATTAAAATGAATGTTTGTTTGTGAGTCTGTTTCCTATAGAAATCCAAACCGCTGGAGCGATCTTGATGAAATTTGGCAAGGAGGTAGTTCTCATACAGGAAAGAAAGTTCAGAAGGTTTGGACTTCCTACTTCCATCCCCCGACTCAGGGGGAGGGGGCAAAAAACCTTTCCATGCCAAAAGTGCCTATCATGGACTCCTAAATAAAAGCTTTTATTTAAGAGACCATGTGCGGCACATGATGTGCCTATGTACGACCATAAAAGGTTATTGCGTAATTAAATTTAGATTTAGTTACGTAACAGTAACAACGTTTGAAGGCTTCAAGCTACTTTTAGCAAATCTATTTTACGTTTTATGGACTAAAAGGAGTTAGGAAAGAGTGGAAAGAAGAAAATGAGCGTGAGCGGGATTATGTATGTATGTACAATCGGATCTAGGGAGGGGGCAACTGAGAGCGAAAGAATGAGCGGGAAAGCGACAGGGAACGGATAACGACCGGGAGCGAAAAAGAAACGCATTAGGCAAACCTCTTAAAACCCCGAGCAACGCCGGGTGCCCCCGCTAGTCTATCTATAAAAATATAAAAACTAGCAAAGTATGTTGCCCGGGGTTTTTCTATCGTTTTTCTCTCTCGCTCCCATTTCCTTTTCTGCTTGCTCTCACGCTCCCGGTCCCTTTCCCGCTTCTCTTAGAAAAAAAGACTGTCTCAATCTTAAGAAACTTTCTAACAAACTCTAATAACATAATGCTTATACTAAAACAAAATATGCAACAAAAATTCTTTAGTTAAAAACCTCACCCAAACTATTTTGAACGTCCAAACAAAACAGATTTGAATTAATGCTCGGATTCAATTTAATCCAATTCACAATAGAAGCAGTCATAAATACCACAGAATTTCTAAATCATGTTTTACTCTGTAGAACAATGCAAGCCGATACTCAAAATTAAAAAGAACTTGTGTTAAAACAAACAAAAAGCATCGTTTCTTTTCGACAAAAAGCAAATTATTTAATTGTCTTATTACTAAAATAAAGAAAAAAAATCATTATTTTACAATCCGGACCATTGACTCTGCTCCAAAATCTGTAGGTCAACCATAAAAGACGTCTGCATTGAACATGGGTGAGGGGTGGGGTCAAATAATTTATTATACAACCTTATCAGATATACATTAAACAAAATTCAACTTGCTCAGAAGCTGTAACAATAATGTACAAATGGGGGTGATAACCTTTCGGTGGGCGGGAGGGAGGGGTCATCGCTCAGTCGTCTGTTATGGATGACATTCGTCAAAAATGAAAATTTTATTTTACAAACATTCACACGAAAATTTTATTCTCAAGAAAGCTAGTTCTCTTAAAGCTTGAATGCATCTCCGGGGACGTTATTTCCGTTGCTATTGAAAGTGAACCCATCGACGGTCGATGATGGAGCAATGTCGCAATCTTCTTCTTCGCTCTGTAAAGAACAAATCGTAAATTGTACATGACGCCCTATGTAAGGTGATTTTGAAATGCAGTATGAAAGAACAACACAAATGACATACCCCTCCGAAGTACATGTCTAGAACTTCGTAAGCAAGTTTGTAAATGTCTTCATTCTCGTGATGTTGAAGAGCTTCAAGTTTATCGAGTCCTGAGAAACAGCAGCACAAGAACAAATCATTACATTGCATAAATCAACACAAAAATAAACCATTATATTTACACTAATAAACACAAGAATAAATTATATCACACAAATCAATGCAAAATAATAAAAATTTTTAATAAAAAAAAAAAAAAAAAAAGAATGACTCATTACATTCGAGCACAAAACAAACAAACTGATTCAACTCACCTCCGCATTCCTCCACCATGGTACAGATGGAATCCACTTCTTCTTCGGCCATCTTAAGTATATTATTTATGCCGTCCAGAACAACTTGAATGACCTGGGGGTCTTTCACGGAAAGGAGGTTACACAGGGGAGGTATGACTCCGCAGGCGACCACGTAAGCGACCTGGCACAGCACAAAAACGCGGTTACAAGACAAAATGTTCTTGTAAATCATTTAAAAAAGAAAACATTCAAACAGACCACCTGCTCTTTTTTCCCACTGATCGTCAAATTGCTGATTGCCCAAGCGGCTTCCTTCTGCGTCTGGAAATCGCTCTTGAAGAAAAACACAACACAAAGATGAAGATAACTGTGACTTAAGATATAATACGTCTCTCAAATGTTCAGAAAAAGCTTCAAGTCTTTGAGAAATAACCAAATGATTTTTCTTACATACAAGCATCTACTGTAGCAGGGAGATTATTATTATTAAGATGCAAAAAACTAGAGCAGAAATTTCTGAGCACAACTACCAACCTTGTCCAGGTGATGGATAATAAGAGGTACAAGCTGGGCATCAATGACAGCTTGAACCTGACTCTGATTTCCAGCAGTTATGTTAGACAAAAACCACACAGCCTCCTGGAAAAATAAACGACGTTAAATAAAGACACACTTACAACACGGGGTAGCCGGAAACATTACACCACCAAACAAATGCGCACCTTGTTGATTTTAGCTTTGTGATGAGTAAGAAGACCGCTGAAGTAATAAAGTGCACCACAGTTAAGTACTATTTGAGTCTGCTCGTCTGTTCCCGTCACGATGTTACCCAGGGCTCGCAGAGCTGCAGTCTTTGGAGGAAAAAAGTTAGGATAAAATAAAATTGTCATACTATTATTAAACATTATTTATAATAATTATTAAAGAATATTAAAGCATGTAATAATTAAATAAAGCATACTGCATACCTGAACTTTGACCTCTTGATGGTTAAGAAGTGGTACCATAAGGGGCACAACACCAGAGTCGATGACCATCTGAATTTGATCATTACCCCCATCGGTCAGGTAGGAAAGGGCCCACACTGTATCAACTAATATCTGAAAAAACATAAAACCAATGTATGAAAAAATATGCAATAAAAAAAACTAAGATATTCACAAGCCAAGTGATAATAACAACCGACGAATACAAATCAGCAGCATAAACTAAGATAAACAGACTAACGTTGGTATCCTCGTGACGAATCAGACAGTAAAGAGCGGGTAGAATTTCTTGGATCATTTCCACCGGAGGTGACGGGTCTTTGTTCCTGCACAGGTTGACGATGACCCATGTCACGTTGCGAAGGAAGGAGAGGGACACGAGTGGACTTATGAAATTAATCAATGGCTTCACGATGCCGAGGCTTATGACATAGTCCCTGCACTGAGGACCGTCACCTAAAAAAAATTTGTATCGATTGCTTTAGATTGGGAGCCCCACGATGTAATAATAACAAAAAATGGCTTCGAAGCTCAAAACATGATGTTGACTTGTTGATCATGAGTGCACAAATTAAACAATGAGCTGAAAAATCACCACATCACTCGCTAAGTTTGGATTTACTGGTACATTTAGTTGCCGTCGAATATAAAAAATAAATAAGGAATCCAAAATTTTTATAGTAAGATAAGTGGTAACATCTAAATCGTAAAAATGTAGTAAAAATGAAATCCATAAGTCTATTTTTTAACGTTTTATGTAATAATTTTAAACGGAGCACTTACAAAATGTAAGCTAAACTCAAGAACACATTTATAAATAGATTTGCACTAGCCTATGATGTTTCCCAGTGCCCACACAGCTTGTTCACAAACATTCTGATGGGGAGATTGAAGGAGAGACAGGAAAAGAGGGACGGCACCTAGAATCAATTTTTTTATAGATGTACACAATGTGAGAAATTTGTTTTAATTAATTTATTCGCCATTTGGCTTGTAGATGCTTACCGGCTCTGACTACTGCTTGCGTTTGAGCAGACGTCCCAGAGGCTATATTGGTTAGTGCCCAGGCTGCCTCAAACTGCAGGGAAGGACTGAAAAATATTATTATACCATGTTCAAGATATTTTCCAACTTAAAGTAATTAAACACAAAAAACTACATGTGAAAAATGTATGTTTATTAAATCTTTAGTTATTATAACAACATAAAACATACTTGTCAGTACAACCAAGACATTTGACCAAGATAGGTAGAATTCCAGATGCAATAAGGTCATCAATTGGTGGGTTGCGATCACTTGATAATAACTTCCTACATAACAAATAACACAATAAGAGAAAAAAATTATCAATCACAATTTCAAAAATTTTTATATATCAAAATTCAACCTTGCAGCCTGAATGGCACTCAATTGAACATCGTGTTGATCGCTCGACGCATTTAGAACTATTGATTCTAGAGATTGGGTCACCGGTCTCTCACCATCTTCAGAGTCGGTACTTTCAAGATTGGGAACATTTCTCTTTTTTAAAAGATGTTCCTCTCTTTTGTTCTATAAACCAGATTTCATCAAAGATTATAAAATGTTATCTGTTTTACTGCTATATAAAATGCAAAAAAACTTGCCTTTCTTAATTCAACCGAAATTTCGGTTCTCTGTCTTCTCATAACCTAGAAATGAAATAACTTGCATTAAAACCATATTCCTCAATGACTACTACTAAATAAGGTAAGCATTTATACTATTTATGATTAGTTTAATTTTATTAATTAATATTATTTTAATAGTATTAGTATCAGGATTCCTTATATGTTAAACTTAATAAATAGAACAAAGCAGTCTAATAAAAATGCAAATTGCATAATGAAAAACAATTATTCAATACAAACATTATTTCTATATTAAATCATTTAATTTAAATGCCATAGATCAAGTAGTATAATAGTATAAAACCAAAATCCTCATAAATAGTTCCAGAAATGGTATCAGTGGTATGATGTTATAACTTTAGAAATATAATCATAAACTCAAAACAGCTTTGATTATAATCACTGACATAAGTAATAAGAAAGAATTTTAATATTTAATATCTCTACCAAGAAAAGTTCAGAAAAATGTACACAACAGACTACAGAGCACATTATTATATGAATCATATAATATGATAAAGCTAAAATTAAATATACAAAAAATGTCATCAGTATTGACCGGGTTTTTTCCTGGAGCCCAATAAATTATATTAATTTAATCGCCACTGCCAGTATAATTTCAAACTTAAAAGCTACAAAGAAGGTGGGTTGGTTATGTGTGGTTTGGTAGGTCAATTTTAAAATGTGGAACAAAACTTTGTCAGCAAAAAACTGTAAAGAATGATTTTTTCTTCTGTTATCGCTCAAAAACATTGATTTCAGAAGATTTCGCTGAACTTATAATCCCTAGCGTGTTTACACTCGCCCTTTCAATGGCTTTCAACAACACAGACTAAGACTAAAAAAAGTGAAGTACTGGAACCTCGGTACTCCGCGGCGCAATTTATAACGATCATATTAAAAAATACCTCAGAATCTTTTCCTTTGTTTTTAAAAAGTAATTCTCGTCCCTTTTCAGAAGCCATGACAGTTGTTTTTTTAAACAAATCTGCGATTATTTATTTACCGAAAAAAACAGACGGAAGCCAACTACAAGTATCTTTCTGTGAGTAAGATGCGGAATAGCATAGATCCAAAAACATAATTTATAAAAATTAATTGTTTACTTAAAAATAAATTTAACGTTTAATGAATATTTTTCTAAGACAATTTTGTAACTGTATTTTAATTAAATAAGTTTTTTTATTCTCTGTCAACATCTATTCATCAAACAAACTATAAGATAAGATAAGATAACGTTTATTATAGTGGTTTAGAAGACTTTACGCCTATAGTCAACCACTATAGGTTTATTCTAGCACTATTATAAGGATGTATCCTAGGCATCATTGTAGAATATTGACCACATTGACCAGTAGGCCGAGTATAGGCATGTTAAAGTTTTTAGTCAATGAACCGAGTAAATATTTTAGAAACTAAGTTTACTCACTTGAATTGATCTGTTGCATAACCTTCTGTATTGCTTGAAATTGGTAAAATTTTATTTTAGGAAAATCATGGCTTCTTTAATAAATGGAGTTCCTGGAAAAGACTTGCAGTTTGACATATATGTCATTATAATGACATGAGAGTTTGGGCTTATGAACGTTTTTTTGAGCACATAAGGGAGCTGGTAGCTTTGAGGTCGGTAAAGCATTTGCCTGCTGGCCTTAAAATCTAACCGGTGTCTCCAGTGTCCATAAAGTGAGGCGTGGGGAAGCATTGGAGGCACCATAAACAACTGCCTTCTCCCGGCTTAGAAAAATTTTTCACTTCCAACTTTTCTTCCGTCTTTTTGCCCCTGTTTTTTTGTCCCCGGGAAAGTTCACCCTGAAAAGTTTTGCCCCCAAGTTTTGTTCCTGGGAACGTTTGTCCTCATGTTTTTTTGTTACTGAGAAAGTTTGCCCCGTTTTTTCGTTCCCAGTTATTTGCCCCCTTGTTTTTCAACCACGTTTTTTCTTCCAGTTTTTTGCCCAGGTTTTCGCCCCTGGTTTTTTTTATCTAAAAAAGTTCGTCACCATTTTATAGTGCTCGGTTTTTTGCACCATTCTCATGAGACGTCAGTCCTAAGGGTTTTCGACCTTTTTCCTCCTTTAAACTTTTGTTCCCTGAGAAATATTGGCAGCAATGTTTCATCCATACCACTTGACTTTGAGAAGGAATTGGAAAATTAGAAGAGGGAATGGTCGTCATTTCAGCATAAAGTTGCGGTAAAAGAAGTTTCAAAAATCCACACACTCCAAAACTTCTCCTAGACACGTTTCTCTCCCACAATAGTTGACGGCCGGGAGAGGGAGTAATCATAGATACTTTTAAAAAAACTTCTCCAAACTCTTATACACTTTTTCCTCCCAAAATAACGGATGACAGGAGTGGGGGGAAGTTAATTGTAGATGCTTTTTGCAAAAATTTCTCCAATATTTTTTTACACCTTTTCTTCCAAAACTAGCCTGATGACGGGTTGGTAATCGTGGGTACTTTTTCCTTAAAGTTTCCAAAAGCTTCTAACCTTTTTTCAACAACAAAAAAAACGGTTAGAGAGTTAAATTTTCCATGGAGCGTGAATTTTGTTTGGAATTGTACCTTACGACCCCCACCCGGTCTTTAACTAATTCGGTAGAAAAGAGTTAAGTATTAAAGGATACAATTTTTTTTTAACGTGGACCCTTGGTCTTTTCAACATTCCTGTGAACATTCATACCTGGGACATATATGGGTCCCAAATAGGCATCTAGACCAACCTAATTATAGGGAAACGTAATTTTTCAGTCAAATATGGTCAAATGATGTAAATCTTCACAAAAGTGGATAATAAAATTTTCGTTGAAAATTATGTTTATTTAAAAAAATAAATAAAAGAATAAGTAACTTTTATTGATACAATTAATAAAACAAACAATTTGAAACAAACTAGTTCAGCCCACTTATAGCTCAGATATAAATTAGCCCATGAACCCCGTGTGGGACCCATATACCTCCCATATAGACGTTTTGCTTTTGCAAAAGCCCATTTAGCTTTTATAGGACCCATATACAACCCATATAGGTTATCCCTAGCCCAGGAAGCCCATATATGACCCATATAGAATGTTCACACGGATCAAGCCCCATCCAAGGCTTATTTAGCATGCAGCGTTGAGAAAGTAGAGAACCTGTCGACGATTTTATTAACTGGAATTAATTTCAAAAAAAGTATTTTCATAGGCAAGTAGATACATATAATTGGATAGGTATGCAGCTTGTGTTTTCTTAAGGTTATGCTCATGATTCGCTGGTTCTGCTCAACTCATTTGATATAAAAACGCAATTTATACATTGTTCTTTCACGTAGTATGGTGTTTTATTCAACAAAGTAATTAAATAACTAAAAAACGAAATAAAAAAGAGTCATGTTCATTTTTTTATACACAGGCGCGATCCCAGGTTTTTCTGGTGGTGGATGATGAAATTATTTATGGTCTTTCAAGATGAATCTATTAAACATTTTAGTCGCAGTGCAAATAAAATACATAAATAATTAATGTCTATGTATTTCATGATATAAGTATATATAAGATCATTAAGAAATCTTAAAGTTTTTATTTATACATATTTGTAAAATATAAAATTTAGTAACAGATGACATTTGTCAAGTTAAAGAATAACTTCAAATCGAAGAGAAAAATTATCGTTGAAAAACTGATTTTTAAAGATTTCGCGCAAATGTTTCAACAGTCAAACAAACTTCTCCCCAATGTTGTTGTTATTAATTGTAAAAATTTTACTTTTAAAATTCAAATGCACTATTAGGTCTTTTATTTCTTAATGTATTTTATGGCGTTGAATATGTGTAACATCTGTACAACTTGCAATGTAATACATGATAGGTGAAGTGTTGTATATACCTATATATATTACAATTACGGTTTATGAGGTTGTGTGTAGGTATGGACCAGAATAACTACCAATAGCAGCCGACTTACCACCTGATTAAAAGTTGTAAACAAACAATGAACTGGAGTGTTTTTGGGTTCTACCGATTTTCTTTATTTTCTAAATAAGAGTTGAACCGAAAAAAAAATAATAATTTAAGGTCTGGAGGTACTAATTGTGCTTCAATAGGTATATTTGTTGATACAAGTCCTGCAAATTGGAAAAGTCTCCAGCTGAAAATGAACGGACCGTTCGGCGTAGATGTCGTCGTTTCAAGCCGTTCAAGGTTTTTACAGCTTTCTTCATTGTGTTTAGACGTGAACTCTGTAGTAAATATTAGTAAATAACATGTGCTAGCGACACAGCGACAGACAGCTGCAAGATACTTTCGTCACACGCGAGTCAAAATTTTCTGCGCGTAGAATCGAGAACTTCTAACTGCGTCTTTTCTAGGGAGATAAATGAGATGACGATTATAATCCTAACGTCGTATTTGAATATTTACTGCAGCTGAAGCTGTGTTGCAATACAGTCGTTTACTAAATAAACCATCAATTTTAAAACTGCAATACCTAAGTAATTAATTACTATACTTGCAATGTTAGAATAATAATAAACCCGTCGTTTTACTGAAATGTTTATTTAAAGAACCTTCGAGCGCAACTGAGAGCCTCAATTTGACGGTATATATAAATAATATATTTTTATATTATTACTACTACAGGCTCTATTTTTGATCATAGTCTCTTGTTATTCATCGCATATTATTAATTATGATTGAAGAAAGCTTGATTTATGGCTTGAAATTATGTGGAAGTCACTTGATCGGCATCAAGAAAAAGACACCAAGGTCAGCAATAAGTGATTACGAATATTCTGTTTATGTTGTTCTCTTGCTGCACGGCACAGCAACCTGCTGACGATGGGAAAAAAACTACATGGTTAAGTAAGGGGTAAACTCAGCAGCAATGCACGTGCTGATAAAAGAAACCAAAGTCAATAAATAATATAAATGTAATTATTATTCTAAAATCCAAACAGCCCCTCGCAAGTCATTGTTGGTAAAACATATTTGAAACGACACGTAAAGCGATTTCGGTTAATTATTTTGAATGTTAAATATATGCAAATTGTTCCTGCAATTATTTTTGCTGTTACTATAATAATAATAATTATTAATAATAATAACAACAATTATTATTATGTTATTTTATAAATAATGTTAGTTTATATACATAGGTCAGAGGGGCTTGATTAATTCAATTAAAGGTTTTTCAGTTAATTTGACTAATTAACTTATGAGTAATAACTAGGAACTAACTGTCAATCGGCTACTGCAGTAGTTCATAAAGAGAGAACTGGGTTGAGTTTTGAGTTTTACACACATAAACACACACCCATAGATATTTAACTTAGGTTAGATGGAGTTGTAACGAGATTTCAAACAAGAACATGAAACCTGTGAGTTTATTAATTCAACATCGTCATAAACATTGATATCTATCAGCATGACCATCACTGAGGTTGATGGTGATGATGATGATGGTGATGATGATGATGATGATGATGATGATGATGATGATGATGATGGTGATGGTGGTGGTGGTGGTGGTGGTGGTGGTGGTGGTGGTGGTGGTAGTGGTGGTGGTGGTGGTGATGATGATGATGATGATGATGATGATGATGATGATGATGATGATGATGATGATGATGATGACGACGACGACGACGATGCTTCTGAATGTTGACATAAAGAAGTCCGGAAGCTTGATGCAAATCTATTATTTAGATTTATTTATTTATATGAGGTGACTCGCACTCCATAATGAAGTACCTGGCTAATTTTTGTATATGAAATTTACATATTTGTTTGCTTATTGAAAACTTTTAATGTAAAAAGGGAGGAAGAAAGAGACTGCGAAAAGTGGTCGAAATTGGTAACATAAGACGTATATGTAAATAAGTATATCTTTTAAATTTTGATGTCTTTTTTGGTCGATTTTTGAAACTCAAGTCACAAACCAGTTTATTTTACTTTCTGCTTCAAGGAATAATTCTGAGCTAATAAACCAGTCACGTTTGTAAGGATCTGGTAAAATTGCTGTTAAGGAAGCTTTCGAGTTGTCACGATAATAGAGTTTTGAGCACATTCTCAAGTGTTTTCTGACAAGTAACCAGACCGAGACTTCTTGAATACACGGGCGTGTGTAACCGTACCATTGCGTAACCCTTTAAATTTATACCCACGCTGACCCGCACGGCGTACCAATAATTGTTCCTCGTAGCGGACTTTCAACTCGCTACAGTTTGTCGTATGGTGTTTATTTATAGTTCCTGGACCTGTTTATCGTCAGTTAGGTTTTTTGGGCCGAATTTTCTTCTGACATCACTGGCTCGTTGAGAAGTTAGTTTTGTATTCATTCTGAGTTTATTCTGACACATTTTCATTCTTAAGGAATGACCTTTATGCATAAATTAAGATAATCTAGATATATATTTTAAAACATCTAGTGTACTAGACATTTTTTATGTTTGCGTTACCGGTTGATTGGCGGGGTGGCTGAGATGATTTTGACTTTTGACACTGATCAAAATGGCTCACTGGGCAAATAATATGTTTTATTTTGGTAGAATTTTTCATTACCCAAATTTCAAAAACTTCTTTATATTAGAACTAATTGTGGGTTACTCGTCACAAACGATGACAAATATTGACTTTAAACATCTTGCAATCAACTATTTTATTTACTAATTAATTATCTTAAATTACTAATGATAGTGTTTATTAATTCGTTTGAGTATTGCTTGATTGTTTTCCAATTAGTCGCTAGAGCTGTTAGGACAGAGTGACATACGTACATACCGTACGTACATACGTACATACGTACAACATAACATATACATACACACATACGCGCATAAGCGCACATAACATACGGGATTATTAAGTTAGAGAATGTAAAGCTATCTGCACTTTTTTCTACACAGATGCTCTGAGTTTCGGCCAGTTTTATTTGATGAAGCTGTTTAGCAGGATACTCTAATTACTTCTTAGTAATCAAGTTTATTTCTGTACTTCAGTCTATCCAACGTTTAAAGGTGTAATTATCGATACAATTACTGCTAATAACTATCCTCGTCTTGGGCTTTACCAGGCGAGGCTTTGAGTTTCTGCAAACCTTGTCAGTTTTGGGGATATGAAATAGAGTCATGCACGGACCAGGCCTTTATTTTATACTGATCTGAACGGATCGGGCCGAAGTTAGCACGAGCCTTGCCGGGCTGAGGTTATTGACTATTGTGCCAAGTTTAGGGATTTTAGGTCTGTACAAATGGGCCGGGCACAAATCAGCACTGGCCAGGCCTGGAAATTTGTGCCTATGAAACGGGCCGGGTCGCGCAAAATCGACCCGTGAAGGACTCTAGCGACAAATCATAGTGAACTGCTTTATGGTCTTTTTCATTGAAAAGTGTTCCTGAGCAAGCTGCTTAAAATACTTCTATACTAACGAACTTATTATATCAATAGTAACTTAAATAAAGTTTATTTGCATAGCTTTTTTAAAACCTACTTGGACATTAAAAGAATTTCATACACATATCATCAAGTGAAAATGCAGTCTGGCTAAGTACCTAATATTCCTAATTTATCTAATTAACTCTTATACTCTAAGTAAATCAGAGGGTGGATTTGCCAGCCATGGCTGTTTTCTTTCCAATATGGGACTGAGTTCTGAATTTCTCATGGACGTTCAACCGCTAATTAGGCAGTGAAGTGTTACGGCCACTTAAAGAGTGTAAACAGATTTTAATTCAATGGTGATGGTTAGAGAAGGTTCTCGCTGATGATGTTCAACTCATTTCGGCTTATCGAATTGCGCCGGATGCGATCGGAGAAGTTTGTAGTTAAATAAAAGGTGATTCAGAGTGACATAAGCGATTGACGCTCGAAGGGCTTTGTGGAAATTTCGTTCTTTATTTCACCATCGTTGATTTGATTTAACTACCAGCTGGGACGATTAATTTATTTTTATTACTTTCTGTCACTGGCACCGCTGCGCTGCAGCTGATACAGGTTGGAGATGGTTTTCGTTTTTAGTTTGTGAGTGACACACTCTTACATTAGCGATTGGCATCGAGTCTGCCGGTAATTTAAAGAACATTTGCTGAGCATTTAAAGAGAAACAGTTGATGGACGTCACTGCACTTATGCAAAATCAACATGGCGGCCATTATAAACTTTCCGGCAGCGATGACAATTAATTAAGATTGCACTCAATGACATAATAATAGCCACGCTTCTTGAATCATACCGTTATAAATTCTGCTGGTTCTAAACTCATCTTAGTTCTTAGACATTATACTACATTCGATTTGGACTAACTATGGTGTATCAATTTTAGAACTTTTGTGGTATTTTTTAGAACTTGAATATCGTGTAGTATACGTTTTGAGGCCGTCGATATCTGTTGTTGTATTTTTGAATCGTGCTGCAGATTACGTCATCATCCTGTTACAGTCGATGCGCCAACATTTTCTGATTTCATCATCGGTTAATTTTGCATAATTTTTGTAAGTTAAAGATCGGCAGCCATGATTTTAATTTATGAATCGACTACAGTGAGATTAATTTTTGTAATCAATCGTACATCGCAGTTCACCTCAAATTCGAAAGTGAATTAAAACTTATTAAGTTATTAGGTTATTGGAAATCACCTCCTGCTGTAATAAAAGAGCAGAGAAATCATATAATGATTGTTGCTAGATAATGGCAAAACAATTGCTAATGTTATGCTAGCGATTGTCGCCCGCAGGCCAGAGATGCAACTTTTCTGTGTGTTTGTGCACGCGCGCGCGCGCGCGCGTGTGTGTGTGTGTGTATGTGTCCTTAATTTGTGGGGGGCGTTTTTATTAGCTCTCTTCACTAGCCATGTTTGCTGTGAAGTTTCAGTTGTTACAATGACGGTTTATAGTTTATTGGAAGTCATTGCTTAGAATGTTATCTTGAAGCATTTAAAATTACAGAAAAAATAATGAAAATGTTTGTCTACAATTTGGAATATTTTGCACTCTATTCTATATTATTGATTTTCAAATGGATTTAATAAATATTTTTTAATTGTTCTTTAAAATTTCCAATTTTAAAGGGCTCCCACAAAACGCCCGAGAATCAAGAAGGAATTGGAACCGAGTGGTGATTTTGGAGCACATAGAAAACACAACAGAAACACTAAACTGGTCATGAAAGGCAGCACCAATAACAGAAGAAGTAAAGTAAAGGCTAAAGAAAATCCTGTGTTTCATCCATTTGAACGTGCCGAGGTGGGTTGGACAATATTTTCATTTTAATTCATTTTTTAAAATATATTTTTTGTGTATTCCACTTTTCACCACAAAAGATTATAAATTTGAATTCTAAAAAAATGTTTCTCATTTTTTTTATCTGCAACTGTTTTAGACAAACTTACTAATGCATTGTAAAATATTGTTTTTTTTTAAAATACATATGCATACATATATTTCTATAAATAATTAATTAGTTATACATAATTATGTATGCATAATTAATTATAAACATATATTTATGTTTCAAGAAAAAACAAACAAAATAAAACAATTTGGATGGAATAGTTTTAAACAACTGATGTGTTTCATTTAGTCGTGACATTTCTTTCTTTTCTAATACTATGTTTTTGTTTAAAACAAATCTTTACTTAAATACAGTTAAGGTCACCTTTTTTAATCATCTTCATCTTAGTTTAAACTGACAGAATAATGAGAAAGATAAAAAAAATGAGTATTGCAGCTGTTATTAAGTAATAATGTAGAAGTCAATGCAATAACATTAATAATTATATTAATTATTATTAAAATAATAATAAGTATAAATAATTAATCAAATATATTTTATTGTTGTTAGCTACATTTTGTTTTGTTGAAGCTCCTTTTTATGCTGGCAGTGCTGATGGAGTGAGCTGCATCATCCTTTTTAATAACTATTTGCTACTGAAAGTAGAGCAAAGAGAGTAATTGAAAGAGGCTATTTGGATAAGGTGATGGGAAAAACGTTAAAACAAATGAAAAAGAAATGATGATTTGAGTTTAGCTCTTATATCAAATATTCTGAAGTCGTGAGAATATATTTGTTGTCTGGAAGTCTTTAAATGAATGCCACACGGAAGATAATTTGAATTAATTAAAATGATAAATTAAGTCATCATCATTATTACTCATTATATTATTTTGATATCATTTAACATAATTTTCTCAAGTTTACTGACTACTTTAGTAGCCTAAATGAGCCACCCGAGCAATAGTTCTACCCTACACGTACATCCATCGAAAAATGTTCTGATTGATTTTTTTAACTTTGGAATGTACTAAATGTTTTTTTGTTTGTTTGAATGTCAGTTTTACTTCCAAAATTTGTGTGCATATATAAAAAAAACTTATTTAATAACAATTTAAATAATTTTTTTTCACAAACAGAGGAAGTCTTCTATGTGTGACTCCAATGATTCAGCCATAAACAGTCCACGATCGATGGGCAGTGCCGGCACTCCGAACAGCATCTCAGAGGTTTGCACACGTTCCTGTGTACAAATAAGTCTCATATTAGCATCAGATGTGCTTAATAATAATAATAATAATAATATTATTATTATTATATTTGTAGGTGGACGAACAGGCAGTGTTTGAGATAGACTTGGAGTTTCCAATGGACACTGAACTTGGCACAAATGCTCTTCCTACATCGTTTTTCACTCAGGTTGCTTGAATTTCGAGTTGTGCTTGATCAGCTTAACTTGCACAGTTTTCAATGCATGTATGTGTGTAATAATAGTGTGTATATATGTATGTATGTGTGACTGTGTATATATGTATGCTAGGAATTCACGTTAGGCTGTTGTTAGGTGGCGCTGTAATTGTTACTAATTAATTTTCGTAATTGCGAACGGTTATCGCTAGTTATTAATAATCCAAATTTGGTTGTTAAATATTTGTTAGTAGATAAAAGTAAGTAATAACTAATATTCTATCTCATATTAGGTAATTTCCGAAAACAACCTCTTCACGCTTCCATCTCATTCGCTACCACAAACGAAGCCTTTCTGCAAAGGTCAGGTATATTCAAAAAGTTATCAACCCAGCCACAAGCCCGAAAATACTTACCGACGCGTCAGCCACCACTCAATCTCGTCCGACTTTCCCTCTCCGGCCCCTTACAGGGGAGGTAGGAAAAAGGAACCGCCTCCCCCGATGATGACAGAGGAAGAGGAGAAACAATATCAGAAAGAGAGGATGAAAAAAGACAACCACAATGCAAGTAAGTCGATTCAATTCCTTTTCTTCTCTTCCCCCGGAAGCAGGAATTTGAACTGATGTTCTTATTTTGGATGACGAGAAACAATAAAAATGTTTTTCGTTTGCATGAACAGTTGAAAAAAGAAGAAGGTATAAAATAAACGACTGCATAACCGAAATGGGCCGACTGCTTCCTCCGACTTATGACATGTGAGAGTTGTTGTTTATAAATATTCAATCAATCAATCAATCAATCAATCAATCAATCAATCAATCAATCAATCAATCAATCAATCAATCAATCATTCAATCAATCAATCAACCAATCATCAATAAATCAAATCAATCAATCAATGTAATCAATCAAACAAACTTTCATAAATTCAAAGATTCTCCATTCTTCAATTAATTAATAATGTTGATGTAAGAAATACCTTTTTCATCATTGGTTCTCATTTTTTTTTCACAGCGACGTTCTGAATAAGAAAGGTACGATACTGCAAACCTCGATCGAATACATCAAGAAGTTACAAACTGATCAGATCAATTATCACGATCTGATCATGAAATTTGGAATGTTAGAAAATTCCCATAAACAGCTCAAAACTGAACTTGAGGTAAATTAACTGTTTTTAAGTATTATTTCTGTTGTTTTAAATTTTATTTTATATCATTTTAAATGTTTGATTTGTATTTAGTTTAAAGCAATGTACGATGATTTATACTTTTGTTTTTTATAACTCGTTCTTTTCTTTAAAATTTCGTTTCTTGTGTGAGTTATTTATATTGATCGTAGATTTTTATTGTTTTCCAAATCTTACCAATGTATTGATGTTTTAATTTTCATATTTTAGAGTTTAAAGTCCCAATTGAGGAGCGGTTCATCAGATCAGCTGATTGTCACAACAGCAGGCAACGCCATCCAGGTCATACAGCAGGAAAATCACAACTTTTTTGACCTTTCATTGGGTCAGCCAGTAAAACAAGAAATCTCTATGCTGAGAGAGAACGCCACGCTTCTTCAAGGAAACCAAGTCACTTTTTCGAGCTCTTCTGTCGGACATCAGCCGGAGTTTCTCAAGGACGAATTCATGATGTTGAAAAGTGAAAGTCAAGATTCCGGCATTCGGCAATCGCCTCAATTTGATCGGGGTTCTGAAGGTTCTTCCAGTTATTCAGACTTTTATGGCGTCGATACGACTTTGAGGGAGGATTACAGTCATTCCTTTCCAGATCCTAGCTGCAAGTCTTTCAGTGACCTCATGGGCAGTTCCGTTCCATTCCTGACCGGTCCGGATTGTGATATTCTGAGTCAAACTGGGATGCCCAGCTCAGATGGCATCAGTTTCTATAGTTCTGTTTTCCTAGATCATCTCGACGTTTCATCATTCCACGACATCTCCGATCCTCCCCTGGAAATGGACGGATCTTTGTACACGATCTCCAACGACTTCGGAACGGGAGACGACGAACTCACTCGGCTAAATTAGATTTGATATGCGTCTGAAAATCTAAGCGGTTTGTTTTCTAGTGCGACTTGCTTGTTGCATTTGAGTCAAACCAGTGGAGTCTTTATAAAGATCAACTTTTGCGAACTATACAGAGAGCAGTCAGTCTAGAAGTGTGGTGCTTCAATGTGCAACGAAAACTTTTTGTAGAATTTTTAATTAATATAACTCGTGTGTTAGTTGGAGTTAGTTAAGATTTTTTTCTAGTTACATGTTGTTATTACAAACCAAGAAAATTCCAAATTATATTTTTGTACATAAAAATGACTTGATTGTTCATAGTCATATTTGTACATTTTATTATTATTATTACTGTCATTATTAGTCATATTATTATAATTATTTGATGATTTTTTTTAAATAGAAATTATAATTTTTGCAGTTAAGTGCCTTGCCATTCCTAATACTCATTGAAATTAATTGACTAGGCAATTTGCAATTTGCAGTCGTTAAAGTCGTGTTAAATTAAATTCATTTGCTTTCTTATCAAATTTTTTTTTAATGTTCATCATCATCATCATCATGGATAGCAAAACTAATCTAAACAATAAAAATTACTGTCATTACATTAAAACACATTAACTATTAAATGCTTTATTTCTTAACTGTTTATAATGCCCAGTTTTCGACCTACCAAGCTACATCTGGCATCAATCCGAACTACGGCGATAATAAACAATCGACTGCATTTTATACTGTGATGATCTTAGTGTTATCTAAACGATTCTGTGATAATTGTATTCTTTATTAGTAATTTTTTGATTTTATGTGGAATGGCCCAAGTCTTCTCTTCTATCGAGCGCTAACTCCATTGAAATACGAACTGTTCCATCTTCTTCAAGTGGTTGTTCTCCCATGTAGATAAATATTTCTATGTGTTTTTCTTCTTTTCGTATATCCTCATAACAGTATTTCGTTGTTGCGTGTCATATCTGCGAGTGAGCAAGATGTGGTGACGATGACGATACGATAAATCAACTCAGGTTCAAATCTCAAGTAGTTTCTTTTCGAGCGACCTTGACACGGCACTGCCTACGGACGTACGTCGAGAGATTAAAACCTTCCTTGCCTTTCAACTGTTGCCGTTCCATTCAAAGAACATTTTAAGTGTCATGTACAACTTTCGAGACAGTATTTTACGATTGTTCTTATTATTCCTGACGACACACTTGCAACCATTGTTCTAGGAAATACTGTTAATTAATTCTGTATTTTCTTCTTTTAGTGATGGTTTATATAATCGTGATTTTGAGTCATTAGTTTTGACAACAATTGCGAATATTTGTTTGTTATTATTTTTTATATAATTCGGTTGAGGGAAATAAATAATTGAATATTTCTTCGCATCGCTTGTGTTCTGTAATTTTGTTTTTTTTTTTTTATCAAAAAAATGTTCTTGCATCGAAATACTAGAAAATGAAAACTTCTTAACAATTTTAATATTTATTAAAACCTCTGGTTCGAATACATATTTAGGATGAAACCGACTATCTTCGTGCAGCCGAGATAAATAAGCGGATAACAAAAAATAAATTACCAAAAATAATTTGGCACAAAATTGCACAATTAATCAATTCTAAAATATTTATGAGAAATTACTAAAAAAAATTACCTAAAAAACTCACACCTAAAAAACATGCAACCAGGGCTAAAAGTCATTTTCCTTGTCAACGAATGAATCGTCAGCTACTTTCTCCTGCTCCAATGTTGATTTGGAATACTGCTTACCCTTCATCTCGTCCAGTTGATTTTTGAGCTTTAAATCTAGGTCTTCCATTTTCTTTTTCAAGGAACCCCACTCCTGAAATGGTTTCAATGCTGGTCTGATTTATTTGAAAAAACATACGGCTCTGTTGGCATGGTTATTTAATACTTTCAAGATGTTTTATTTAATATAACATTAAAAATTATAAAAATAAAAAACACTTATTAAAAAAAATAAAATGAAGTGATAGTATTGATATTTATATCTATTTTCCAAGTAAATAAAACATTGTTGAAGAGGTTAGATATTATTATCAAATTTTAATTCAATTATTTTTTATTTTCAAAAAAATAGAACAAAAATTTCAGAAGAGTTAAAGCTAATTTTCGTAATTTAACATTTCAGCTATTTTTTTGCAATACATTTTTTGCTAATTTGATCCAGGTAATCGTTTATAATATTTTAAAAAATATTAGATTCAAGAATTATAATTATTTATGGACATCCTCCTCACCATGCGCTGGCTACGGACTAAATAATAATAATAATAATAATTTATGGATATATTGACAAAATCTCTTTACCAGATTCCCATTTGAAATTGGCAGGAAATCATAGGAGACACTGGCAAATGGAAGTCCTCCAATGTTCTTCTGCTGGAGCTGAGTTGACGTTAAAAGACTCCAAAATTCGTGGTTTTTCTGAATGAGATTCTTCATTTTTCGCTTCAAAAGTTCAACGTCTTTTTCAGATGAATCTTGCCTGAAAAGAATTTTTTATTTATTTTCAAATATTTGAGAAATGCAATCTGGCTGGATCATAATTATGTTTACAATAAAATTTCGTCAAGCGAAAAGTATAAGCTGAAAAATTATCAAATTACTTTTATGATTTTGTTACTCTAAGATAGGGCTATTTATTTATAAGTGACATCCCAGAAGCAGTAAAAAATTTTTTAATGCTTATGAAATCTTATGAAAAAGATGTCAGCCAGTGAGAACGATACTGGATGACAACCATTGAATGATGATGAAATTATTGAAGCCATTTCTGTATTACACACATATAAAAACACGGCCAAATAATCAACGTACAAGCTTCTAAGAGAAAATTTAGAAATTTGGAAGCCTTTTTGTCCCTTATCGTTGCTATGACATATTTTGAAAAATGAAAAGTAATTTGACTTGAGTTTACTTATGTGCCAAAAGTACCATCTAGTTTTAGGCAGATAATTATTTTTAATGTTTTCGGGAAACAATAAATTTTTGTAGATCTATAACTACATATTACATAACAGCCTCCTGTATTCTAAATATAACAAATTAGAGTATTTCAATAATAAATTCATAATACAAATTTTTTTAATTTTCTTGATTATATAAATATTAATTCCCAATTAGTTGAGATAAAAAATTCTACTTTAATTCATGTTTTATTTTACATACCCTGAAATACCCGTATTGTTCTCTCCCTGTTCAAGTCTTGCATTTAAATTGTATATCTGCTCTCTGTATCGTAAGAGAAGCTTTTTCATCTGTAATTTCTTCTGTAAACAAAATAGAAACTACTACAACATATCTGCTTTTCCATAACAGAAACAAGTCAATTAATTATCACCTGTTTATACGACTGAGCACCTGTGGCGAGTTTTCTCTGAGTGATTCTCAAGTGAGATTCCAACTCATCGACTCTGGCTTGGAGACGACACCGTTCTTCCATCCACGAGGAAATCTTATCAGATGACTCTTTTTCCATTGCTTCTTTGCTTTTTAAAATTTCCATCTTTGCCATCTGAAGTTCTTTTTCCATTTCAGTAATCTAACAATCACAAAAAAAACAGTAACTTAAAATATGTTGTTGCCTAATACTACTGCACAAGACCAATACACGCCCTCCATTTTGAATTCCTACCGTGGTCTTAAACCTGTCCTTATCTTGATGGCAATACTCAAAAATATGAAATCGAGTGTAATAAAAACCTGTCTTTCGAGATCTTCATTTTTCTCCAAGACATCTCTTTCCCCTTCGCTAAACACTACAAATTGAGACTCCATTCGACTTAGTCGATTTTTTAAATTTGAATTCTCGACTTTTTCGTGTTCCAATTGGTCCAAGAGTATTTGCTGGTTGCCTAATTTGCTCCTAAGAAAATAAGAATGATAAAAACAACCGAGATAATTTATTCATAAACAATGAATAACTTATGGTTACTGCACTACAAAGGCGACCATTTAGAAAAAGAGAAATAATTAACCTCAAACTAATAATTTCTTTCTCCAAACTTTCTTTGGTATTTTCGATTTCTTGAATTCTTGTTTCCAATTTGTCTACAAGCTGAGCCTTTTCTGCTTCTAATTCGCTAATCCGTTTTTCGTATTCCTTGAGCTTAGTTTCGATTTCTATTCTGTTATTTTAGTAATAAGTTATAATGCTATACATTTTACATTAATATTCTGTTATTACAATAATAACTTATAATGCTATACATTTTACATTAATAATTTGTTATTATAGTAATAAGTTATAATGCTATACATTTTACATCAATAGCAGACCCTTGAAATAGTATTTACGCTCAGTAAAATAAACAGTTGTTCATATGATATGAGATAAAATTTATATATATATATATATATATATATATATATATATATATATATATATATATATATATATATATATATATATATATATATATATATATATATATATATATATATATATATATATATATATATATATATATATATATATATATATATATATATATATATAATAAAACCAAATAAATACAATTATATAAATTAAAACCATTTTGCAACCAATAGTAGAATAAATTTAAATTTTCTGATCAAAACACTTAGCTGCAAATAAATCAAGTTATCATTTATAATTTTCTTTAAATTACATATTAAAATATAAAATTTGTTTATCAAACTTCTCAGTTTCCAGAGAATGAAGTTTCTGCCACTGTTCCTCTTTTGCCATCTGGACCTTCCTGGCTATCTCCTTTTCTTTCTCGACCAAAGATTCCTCAAATTTGCTCACAGTTTCTTGCAACACTTCCAACTCGGCCCTTGCATCTGAAAAATCGCATGCGTAAAAAAACCGTTAAAACTAATTAGTGAAACTTTCATTTAGTTTGTAATTTGAATTTTTAAAATGAAATGTAAAAACTTGTGATGTATTTCAAATTATAAATAAAAATTTTTAATAAGAAATAATAAAATGAATAATTTTCTAAAAAGCTTGAAATATTAACAGAAATTAATTTTTATCAATAATTACAATATCTACAAAATGATACAAAACAAAATTGCAATGGACGCAGGAAACACACTTGAGAATACATAAAAATACATGAATCGAACCTTCGTAAAGATTCCGAAGATTATTTCTTTCGTGTTCGACCTTCCCTCTCTCTCGTACCATTTCTATCCGTACATCGCACACCTCCTTCTTTATTCTGTGCTCCAACTCTTCGATTCTGTTATTCATCGAAGCGTTCTTCCTTTCCAAGTCAAACTTTTGATTGACCGCGTGGTTTTTTTCTTCGGCCAGCGATCGCAATTCCTTGTGCAAGTTTTCCACCTGGGATTTCAACATCTGCCGTTCTGCCTTTAAGACAATGCCAATCATTAGAGAATTTAAAAATTAAATGATTGTAAACTTTGTTTATATATTCAATAATATAAAATCGTTAAATCAGTCAGTTAGTAAATTTTCCAGCTTTTATGACAAAAAAATACTTTAACCACCACTTTAATTTTTCAATTTCAATGGCGGGGCTATTAGTCTAGTGTAAACTAGAAAAAGAGAAAGAGTAAAAACTAATTCCAAAGTTTTTTTCATTGATACTTTGCCACTGTGATCTATTAACTAAGAAGTTTAAGTAATTCATAACATCTAATGGTATTTTTACCTCAAAGGCTTTGATGGTAGACTGGTAATCTGCCACGACTTTTGAATTGACCTTGGTAACGGAATCTGTTTGAGAAGTAGAATAAACCTTTTGATTTCTTATTTCTACCAATTCGTCTTCTAAATTTTTATTTCTCGTAATCAATCTTGTGTTTTCCATTTGTAAATCTTTAAATCTGTTGAAATCCTGGAGAGAATCCTCGTGGTAATACATGTAATTTGAATCCTTGTCGTATCTCAATCTCATAATCTGAAATATTTATTAAACCTCAGTTTATAAACAAGAGACCAGTTAAACTAGTTAAGTTAATTAGATAATTAATATCAAAGATTGAATTGATCTTCCACATTTCAAATACCTCAGCTTCGTGCCTCAACTTGTTTTCTTCCAATATTGCTGCATATTGTTTTCTGTCATTTTCATATTCTGACTTCAAAAAAATGTGTTCCGTCCTTAACTTGTTGTATTCGTTTCGAAGAGCGTCGGCTTCTCCCTCCAGCTGCTTTAGTTTTTCTTTGTATGGTTTTTCAAGCTCTCCCTCTAACTGAATCTGAATTAACTTCACTTTTTGTGGATCCATGACCTGATTCACAAACATTAGAAAAATTTGTAAATACTCGAGAAATAAATTGTATTACTGTGATATTTTGAAATTCACTTGTGTCTTCAGGTGTTCTATTTCTTTCACTTTTTTAATAATTTCTTGTCTTGCTTGTTCTAACAGTGCTTTGTCTTTTTCTCTCACTATATTCATCTCTTCCAGTGTTGAAGACATAGCATTTTGAAACACGGTAAAGTCTTGCTGCAACCTGTTGCATTATTTTAAGTTGTTTACACCATTATTGTATTAATATTGTTTTTAATTGTCTTCTAGAAATTGACTAATAATGTAATTATATGATATACAATTATAAGCTAATGAAGAGTTGTATAAATATTCTAGTTTTCAAACCTTAAATAATCCAATTTTAAAGTCTGATAATTTGACTTGTGTTGCTCTGCCCTCATTCTTTCATCTGCTATGGTTTTTTGCAATTCATTTTCTCGAACAATTTGTGGAAGATGAGTACCGAGTTCGTCACCAACACCTCTCTTGAAATCCATTTGAGAAGACTATCCTATGCTATTTTAATATGTAATTTAAAAACCAAACACATATATAACTTAACTTTCAAAAAATGAATAAAATTATAGAAAAGCAAATTCCACCGTGTTAATAAATCTGAAACTACTGAGTTGTTAATGAAAACAAAGCACCCTTGGATGCAGAAACGATTGGGAATAAGGGGATTAATAATTTGAAACCATTTTTAGGAAATAATTGTAAACTTTTTTTAAATATTTAAGTCAAATTAATTTAAAAAAATAAATTATCAGTAATTTTAATATACTAAAATTTAAACAATTATTTAATGACTTTCTAATTTTGTACAAATTAAACCGTATGTTCAGTTTGTTTAAAAATAGTTTTATCGTTTTGAGGTCAAGTTCAAGGCGTTCACGTGACTCAGTATTTTTTTTGTTTCGGGAACCAGCTCGTGCGCTGTTGAGCTATAAAAATCTGGCTTTTCATTGTTAATTAATTGTATTTACAAACACCGGATCTACATAAAAATCTACCACGCTATATGTATTTGTTTTATTTATGTTGTAAAAGTTGTGTCTACTTGCGCTCGTCTGCTGGATTTTTCTACGACTTCCATCAAACTTTTTATATGCGTTATTTACGTTCGTTATTAGTTATTTGTTAGTTAGATCGACGACTGATCTGTTCGCATGATATGCCTAAACTTTAAACTTGATCCTGGAGAATTTGCGAAGGTGAAGTTCACTTTATTATATTTATATTATCGCTGGAAATATTCGAGGTTTTGTTATTAAATAAAATCGATACGATTGTCTCGCAGGCTGCGTTATTTGGTTTCGAATGCCCATCGTCGCTAACGCTCTATTTTTCTTAATAGTCTTAATTTTAATCATTATTGTAGTCATTTCTCATCTAGGTGAGTTATGTATCATATTATAGGATGCTAAAAAAGGCTAAGTCGAAATAAAGTTTACATTTTATATCAGATAATCAAAAGACATAATAATATATGGTTTTTAGTTTCATTCAAGTGTTTATTTTATAATAATGCAGGAATTTTTTATTGTTTTTGTCTCAATGTGCTGGCTCTACATTGGATAGGATACAATCATGTCTGCCACATCTAATATGTCCAAATCGGTAGCCAGTGCTTCACCTACACTTGTTCATTTTACACAACAATTAGTACATGGACCTCATCAAGCAAATCTGTTGGACATTGCAGCAAATGCGAGAAACTTTGGAGTTATTCCTGGCTACCAGGTTAATTAGAAAAATCTAATTTCATTCTAAACATGTATTTAAAAGACTCTGTTCACTGATATATACAAAATGCAATTTTTTCATTGGTATTCAAGTGTTAAATTTTTGAGATTATTCAATTGAGCTCTCAAATTATTTGAAACCTATCGTCTTTTGCTTGATTTAAATTCCTAATTTCAAAATATAGGTATTTTAGACATTTTCTCTGCAACAGTAATTTAATTTAATAAACAGAAATCTAATTTCATTTTAAACATGTATTTAAAAAAACTATGTTCACTGAAATATACAAAATTTAATTGTTTTATTGGTATTCAAGTGTTAAATTTATGAAATTATTCAATTGAGCACTCAAATTATTTGTCTTTTACTTGATTTAAATTCCTAATTTCAAAATATAGGTATTTTAGACATTTTCTCTGCAACAGTAACCAGCCTAAATAAATTGTGTGGTTAAAAAGTCAGTCACTGATATAACGCATACTGTTAGAGTTAGTTAGTTAGCTGTCTGTGGTCTCACATCATTTTCTTACACAAGCATTCTTCCGCTCTATGTCTGTATGTAACTGTACTATAGTATAGGTACATATATAATACATTGTGCGTGCAGTCAGCCTGCATTTAGCAAGCTACGTCTGTTCAGAACGAGAATTGTAGTTGCCTCTCTCTCTCTCTCTATCTTTCTATATCTCTCTTTCTCATATTATATCATCTCTATTAATTGTTACTGTTTATGCTCATTAAATCAATGTCAATTGTCCCACTAATGGAAGTTTCAGTCTGGTTCGAACTAGCTGACTGGTTTTCTCTTATATTGCTTCAGAATTATTATTATTATTATTATTATTATTATTATTATTATTATTATTATTATTATTATTATTATTATTATTATTATTATTATTATTATTATTATTATGACGTTTTCATCCATTGTTGTTTTATTTCTCTTATCTGTAAGCTTTCTGCATTAAGAAATTAGTATGACAGTGTTTTGTAAATAATATTGAAAAGATGATAAATCTGAAATTGCCAGAAAAACTGTGGATTTGCATATGCCGCCATCCTATCGATTTGAAGTGGTGAAACTCTGCTATGTTTATGTTCCTTCATTTCAAAAGAGTCCCAGTTAATAATAATAATAATCTGGGTGTCTCAATTCTTTCTATTGTTTTGCTTAGTGGTGCCCTTCAGGCCTGAAGAGGTTTGAAGATTCCTCATCGATATAGACCAAGTTGGCATTCACAGAGAATTAATCACGTTATGATGGCATGAAGAGAATAACACTGAACAATTGAATACTAGATAGATATTGAACAGGGGGAGGCTATCTCTCAAAAGGGGGAGTGCTTACTCTCTCTCTCTTTCTACCTCCCTCTCTCTTTCTCCCTCACTCTCTCTCAATTCCCTTCTCTGTGTCACTGACCTTTAAAACTGTTCATTGTTTTTTATTTATTTTTATCTGGTCAACATTCTCTCAGGGAGGCAGGATTTTTGTGCCTTCTTCAGTGTATAATAATATTTTTATGTTTATTCAACACATTTTATTCACCTTAAGTTATCTACTCCGAGTCAATAACCTTCATTTTTCTTATTTCTGGACTCTACAAATTTTTAAATTTTTTCTTAGTCTAAATTTAACTAAGGCTTCTTTTTCATAAGGGAAACCCTTTGGCTGATTTTGACAGTCCACAACTGGCTGATGTCCTCATGCCACTTGCTTCTGATCAGTAACATGCTATCTGCTAACCACTAGCCTTCTATCTGATCACCAACATGTTATATGATCTTTAACTTGATACTTCTAAGTAGTACTATATATAATACTAGCAGTGCCCGTAGCGGCTTCGCTCGCATGAAATTAGAGAGTTTGAACCGTGCATCCATAGTAGAGATCAATTTTGTAGGTCTCGGCTCGGCCCGTCGACAACTTAGCCCAGCCCGTTTTAAAAACCTAAACTCCTGGCCCGGAACAGCCCGTTTGAATTAGGCCCGGCCCATTCTTACAGGCCTAGAAGTTATATATACTTGATGAAAAACTTCGGCCCGTCCCACCTTGACTTCAGGTTTGGCCCGGCCCAACTGAAGACCCTAAAATCACTAAAATATCTATATACTTGGTGAAAAACCTCGGCCCGTCCCACTTTGATTTAAGGTTTGGCCTGGCTCGTGTGAAGACTCTAAAACAACGGTTTGGCCCAACCGGTGATAAACTGGACTTAGCTACTTTTAACCGGCACCAAACTTCAAAATACTAATTTTTACATTTGTAGCACTTACAGTTTTTGAGTAGCAGTTATTTTGAAATCAAATAAACCTTATTTCCACCCCACATTTGTGGTCCTGGAAACCAAATTTTTAAAAAATGTTGAAACACTTATATCATTATTTTTTGAGTAAATACTAAATACTAATTTTGACATCTGTAGCATTCACAGTTTTTGAGTAGCAGTTACTTTAAAAACCAAAGAAACCTTTTTCCACCCCACATTTGAGATCATGAAAACCAAAATTTCATATATCCTTATTTTTAGAGTAGAAACTAAATACTAATTTTTACTTTTGTAGCATTTACAGTTTTTGAGTAGCAGTTACTTTAAACACCATGTAACCCAATTTTCCACCCCACATTTGAGGTCCTGAAAACCAAATTTTCAAAAAATAGTGAAACACGTATATCATTATATTTAGAGTAGAAACTAAATACTAATTTTTACTTTTGTAGCATTTACAGTTTTTGAGTATCAGTTACTTTAAAAATCAAGTAATCCTATTGTCCAGCCCAAATTTAAGGTCCTGGAAACCAAATTTATAAAAAAATGGTGAAACACATATATCTTTATTTTTAGAATAGAAACTAAATACTAATTTTTAAATCTGTGGTATTTACAGTTTTTGAGTAGCAGTTACTTTAAAAAACAAATAACCCTATTTTCCACCCCATATTTGAAGTCCTGGAAATCAAATTTTCAAAAAATGCTAAAACACGTATTTCATTATTTTTGGAGTAGAAACTAAATAATAATTTTTACTCCTGTAGCATTAACAGTTTTTGAGTAGAAGCTACTTTAAAAACCAACTAAACCAATTTTCCAACCCACATTTGAGGTCCGGGAAACCGAATTTTCAAAAAATGGTGAAACACGTATCTTTTTATTTTTCAAAAAGAATCTATATACCAAATTTCAAAATCTCCTCATTTTTGGTTTTCGAGATATACATTGTTTTAGAAAAAAGTTTGTTTTTCAGTATTTTCCCCTCAGGAGCAAAATTTTCAAAAATCATTTCTTAGCGGATGTTTACGCTATTAAAGTAATATAAGTTCCAAATTTCACGTTCCTAGGATGAGGTGTTTGAGCTCGGCGTTGATTATCAGTCAGTCATCTGTCAGTCAGTCAGTCAGTCAGTCAGTCAGTCAGGACATGTTCTTTTATATATATAGATATCTGTATGTCTGAGTTATATCCTCTTGTCTGTATTTGGAGTTTTTTATTTTTGGCCTGCACCTACAATCAAAAATCAATGTTGTTCTGGCTGTTAGTGATTGTGACTCAGCAGTCTGATGCAGTCACAAATGATTAAAGTTTCTGGTCAAGTTAGACCTTAAACTCTTTCTCCGGGCTCCATTGTTTACAAAATTTTCTAAAGCACCTCGTCTTGTTTTTATACGTTTGATAATCCAACAAGGTTGATGAAAACCGCAGGACACTCAAATTAAATAAGTTATAATCAAGCAAAGCAAGTAAAGTCAATAACATAAGGTCATAATAAAGTCAGAAAGAAGTTAAAAGTAATCAAATATTCCTTTCAATTTTTGTGGTGTTTTGCCATGCAATGTTACAAGAGTTGGTTGTTCTTTTTGGTTGTTGGTTGTCGTTCTTGTTCATTATATGGCATTCGCTTTAAGTTTTTTTAAGATTCACTGTGCTTGTTGGCACGCTAAAAATTGATATGATTGTGTTTTCTAGATAATTATTTATTTATTTTGGAGTGTTGTATGTGAATATTTCTATGTGTGTATATATGTATGTAGGCCTGTATTCGTGTATGTCTGTGTGCGCGTGTCGCAGGAATTGGTAGTGGTAGTTCATGATGCACATTTTGGCTTCTGAATCCAGGTTATACCGTTATATAGGACAGCATTGATTGTTTTGTGCTGCACAGGTTTTACTCCACCTGAAGCCTTCTAACGATTTTTTATCATTATTGTCTGCTGAGTTTTTTCTTCTATCATGTAAATCAACTAATAAATGCCGTCTGCGCCCAGGCAGTTACTTCCCAAGGCAACCCGACACAGTTTCGGATCTTAGATGTTTTTTTCTCTATCTCCCCACAACACAACATGCACTTTATTTATCTTTAATGATCTTCTTGTTTACTTTCATCAAATGCTCTAAAAATTGAATGCAGATCAGTTTAAGAACTTTAGGTTTCAAGTGGTTGGTTGATCACTTACAAACAGGCTTTACAGGACTGGTTGGTTGGTTAGCTGTGGGCTGTTCTTTCCTGTTCAATCCAGCTACAAAAGCAGTTAGTTGATTTGAGGTTTGGTCCATATTTTGTATCCTCTTGTTGGTCATCAAGTATGAATGGCGTGTTATCATAGCCGCCGGACGCCTAAACATGTTAGTGTAGTGTTGATGTAATGTAGATGTATGTTAATGCCTCTACATTTTCGAGAAAGTGTGAAAATTGTTGACTCCCAAATTCCAAATGTTCTCATAATAACAAAAGAGCAAGTCTTTTCTTAATTTTCATTTTAGAACAAGTTTGTGGCTTTATTTTATTTCTTCAACGCTATAAGTAGTTTTTCAGTTAGAAATTTCAGGCCTGATTATAATTATTAATGATAGGGCTGATGGTGGTTATAGTGATGATGATGATGATGATGATGGTGGTGGTGATGATGATGATGGTGGTGGTGGTGATGATGAGCGAGAGAGCTGAAATAATGTCTTTTTAATTTTGTTTGTTTTTTTATTTGATGTTGTTTATAATAATAATAATTCAATTTACTTTTTAATTTTTATTCCTTTTATATATCTGAATAAAGAATTAAGACAATTAATTATGTGTACCTTTGGCTCCTCCGTACTCTCGTTTCTTCTTTGACTCCACACGACAGGACACGTGTTAAACATGTTGATAATTTCATAAGAGAAAACAAATGACGGGCTGTTCCGGTGTTGCAAGTAACTGTGAGTGACTCTTCAAATCGTAAGAATTTGTCGACATCTGTTTTGTCTCATCTGTGGTGATCTGAGACAGAGTTGTGGCTGGTTGTTTTTCTATCTCATTGTTTTACTTTCCTCTTTCTCTCTCTCTCTCTGAGAAGAATCCAGGAACCAAAAATAAAATAAAAAACTCATCTTGATGCAGCATTAATGAAACAGGATGTGACTGGTTTTGATGTTTCACTTTCAGACATTTTGTTTCCATTCTCGTGTTAAAATAAACTAATCTTCGTCTTCCCCGTTGACAGGTGAAAAGTTGATTGTGAGTATTTGTAGACGAATTTAGCTGGAATTGTAAAAAAAGAAGAAGGATTACATTTCCGTGGGCTTTTAGTTTAATTTTGCTTTATTTCTACAAGATCTCGTGTGATTCATACGATCAATTAAAACCAGTCACCGACCCATTTATGACTGAGGTAGTATCCATTACATCATCATCACCACCACAATGACATAATCATCATTATCATCATTATTATAACTTTATAGCCATATCACATTTCCATCATCTTTGTGTTTCTTCTTCTACTCTTTCAGTACTTCAAGGATAGTGTTTTATTAAAATACATTTTTTTGTCTCCATCAATTTTGTCTTACTAATAGAAATCCATTGTAAATTTCTCATGTTTTCAATTTATGACACTAAACAGTAACTCTTCTACTGCTAGTCATATTAGATTAGATAATCAAAACTTGAGCTATCATCCATTTGCTATTTGTTTGTTATGAATTTTTTCGTGTCCAATTTTTAGCTCACGAGCTGTATTATGAAGATTTCTGAATTGATTCTTACACGTGATTTGTCTTCTTTCTTTTTGTCTTCTTATGTATGTATGTATGTATGTATGTATGTATGTATGTATGTATGTATGTATGTATGTATGTATGTATGTATGTACGTATGTATGTATGTATGTATGTATGTATGTATGTATGTAAGTAAGTATATGCGTGAGTTGTGTCTGTGTGATGTGGTGCATGTGGTTTTGAAATCTGGTTTTAATTACGTTGCAGATGAGTCTCACAGTGTTGTTTCCCAGTGAATCAATAACTTCAAGTAAAAAAAAAGCTTTATTTTTATTATTATTCTTATTATTATTATTATTATTATTATTATTATTATTATTATTATTATTATTATTATTATTATTATTATTATTATTATTATTCTTATTATTATTATTATTATTATTATTATTATTATTATTATTATTATTATTATTATTATTATTATTATTATTATTCTTATTATTATTATTATTCTTATTATTATTCTTATTATTATTCTTATTCTTATTATTATTATTATTCTTATTCTTATTATTATTATTATTCTTATTATTATTATTCTTATTCTTATTATTATTATTAGTCTTTTTGTTCTATTAGGCCAGCATATTTTTTATTTCTCCAAATGTGTGTTTGAACGATCTGCTTTCTCTTGCTACTTATATCTGGTTCATAGTTGAGTGAGCCAAGGGTAAGCTGGGGATGTTATTTGTTTACATCCATTAAAATGATTAAATCTCTAAATCATACCTATGTGGGTGCAATTAATTAAATGCTATCCTGATGATTCAGCAGCTAGACAGGTAGTCTAGTTACCAGTTAGGTCAGGTGAATATAATGCAGTGATTAAATTACTCTATTTTCATTTTTTAAATTATTATATTCATAACATAACAGACAGGGAAATTACCATCAGTCTATATAAACATATATATATATATATATATATATATATATATATATATATATATATATATATATATATATATATATATATATATATATATATATATATATATAGATTATATAATGTATATGTGTTTGTAGTTGTGGTGCTGTCATTTTTGGTTTTATGATCTACTTTTATTAGAGATAAGAAGATCATGTACTTTATTCATGCTTACTTACTTCCGGGGGGGGGGGTTATTATTCGCAACAGCATGAGAGTTATGTTACTGATCTGTTGACAACTTGACATGCCTCTTCCACTTTTTTTTCTTCTCCTTTACTTGTTAGGTTGTTAGTATTTATCGGTCGTGATTCATAAGACTTACAAGAAGTCGGTTGAATGTGCTCAAGAAGGATATTATAAGAAACGTTGGCAGCCGAGATGGGCTGCTTGAATGTTTATTTGTTTATTTATTTATTCCTTTCTTTTTCACCTGTACAACAGTATGATGACTTTACAAATTTAAAAAGAAAAAGTTGACGTATAGATATAACTCTTGAGTTGTCTTTGTCAATAAACTCTTGAAAGAAGAAATTTGGTTATGATGTGATAACGTTTATTCTCACATTTTATATTGCCTTGAGTACTTTTGATTGGTATTGTACTGTATCTTTCGTTGGTGCATGTATGCTGTACATTGTACTGTAGCTTTCTGTGGTGCATGTATGTTGTACATTGTATTGTAGCTTTCTGTGGTGCATTCATGCTGTTGTACATTGTATTGTACAGACTTTCTTCCCTGTTTAGCTGTATTGCTACACTTAATTGGTCTTCACGTAATGAATTTCTCCAATTTTTCTTTCATTCAATGCAGGAGACTGACATCAGCATGCAAGATTTAAATAAAGCCAACAAATCTTGGGGCAATCAATTACCAGAAAGGTAATTATCAACTAATTCTTAATGGATTAAATTATTTATATTAAGTAAACAATATAAATTATTATTATAATTTGGTGTTATTTTATTTTATATGTGGTGGTCTTCATTCATATGCACTTGTGAACAAATCTCTCCAGTGCAGTATTTAATGAGTTTTTAATGTATTGATTTTTTGTTCTATATTTAGCTTATAAGCATAGAAAATAAGTGTGAAATTAGGTTATGAATAAGCTAGATAAACAATATGTTTTTTCTTCTGAAAATCCTTTTTATCATATAGTCGCAGAAAATCTTTTTTATCATATAGTCGCAGAGATTCCTTTTTATCATATAGTCGCAGATCGCAACAGCTGCAAAGTCAGCCGTGGATCCACTACGGACCTCCCACCCTGTCTCCCATCCAGGCATCTCCGAGATGCTTTCCAGAAAACGAAGACCCGGACGGAAAAGGTCAGAAACGTCCCTGGTCGGACATGTGCCACGGGAAGTCGTCCAATGACAAAGAGAGGAAGAAGCTGAGAACGGTTGGAATGAACCAACCTCATCAGATAGAACCCAAAGATCATAAAGTAAGCTTTTGTAGCATTCAATTACGTTTATATCTCCACAGGTTTTCATAGGAAAGTTTTATTTTATAATAATATTCTGGTTGAGAACTCAAAGATGAATATTTTTTATTTATTTTTACATCTTTATTTTCCTGCATATAAACATCATATTTCTTCGTGCGTATAAACATCATATTTCTTCGTGCGTATAAACATCATATTTCTTCGTGCGTATAAACATCATATTTCTTCGTGCATATAAACATCATATTTCTTCGTGCGTATAAACATCGAAGGTTTACAATCAGAGAATCTTCATTCGTTCATGTTACGGAAAAGATTGAAATCTTTTTCGACTTTCTCACCTGATATCCTCATTGACAGGTGGAATACAGGAAAGCAGTGGTTCATCCGGGCTCGCTGACGTACACGCCGGTGGCTCACAACGAAGTGTTCGGCTATCTGTCCCCCAGCGATCCTGGCAAGTCGCTCCAGAAAGATCTGCAACAGAAATTGATGAAAATCGATGGCGAAGTTGCCAGGATCGAACAAATTATTTCCAATTTAAAGGAGAAATGCGTTAGTCGTACATTCTGCATAATTTATATATCCTACTTTTTCTTTTAATTTAATTTTATCTTTCAACTATTATAATCTATTTTTAGTACCGTTTAGTTTTGACACTCGGCAGATTGATGTATCGCTCGTATTGAATTGAATGAATAAATGTTACAGAACGACTTGAGCAAAGAAAAAATGCTATCAGAAGTAGAAAAAATCCCCGAGGTTGTCGTAGAAGTGCCCGAATCTCGACCTCAGACCATCGCTCGTCTTATCTACAGCCAGAACAAAGTTGGTGGTCGCTTGAATGAATATCTCAATCTCTGATTATGTTAATTAAAAGTGATCTTTGTAGGTATTTTT
Organism: Erpobdella octoculata; assembly: GCA_963978895.1. Taxonomy (NCBI): domain Eukaryota; kingdom Metazoa; phylum Annelida; class Clitellata; order Hirudinida; family Erpobdellidae; genus Erpobdella; species Erpobdella octoculata. Next base: position 45,472,490 of record OZ022238.1, on the reverse strand, counting down.
TGTGTAAATTAGTTGATATTAAAAATTTAACGCATTTCTTTTCTGATACTGATTGTTAATTTAGAATCAGTTATAAATGATTAAAATGTGAACTTTATCCTTCGCTATCGAGTTAGTGTATTTACCTCCAGTTACTGTATTTACCTTGGACCCTGTTTGTGAAGTGTCATCGATGACATCTGTTTGGTTTACATTTCAATGGATGGATTTGTTTCTCAATTTCATTTTAGTCGGGTTGAGTTTTTTCCTCGGTGCTACCATACTGGCAGAATATTTTCTCTTCCTATCTCTGACTTTCTAAGGATGTTCTTTTTTGCTTTATGAATATAAATATAAATCCTTTTTTTGAATAACTACTTCTAGGTAATGGTAATAATGTATTACCATTAAATAATAATAATAATAATAGTAATAATAATAATTCAGTAATTGTTATTATTAGTGTTTTAATTGTTGTTTCATTACTGATGTTGTTGTTGCTCTTGGGACATCATCATCATCACCATTCCGTCTGAACCTGTATATATCAACAGCAATATTAAGCTAAAATTTCTGTTCTTTTTTTCTATGATGCAACAACCTGGCATTTGTCATGCTCTTACCTGTCCTGGTGAGGTGACTGCTGCTATACTGCTGCTATTCATCTGTTTGCCTGAGTTCCATACAATAGGGAAATAAAATAAAATAGTTTGCAATGATGAGGATGATGATGATATGGGTTGTTTATGTCATATTGACATAAGCAATTTCTCTTATATGAGAAATGCACACATTCTCTGATTGTAAGCTGCTTACTTACTTTGTAATTAAGTAATTAGTGCTAATTTTAAATTATATAACAAAGTTACAGTTGGCTTGTTTATGCCATATATCACTAAAATTTATGATATGCCTCTCTTTTTATGCCATACCCGACCAACATTTATACCATACCCCTCGGTTTATGCCGTATCCCGTATCGTATCCGTATCGGCCAACTGACAATACTAGTGCTGGCGAACTTCACTTTTTTTTTATAAAATGGTTTAGTATATTAATGGTGCAATTTTTTTTTTATATACAGATGTTCCTTATTTTAAGAGAATTTGAGTCTAAATTGGTTTTTAAAACCTTCTTGTTTGGAATGGTTATTCAAATGTTGTCAATCGTATGAACAAATCAATTTTTACTTGTAAATTTTATGCTGTTAAAAATTTTGCTAATTGATTTTAAGAATTCAAATAAATTTTATTCAAGAAAAGGTTTCTTGCGAAATTGCTTGATTAGCTTCAAATGAAACTTAACTCTGCTCACTCATTTTAACACCAATTTTTTGTTCAAAAAAGTTTTATTTTAATTTAAGTGTTAGAATTATAATTTGGTTGAAATTTAAAAATTCTTTTTATTTTATAAAACTAAAAGTAAAATTGAAAGGTTGTGTAAACCTTTCGCATGATTTTTGAATAATCAGTGTAGAAGCATCTTAAAAACGTTTTAAAGCCAAGATTCTTTATAAAATATGGATTATTTTATAAAAGCCGCACCTTCGCCATATAGAATAATTTGTGATCTTTATTTTAAGCCTAAATTGGAGTTTGTTATTTGTTACACCACTTAACTGGCTGACTCCTTTCGTCCTTTCTAAAACTAATGAAGATTTTTTTTTAAGTACTTGCTTCTATATTCTACTTTTAGAAGCCCGTAATAATCTGTTGTTCTTTTAGATGCACCAAGTTAATAGTTAATATGGTCGCTTGTTTTGCTATTTTGGTGACAATCTTGAAATAACTGCTTGCAGTTTTTAAAAGACAATTTTTGTCTTTTTTAATTGATCCCCTTTCGTCGATTTCTCAGAAAGATGTAGGTTGGTTGACCCCACACTGACTCACTCACTGACTCACTCACTCACTCACTCACTCACTCACACACACACACACACACACACACACACACACACTCACTCACTCACTAACTAACTAGCACTCACACACTCACTAACTAACCCACTCACTCACTCACTCACTCACTCACTCACTCACTCACTCACTCACTCACTCACTCACTCACTTACTAACTAACACACTCAGTCACTCACTCACTCACTCACACACTAACTAACACACTCACTCACTCACATACTCACTCACTCACACTCACTCAGTAACTCACTCACTCACTCACTCACTCACTCACTCACTCAGTAACTCACTAACTCACTCACATACTCACTAACTCACTCACTCACTCTGTTCAGGGAACGACGACGTCTGCTTGTGCTTATTTCTTAACTCTAAAATATACACGCGCTACTAGTAAGTAAGTAAGCTTACTACGCTGGAATGAATTCTCCGATTTATTTTCGCCAGGCAAACACGGCCCTGTACTCTTGTTTGCACAACCGATCTTATACTTTCTCTCCCTCTCTCTCTCCATTTTTCTTATTCTTCCACCAACTCTCCTCTCTCTATTTCTCTCTAATTCTCTTTCTTACTCTCTCTTTCTTACTCTCTATGCTCAAGGTCATGCGATGTTTTTTTATTTCGCAGTAAATAAATCTTCACTGGCCTGGTTTCAGTATCTGTTGCTCTTGTTATTGTTCGGGTAAAAAAATATATAACTGGCTGGCTGTCTTGGTGATGCTTGAATGTTGAGTTATCTATCGATCCATCCATTCATTCATTCATATATCAATCAATCCATTCATTCATTAATATATCAATCCATTCATTCATTCATATATCAATCCATTCATTCATTCATTCATATATCAATCAATTCATTAATTTATATATTCATTCATTCATTCATTCATATATCAATCAATCAATCAATCAATCAATTCATTAATTTATATATTCATTCATTCATTCATTCATATATCAATCAATCAATCAATCAATCAATCAATCAATCAATCAATCAATTCATTAATTTATATATCCATTCATTAATTTATCTATCTATCCATTCATTCATTTATTTATATATATCAATCCATTCCTTCATTTATATATCAGTCATTCATTCATTTATTTATTTATATATATCAATCAATCCATTCATCCGGTTCTCCCGTCCATTCATCCAACGATGTGATTGTGTTTCTACTGTGTAGGTGTGTTGGAGTTTATTCAGTTAGAATTCAGTTACAGAATAATATAGCCAATATAACCGTATTTGACAGCTTGTTTTACAATGTAGTTGTACGAAATTGGATATATAATATAATATCAATAATAAATAATATGCTTGTTATTTTCTTCTTCACTACAGCTGAAAGCTCAGCAGTCTCACAACAGTCTGTCCTCCCTGGGAACGGCTACACCGTTGGTTAGCAATTGTTTTGTTATGTTTTTTATTTATTATTTCTACTCGGAGGTCCACATTTAAATGCATTCATTCGTTGTTGTCGTCGTTGGCGTCCTTTTTTGCTCTTCTTTTTATCGGAAATTTTTGTCTCGGAAATGTGCTGATGTTTGAACTTGAATGTTACAACCTTTGAAATGTGCGGCTTGTGTGTGTGTGTGCGAGCGTGTTTGTGTGTGTTATTGTGAGAGGTTGCACAAACCACTCCAATCAGAGTTTAGTGTGAATTAGTAGTAATGGAGTTGCAGTTGTTATATAATTGGAATTGGATTTGTATTTTGTCATAGTTATTATCGTCATCGCTACCATAGCTTGGCTTGAATGTTTTATTGAACTGATCATTTAATATTTATTGATCTCTTCATATCTACCTACATGAGTCTCTGTTACGAAACTTTTAAGCAAACTTATCGAATGTTCTATCTTTCTTTTCTCTCTCCTCTATCCTCTAGTTCTTAAACTTTCTCCTTTGTTACCTGCCATTGATTGAGTCCACATTCTAAGATTTTGTCAAGTGTAAATATTGGGAGCATTTGAAATATAAACTGTTCCATTTTTATTTGAATGTGCTGTTAATACCAGTTATCTCATTTTAGTATTTTTAGTTGATATAACTGTAGATAGATTGTTCATGTGGTTTCATGGTATTAGGATTGTTTATTATGTGGTTTTATGTGATTATGGGTGGGTAGATTGTTTATGTGAATTCATGTTATTCTATACCTGATAGCGGTGTTTAAGTAAGGCATCACTCATTGAGTTGTACTTTAAAAATTTTATTTATTTTCAGCCGCTATACAATCAGCCGTCCGATACTCTTGTTTATCACGAAAATAAGAAAAGGTTTGTATTTTTTGTTTTGTTTATAATTATTTATTTATTTAAATTTCTAATTTGTTTTATTACAAGAACCGGTGGAAAAGTATGAATGGGATGGTTGAATGGATGAATCAATTAATTGGTGGGGGATGGACATGTAGTTCTAGAACTACATGGAGATGGATATCGTGATTGTGACACATGTGAGCAAAACTGATTTATCATCTTTATTACATGATGATGATGATGATGATGACGTAGTTGCCTGCCTCTATGTACTGTACTGTACTTCAATTAGACCTTGACAAGTTCTCAGGCTGTCTAGTTATAATATTTCATCTGCCAACCAAATGAAGTTATATATTTATTAATTGAATATGTTTGTGTGAGTGTAAGCGTGGGTGTGTGTGTGTGTGAGAGAGATAGTTTAAATATTTTTGTTTCAAAGTTATGAATTCTGTTTTTTTTTCACAATTTTGCGTTTATATAATTATTTTTAATTTAAAATAATAACATCTGCTTCACGTCACATCATATCGGTTTGTTGTGCAACTAAAATTATTATTATTATTATTATTATTATTATTATTATTATTATTATACGGTGAAAAACTGAAAGTAAAATGGCTGCTGTTGTGATATCAACCTAGATTGATGTTGTCATCGTGCTAGCTACGAGCTGGTGCTATTTATAGATACGATGGTGAGCAGAAGAAGGTCGTTGTGCTGAAGCAACCTTTGAATTGTCTTTAACTATGCGACAGCTGCTGGCTACTCTTGCTTTTATTTATTTAGTTATTTATTTATTTATTTTTGTTTATTTGTGTTTATTTATTTGTTAATAAATAATAATAATAATAATTATTATTATTATTTGAAATATCTCAGGTTTCAATCCTTCAAGAAAGTCCTAGTAGCACATTTGGCTAAGAGACATCAAGCTGAAAAGATCAGGGTAATTAATTCGTTTGCAAGACATTGTTGTTGTCATTATAAGACTAATATTTATTTATTTATTCGATTTAATTCCACGTACCAGGTAAATGTTATAATTAATTATTTATTATAATTATCATTAATATTTCTATATTTCTTTTGGCCTATGCGTATTGTCTGTCTGTCTATCAATAAAAAATATCAATACTATTGATAACTTTACTTGTAATGTAACTTCAACTAAAATACACAACAACAACAACAGGGTTACTCTAATACTCCACAATGGTTTGTCCTACATGCGGCCATGTTTACAAGACATTGTAATGTTTACATGGAACATTGATTTGTACTTTTGTATTCATTAAGTCTAGTGTTGATTAACTTGGAAATCAAACTAGACAAGACTTTGTGTTTGTGTTGAGAAGAAATGTAGGATGATAGTGGGGTGGGGGGTGCTTCTAACAGCTTGTTAAATGGTTATTTATTTTATTTATTGTTTTTTCTTTAGATTCGCTACCTTAGCGAGAGGTACAACCAGCTACACAGCCAGTGGGTGAAGAAGTTGAATAAAAGAGAAAACAGTTCATGTAGAAAGTTAGTTAGTCGGGTTTTTGAAGTTGTTGAAGATATTGATGATGATGATGATGATGTCGATGATGTCGTTGACTTTGTTGTTGATGATGACGATGCTGTTGACGTTGTTGTTGGCCATGTTGTTGATGTGGTTTTTGGCGATGTTGTTGATGTTGTTTTTGGCCATGTTGTTGATGTGGTTTTTGGCGATGTTGACGATGATGTTGTATACAATGTTGGTGACGTTGACGATGATGTTTTTTTAGATGTTGTGTATTCCTTAAAAATCTCAAAAGTACTTTCAAAGAAGTTTACTTTACTTTATTTCTATTTTTTGTATCATTTCCAGAGAGAAAGATGCCAAGTTTAGAGAATTTTTTGAGAAAGTTTTTCCCGACCTGAAAAAGTTGAAAGACGACAAAGAGAAACTACAGAGGTATTTAAAATATGTCATCTGACACGAATACTTTATATATATATATATATATATATATATATATATATATATATATATATATATATATATATATATATATATATATATATATATATATATATAGATATGATACAAATAAACTATACAAACATTCCCTCTTTAATACAACAGTGTAATAATGAATTTTTTTCCTCTAAATATTTTTCAACCAACTATTATTAAAGGTTCACAGTACCCGGGAGCAGTAACAGACCGGCTGGTTATGCACGCAGTGATGCTGGCATCGAAGAAATCGTTAATGAACTCCACGAACAAGAGGTTAGAGAGAGAGTGAGAGAGAGAGAGAGAGAGAGAGAGAGAGAGAGAGAGAGAGAGAGAGAGAGAAGGAAAGAAATAGAGGGAGGGAGCGAATGTCGTTTTTGTAGTTAAAATGGGGTTTTCTATCATTGTTGCCAGAGATGTAGTACTTGGTATTCGTACTCGATACCATGGTACTCGTACTCGATACCATGGTACTCGTACTCGATACCATGGTACTCGTACTCGATACCATGGTACTCGTACTCGATACCATGGTACTCGTACTCTCACCATCTCTGGTTGTTGCTGTTGCGAGGTGGTGGTCGTGGTCTGTGACTGTGTAATGATATGAGAGTGAAGAGAGAGGGAACTGTTGAGGAAATCATTAAATCATAGTTGGAGGTCTGCTATCTTCTTCATTCGTGTCGTCTGTCTCTTGCTTGCAGGTTAAGGAAAAGAGGATGGTGAGCCTGTCTGTCACTCCGCCCATGCTGCTGGACAGTCGACAGCGCTCCATGAGGATCATCGACGAGACGAGACTCATCAGAAGCTTCGACTTTCGTCAGAAGTTGTGGACGAATGCCGAGTCGGAGATATTCGCAGAGAAGTACCAGCAGTTTCCCAAGAAGTTTGGTGTCATAGCCTCCTTTCTAGAGAACAAGGCCAGTAGTTTATCCATTCAGTATGATCTCGTGTCATGTGCCTATAAAATATTGTGTGTGTGTGTGATAATGTGTGTGTGTGTGGTATTTCGATCTCTTTGTGCATTGTTATGCTGGAATGTATCTCCTTCTACATAGGACGGCGCGACATCTCGTGGTCAATTAGTGTAATAATAAGCTAGTTGTCCATGTTTTTTTTACTTGTCGCAATCTCTCAATATCCGGTGAATATGATAATTATCGTATGATCGCTAATTAGCCAGTACTTTAGGTACTACTTATCATGTCCTTCTGTCACCAATGTTGTGGGTGGTCCCCTCTATAAAAGAAACCATCAAATGACATCCAGCATGTGAATGTCCTCATTCGCCTTGTTTATCTGATACGAACCCGGTATATAAATAATAAATCAATCTGTTTTTTTCTCTCTCGTTATTATAATTATTATTATGTTAATTAGCTAAAGAGGCGTACTTGAAATAATAATAATGTGGTCTGATCTTTTGTTAAAAAGAGACGAATTTTTACTTTCTGGGACGCCTAATCATCCGGTCTGTTCCAAGGTAGAAAAATGTGTTTTGGCTGAGTTCAAGTGTTTATTGTGTTGTGTGTTGGTTGGTTGTGCTCGTTCGTGCGTGCGTGCGTGCGTTCATGTGTCTGTGTTGTCTGTGTGCAAGTGAGAGAGAGAGAGGGGGGGATATAGGGATACTTTGTGCCGACTGTGGGTGGTTGGATGCACTGGGGAAGAGGGGGGGGGAAGGTTCGAGTGGGCACCGTACCTAGGCTGCTTTGTTTTCCTATCATGTTTGTTCTTCTTGGCCGGCGGGCCGGTGTTGTGCTGATGTGGACATCTGTCGGTCATTTTGCAGATTGGTCGTACGTAGAGAAATGTTTAATTGTTAGATAATAATTGATTACTTTCAATCTTTTAAGAAAAAACAGAGTTGAAAACTGGGACGATGGTAGTGATGATGATGATGGTGGTGTATGTGTGTGTCTGTGTGTGTGAATGTCTCATTAAACATTGCAGTTGATGTTTCAGGGGCATCATCATCAGGGACTTGTACATAGTTATTGTTTTTAATATAATTACTGGTTTGCATAACCAATTAACGGATGATAATGATATTAGGCATGAATCTTATAAAAGTAATAATTTAGAGAGGATAATATTGTTTTCGGTTTCCATTCTATTTAAAAGAGAGTCTATCTGTTTCTGTTGTATGTATGAATGAGTTGTGCCATGTTTTGACATCATTGGAACTTTTGTGTAGTGATTTTATTGGTATATTTGCATTCTCTTGTATCATTATGAAATAAAAAAAACAGTTTTTGTCATTGATATCATCGAAATATTAATATTAACATTTTATTACACATTAATAACGAAACATACAATTTGAATCCTGCATTTTACCCGCTCCCTCGTTTCACCAGACAGTCACCCTGTTCCTGTTTCGATTCTTATACTCCTGTCTCGTGAAATAACTAAAAACTAGTTTATAAGTTTAATTGCTATTTTATATATAAACATATATCTATATTATATATAAAAATATATTGAAATAAAAGAGAGTTCAATGTTTCTAAGAAATTAAAATGAAGTTGTAGTTTTTTTGTATTTGTTACTCCTTAGATGCGGATGCTGTTTTAATACTGTTTGTATGTTTATGTTTACTTGTGGTGCATAAATATTTAGTTTATGAATTATCAATTTAGTCCTGGAATAAGAATATTAGAAAGCAGTACTTTGTACTTTTTATCATCATCATCATCATCATCATCGTCATCATCGTCATCATCATCATCATCATTGTTGTTGTTGTTGTTGTTTTGTGTATTATTCGTGGTAGTAGTTACCATCAATTTATTCCAAAGCAATTATATTAGATTAGATGACTGAAGAACTGGTACATGTCAAAATCAGTTAGTTATTAATAAATAACATGAAAAGTAGATGTTTGAGTTTGAAAAAAATGTTTTTATGATAAAAATAAACATATTTGAACTTTGAAATCTCCACCACTGTTTCACGTATGCATGAGTGAATGAATTACAAAACTGCACTAATCTGAACGTTCATAACAGCTAGATTTTGACAGGGGTTGTCTCAAAAACCACATTTAAATGTTCGGAATATTTAAATTTATAAATAGTTGTATTTATATTTAAATGTTCTTCTGCATTTGAACAGACGGTCGAGGATTGTGTGCTGTTTTATTATTTGATGAAGAAAGCTGCGAATTACAAGTCCATGGCGCGACGATACCAGACGACAATGAAGAAAAGAGATAAGAAATTCAGGCCGGCTGCTTCCGTTAGTCTATTTCCATTCTTTAATCATTTCTTCCGTGATGTCAATATTGCTGCTAATACTAAATCATACTATTTATTTACTACTACTACTGTTACTACTGCTGCTACTACTGCTACTACTACTACTACTACTACTACTACTACTACTACTACTACTACTACTACTACTACTACTACTACTACTACTACTCCTACTACTGCTACTACTACTACTGCTACTGCTACTACTACTGCTACTACTACTACTACTACTACTACTACTACTGCTGCTACTGCTACTGCTACTACTTATACTACCACTGTTGCTACTAATACTACTACGGCTGATGTACAGTACCCCAGAATTGTTTTTTAAAATATTTTATTATTAATGCATATAATTCCACGGATAATTCGCTCTCTTGTTTATCGTTATGTACAGGAGCGAGTTCCAGTTTCGTTTCTAATTCATATTTCTCGGGATTTTCTATGGTTCTCGTAGGAATGTGTGATGTGCTTGTGTGCGTGCTTGTGTGTGCGTGTGTGTGTATGTTTATTCGAATAATAAAAAATAAATAAATAAATTGCTGTTGCAGAATGTCCAGAATCAGGAAAACAAGTCTGGATGTGATGTTAGGTTAGCGGAATTTGATATTCTATGCCTTCCGTCGGTCGTATTTGGTCATTTTTAAGGACTCTTCTGTTCGCATTTGTTATTTATTTGTAGGCACATGTGTCCGTGTTTGCGTTCGTATGTATGTATGTTTGTTTGTTTGTTTGTGTGCATGTTTGTGTATGTGTGTTTGTGTACGTGTACATGTTCGTTTAAGTATGTGCATATTAGTTGTAATTCCATGTAGAGATATGAAATGGTTTCCTACTGTGCCATATAAACTAATATACAGTCGGGTATGCTGTACAGCTAGCTGATGATGAGCTGAGAATATTCCTCCCCAAACAGCAAATCACTGCAAGTCACCATTGCGCTTGAGATTAGAATTTAATGGAATGTTTTGGCTTGATAGAATTTTATGTTATTAGGTACTGTCTAGCTTTCTGTCTGGTTTATCCACTCTTTGATCTTGCTCTTTTTTTATTAGACTGGTTTTTATTTTATTTATTTATATTTATTCTAATAAATTGAGTTCACTCTGGTTTATAGCTTTTTTTTACTTATTTATTTCTCAGCTCTCTGAGCGAGCCTTCGACGACAGGCTTCTCCTACATGAGTACCATTCTTCTACCGACTTCATACTCGCTGACATCGGCTACATGTGCGGCTACGTCGACTACTACAAGCTCAGCTCCTCCATGCGTGGCCGTCTCGGCTGCCGGTACGAGCAGTGTCGAAGCCAAGAGTTCTTCAGAAGTCGTCAAAGAAGCCGAAACTCTGGCTGACGGGTCTCCAGAACTTGCCGCTGTCGCTACTGTAGTCGCTGCTGTAGTCGATGAAGTTCCCGATTCACCACTGAAAGCAGTACCAGCCTCCTCGGAACCAGACAAAGAGAACATTGGCCGAGAATCCTCGTCTCTGCCGACGTCTGCTGAAAAATCTGAAGAGAAATCTGAGGTGCCATTTCCATTTGTTTTGTTTTGTTGTGTGGGAGGGGAGGAAGGAGTGTAATTATTTAATTATGTTGTAAAATTAATCAATAAAAGCCGCTGTTGTTGTAGACAGCTCTTGTCTGGAGTTGGTTGAGTTTTAATGATAATTATGATGATGATAATGATGGTTGTGGTGGTTATGATGATGATGGTGGTTGTGGTTGTGGTGGTGATGATGATGGTGGTTGTGGTGGTGGTTGTGGTGACTGGTTTGTTATCAGCTGTTCATTTCTTGTTTAGCATATTTTTTCTCTTTTTAATATGGTTTTTATTTTATTTTAAATGATACCATAATTTCTGCGGTCTATTTAAAAAAGTTATTAAAAAAAAATTCTTCTGAGGTTTGCAAAAAAATACATAAACAACTTTCAATATTGCTGATTTATTGAATTTTTTTGTCGGTTTACTTACTTACTTTGAATTAAATATTTGACCAGGTAATTTGTTTTCATAAACTTGATTGACTAAAGGTCAGTCAATACAAACAACACACCTGCTTTTTTGTGTGTCATAAAGAAAATAGGTTTTAATTTTTAAATGAAGTGCAGTCCAGATTATTGAATCAAAAACAAAAGTATACTGATTGCATGTCGTCTTCTGAATGATCAGGTCGATGAAGACAAGGCATTCTTTGTTCTACTTGTCGTCTGATAGCTGTATGTTTGTTTGTTTGTTTATTAGTATGCACGTATGTATTTGTGTGTGTATGTATTTACGTATGTATGCATATATGTGTATGTATGTATGTATGTAGGTCATCATCATTATCATTAAGTGTCCTAGTTCATTCTAATCCTCCCACCCACGCTCTTGGTGCAGACACGTATGAAAAGACTGATTTATATTTATTTGCATGCATTTGAATATTCATGATGTGTGTCCGCATTGCTTTGCTTCTGAATGGAATCATATATTAGCCCCAGTTCTGTGTTCAAGCGTGTTTCTTGATCACACAATAACATAATAATACTCAGTTGTATTTATTAATCGCCATCATCATCATCATCATCATCATCATCATCATCATCATCATCATCATCATCATCATCATCATCATCGTTGTCACTTCGTGCTACATGTTGCTGCTTCAGTTGTATACACCGGTATCTTGTTTACATGTAAATGTAAATGTGTTTCAGCTGCATTGCTTGTTGATGTTGATGTTCGGTTCGTACAGCTGGCTGGCTGGCTTCTAGGAATCTGTGTGTTTGAAGTGTAATAATATGCGTAGCGACGATAATAAGTTGTTTTTTTATTACTTTATAGATAAAGTACAGCAGTTTAAAAAGGGAAGCATCTCAAAAATATCTCCCACGGATGAGGCTTGCTTGAAGTAGAAGCTGCTCTACAATACTAATGTACATACACAAGCTGTACTGCACATGCAGTGGTACTGTACTGTACATGCTAGTGTACTGTAGTGCACATGCAGTGGTACTGTACTGTACATGCAAGTGTACTGTAGTGCACATGCAGTGGTACTGTACTGTACATGCAAGTGTACTGTATGTGCAATGCAGTGGTACTGTACTGTCATGTACGTATAAGTGTACTTCGTTGTGCTTCCACTAAATAGAGAGACATTTTTATTTTGTTTCATTAACTTTTTTCTTATAAAGTGTTCTATTATATTGCTAGTGATGAAAAGAATAATTCTAAAGTCAGAGATGGACGTGTTCTATTTATATGTCCTGCTTTGTATTATGTAAGTGACAGTACACAGTTTGTTGTATGCAAAAATCCATTATATATATATATATATATATATACTTATATACATATGTGTGTATGTATGTATAGTGTGTGTGTGTATTTATGTATGTGTGTCTGTGTTTACCTTGTAACTTGTGTGCTTTTTTTGATAAACAAAGAAACAGTTGTTTTTCATTTCCAGAATTTCGTTTAGTTTGTTTATATAGATAGATAGAGAGTAATGTGCACAGTGTGTGTGTTCGTTATGCTTACTAAAAATGTATTTATTTTGAGTTATGCTGATAGCTTGCTGCCTTGTTGTGTACATCGATACTTTTTTTGTACTTTTTAAATATCTTTTTTGTGATATTAAATTGAACAAAATCTCTATGTCTGAGGTGTTTATTTATGCATGCGTGCATTGAATTGATTGACCCCATTTTAAAAGTCTTCAGCTAATGGAAGACTACAAAGGCCCAGTATTTTACTTTTGGTGAGAGAATTGAAATGAGAGAGGCAAAGGATAGTAGGAGAGAAAGAGAGAGAGAGTGAATTATAATTTAAGAGTGTAGTGTTAGTTCCATTTGAACACATAGCCAATGTTCATGTTTCCTGTGATCATTCAAATTTCAACTGCATTTTCAATAAGTTGTATTTAGTTGTTATCCAGTAATATCCAGCTAGCATTATTTAGGGAATTTCAACGATTTATTTGTTGTTTTTTTCCGGGGTGGGGGGGGGGGGGGGGTTGAATGGCTGGCAAACCGTTTGTATGTTGTGATTTATTCCTTCATACACATCCTAATAGTGGAATGTAAACAAGCCCTCACAATGTTAGTCTACAGTGTGAGGCGCTGTCTCTAAACGAGCTGTATCTATCTGCATATTATGGTTGCTATTTGTATGCAGACTGAATTTGTCATGGACGTCTGTATAATAGCACCTGGACAGTCAACCTCGTTTGCGTGCGTACGGTAGTTGTCCGACCGTGCGCTGTACACAGCAGCGCTTATCGTTGATTAAGCACGGTTAAATAACTTTATTTCCGTCGAAAATAGTCAACACAATTAAAACACATAACAGTGGTGATTAATTCAAATACTTTATTGATTATAATGAAACATTAATATGTAATAAAAATTGAAACTAAAGCAATAAAAATGTCAAGTATATTAATAATCAGTTCTAGCAGATACTTTGGCTATTTTTCGTTTCTTAGATTGTCTAGACTGTGAGTTGGTGTTTAAATCTTTGGAAAAGTTTTTGGCAACACAATTGAAAAATCGATTAGTGATTAGAGAATTGAGTTCATGCCCATTAACACACACATTCACATCAATAGGCAGGTGACCAAATGCTTGAATGCAGCCGACCCTGTCCATAACTTTTCCAAACAACTTTCTCTGGCATGTGCTGTTGAGAAGCTGCTCCATTAATGAAGAGGTTGATTTTATTTCCTCAAACACTCTCCAGCAGTCAATCATCAGTCTAAAGGTGAAGTCTGTTGGTCTGGATAAACCGCCACGATTAATAGACTCCATAAAAGTTGCTGCAGAGTAGTTTAGTTTGTTGTCGATATCAATTGGTTCGAGTTTATTTTCTGTCACAAGGTATTCTTTGCAATGATCTTTATACTTTCCGATGACTGACTTGATCATAAAACAGAGCAAGGTTGATGCCACAGATCCATCTAATGTTAGACCCTCAATTACACCACCAGTGTATTCTACCCGCTTGGCAACATATACTTCGTCGATCATCAACACAACATTTCTCTGAAATTCATTAAGCTTATCAATCCGTAGTTTCAAGTAGCTGGCGTTATTTAATCCATTATTAACATTTAGTCGTCTGGTGACTTTCTTTAGAGTGCTGATTGATGGCAAGCATAAAATGTTTTCATCTCGTAGAGTTGCATAAGCTACAGAACTAGATGCATAAATCATATACGAGAATATGGTAAGCTGTGGTGAATATTGACGGCCATGTTCAGGTTTCGCCAACAATTCTAGCAGTTCTATGATGAATTGTATTTTTTGGAATTTTTCATGGTCATCGCTTAAATTGCTGAAATATTTTTGGAGCCCTTGGACAGCCATCTGTAGTTGTAACTAGAGCGACTGTGAGCATGGCTTTACTACCATCACATCATCAGTAATGCCCAATAAATATATTTGCAGAACTTCATCTATATGAGCCATTGAGAAACCAGACGGTGTTGCTGCTTCAGTCGTGAGACGAGACTGGAGGTCTAAAAGGCTGATATTCGATATGTCGTCATTGGCCTTGAATGACTTTTCTTGACAATTTAATTTTGTTATTTCTTGCTCGAAGCGACGACTTGCCGTTGCTTTTGATGTTGATCGAAATTGGTTGGCTGTAGTTGACAGGTAGCTTGGAGTATTCGGAAAAATTGAAGGAATGACACCATCTTTCAAGCGTTTCCTCGTCAATTTCTCGCCTAGTGATTTTCTTCGTCGTTCATTACTATCTTTATGCTCCTCAACATAATCACTTTCCTTAAAGTGCAAAGAACATAACTTTGAGTGTTTTGTAGGCGTGAAGTAATATATCCAGTAATATAATCCTGTCAAATGAAAACACAATAATGATTATCAGTTGTTGAAATTGCTAAGTAGGGACCAGAATAAAACTAATATATATATATATATATATATATATATATATATATATATATATATATATAGATATATACAAACATATATATAACAAAGATATATCTATTACTTTTAATGAATCTTTAAATAATCATACACAAATCAACTATAAATTGCCGTAGAGAGGCAATATAACATAATTAACATAAATAATCCGACCGAGTTCGAGAACGTCATAATAACAAAACGCATCAGCGATCCGAGATTGATCAAGTTTATTCTAATTTGTCAATAGAATTATAATAAGAATAAAATCAAGTTCCACAAACCCTAAAGCCGTAAATAAATAAAAATATCAGGTTGCTTACAAATGAATAAAATTACAACGCAACACAAAACGCAACGATAATCCACACGAGTTAGTGAAAGTTAGTAGTAAGCACTGATCTATTTACAGCATGATCTATATATAGATCAGTGGTGGTAGTTAGTAGTGAGTCTAATCGAATAAAAAAAGATGCGTATTTTTAACTTTTTGATTGTATAATAGATTAAACACAAATTTCCAATGTTCAAAATTTAAATTAACTAATTATTTATTATGCCTGGTCGGTTTAAGAACCTACACGCTAAAATAAGAAAGTCGGACAACTACCGTACACATCAGCGCAAGCAAGGCTCAACCTTGACCGTCCAGGTGCTATTATACAGACGTCCATGAATTTGTATATCGGTGACATTTGTATGTGGTTTCTATATGCAATGCATATGTATTATGAATGCATATGTATTATGAATGCATATGTATTATGAATGCATATGTATTATGAATGCATATGTATTATGAATGCATATGTATTATGAATGCACATGTATTATGAATGCACATGTATTATGAATGCATATGTATTATGAATGCATATGTATTATGAATGCATATGCATTATGAATGCATATGTATTATGAATGCATATGTATTATGAATGCATATGTATTATGAATGCACATGTATTATGAATACATATGTATTATGAATGCACATGTATTATGAATGCATATGTATTATGAATGCATATGCATTATGAATGCATATGTATTATGACTGGAGAAGCTAGGACATGATTTTTCAAAGCTCGAAATTTCCCGGGGTTAACATTCCCAAAAAAAGTTTTTTTTAAATTCTGCTTTTTATTAAATCATTTAGGAATTTAGGATTGCTTCTTATCAGAACAACTGAAAAATAATTGGTTTATTGTTTGTCTATACAGACTGTATTTTAATGTCTGTCTGTCCGTATGTCTGTCTGTCTGGTGTACTTCTTATGTTATCTTTCGATTGGATCAAATCTTTTTTTATTTACTCCTACTACGACAATCATGAGATAACTAATTTATTTTGTTTTCTCTTTATTTCAATTAGCGATGCTCTATTATTTATTTTATTTGCAGTTCAATTAAATGTTTCTAAAAACGAGAGAAACTCTCTTATGTTCTAATAAATTGTATGGCAGCCCCTCCTCACTCCCTCCCTTCTGTTATTAAATAAGTTTTCCTCAGAGTAGTAGGTCTTGTACATTCTTTCTTAAAGCCGCTCCTGGACAAGTTGTTATGTTGTTGCTGTATTATTATTTATTATTATTTATTATATCTAAGTAGAGTTCGAGTTCAGTAATAGTTAAAGGCGTGGGGGATGTTGAATGAGCATTTTCTTGGTTAATTATATATAAAGTTCAATGCAAGGTGAAGGTAATAAAAGAACAACCTTTTAAGAGTAGATTTTGTTTGCAACTGTTTACTGTTTCTTTTTAAAATTTTTAATTCATTTTGTATATTTTGTATTATTTTTTAATTGTTAATCAGATATCAACAAAGAATCAGAACTGTTTAAGTGGTTAATTAAGTAATGTGTATTTGTTACTAACCATGTATGTTTTCTTGTCAGATGACTTGCAATGGGGGGGATGAATTATATTGGGGGGATGACTTGTATTAGGAGGGCCAGCCAACACAGAGTTCACCCTGGACAGCAAATTCTTAAGCTACATCACTTGTTATATGTATCTCTATGGGTGATGCAACTGTACATGGGGTGTTTGTATGCGGGATGCATGTGTACATGGTGCATTGTTTGCATGATACAGCTGTACATGTGTGTATTTGTATGTGGCATGCAACTGTACATGTGGGTTGTAACTATACATGTGGGTATTTATTTGTATGTGGGTTGCAACTGTACATGTGGGTATTTGTATGTGGGATGCAACTGTACAGGGGGGTATTTGTATGTGGGCTACAGCTGTACAGGGGTAGTATTTTTTTATGCGAGATACAACAGTGTGGGTTTTTTGTTTCTTATATTTTACAATTTTTTGTTTTGGGATGGAGGCAGCAGTTGTTGGCAGGAATTTTATGGTTTTCAATAGAGCAGTGATGTGCTTCTATTTGATATCTTTTTAAAAATTACTATTTATATATGAAGCTGGTGGGATTTTTATTTGAGTTTTTAAATTCTTTTAGAAATTAAAAATTCTGGTAAACAAAGAGCATTTCAAATGGGTTTTTAATGTGGACCTCGTTAAAATATTTTCATCTTTTTGGTAAATAAACAAGAGTTGCTTCTGATTCATTGAAAGAAATCAAGTACTTTATAAAAAATTATGACTGAAGAATGTTTAGAGATTGTGTTTCATTTTATTCCTGGCTTGAAAGTTTATCTTATTTTAGTTATCTCGATTTGCACTATTTTCTGGACTAAAAACTTTTTTATATTTTGTTTACAATTCAGGAAGAGTTGTTGACAAAGGAGGATGACTTGGAAGAAGTTGCTGCTGCTACACCGGCTGCATCAGTTCATAGAAACTCTTCAGAAACTAAAAGTAATAACTTCAATTTGTTCAATCAACCAGTTTTTAATGTTTTCTTAGGAAAATTATTTACTTTTTATTAACCACTTGTATCACAAGATCCACTTGAAGATCCTGGATTAGAGGAGCACGACCCTCCATCGACCGTACCGCCCCAACTGTCGCATCAAGTTTCTCCGCCATTACAGCTACCCCCACCACCCACAGAACCTCCTCCACGCGGTTCGCTCGTCACCTCCCCCGAGGCCGACCAGGTGGCCGTCGTCACTCCCGCTTCCGACAACACGACCACCCCGTACGCGTTCTCCGGAATGAGACTCGAAGACATCAGCGATAAAGAAGACAGTGACAGTGTGGCGACTCTCAGTGCCGATGAAGGACCGACACTACCACCAGAGGACAAGGAGCCTCCACAGGTTTTGTGAATTTATTTTTTATTTTATTTTTTATTTATTTATTTATTACATTTCAAGTAATATCACTGATTTAATTATCAACTTCCTGTAAAGTCGATTTCATAGAATGTAGACCCGTTACATTATCTGAGGAACATTATTAATAACATTATTATTATATTTGAAGGTATAAATAGGATTTATCAAGCTTCATTTATTACCATCCAATAAACTACAAAACCATTCCAGCAAGCCCGATATATGATTTGGTGATATCGTAACAATATACTATTTCATCACCATTATTTAGAAATCACTTTTTTATGCTGAGTTAACGATTGTAAATTTTGTTCTCCATTAGGTTAGGTTTAAATTGAGATGCAATTTGTTAATTGCAAAACTAATAATAATGTTGATGATAATAATAATAGTAATTATTATTGTTATATTTTGTTCTTTCATTTTGTCTAGGATAGTTTTTTTTTCTCCTTTTTTAAAACTTCAAAGTGTTTTCTTGTTTTCGCGAAATGAACAGGTCGTAGGGAAGAGACCACGACTGATTGATGACAGCTATAGAGATCAGTGCGATACAAGGAAGTTCTCTGAAGATGTCATCAGTCATTGGGATGCCAAGCAACATCCATCGTCCTCATTGGTCGGCAACAAGCGACACTTTTCCGACGACAATCCCCTACCTTTGATGAATTCCGTTGCCGAAAGGTCTGAAAAGGATTCAAATTTGTTATCCGGTCATATTAATAATAATTAGTAATGATGATGATAATAATAAAAATAAAAATGATAATAGATTTGTTTGCATGAAACCTTTTTTCATTTAATAATAATATAATTAATATAATAATAATTATAATGATGATAATAATAAAAATAATAGATTTGTTTGTATGAATTTTTTTTTAATTTCAGAGAACGAAGGTCACTGCCCCTGTCCGAATACCCGGATGCAGGTGGTAGACAGCTGGACTCCCGAGGACTGGACATGTCCGCGTATCAAGATGCAGGACAAGGAGACTTGCTGGTGAATTTAATGCGCAAGAACAGATCCCCTGCGAGGATTCGCGATTTGATTCACGCTGCCATCGAGAAAAACCTTCAGACGAACAGCACGAGACAAGAGGGAGGAGACCTGAACGGATCCGCCAGTCCGCACGGGGGCTGGTCGTCCAGGGGGGAGACCCCCGTCAATCGTCTGTCCTCCCCGCTCGTTCAACCGCTCTATGCTTTCTCGCAAAACCAACAGCAGCAGTTGCAGCAACACTTTCAGCAACAGTTCCAACATCCGAAACCGCAGAACTCCGTCGGTCCCGAATCGTCCGGGGATTTCCCGACGTCGAGGCATCTTCTCCTCTGCAGTCCGACCACGAACGATCTCAATCAGCAACAACACGCCATGAAACTTCTATCTCACGACAGGCCAAACTCTTCGTATTCGCCGGCTCGCTTTCAATCTCCTCATCAAAACAACCAACCGGAGGCATTGCCCCCGCCAGCCCACAGCCACCACCATCAGGTATTGATTGGCAACGTTTCATATATGTAGCTATGTGTTATATTATGTGTTGTATAAATTTGATAAATTTAGTTGTTTTTTTTAAATTACTTCCTATCTTCATAATTATTTATTATAATTAAATAATAAAAATAAGAAAGAGATTAATTGGACTCAAGAAAGAAAAGCTCTTTTTTTAAATTTTGGAGGATTAAATGTGTAAGGTTGTCTATGTGAGCCTGCCTGGCATGTTGAGAAGAAGTTTTGTACAGAGAGAAGTTCTTTCCAAATATTCAGTCTTACTTTAATCATTGGAGTTGTTTAGATATGCTTAATCTTACTATGGCATATTGGCCTCAAGTTTGCTATATCTATAAATTGAGGTTAATGTGAATGTCATAAATTTTAATCCCTGCCTGAGAATTTTACATTTTCGATATAAAGCTATTTGTCTTTGAACTTCTTTCTGTAAGCAGAATAACTTTTGTTTCTTTTAAACTTTTAATTTATTGGTTTTTTATTGATTAGGAGAGTTAAAAGGTCAGCATTCAATTCGATTTTTCAGTTTCATTTCCCAAAATTGTATTTAAATTTCTAAACTCTTTAAATTTTAAAGTATCAAATTTTAAATGTATTCGTAGCAAATGAAAAACGCAAACTTCGAAAAAGTTCCATCGAGAAACACACCCGGCCAATACCTGGAGAACAACAGGCTGTACGAACTGGCGGTCGCAGCCACCGAGTTCGGTCGCCTCGACGACAAAGAGAAAAGAATTCACAAAGAGAGTTTGAGTGGTAGGGAACCTCCACCACCACCACCATCGTCGTCGTCGTACCCGGGAAATCTACCTCCCCACATGATGAGGCCGCCGTACGATCCGATTCTTTTGCATCAGGGACTGTCGTTGAGAAATAGCAGCGGGATTCAATCGACCGGACCACCGGTTCCTCTTCCGAACGTTCATCCGAGCAGTGGCAGGGGTTCTATAACG
Source organism: Erpobdella octoculata (assembly GCA_963978895.1). NCBI lineage: Eukaryota > Metazoa > Annelida > Clitellata > Hirudinida > Erpobdellidae > Erpobdella > Erpobdella octoculata. The sequence continues at coordinate 45,451,446 of OZ022238.1, read as the reverse complement.
AAAGGCACGTCGGGTAGATCTGAAGCTATTATTCAGCAGCACGTTTCGTCAGGAGAAAGGCAGATGCCTCACAGCTGGCAAGGTCCTCCAAGGACGACTTCCAATTATTCTGTCGGTGCTCTGGCTGGACTCCCTCACCCTCCCCTTGATTATCTCTCATCGGCACAAGTATTGAGAGGTGATTTTCTGACAGCCCAGCAGATGGTTCATTATCAACAGTTCCAACTTCAACAACAACAACAACAGCATTACGCACAGGGGCTGCTAAATAGACCTAGCGAGAAGAAACTGAGACAGTCTCCAGCTGCCAGCGCCCAGGAGTCGTACGTTCACAATAAAAATCACGCCGGCCTCGAACCAGCCCGGAAGAAACCGAAGAACATGGTCGAAAACGTCGGGAAAGGAATTTACGTAGAGCAGTCTCAAGATTATCCTCACAAGAAACCATTGAGTCTCGATGACATTCAGAAGCAAATCCCGTCGGAACAGAGGACGCATTCGAGAAGTCAGCAGCATCCGTCTTTGCATTACTACAACAATCCATCCGAGGTTGCAGCTGCCATTTACCCGAACGAGAGCCAGAGACCGAAGTCTACTCACCAGCAAAATATTAATCTAGATAGCAGCAAAGCTGTGGCAGACGTCCAGAAATTCGGCAAGAAAGAGACTCAAGTTCCGAGCCAGATGACGGCTGCCAACCTGATCGAGGCTATCATTTACTTGCAAATCAACAGGAACGAGTCGGAGCATCCTGCCTTGAAGATGGCACAAACTGGAATTCATCCATCTACAGTTTCCAATCCTCTTTTGCAGCCTCACGTTCCCAGCAGAGAAGAGAGCACTCCAGTGGAGAGGCTCGTCAGGAACCAGCCCGGAAGTTCGGCTCCCGGAAAATTGTACGACAGGTTGACAAAGCCCAGCCAATCGCATGCGATTGCTGGAGAATCAACTCTGCGTCCTACTTCTGATAATAGAAGTGAGGATTTTTTTCTATAGATTTTGATATTATTTGCTGCTGAAATGTGTTGGTCAGTCAGTGCATGTTGTTTTTTTCTTAAGAGCTTGTATTTATGATTCACAAGCTAGTTTTTAACGTAGATGTGAAACAACAGTAGTTACATGTGCCAATACTTGGTCTAGATGTAAATTTAAACATTTATATTTCCATTGAATTTGCGATCTGTTTAATTGCTTTTGTTTGTGTTTTCTTTTTAAATTGATCACATGATCACCATTCTGTGAGTAGTAAAACATGAAATGTAACTTTTAAGACTTCAATTTATTCTCGAGTAAAACAAACCTTAGTTGTTTTTGCAATTAAAATTTGCATAATTTCGATCGTCCTCACTTTCGCTTTCCTTCAGACCAGCAAGGTTCAGCAGCTACGGAGCGTGGCAGCAGCAGTTCAGCAGCTACGGAGCGTGGTAGCAGCAGTTCCATCGAGGGTAACAATCGCGAAGAAGCCGTTCATCATCACCCGCCATCTTTGTCCTCATCATCATCTGTGACCAAGCATCATCACAACAAAGATCCATCATCATCGTACGGTAGACGCTTTGCTCCCTACGGTCACCTGGATTATCTACTGCCCCCACCGTCGCACAGATCTGACGCTCACTTCATTGGTCCCACCCCGTCGTACATCAACAAAAAGGTCATCACTGCCAGCGATCGAATCGAGGCCATTATAGCCCAGGACATCGGTAGTCAAGACAACGATCCGAATCACAGTGAAGGTCATTAAAGTGTTTATTTTTTATTTTTAAGAAGGAGTTTACATATAAACATATACAATTCCACTTCATTATATATATTGTTATATATTTTAACGTTTTCTCCTTTGGTGTGCGTTATTTTTACAGACTTTCCCGGATTTTATACTTTTTTATGAATGTTGAGGAGAATGTATGTATATATATATATAAATACTCTAAAGTATAAATACAATTGAATTGAAAGATATACAATCAGCCATCAAAGAGTACATGAAGGTGTCAGATAGCAGAACGAGTAGATTCGACCCCATAGATCCATCACATCTACCCAGATTCTCACACCACAACAGATCTTATAATGCCGACACCTCGTTCCTTCCGTTCTTCCCCCAAGCTGCTCTGAGAATGCCCTGCCTCGATGATAAACCTCCTTCTATTAGTACTCAGAATGACTCACCCCCTAAAATTTGGAACCCCGGTCAAGGGAATTCGTCAAACAAGTTGGAAAGAAATTCCAACGAATCTGGATGTGCGAAACCGACGACGTATGTCATTTTTTAAGTCGGAAGTTTGTTTTCGGTATTGATCTGATTTTTTAAAATTATATAAATTGCAAACAGTGGCACAGGAGACTTGAAGACCGCCGATACATCTGCCGGATACCACGCAACCGTCACCAGGGACCCTGCTGCAGTGCAAGCTCATCAACAGCTGACATCGAAATTTCCAGCACAAGAATACAAAAAGTCTCCAAGATACCTGGAGGAGCCTTGTAGCACGTCACTCGCAGTACCACACGCTGCTTCACTTGAATCGAGGGCCAGTAGTTCTTTTGAGAAAAGTTCAGGGAGAGACTCCAACAACGTCAACATTTCCATCCCCACCCCTTCAACTCGATCATCTCCAGTACTCACTTCTCCTCACATCAATTGGAAGACCAAAATGCTCAGACAACACGTGAGTTTGGATATACAGTTAAAGTCTTCTAGCGTGACACCCTCAAGACCAAATACTTAGGAGCACCTGACACTTACATTTGGCACGGAATTTTTTTAAATCTGTATCTGCCCTGTAATAGCCGCTCTTTGAGGAATGGAAAATGCAGGGAGTGGACACTTTTGAGCTTCCCGGGGGTGGCTCTTCTTCTGTATATATATATATATATATAGTTTTTTTTGGGTGATGCTTTCATTTAGAATAAGTGTCTTATTTAAGCTTCACTTGCTGCTAATTTACAGAAAGAGCAAAATATAGCTGAAAATAGTCTGACTCAGCAGTCCCAAGGAGAAGAAACTTCACAGAACGGAAATGGCATTTCTCAAGATGGAATGGGAGTCAAGCCTGAGAACAACCACAATACCGGCGAATCGGCTAAAGAAGAATTTTCAAAATCTGAAAAAAATTCTCTTTACAGGGATGGAATGCAAGGTAGATTCAATTCAATTCATTTTTGTCAATTTCAGTTTTTGTTTATAAATAAATTCATGTAAATTTGTAAAAATAATTGTAATTTAAAAATATCATGTTATCTTATGATTAATATATAATAACGAACACACGAATTATTAATACGATAGACCGGGCTAGTTGTATTTCAGCAGTGTTGCTAATTATTTATTAACTTTCGAGCTGTTTGTTTGGGATAAAAAATGTTATTAAAAAATAAAAAGTGCAAACTTGGTCAATTTTTCAACTTCAACTTAGTAAATCGGGCTGCGCTGCTGGGAAAAAATGTGAATTGGTTAGTCATATTGGTTGGGTTGGTTTGTACCATTCCATCAAGACATTAAAAAAAATGTACTACTTGAAATAAATAATTTGTTTACTAAATACGTTCTCAAGGTGTACCTCATGAAAATAATACTCTCTCTCAGCACCAAGCCACTACATGTTTTCCATCTTCCGATGGGAACGCCCATTTGCTTTCCTCCATGTCCGGTTGGTTCCACCAGTGATGTTTTTAAATAAATTCGTTTACTTTATTTTATTAGATCAATTAAAAATTTGATTGTCCAACATTTCTAAGCTATTATCACTCAGCGAGTTTACGATATAGACTGCTCAAGTGCTCTATTTTTAGACCTCTTGATTTGTTAAAAAAATACTTACTTTTTTTAAGCTGTAATGTTATTGATTATTGTAATTTTGTGTTGATATTCAGAATATTTAATATTTATTGGTGATGATGTTCTGCATGAAATTCATAAAACATTGTTATATTTAATAAACTGATTGACTGACTGACAACTTCATACAGATTCCAGAAACGAACCACCCATCTTGTCAGCCTCGTCCGTAGCTTCAAACTATTGGTCGTCGAGATCTTCCACTGGAAAGTGCAGTTCGGAATCGTCCGACGGATTGAGGATCGATCTGCCGAACGAAACTGAAGAGGATTTTCAAGAGAAGGAAAAGAAAGAGTGAACCGGATTGAAATGAGTGAAGAAAGAGTGAACCGGATTGATTGAAACGAGTGAAGAAAGAGAATGATTTGAATGAATTGTATTGAGCGATTGAATCATCTCAGTATTTGTTGTTGCACATGTTTTGACCGTCTTGTTTGTTTGTTTGCTTGTTTTGTTTATTTTGTTTATTCACCCACGTTTTTTAAAGTTACAATCATAATTGTTTAACTTTTATTTTCTGTTATTGTTATGTTTATTTTTAATTAAATTCCAATGTAGAATTTTTTTTATTGATAAATTATGTTACTTAGTTTGTTGTTGTTGGTATTTTGTATCTGTTTTTCTTAGAATGTGATATTTTAATAGCACTCTGAACTATCATGGGATATATATATATATATATATATATATATATATATATATATATATATATATATATATATATATATATATATATATATGTATGTATTATACTTGTATATGTGTGTGTGTGGTTTCTATTGTCCTTGACTTTTTGACATACCTACGTGTGTGTGTCTCGGCTAAAACCGTTTCTAATAATTATACACATATAAGCACACTGGGGGTTTCTACTTCCATTTGTACAGCAGCTCCTCCTCTTAGCCATCTTATACTACACGAGTTTCATTCTCATCCGTTTGAACGAAACTCTTTGAAAACCTTGATTATTCGCTTGCTTCTACTAGTCGGATAAAAACGATTTTTCACTTGACAACTCGCAACTCGTCTCCAACTACGCTTTTGGCTCTTTTTTAACAAGCAACGCCGTATTTTTTTTATTCGATTAATCTTTTCTATTCGATGTCTTAATAATAAATCTTTCAACGTTAATCTTTTTTAAATCCATCTTTAAATTTTTCCTGGTCTTCTTAATCTTCCTGTATTATCGCTCAGAAAGAAAGAAGAATCCAGAGCAATTTGTCGGCTTGCCTTATGCTTTTTGAGCCTTAGAGTTCAACTAAATTTTACAGCTTCTAATTTTTTTTTAAATTATCATTTCAACTTTAAATTTAAATTTGATATCTCCCAACGACCTTCACCTTAGGTCTTAAACTTTCTGACGGTTTTTATAATTATATATCCTAATCGACACTGCACGCAAACAGTGCATTTTAACTTCTCAATCAACAATCGCTGCTTAATTTTTGTATTTTAAAGTTTTTTTAAAATGTTAAATTCGGCGATTTTATCACAATGACTGTTATATTATCTATCTGTATAACTTACGACTCCGATATGGTAACAACTGCTCAAACTAAGTTTTAGCATCTGGGACTAAAGAAGGATGTGTTTATATCTTGTACAGATTTGTAAATAGTCTGTAATTTTGGTTGAGTTTGTTGTTGTTGTTTATCGTTCTGTTCAGTTGATGAGCGGAAGGAATAGAGTGCGTTGCGACTTTTTATCTTTTTCCGTTTAAATATTACTGCTATTCGCCATAGCTCCGTTCATTTTGTAACGTACTGTAAACTTGTCGTAACCTTGTTGGAAGGACTCTTCATTCTAAAAATCTTGCGTCTCGTCTGTTTGTTTGTACAAGTGAATTATTTTGTGCTTTTTGAGTTTCAAGCGTCTTATCTTCTCTTGGTGCCGGCTTAAATCCAGGGCTGCCTCGTTCTACGATATAAATTCCGTACAACTTCTACGAGGAGAGATAGATTATGGGCGGCGGCGCTCAGCCTCTTACCAAACGATATAATACTGGGAGAGAAATTTCATATATACGTTACGAAACTCTCAAGCGAGGGTTTTGCTACCACAACGATGATTGAGAATGAAATCAGTATAGAAGCGGTTTGATGTGGCTAGGTATCGAGGTGTAATGTCACGCTTTTTATACCGTACTCATTTCCTGTAGGTATAAGTAAGCGATTTTCTATTGTAAAGTGGATCCTCGTATAACGAAACTAGCAACTCTCATCATGGAACAGCGTTGGATGTTCGGCTCGACATTTCTTAATCACAAAAAAATACAGTTGTAATCTTGTTTCACTTTGAGAAGACCCGGATTAAAAATGTAAAGATGGATTTAAAAAAGGTTGACATTGAAAGATTTATTAATAAGAAAGACATCGAATAACAAGTAAATTAAAAACGAATTTTTAAAACCAATGCTCTTATATGTAATTAAAACACAAATTTTGCAATCAATTTTTTCTTATATTACTCTTTTATTTTATATTAAAGTCGAAATATCTTAATTATATCGAAATTAATTAAAATTAACTAAATTAATTGACTTATTGTAAAAATAATAATTGAATATTGCATTGTCTTCTATTTTGAGCATGTATGCAAAATTTGAAAAAAATCTATCATCAGGAAGTGACTCAAAAATTGATTGCAAGATTTGAAACAGACAGAGAAACAGAGACGACGAGTTAATAAAAGCATTGGTAAAAAGGAATAATATCGAAAGATTTTTTTTATTAAACATGGAATAAAAAACGACGTGTGTAAAAAAGAACCAAAGCGTATAATATAGCTGATCAGATTGAACAATAAATTTATATAACACTTTTCGACAAGGCGTGTCAGAGCGTAAGATGGCTGCATAATTCAACTTTATTAACTAGTTCAAAAGTACAAATGTTAGAGTATTTCCTAGCATAACTCTTACGTTACCTCTCCTACTTACAAACTTGTAAAATTGTTTGCATGGGGAATACATAAGCGTAGTTGAATTCAACTTTTTGTTTGAAGTGAATGGTTGGAACAATTGGATCGTCATTGAGTCTCAAAATACCGATTTTACTTCAGTGAAAAAATAGATCCAAGCGGCTTTGAGCAATCCACTGGTTTTCTGCTTTATTGATGACCTTGAAAACTTTTGCAACATAGGCAAAAAATATTTATTCTACCAAAATCACAAGCTTCGTTGATATAAATTAAAAACAGCAAATATACGAAAAACTTCCTTGCGAGACTCGACTTAAAACTAAAGCTAAAGCTAACCAATATATTATTTTACATTGATCTGAGAGCATAGGCGCCGACTTGTGAAAAATATTGGGGGGCCCAATAAACTTTAGGCTTTGTAAAGGACAAAATGCAAGCGTCGGACGGCAAGGACCAGAGTTGTCCATGGGTCGAATTTTGAGGACCCAACCCACCAGAAATCTGACCCGACCCAATCCATTTTTTATTTTAATTTTGTGACCCAACCCGACCCACTCGAATAGGACCTGACCCAACTTTTTTAATTGGTTTTAGACGCGGCACATTTGCACAAGCGCTACTAAATACTTGTTTATAACTTCTATATCTATTATTGTTTATAAAAACAGTTTTTATATTTTTTTTAGCTTTACATGACTTGACCTGACCCAACTTGAACCGACCCAATTTGACTCGGCCGACCCGGCCCAGCCTTTTTTGGCCCGGACGGGCAGTGGCTGTGGTTCTTTACTAGGGCCTATAAATTGAGTAAATTGATAAATTCAGATTGTGTATTTAATTTGTTTGATGAACTTCAGATTAATACATAATGTTTGTCCGTGACAGTCTCAGACAGACTGTGTCCGAGTTAATTTAGTAGAGTGCCAAGTTTTCCATTCTGAGATTGTTTCTCTTTACAAATTCATTTCAGATTTCTTTCAAGTTTATGAACCTATAGTTAATTTTTTATGATGACAATGATGAACGGCAACATGATTTAGCCTTTCCTAGGTCATTGTAGATCTGAGGTCTGATTTTAGACGTCTTAGGGCTGAAAAACTTCTTTCTGCTGTGCAGGTAGTCACTGGAAATGTCAGAAAAAGGTTAAAGACTAATTTTTGAGAACATTTCCTGTCTGGTTTTACTCTGCATAAGTTTGATCACATTCTAAATATTTACAAGTTTTCTAGTATGTCCATGATGTTGAGTACTTGATGATTGATCCTGGTCATATGAAATTACATCTCGTAGCATTTCCAAGTGAAGAATGAGACGTGGTTCGTTAATGTCTGTGTCAAAATATTCAACCAGTTTTGAGACGTCAATATTTTTTGGAGGTGATGAGACTTTCAAGGAGTGCAATAAGACTTGTTCGATATCTTGATCTTGAGCCATTGCAAATCCTTGTGATTCAAACCGGTTTTGTAAACAGATCATTGCAGCATCCAATGCTGCATAATATATTCTTTTGTAATAAAGTTTTGGATCAAACATGTGGCAATGATTCATCATCTAGTCTTCTTGGAGGACGTCTTGCCTTTGGCAGTTTTGGTTCTTCAACATGTAAATCAGCTTGTTTGTTGACGTCATCCCATAAACTATCAAACTGTGATTCAGTGCGTTGTTGTGTCCAAGTGATTAGCAAATCATCAATCTGTTTTTTAGCTTCAGCCAATGACATTTTTGAAGACTGTAAAGATTAAGTAACTTGCGGGGTGCCTCAATGGTCGGTGCTGGGACCACTTCTATTCCTCATCTATATTAACAACCTATGCTCAGTTTCAGATCGCCTTGAATTTGTTTTGTTTGCGGACGATACTAACCTCTTTGCGACTGGGGATAACTTAGAAAATTTATATTACGATACCAACCGTGAATTGCTTTCTGTTTCTAAATGGTTCTCTGCTAGTAGACTTTCCTTAAATGTAAGCAAAACGAATTATATTTTATTTCACCATGTAAACAAAAATACTTTCTGTAATTGTCAGCTGAAGATTGAAGATATACCAATTTTGCGGGTTCCTTATTGCAAGTTCTTGGGCGTGTTGCTTGATGAACATCTTACATTAAAAACTCACATTGATCATGTTACATCTAAGGTTGCAAAAAATTGTGGAGTGCTATCTCGTATACATCAGTTTGTTGATGCCAATATTTTTATGATGTTATACTATGCACTTATTTTTCCGTACTTATACTGCAATATTGTCTGGGCCTCAAATTATTCAACTCGTTTAAAGCCTCTTCATATTTTGCAAAAGCGAATTATTCGAATTATTTTTCACATGCCTCCCACATCGTCATGTAAAATTCAAATGGCTAACAACAACATTCTTAATATTTATCAGATTAATTTCTTCCAAATTGGCATTTTCATGAATAAATATGATCATTTTATATTATCCTCATCATTCGATAACATGTTTGTAAAATTATCTGATGTTCATTCCCATGATTTGCGTCCCGGTCGCTGTTTTCGGACGGATTTTGCTCGGACAACTCTTAAAACATTCTCTATTAAATGCTCTGGCCCTCGTATTTATTCAACCATTCTAATATCTGTCTCCTCCTTGAAACGTATTTCGTTATTTAAGCAAGCTCTGAAATCTTACTTATTATTGTCACACTCATAATACTTATGTTGGTGCTCAATAAATGAATAAAAAAAGAAAAAAGAAAAAAAGAAGCCACTGTTTCACTTGTTGTAAAAATTATCTCGGTTAACTTCATTGCAAAATAGACATCAAATGCTTCCAGACTGCCAAGAAACCTACTGCATTTGGCTCCAATATCTCCAGTTGATTCAGCTGATATTTCATCAAAAAATAAAAGTAATACTTCATAATTTTCAACAACAGACTTGACACTTGAAGCTCTCAAAATCCATCGTGTTGGACAAATAGGTCGAAGTGACGTTGAGATGAGGATGTTATGTGGATGATGCCCTAACGTTTTGGCAGAATCATTCCAGTGACCTTGACCAACTGTATCCCTCAGCACTTCGTGCCTTAAGTATTCCAGCTTCAAGTTCACCAGTGGTACGTGTGTTCTGAAAATAAGGGACGACCAATAGTCATGTAACATGTCCGTAAAGGACCCCACTGATGTTTTCTTTAGTGGGGTAAAGCACTCCATCCATAGCTCAGTGAAACAGCGTGATCCAAGAGTTCGGTAAGTAAAATTAAAATTAAAAAGTTATATGGTAAATTCTGGGTAAAAAAATTTTTACTTCTGAAAATCAGGTATGGCAAATGCCTCCTTGCCCCCCAATTTACGTTACTGACTATAGGGATTGTGAAACTAAACATTAGAAACATTCACTTTCTCAACTTTTTTCATTTAATCAAACTACTAGGCCTCAGCAGTGCGACGCCGGGTCCATCTACCAATAAATATGAACATGCTTTGTTTACTTTATGCAGTGATAATATTTTTACTTTACGATTTCGCTAGGAAAGTTTGCAACTGTGAGAGAATTTCTTAAAAACCTGCTTTTAATTTTTTAAATTAAAATTATCTTGTTTTTGATTGTCGTTTATAGATCTATAAATATCTGAAGTTGTGGAAATCAACTTACGCAGCTGATCTATAAAAATTAAATTGTTATTTTGATTTCGATGGATTGTTGTGGTTTCTCATAGAAATAGAATAGTATGGTGAACGCGGGAACAGCAGGGGAGTCATATGTGTTAGGGCTAGGGTTTGGAGTTAGGGTTTAGGGTTAGGGTTAGTGTTTTGTGTTAGGATTAGTGTTAGGGTTTGATGTTAGGGCTGGGGTTAGTGTTAGGGTTAGTGTTTGGTGTTGCGGTTAGGGTTAGGGTTTGGTGTTACGGTTAGGGTTTTTTTAGGGTTAGGGTTTGGTGTTACGGTTAGGGTTTGTTTTTAGGGTTAGGGTTTGGTGTTACGATTAGGGTTTGTTTTTAGGGTTAGGGTTAGGGTTTGTTGTTAGTGTTAAGGGTTTGGTGTTACGGTTAGGGTTAGGTTTTGTTGTTAGGGTGTGGTGTTAGGGTTAGGGTTAGGGTTTGGTGTTAGGGTTAGGGTTTGATGTTAGGTTAGGGTTAGGGTTAAGGTTAGGATTAGGGTTTAAGTTAGGGTTAGGGTTAGGGCTAGGGTTAAGGTTAAGGTTAAGGTTAAGGTTAAGGTTAAGGTTAAGGTTAAAGTTAAGGTTAAGGTTAAGGTTAAGGTTAAGGTTAAGGTTAAGGTTAAGGTTAAGGTTAAGGTTAAGGTTAAGGTTAAGGTTAAGGTTAAGGTTAAGGTTAAGGTTAAGGTTAAGGTTAAGGTTAAGGTTAAGGTTAAGGTTAAGGTTAGGGTTAGGGTTAGGGTTAGAGTTAGTGTTTGTTGTTAGCCCTAGAGTTTATTGTAAATCTAGGGCTAGGGTTTGGCGTTAGTGTTAGGGTTTGATATTAGGGTTAGGGTTAGGGCTAGGGTTTATTTTTAGGGTTAAGGTTTGGTGTTAGGGTTAGGGTTAAGGTTTAGTGTTAGGGTTAGGGTTAAGGTTTAGTGTTAGGGTTAAGGTTTAGTGTTAGGGTTAGGGTTAGGGCTAGGGTTTATTTTTTGGGTTAAGGTTTGGTGTTAGGGTTAGGGTTAAGGTTTAGTGTTAGGGTTAGGGCTAGGATTTATTTTTAGGGTTAAGGTTTGGTGTTAGGTTTAGGGTTAAGGTTTAGTGTTAGGGTTAGGGCTAGGGTTTATTTTTAGGGTTAAGGTTTGGTGTTAGTGTTAGGGTTAAGGTTTAGTGTTAGGGTTAGGGCTAGGGTTTATTTTTAGGGTTAAAGTTTGGTGTTAGGGTTAGAGTTAAGGTTTGTGTTAGGGTTTTGTGTTAGGGTTAGTGTGGGGGCAATGTTACTGGTGTTATGTTTAGTGTTATGGTTTTGTTTTGTTCGATATAAGGGTTTTGGTGAGGGTTAAGGTTAAGGTTAAGATTAGGGTTAGGGTTAAGGTTAAGGTTAGGGTTAAGGTTAGGGTTAGGGTTAGGGTTAGGGTTAAAGTTAGGGTTAGGTTTAGGGTTAGGGTTTGTTGTTAGCCTTAGAGTTTATTGAAGGGTTAGGGTTTGTTGTTAGTGTTAGGGTTGGATATTAGGGCTAGGGTTAGGGCCAGGGTTTGTTGTTAGAGTTAGAGTTAAAGTTAAGGTTAAGGTTTGATGTTAGGTTTGTTGATGGGAATTGTTTAAAAAAATGACCAACTATGAGAGGAAGAATAAATTTCCTCCATCATACACCGTTCGTTATGAAAGTAATGAGCATGATGCGACTATCCATGGGAGCGCGTTAAGATTGTCGGTAAATGTTGCGTGGGGTCTGCACTTCACATGCAGCCGGTCACCAGCTTGCTCCGAGCCGTGTGAGCGAAATTACGAGCTTCCGCGTGAGGTCTCTGTTTTCGAATTGTGACACGGCGGGATGGAGCGTTTTCTTGAACAGCGATATGTCATTAAGTTTTGCGTCAAGCTTGGAAAAAATGCAGCCGAAACCTTCCAAATGCTTCAAGAAGCATTCAAGGACGACTGCATTTTAAGGTCACAGGCCGGTAAAAGGCACAAGGCGTTCAAGGAGGACCGGGAGGAGGTCGCCGACAAACCCCGTTCTGAAAACTTGGATCGTGTGCGCACAGTTTTGCATCCTTCGCATGTCTACATTTGCAGTACAACGCTTGTACCGAAAGTCTTGACGGAAGATCAGAAAGAAATTCGAGTTTTACGCTGTCACGAACTGTTGAGTTTGATTCAAAATGAGCCAGACTTTCTCAACTCCGTCGTAACCGGAGATGAATCGTGGATGTTCGAGTACGACCCAGAATCAAAAAAGCAGAGCAGTGAGTGGCACACACAATCATCCTCCCGCCTCAAGAAAGCACGAATGACCAAGTCTCACATCAAAACGATGCTCATTGTCTTCTCTGACGCCAGAGGAATTGTTAATTTTGAGTTTGTACCACCGGGAGAAACTGTAAACTCTGCCTTTTATCTGTGTAGGTGATCAAGAGATTGAAACGCCGGGTCGCACGCGTGAGAGCTGAAATCAAAGACGCGGTCAAGCTCCATCATGACAATGCCCCCAGCCACACGTCCTTCATCGTTACCAACTTTCTTGCACGCAGCAATCGCAGCAACACAGCGGTGGTCCCCCAGCCTCCTTACAGTCCCGATTTGGCTCCGTGTGACTTTTTTCTGTTTCCCCGACTGAAGAAAAAGTTGAAAGGAAAGCATTGGGAGACCGTCGAAAACATTCAAAGTCATGTTACGACGTTCCTGAAGGGCATTCCAGTTGAGGACTTCCAAGGTGCTTTCCAGGCGTGTCAGACACGTCTTCACAAGTGCATTGATGCAGGGGGAAAATATTTTGAAAAATTTAATCATTTGTTCAGGTCTTATTAATAAATCTATTTTTCTCAGACAATGCTCATTACTTTCCACTACAATCCCGAGGCAGCTTTCCTGTCAATATAAAGGGTGTGATAAAAAATTATTTTCTATTTTTAGTCAGGTTTTTGACAATACAAGGACTTTTTCAAGTTGCTACTTTTCAAGTTGCTACTTTTTCTAGGATTTTTTCCAATTAATTTGTTGCTGTTGTTTTAATTTTGGGCGGCCCACACAATCGGGCACTTTTTTTGGGGGACCATATCAAGGTATGAGTTTGACACCTCTGGTTTAAATGAAGGCAAATCTAATCAGCATTTTTTTTTAAACATGTGTTTGCTTATTCAAATTTGAATTGGTATTTTAATTTATTTGTTTTCATCATTTTTTGGGAAAGGGGGAGGGGAGGGGTGGCGAACTCGTAAATTGTTGCTTTAAATCTTAAATTGTTTCTATAAATACGGTCGTTCTTTCTTTCTAATATATCTGACCTAAATCCTCCGCATCTGATGCCCATAGTACCAATCAGTACCATGTAGGTACCAATAACTGAGACAATTCAGAATTTTGTTATCACATGACATTAATAACATATTATTGCGGGAGATAAATTTAATAAGAAGCCTGCTTTCATCTAAGAAATCTAAGAACATAACGTTTAATTAGTTTTTTTTATGTATTAAAAAAAACTTCAGTCCAGTAAAGTTACTTTCGATCATCAAAAACAACGATTAAAATATTACGCCAGTTGTCGGGAAGAGAAATGAAAGAGACAATTTTGACTGCATTCGAATTCTTGATTAAAGTTTAATTTAGTGTTGAAAATTACTTTTGGTATTTTAGATGTTTTTATATTTTTTAATTTGAGTTTGTTGTTTCGACAAAAAATTATCCGCAACAGCCTTTACCAATTTACCAAGGACGTCATTTCAGCAAAACCTTTGGGGGGGGGGGGGAAGCAACATGTTCTCAGAGCTCCCCAATTTTTCCAAAAAATTGTTCGAAACCCTTTTTTCATTTTTTCTCCCGAAAAGGCTGATGACCGGGGGAAAGGGAAGGGGGTAGTTTTCTCAAAAATCTTATAAACCACTTTATGGGGTTCACTAAAACGTCACATGGGGTCCACTTCATTGTCATAGGCGGCTCACCTCATAGAAAGGGCCGATTCAAATTTTAAAAGTTTTCACATTACATTTCTGGAGGTATTTTGAGCAGCCTACTTCTACCTTTTTGGAAGCCCAAAACTACGACATGCGAACAATGGTCTCCTGTCCCTCAAGTAACGTCCCTGCAATTTAATGCTATTTTTAAAATTTCGAACCATAGCTATTATAAAGTCTTATTTTAATTTTGAAGTAGTTTTAACGTTTATTGTTGTTTTCCCAATTAACATTTTTATTGCGCAATATTTAATTGACTTAGAACAATCAAACAGTGCATGCGGTACAATGAGCTATACGGCAAATAAAACATCAAAGTGTAAACACTTGATAATGTCAGAATACTTTTATGTAAGCAAGTGTTTTTCTGGGGGATTCTACGTTGAAGAAAGGGGTAAACCACCCACTTGCTAGATGGATCTAGGCGGGTGTCTGAGTGGCGGAAATTGCTTGGGGGACAAAATGCGAAGGGTATGTACCCTATTGAGCGCCTAGGAAAGCACAGGAAAAAGACTGCAAAACTTAATAAATAATATTTTTTATAAATGGGTTGCGATGGGTTGAGTTGGGTTGGGCTTATAAAATTTAGCTTTTCAGGTGGGTCGGGTTTGATCGGATTGAGTAAGTGGTTGGATGGGTTGGACTGTGCGCCAAAAATAAACCTATGTCCACTTCTGATCAGGAACTCGGGAAGGGACTCAAAAAAAGAAAGAAAGAAGTGAAACCATGATGATAACCTTAAGATTACTACATATAAATTTTAAACGGGTAGTTGACAGTAATTGCAGATGTCTTCTGCCAATTCCTAGCTTACTATGTCTGAGAATTTTGTTATGTTCCAGATTTTTTTTAATTAACATAAATTTTAACTCGTTATATTTATCAATTATCACCCTTTTTGTTAGAAAATAATTGCACTTCGCCAGTGATAGGTTAAAGTTAAATAAAAAGTTACTAACTATTAGTTAAGCTATTTTTTGATTTAAAAGCAAAGTTTAACTAACTCAAAAAAATTTAGTTAAAATGGTAGTTTAGCTACTTTTTTTAGTTGCCAACTAAGAAGCTTAACTAGGATTTTTAGTTTCCTTGAACGTTTTTCTTTTGTATGTTATTAATTGTTATTAATTGTTATTAAATGTTATTAATTGTTATGTTTTGTTTATTTCATTTTTTAAGTAGCGAGTTATCAATAGAATATCAATTAGTAACAAAATTAATTGTGTAATAATGAAAACTTTTCAATGAAATAAAATTATATTTAGCTATCAGCATTTTTGAATTTATGATTAAAAAAAGTATATTTTCATTGGCTGAAAAGCTGGCGATAATAAAGTTCGACGATATTTAGCATTAGACTTTTTTGCTGCGATTCACTTATCTAACTCTTTTTCTCATCATTGGGCCTTTTTACAGATCAACTAGAGACTGTGATTTTACAGGTGCCTATCCACATCTTAAAGGACGCTGGAGACGGAGACACCGGCGATATTCGAACCACCGACTTACAGGTCAACAGGCGAATGCTTCACTGCTATACTCCCCAAGATATTGCAAAAAAAACGCAGCTAAATGGTTGAGTGAACTGTTTAACGTAAAATTGAGAGCTATAATTTGAAATCTTCGGTTAACAATAAACACGTTATAGTTATGTCACAGCACAAAGAACAATAGTAACTGTAAAATATGTAACGCTGTGTGTAGGCGTTCGAAAGTCAGACTCCAAATTTCATTCTAAGAATTTTTTTTGAGGTTAATATAACAAATGAAAATTTTTCAGCTTCTGGAAAATTCTCGTCGGTTTTCATCTGGGTCTATTTCAGGAATGGGTCTAATGCTGCAGCATCAGTAGCACCCACCTTAGTCCGGCCATGAATATAAGGAATTTGTAAAAAAAAACTCGTTTTTACGGCTTACTTGTTAAATTCCTTATATTAACTTCACCGCCGGTGTTGCTTGATTGCTTGCTTGAATGTTTGCAACCCTTTAAAGTGAAAATTAATTAACTTCCCGTCATTCAATTGAGCTGAAATTTGAGATAAAGGTTCATTCTTCATTATAAAAGTTTAAAAATATTTTGAAAACAAATTTGTAATTAAAAATAATAATTATCTATGTTTTAAAACAAAAACAATGGTTTACTTATATAAATTCAAAAAATGTCAGTTTAAAAGATTTTTTTGTAATAAATGAAAATCCGTCAAATCTAGAAATATAAGAAATTTGTGATAAAACCAGGTTTTTACGGCTTACTTGTTTTGGCCTATGCGTTTTGTCAAAGGCTTGAATAAAGTGTTTGTCTAAAAAATTTTACAATATTGAGTCATTATGCCCATTGATACTGATAATTAATGAAAGAAATGTGCAATACCTTTTTAAAAATAGTTGTGACAAGTTTAACTATTTTCTTTAAGTTAAGTTAAATTTTTTAGATTAATTTCAACTAAATTTTTTAACTTAAATTATTTAATTAAAAGTTATTAAGTTTTAACTGAAAAAAATTAGTTTACGCCCATCTCTGCACTGGCACAAAATTTCAATAACTTTTGATTTCAAACTTGGATGCATGTTTATATTTAAATTGTATTTGTATAAAATTCAACTTATTTTTCTACTTTTCCTTCAAAGAATATTTTTTTCAAATAAATGAAAACTTGCTAATTTAAAATCTATGCGTTGCAGTTTTGTTGACATGAGAACTCTGCACGGACCGTGTCACGCAATTCACGAGTTGCCCTGTAAATACTTTGCTTCTTACTTTCCAGACGATCATTTTTTTATGTTTATTTAATAGAATTAAATTAATTATGCATTTTTTTGAAATAGGCATTTTTATATTTATAGACGTAATTTAGTATAAAATTATCTGATGATAACGGTTTTGTTGAGTTTAAAAAACACGTTAAAGATACATGGCACATTTTATTGAAATTAACAATTACTATCTATAGGCATCATATATAATTACATGTTAAAAAGTCATAGACTTTTCTCCTGCACCAAAGAAGCGAAGTTAGCAAAAGAACTTCAAGTGAGGCTGAATCCGCTACCATATCTCGCGGTACAGGGACGTTTATGGCGCTCAGGGACAAGATATAAAAAAGTACTCTTAGAAATTCCCATCAGCTAACGTTTTCTTTAAAAATAGCTGATGACCGAAGACCATAGGTACTTTTCCAAAAATGCTTCAACTTGTTCTTCAAAAAATTGCTGATTACCAAGGAGAAGGAGAGGGTAAAGTAGATACCTTTTTTTAAAAACTTTTCTACTTTTTAACTCAACTTTTAGGCGCCCCTTTTATCAGTAGCGTAGCTACCATGGAAGCTTGGGAAGCTCAAGCTCCCCTTATTCCTTCATAGATGGTTTTTTCAATTCGTATAACTTCAAGAAGTTTGTTTATACCCCCCTCTAAATAATAAGGCCATGACGGCAGTTTGTGTAGTTGATATGTAGTTATGAAACTAGGCTGTCCACTCGAACACGGAAAAGAGAGATGTTGAAAAAGTTAGAAGTCTAACAGTATAGGCTGTCCATGTATAGATAAGAGAGATGAAGAGAAAAAGAGATGTTAATAAAATTGAAAATCTATTAGAGCGGACAGTTTGCGTGGAGAAAAAGTAAAAAGAGAGAAATGACAAGGAGTGAAGAAGCTTAGAAGCTGTCTACTTGGATAGAAAAGAAGAAAGAGAGAAGAGTAGTAGTAGAGACTGGCCACATGGAGAGCTCGTGTGGGTTCCACCGCGCATTAACATAATTTCTTTGAGCGTGACACTTTTATGTTCAACTTTTATAGAGCCGTTGAGAGAATTATTTAGCTAGTTTCGTTACAATTTGTGTTCAACTTTTATAGAGCTGTACAGAGAATTATTGAGCTAGTTTTGTTACAATTTGTGCTTTTTGCTTCAACTGTCACAATTTCGGCACAACAGTACTGTCAGTTGGAAAAACTTCGCAGGCTTTCACTAAAGATGGTTTCAACAACTGGGCAAAACCTTTTGACCGTAAAGAACTCTGCGACTTTGCTTACATGCAGCCAAAAAACTTAGAATGTCTTCATGCGGAGAAGTGAGTCCGTAACTTGGACAAGCGACTTTTATTTTGTAAAAAAGCGCTATATAAAAAACCTGTATAATAATAATATTAATAATAATATCAGTTTGTCGACACAAACCGGGCAGTTGCTCAGTGGTGGTTGTCACTTCCAGCACTTGCTCAGTGTGCAAAAAAAAAATTAACCAATTTCTCTCTTAAGCTTATTCAAAAATATGCTAAGATTTTCACGATTTGCGCATGCTCTACCGAATCGCCCTTAGCTTATATCAGTTACGACGGCCAGCGTTGAAAGGAGCTTTCCAAATTAGCTTTGCTTAAAACCAAATTGCGCTCAACAATGACAGAACAGAAGAGTGTTTGGAAGCACTGATGCTCGCTGTTGTTGAAAGAGACCTCTTGTTGCAACTCTGACCTGGTTGCAAAATTCGCCGCTGGTGATGACCGCAGGATGAACCTCAGTTAAAAAAAACACTTTGAAGCTAAGCTCATTAAACATTACATAAAAATTTTTGTGACAGCGGTAGAGCTCTCTCCTGTCGATCGTTAGGTCGGCAGTTCGAACCTCACCGGCGTCACCAGCGTAACTCCCTTAAGCAAGGAGTTCACTCGCATTGTTAAAGGGGTAGGCGCCTATAAATGGCTGCCTTTGCAAGGACCCTTTCTCGCCTTTGTGCAAGATTTGTCTTGTAAAAGGCGTGTGCTAAATCATTGTAAATCATTGTAAATCATTATCATCCAGATATACGTGTAAATAAACAAATTTTCTCATAAGTAAATATCTGGAATTTTTTATCTCAACATTATTATATTGACATTTCGACATTTGTTATACGCTTCAGTAAATTTGGGGTCTTGCCGTGAGCTCCTCTTATTCCAGAATCATGGCTACGCCACTGCCTTTTATATGACGCCCAGATACACGCAGGACGACTCAGAAATTCTTGAAAGCATTTTAGTTTGTTTATTTCAACTTGTAAATATATAATGAAATTCCTAAAACTGTATTTCGTCCGGATGATAATCTATAAACAAATTAATAAAAATCAAAACAATATAAAGTTAGTAGGAAATATATAGCGCAGGGAAAGGCTTATTATTTCTGTCGGTAACAAAACTAATTAAATTTTAGGAACGGGGTGGACCGGGTCTAGAATTATTGTGCTTGTACGATGGGACAGTCCAGGCCGAGATGGTGACAAGACGAACCGGGCTTAAAAATCAACTAGTGCAGAGCTCTAATTGACATTAACAAATTAGTTTTTATATCTATATATTGATGCTTTCGATTCATAGATATTCCGAACGCCTCCTTAATTCAAGAAAAGGAGTATGTGAGAAGTTTAACAAGAATGGACTGTTTCTAGAGCTTGCATGGAGCTGTACAGTACCTGATTTTGTAGGCCATAGTTGATTTATAACGAAATCATTTTGAAAAACTAACCAAATGTAATTAACTCGAAGAAATTACGTTCAAGAGAAATCAAAAGAATTATTTCGCCGCGCATAATTCATTTAATATCTTATAATCGTATCCTCACTCTTCACTGTTATTACATTTACTTTGATATTACTATTATAAATTGTAATAGGTTTGGCACGTTGTTCTTTTTAAGTTTTTTCTTCGTAAAATCTAAATATAGCTTATAGCCCGTGGCGTGTGGCGTTCTGTCTAGGGCCCTGGGGCTTGTAATCACTATCGTGGGTCTGTTGACTGACAGCCCTAAGTCTTTGATCGGCATGCAGATGAGCGTAATTTTCATAACTGCTATAAATTGTGCTTCTGAATTTCTGACGCGTCGGAAGCATGGTTAAACTTTTGCGTTAAATTTATTTCCAGTTGAAAACTTCTTAAGTTGTAGCTAAAAACAATTACAGCTATCTCGAAGCGAAAAAATGGCGTACAACAAAAAACGTATGGTTCCCGAACAAACGAGCAAACAAACAAATAAACAAGCAAATGAACGAACAAGCAAGGAAGCAAGCAAGCAGACAAACAAACAAACAAGCAAGGAAGCAAGCAAGCAAGCAAGCAAGCAAACAAACAAACAAACAAACAAACAAACAAACAAACAAACTTACATTTTTATTAAAAAACTGATTATAATTATTTGAAGAACACTCAATCAGAGTGACTGGAATGACATGAAGTACATGTTCTTGAAACATTCCTTCTTCTGCCCATAGAAATATGTGTTCATGAAATTTACAGATCAGTCCAAAATGTAATAAATTGAAATTAAAAGCCATTCGAAGATGGTTCAGTTTAAAATAAGTAATTTATTGTGTGTTTGCTGCACTCTATAGTTATGAAACTAAAATTAGAAAATGACAATTTGCTAAACAAAATTTCAACATATCAAAATAAAGATACATTTGTCATGAATTCATATAACGTCTTGAACACTTTGACATTCTGGTCTCCACCAGAGTTACTACAACGACTACAGCCTCTCAACAATGCCTGTGAAACCAAGAGGAACAATTTTGTGTCGTGGGCGGTTTTAGTTCCGTCCAGGTCTACAAATGGTTATTCTTTATTTTTTTATTACTTTGTTTTATTGCAAGTTTAATATCTCTACAGCAAGGCATCAAATGGTTTTTGACGTGTTTTGGTATATATTAGACTTCCAGTGGCGTTCAATTCATAACGCAGCACATCTCTTGTATCAAACGTCCACATTTGCTCTTTTTTAATTACTTTGTAATTTTTTATTTCAAATAAGTTTGTCCAATTAAACCATTTTTTTCAATTATTTTCCTGGGAGTGTCGAGTAAAAATCAGCCACCCCATCCCAGGGTTCAACAAGTTTGTGTTCAACATCAACTTTCGCATTTTCCATATTTGAGATAGCAAACAATGAGAACCACCCTCGCTCAAGGAAGTCGGCTTGCTAAATACAGTAAATACCTGCTTGCTTGCTTGCTATCTGCCTGTTGTTACTAATAACACGATTTTTTTTAATTATTATTTTTTAATTCAAAAATTCTTCAACTCCTTCCTTGTCGTTACTCCTACGCATAAAAAAATAAGCTCTTGATCCGCTTGAGCAAGTTCTTTTTCACAGCTGACCTTATACAAGTACAGTTTTGAGTAGATTTGAAGCCTCGATTTAAAACTTTAACCTGGTTTAAAATAAAGAAACTTATAATTCTACCGTGGGCGGAGTGAACAGAGGACTATTATGCTGGGGGGATGAAAGTTTCAAGAAGTGGGAGATACCAGCAGGGACTAATAAAGATATTAGTGACAACTGTAGCGGAGTTTATAATCGGTTCTCTATTCTTTCTGTTTTTGTTGTTGTTGTTTTTGTTGTTGAAGGCTGTTGTGTAGAAGAAGAAACTGGAATAGTTTCCAGCTAAGGGTATAATCACTATAATCATTATAAAATGGATTTGCCATCTGTCGGTGTATGTTCCTTTGTGATAAATCGGAATAAATTATTTAAAAAAAAACTATATTCCACAATTCAACAACATTATATTTCAACGGGTAATGTTATCATAATCATCATCATCACCATCATCACCATCGTCATCATCATCATCATCATCGTCGTCGTCGTCGTCGTCATCACCACCACCAGAACCACCACCACCACCACCATCATCATCATCATCATCATCATCATCATCATCATCATCATCATCATCATCATCATCATCATCATCATCATCATCATCATCATCATCATCATCATCATCATCATCATCATCATCATCATCGTCGTCGTCGTCGTCGTCGTCGTCGTCGTCGTCGTCATCGTCATCATCAACGTAGCCGTCATTGTATAATCGTTGTCGTCGTCAATCAATCAGCTGTCAAGGAACGATCGATCGATAAGTTTATAAAAAAACACGGTGACTCACGACTGAATTATACACATGACCTGATGAATAGAGATATAATTATATAATTAAATCACTGTAATTGACTCCCATGTCTGCTGTCACGTTCAATTATGTAACGAACCGCACGGCTCTACGGTGCTGTTAGAGGCGTAGCGAGGGTGGGGGGTAGGAAGAACAGGTGTCCCCGGGTGCCATTTGTAAAGACGCTAAAAAGTTGAGAAGGTATTTTAAAAAGTGATTTTTTTTAATGCACCTACTACTACCCTCCATCCGTTCATCAACTATTTTTGAAAGAAAAAGTAGAATTTATTCTAGAAAAGTACCTACAACAACCCCCTTCCCTGGTCATCAGCTATGTTTGAAAAAAAGTTTTCAGAGGGGCATTTTCAGGGACGTCGAACACCCTCGAAAGGCCACTGGGTTCTGTGGAAGAATTCGAAGGGTCTCGATGCAGTAAGTATGTAATGAATGCGTTGTTCACCCTAGTTACCACTGGCAGTAACTGCCAATACTGTCGTCAGACATTGATCAATGAGTCAGTTTCACGCCAAAATTTCTTCAGTTTGCCTGGTCCGTCAGTTCTCTCGTTCAATCATCGATCGTGAAGTTAATATTTTTTTTAGTCTTTTTTTCTTTAAATGATAATATTGTGTTTACTCACACGATTAGTCTTTAGTCCTTATAGCTCTTTTTTTAAACGGCTTTTTTAGTGCATATTGAATATTAAGTTTTGGATTTTTAATTGTAGTTTTTTCTTTCAATAAGAGGTTGATCAACATCGTTATTTAATAATTATAAAACCATCGTAAAAAGATCGGAAAACATTTCATTTTTAAATAACATCATTTGTTATTTAAATAACATCATTTGTTATTTAAATAACATCATTTGTTATTTAAATAACATCATTTGTTATTTAAATAACATCATTTGTTATTTAAATAACATCATTTGTTATTTAAATAACATCATTTGTTATTTAAATAACATCATTTGTTATTTAAATAACACCATTTGTTATTTAAATAACATCATTTGTTATTTAAATAACATCATTTGTTATTTAAATAACATCATTTGTTATTTAAATAACATCATTTGTTATTTAAATAACATCATTTGTTACTTAAATAACATCATTTGTTATTTAAATAACATCATTTGTTATTTAAATAACATCATTTGTTATTTAAATAACACCATTTGTTATTTAAATAACATCATTTGTTATTTAAATAACACAATTTGTTATTTAAATACCATAATTTGTAATTTAAATAACATAGCATCATTACATGTGTAATATTAATATTTATGACCCGGACGCGTGAGTGGTATAACGGTAGCATAGTTGCCTTCCAAGCAATTGATCCGGGTTCGACTCCCGGCTCACGCACGTTTTAAAAAAAAAATTTTCCCGTTCTGTATTTTTGTAAGTTTAAAAGTTTAAACAATCTTAACTCGACCTGCTGTGTAACATGTATTTTACTTAATTAAATAACTACCATCTAAATAAAAGTCAAATGTCTTAGATATACAACAGATTAGGAAAATATATGGTGATAATAGGGGGGGGGGAGTTACGAAGATGTGGTTGATGATGATTATGATGAGAATGATGATGATGATGATGATGATGATGGTGGTGGTGATGATGATGGTGATGATGATGATGATGATAATGAAGACGACGACGGTGATAAATTATTAGTTTTGAACGACACTAAACGATTGTGCGACAATGAAAAGAACAGTATGAGCTGATTGACGAAAATAAAAATTCATAAAAATTCTTCAAACGGTTCTAAAAAAACATAGGGAATGTTTTTGTGTTTTTGTTGAAATAATTCAAGCAAGCTTCGATAGACGCTCTGAACAGTCTGGCAATCGCTATACAGAGTTCCTCAATGACTAATTGCAGAAGGATACTTAAAAGGGTAAACTTACTAAAGATATTTGTTGTAATGCACTAAATTATATCAGTAATTACACTTGGTATATATACTGCAGTAAAAATTAGCGTTGAACGCGTTTAATATTTGCAATATTGTTCAACTCTCATATTCGGTGAGTTTATACATCGGGTAAACTCATCTGGCTGGACAGGGAGATTGTTCACACTGTTCATGATCAAACTCGGTTTTACCTTCGTCTAGTGGGCTGGTAGAAAAAATATCAGATTAACATGGGCGATATTGCAAAAAACAAATAAAGGAGTTAAAAGTTCAACCATATTCATGATAGTAACAGATTTCTTAAAAGTAGAGCTGATGAACTGAAAAAAAGAATTAATTGAAATAATAAATTAAATTAATTATTATTTATTTTTTTAACATTATTTATTAAATAGCAGATTTGCATATATGGATAACAGTGGATAAGCTTAACCTTTGGCTAGTCCGATAACCTAGAACTGCCAGCAAAAAATGTCCCGTCGGCTCAAACGAACATGAACTGGTTGAATATTACAACCAGTTAAACAAATTGTAATGTTTATTTTTTTTTAAATAAAAATTACTGCATTTACAAGTTTTAAATGTTTTTATTTCTAAAATTTGTTTTCATCATAAAAAAATTGTCCGACATCAAGACTTTTTTCAACGTTGTTCTTAAAACATAAATAAGGTTCAGGAGCCCCTGATGACAGTTTTGACAATTTGTCCAGAAACCCAAAGGTCTGTATGAAGGTCAGCCAGCTAGTCAGCCCATTGAATGAGACCAACTAAGGTTTAATTTGTATGCGGATTTGGCAAAACGCATATCAAACTATAAGTTAATTTAGAAAGTGATGAAATGTTGACGGAGTTTTTTCTATCTCCAAATAATGATATTTTATTATCAGAAGCTTTTTCACATCTGATCTTTTCAACGTTGGCCAGTTGCTTTAAACTGCTGTTAGTTTTTCTGAACATCAACATTCAAGCAATTCTCACAGTTTTCTGGCTAGAACTTCTTTTGGTTCCCGATAAATTGGGGAAAGTCCAAGCGCCTGTTTAAATCATTTAACGTTCAACAAACAACGTTTAGTTAATAAATAAACATGTACCGCTAATAGCCCTACACGACTGTAAATAATTATGAGTAAATGAGTACTAATATAATATTGCATATTTCATTACGGTAATTATCAAAACCGTTCTCACGATCTCTATCACGAAGTAACTTGCTCCGTGAAGACCAGTATCATTGTTGAAGTTATCGTCGTTGACGTCGTCATCATCATCATCGTCGTCGTCACCACCACCACCACCACCACCACCACCATCACCACCACCACCACCACCACCACCACCACCACCACCACCACCACCACCACCACCACCACCACCACCACCACCACCACCACCACCACCACCACCACCACCACCACCACCACCACCACCACCACCACCACCACCACCACCACCACCACCACCACCACCACCACCACCACCACCACCACCACCACCACCACCACCACCACCACCACCACCACCACCACCACCACCACCACCACCAACACCACCACCACCAACACCACCACCACCACCACCACCACCACCACCACAACCACCACCACCACCACAACCACCACCACCACAACCACCACCACCACCATCACCATCATCATCATCATCATCTGAATTTCACAAGAATTTTTAAGGATTAAAACTGGCACCACCTTCATTTTTGTCATTATTGAAGTTAGTTTGTCGAGGGCGTACTCCCCATTTCCCACCCTCATTGGCTAGAGGGAACCACGCGATCATTATCATGGACGTGTTTTTTAAAGTAATTTTACGTCTGCATGACTTCAATGAAGCTAGTCTAACCCCATAGTACGATCTATATATGTATTTGAAAACCGTCTTTACGGCTTAGACCTTTGTGTCATTGTTTCTGTGCTTTGAGTTTTTGTTCAAAAGGGGCACGAGAATGGTTTTTTACTTTAGAGGAAGAATTCAGCCGGGCCCCAAGGAATGTCAAATTATGTCTGGTTGGTTTTTTTTTATAACAGTTTGAATTTAGTCATCTACGTTTAATGTTTCAATACTGAAACAGCAGTATGTCAAAAACATCAAAGTATTTCTTTAAAATTTCTAAACAGCCGGTTTCCTGCTGGCTTGTTTTCATACCAAACTAAATAAAAAAAAACTTAAAATTATGAAGACAGAGAATAACAACCAAAAATCTAAATTTTGCAAGCCCTTTATCGTTTAAAATAAAAAAAAATTATGCCTAAATCGTAGTTCTCCAGAAAGGAGCAGCTCGATTGGATCACTAGAAGTATGTTAATTTTTACTTACAAGAATCGTCCAGAGTTACAAGCAAGCAATCAGGCAAGCAGAAACGGAGGTTAAGTTAGTATAAGAGAGTTAAAAAATATAGAACGATATAAAATTTAAAAGAATTTAAGAAAATAGAAAAAGTGTGTTTGTGTACGAGGTGTGTGTGAAAGAAAAAAAAAAAAGGAAAAAATAAGGAAAAATAAAAAGATAGAAAGAAAGAGAAAAAAAAAGAAAATGAGAGAAAAGAGAGAGAGAGAGAGAAAGAGAGAGAGAGAGAGAGAGAGAGAGAGAGAGAGAGAGAGAGAGAGAGAGAGAGAGAGAAAGTAGAGCGGCAAGACAGAGAAGTAAAAGCCCCTAATTTATTCTGGCCGTTTAATAATAAACCGATTGGAAAATTATCGAGTAATTGTAGCGACTAAAAATAAAAAGAACATTTCATCAGCTGATCCTTTGACACCCGCCTTCTACCAATAGATCAAGGACCAATAGCAATCCGCCAAGTCGAATGGCACGTTTTTTTTAAATAATTTTGATGACCATCAGAAGCAATTTTGTATTGGCTTATTTTGACCACTAGTTGAATTTTATATGTCAGATCCTGTTAATTTATATGAATTCAAGAAGTTGAGCTGTAAGAAACAACATGTGATACTTAGGACACAGGCCGTCACAAGACCTTCTTGGCCCTATGGTTTAAGCTGAATATCAAAATTGGTACCCTCATTCAGCTTTCCTTGATACTTCGAACTTAAGATGCATACCTCCAAAATGTCTTTAAACTGTCTTAAAGTCATTTAAAAGCCACAGGCTGATCAAGCCCAGAGCTCCACAACTTTGCCATTTAACAAAATATTTAAAGAGAAAACTTCCCGAAGGAAGTACGACAGTATTAAGCTGTTTGAATTGTCAAGGTTGACGAAAACGTTATAAGCCGATAGTGACACAAATGTATAGTGTATACTATAGTATATATTAGTATTTATTAATATAGTATAGTATATACTATGCTGCTTTCCGAATATAAAAGCCGAACTCTTGGAGGAAGTTTTGCTCAAAGACCAAGGCAACCTGGGGCAGAGTTGATAAGTATGATACTTGTGAGTTTTATAGTTTATAGAATAATTTCTCTGCTCAATTGCTGCTTCTCTTTTAATTATTTGTTTACTATATTAACACCAATCGTCGTCGTTAAAGCCCCGATACGTTTATACAGCTATACATTTTAAACTGTTTGTTTACATCGAGAACGATGCATTTTATATAAATTAATAATTAATTCCAAGATGTCCAGTAGGGAATTAGTGGGAATTTCATGAACGATAACTGAAGAAGGAGGAGTTTAACTGAATTAATTAATATCATTAAATTAATTCGTTGAGCTAAACATTGAGCGCTTTAAGGCTCGACGATACAACCTCAGCTAACTACTACTACTACTAACACACAGAACCTATTTAGCCTATATATATATTAGTTATATTAGTTAACTTTCAGTTGAGCTGATATCAACTTGATCATCAGTCAAATCAACTGCATTCAAATTTTTTAGGGTTGTAGATTTTTGCAGGTTGTCATGCGCTTCCTTAATTCCTTCAAAACACCTTTTGAAATTATTTTAACTAACTGTTTAAATACGTTTATATATATATTTGCATTATAGGAGTTCCAATTGAAGCTAGTCGAATTTTGCTATTTGAATTGAGGCAGAACCGGATCAAAGATGATGTTCTCGTTACAAGCCAATCCAGTATACATGTGTGAGTCTTTCACCACTGACCATTCCTCATTGGAGAACTACGATCCAGCCATATTTTCCGATTCCTCCCAGAGTTTTTCCTATTATCCCAACCAGAACTATTCACCGGATAGCAGTCCGAATTTTTACTTCACGGCCAGCCAGTACACCGCCGGCTTAGATAAGAACGTCATTGCAGAGAGTGATTTTGATCTTCCTAGCGACCCCCTCGTTTCAACGAGCTCTCAGTTCACAAAAATCGAGGACAACAACATAAGCGGCTGCCGTTTCATCTGCGAGGACCCTCTCATCGCCAGCATGCCCTACAAGACATCAGAAACATTCAACAGCGTCTTCAGCTCACCGTCGTACAGTGACTTGTCTTACTCCAACGATTACGCGCCAAGTAAATTATACAACTTTTAATTAGATTTTTTTCTATTACTGCTGTCATGAAAAGAATACTCGTTCAAGTATTTTGGTATTTATGATATTTAGACTTGTTGAAACAGTACATCTCTTTTAACAACGGCAGTGCAGTTATAACGCCACTGCTACAGTGATCATCATCACCCCCATCATCATCATCATCATCATCATCATCACCATCACCATCACCATCACCATCACCATCACCATCACCATCACCATCACCATCACCATCACCATCACCATCGTCATCGTCATCACCATCACCATCACCATCACCATCACCACCACCACCACCACCACCACCACCACCACCGTCACCATCACCATCACCATCACCATCACCATCACCATCACCATCACCATCACCATCACCATCACCATTCCCACAACCACCACCATCATCATCACCATCATCATCATCATCATCATCATCATCATCATCATCATCATTCCCACAACCACCACCACCATCATCATCACCATCATCATAGCCATCGTCATCATCATGATCTCCGTCTCCGTCGTAATCATTATCATCTTCTTCTCCATCCTCTTATTCATCCTCACCATCATCAATATCATCATCATCAGGCGAGTACTTGAGATCGTGGAGGACGATTCATCCCCATAATTGGAACTCAGAGGACGTTCTCAACTTTGTCTATTCTTTGGCCAACGAAGGAAAAATGTCCCTGGACGAGGTGAGGGGGGAGGCCTTCCAAGATTTAAGCGGAGCACAGCTGTGCGATATGAAACTTTCTGAGTTTGAGATGAGAGATCCGAAATATGGAAAATACTTCTTCGAGGCATTTGGAAAACTTCTTGAAGAAGGTTGATTGGGAATTTTATTTCTTCAAAAAATAGTTTAATAATTGAAAGAAATAAAAATAATATTTGATTTTTTTCTCAAAATCACTCAACTAATTTGAATAAAAACTGGTTTTTGCATAAAATTAACCAACAATGTCATCATGACTGTTCCATCGCTGCGACATCCTCGCCGATGGTGATTGGTTCATTTCAGTAGCAAACGTTGAAGTTTAAGAAAATATTTTCCAGGAAATTTTTTAGCCATCGACCACACGGCTTTCAACGAAGATGATTTTCTTTCTCTCGATTTGTTCGACTATCCAACCACTGTGCCCACCGTTGTTGCCAAACTCGGAGGAGAAAGTGGTATGCAAGTTTTATTTATTTATTTATTTATTTTGTTATTTATTTATTTTGTTATTTATTTATTTATATGCGAAATTTTTGTAGAATCAAACAAATTGTTGTCTTTATTTATTTTAACATTTTTGAAGTTTTGCTTTTTTAGAATCCTAAAATCCTTATACTGTCATCGGATTTTAGAATTAACTAGATATAACCCATGGGTGTCATTTGAGGGGGACAGGGTCCACCAGCTATTTTTGGAAGCAAAAGTCAAGCATTTAATAGAAGAAATATTTGTAATGTTTAGCTCCTGATTTAACCTAACAGCATCATTTCAAGGATTTCCTCCATTCTGTTTCTCGGCTGTTATTGTTTTTAATTACTTGCCATTTCTTTTCATTAACTTTTTTCACTAAGTATATATTTGAGTATATATTTATGTATATTATTTATCCATGATTTTAAGCCACAAACTCTTGAAGTTATTCTAACCAAATCTATTTATCGGGAGGAACCAGTTTCATATTTTTATGAAGAGGGACCAGATTTAATTTTTTACGGGGAGGGACAGTGTAAACTTTTTATGGAGAAACCAGTTTACACTTTTGTTTTCATAATTTTTTCTTAATTCTCAAAAGCCTTGTTTCCATAGCAATCTGTTTCTAAATTTTATATTTAAAAACTTGAGAACGTCATTTATCCTCAAGATCAACCGAGAAATGATAAAAAAAATTTTATATCGAGTGAAAAAATAAAAAAATTATATTAAATAATGTCTACGACAATAAGAATAAATTTAATTATTTTTCTTTTCCGTCTTTGCAGAATATCTGCCCCAGAAAAACGTAAACATGAACAGAGACGGCTTCATACGTCCAGAAGTGTTTCCAAATCTCTTTCCAAATCAAAGTAAGCGCAATTTTTACTTCATTTTAAATCTGACGATATTAAATTTAGCGATTACGTGAGTTCGAACACAAACATTTAGAACCAGTTCACGAAAGTACTTAAAAAACTAGAAGTGCTAACTTGAACTCTATCCTACGATCAATATTTTAAGGACGTACGATTTTTATGATCACGTTTTTGGACTATCATAACCAGCTGCACTGCTTAAAACGGGTAAGTTAGGGACCTTAGAAGTTTAGAAGGAAATGATGTTACATGTGCATTTTCGTACAAAAGCGCTGTAACGGTTTCGAAATGTCACTGACTTGAAAATTAGTCGGAGATGACATGACTGACATGAATGCTCAAGAACATGTCGGAGTCAAAGAAAGCGTCCA
>OZ022238.1:45350357-45415357 GCA_963978895.1 Erpobdella octoculata | reverse complement strand
CCATTCTAACATTAAATGAAAATTATTTTTCGTAACTAGAAATATCTCGTGGGATTCTGCAGATATAAATATATATGATTAAATATAGGCCGATATCTTTTTTGATTATTACCAACCTTATCTAAAATGAACTTGTAATCTCAATAAATATGTGTCCTATAATCTCTTTTTTGCAAATAGTTTAAATTTTCTTGAAATTTTTCACCCTAGATTCATCAGTCTAAACATGTCATCGATATGACTATCAAAGATAATAATGATAATAGCATTAACAAAAAAATAATTAATATAATCATCATCATAATAAGAAATGTCCTGTTAAGTGTACATCTCTAAAGCTCTATTTCAAACAAAATCTTCCGAATTTAACTAATTGGTCCTGTAATTATCTTATAAGTTATGCAAACATGCAAAATCAAAGCAATAATTCCCTACGAAAATTTGGTTGACAGAGAAGCAACAGAGACATCAAGCACTCATATGCCGAACAAACGGGGAAGGCCACTGAAGAGGCGTGCCCATGATGGGGGAGACGAAGAACAGCCGCATGCAAAGAGGTCAACAGGAAATGAAAAAAGTCAGTTTTTGATTGATTAATTGATTAGTTTTAATTTCCTGGCGAATAAAATAAAATTTTTTAAGTTTATTAATTGAACAAGTAAGCCGTAAAACGTGATTCTTTTTTTTACAATTTTCTTATATTTCTGAATTTTCCGGCTTTTCATTTATCACAATTTTTTTGTTGAATAACACTAAAAAAAATTATATATGTAAACATTTATATAATTGCAATTGATTTGCTTTTGTTTTAAAACGTAAATAACTATTATTTTTAATTAATTTTTTTTCAAAAAATTTTCCAACTTTGATAAAATGCATTGTCATGAGGAGTAAGCTCATATTTCAAATGTCAGTTCAATTGGATGACGGAAAGTTAGTTAATTTTCACTTTCAAGGTTTGCAAACATTCAATCAAGCAAGCACGACCGGTGGCGAAGTTAATACAATGGATTGAAAACTAAACATGCATTTAAGCATATAACATCATAAATCAACACACACAACTGGACGTGATCATATGCAAAGATCGGTTTGCAACTCAGTTTGGCTTCTTGAATTTTTGATTTCCGAACAAGAGTATAAAACAAATTACTGCAAAATAATGAAAAAAAAAAGCTGAACTCGCGTTTTCAGTCTCAACATTTGTTAAGGACGTCAAACATTAGCAGTGCTCAGATATCTCTATTTTAACTACAATAAAGCCTGAAGTCAAGGTTGGTGTCCAATTTGTTGGTTGGAAAAACCAACTTTTAGCGACTTCATTCAGTATTAGTTTGAGCAGGATAAGGTTTATTTGACAACGTTGGGACACTTTCAATGACAGCTAAATTACTTGCACGTCCCTTAAATGTATTAGAAATTTAGAAACTGCTGACTCAACTGAAGCAGTTTAATAAAATTATAATTTTAATTGTAAATTGATCTGTACTCAATTTTTTCCCTTTTTTTCTCATTAGCAAACAAAGTAAAACATCTCTGGGAATTTATCTGCCAGTTGTTGAAGAACAACAAAGGAATGGGAAAAGACAATATCATCCAGTGGGAGAACAAGGACCTGGGCGTCTTCAGGATCGTCAACTCTAAGATGGTTGCCTTCCTCTGGGGCAAGCACAAATGCAGCAACAAGATGACCTTTGAAAAACTTAGCAGAGCGTTAAGGTCTGCAGATTATCTCTCAAAATTTTTTTTTATAAAAATTTATTGTTCTACTTTCTCTAACTGTGTGGTCAGCAACGCACTAACAAAAATATATTTCCGTTCTGTTTTCGAAGAATGAAAAACCTATTGTTAACATTTTCTTGGCTGAATAAAAAACATTTGTCTAAAAATATAGATAACAAACATTTAATTTAAACATTGTTTTTTTCCATTGCATTTTTAATTATTCAATGTTTTTCTTATTATTTCGCCAGGTGGTGCAAGACATCAGGTTCCATGGCTGAACTTCCAAACGACGGGAAATACCCAAAGAGACTGTGCTTCCGGTTCGGACCGAGGGCCGTGAACTGGAGAACTTTGGCTTTTTAAGAAAAATTATTTATTAAATTAATTATTAAATAAAAAAATTATGATTTATTTCAACATTTTTTATCGAAACTACTCTTTCGGTCACCTATCAACGTAGAGCTCTGTAAGCCTTATATTATTGTTTATCTTTACATACAAGCCATTCACCGGTGACGATATCATTTCCGGGCTTTAATATATATATTTTTTAATATATATTAATATATCTACCACATTCTTTCTTATACTACGCCGACTTTCCCTTGAAAACGACTGCAACGATTTGTATATTAAAAAAGATACTATTTATATTATGCTTTACAGTTTTATTTACAGGATGTAACTATAAGTTTATATCTATATATATATATATATATATATATATATATATATATATATATATATATATATATATATATATATATATATATATATATCGTAGTGACGTTTTAAAATGTTTGCATTACTTTATCGTGTTTCATTGATTTAATGTTTTCTTTGAGATTATTATATAATAACTCTTTTCATTGCGTCAGTAACCATGTAACGCCTGAACGGATGAAATGAGATTTTATTTACACTGTGTTAATCACGAAAGATGGCCTTTGTAGATTTCTTCTGTTTTTTATGGAATTACTAAACAGGCTACAATCATTTTCTATTGGTGTTACAAGTAGAAATAACTTTCTTCCATTCTTGTTAAAGCCAGAGCTTTTATCTCGGTTGTGTAGGAGAGAGAGAGAGAGAAGAAAGAGAGAGAATAAAAGAGCATAAAAGAGCAATATATTGCTATTGAAACACTTGCAATTTAACAAACAATGAAATGAAAATAACGATGCTGTTTTGTAATTCCTTAATAATCGGTCAGCCCAAGAAGACCATCAGTTGCAATTTCTTCGACAAATTTTAAATGATTCATCTCGTTGAACGCACAAACAAATAATTTTTTAGTTAAAAATTTGTAATTGTTAATTATACAACATTCATATATTTATAATACATTCATATATATATATATATATATATATTTATATATATATATATATATAAATATATATATATATATATATAAATATATATATATATATATATATGTAGCTTTATATATAATTTGAAACCAGTGCACAACTCATTAGGGGCAATTTTAAGGGCAGCTAAGCAGTGCCGTCTGTACAAAATCACCCGTTGATCTTCCAAAAGGGGGGGGGTAGAATTGGGTAGCTGGGAAATAAGTTGAGGAAAAAATTCATAGATGATTACCAACTATTTTTTAAATTTAACACGCAAAATAATATTGGCAAATAATAGCAATAATGATAATAATATAAATTAGTTATAAGAATTATGACGAAGACGATGATGAGGATAACATAAATAATTAAATATTGAAAGATTAAGATATTGTTTGAAGTATTAGTCTTATTTAATTGCAGGCGCCACTCAATAGACTCATGTGGCTTTGCTGATCGCATTGTCAGTTCTTACAAAAATTTGTTTTCTTTGACAAACAAAACAAATCATCATCATGACCATCATGACCATCATCACCGTCGCCATCATCACCATATCATCGTCGTCATCATCCCCACCACCCTCGTTATCGTCATAATCATCATCATCATCATCATCATCATCATCATCATCATCATCATCGTCGTCGTCGTCGTCGTCATCATCATCATCACCATCACTATCATTACAGAAATTTTGAAGCGGGATCGTTTTTCAAATAGCTCAACTGGAGTATTTGAACATCGTCTGATGATAGCTATCTTATACAGAAGGGGTTCTAAAGAGATGGTCTCTGAAGATTGCTACGAATGCTCTTGGCTTTGCAAAGCTGTTTCTCCTGAGAAATCAACTCGCATCTCTACGGATTGCAGGCCAGTATCAGCCGATGAATAACAATAATAATAGGAATAATAATAATAATAATAATAATTAACATTATAATTAATTTTTTTAAAACACACCATCCGCTTCAAATGTTGCTCTAATTTAATGTATATTAGTATTATAAGGAAAAAATAATTGATGAACGTTACGTCTTAAAATATTAAGCAAGTTTTTCATTAATTTTTCATCGTCGTCTCGATTTCTTATCAGGTAATCGAAAAGCACTGCGAACGAACGAACGAACGAGCGAACGAATGAACGAATGAACGATATAAGAGTACTTCGTTCGCGCCACAATCAGCGAGTACATTGCGTAACACATGTCGTACTGGAGAGAAATTTTCAATCGAGAGTCAAGAAAGAGTGCGAGTACACAACTAGAGCGGTGCCGCTTCGTTATTTGCACGAACCAAACCTCCATTTGTCCACTTCCTCCGACTTTCCTTCCATTTCGTATCTCTCCCTTTCTTCTCACCATCTCCCTCAACAATCCCCCGGGAGTTAACTCCGAACTCAAAAAGAAGAATTCAGAAAATTTGGTATATAAACGAATTTCGTCGCTGAAATGCCGCCGTCCAATAGCGTTCAATATTTGTCGTCTGGAAAAGGAAATAGAAGCGCCCGTCTTTGAGTGATCGACAAAAGTTTGCCCCCTTCCCTTCCCCACTCACTCACCCATCCACCTACTTACTTACTTTAAATGCAGAGCTGAAGTATAAAAAGAACTGAATTCTCTCTATTTCTGCATTCTAGTTGTTTCGCCTCTGCGCTCAATATCTCGAAGCGATTTCGTCTTAAAAAGCATTAGAAAAGTTGATTATAAGTACTGAAGAGAGTTGAGTGCAACTTTTTGATCGTTTCATTATTACAGAAGATTACGAGTTCGCTCTCCGTTTTCACTTATTTACTTACAAAGTTGAAACAATAACAAACGTCTGAAGTCTGGAAGCGTTTTTAGCCACGAGTCGGCGTCTCTCTTAGTCGCATTCGTGACGGTCGGCGTCGGTTGGAGGCATCTGCGATTCGCCTAGCCAAATAAGTCATGAATCTACTCGTTTTAGCTGAAAAAGAGCCGGCGCTAGTAGAAAACCATTTGCATAGAATTTTAGGTTAATCAGAAATTTATGAAAAGCTTTTCGCTGTGTCGCTAACGGTTTTCATAGCATAGCTCGTGTTCCACAGGCGAGCTCTGCTGTTTAGAAAGAGGTATGTTCAGATGTAAATTGAAATTAGTTATTATTCAACTTTTAATAACTTGTGACGTAACATCGAGGCGGCAAGCCGCTACACATTTATTGGCGCCGTGGTGCTAGCTAGGCTCGCCCGAATCTGCTTAGCCGTATTTATTTTTCTTCGGACGAGTCTGAGTTATTCTGTTTAGTCATTTCGTCAAGTGAGGACGTTTTTATATATATTAAAAACATGGATCTTTTAACTTTTGTCGTAAGTTTGACTGTGCTGAGTCTGTTCTGCAGTCCGATAGATGCTGATTTTCTCAACCACGGATCTGTCGTTGACGGAGAAGGAGCTGATCCACTTCGATCCCCAGTGGTCAGGAAATCAAATAAAAGAAGAGAGATCATCGATTACTTGAACTCTTCGAAGCCTATTTTCTTCGGAGGAAATTATAACTTTGTTTCGCAGTGGACTGGCGAGAAAGATGTCTTGAACGACGACGACAACTCTTTCGTTCATCAACAAATAATCGAAAACTCTCACAACAACAACAAACGAACAAGAAACGGCAAGAAACTCAACGGCAAGAAACGACATTCGCTGCCAAACAACAACAACGACAAAAACTCAACGAGCGTCAAGAACAACAACCATTACAACGAAAAGAAGCCAAAATCTCAGAGCAAACATCACAAGAAAACAACGGCCAATCTGAATAGAAGAACGAAAAGCGTCGCTTACAAAGATGAGGAGAGACCGCCGTGGGGTTTCAGTACGTGGAATGGCGGAGGAATCTTCAGAAAAGCTGCCAGGTGCGTGGACATTCCGAGTAACATGACCCTCTGCCGTGGTGTGGGCTACGATCGAATGAGGGTACCCAATCTGCTCGATCATGAAAGTGAAAATGAAGCCGTGGTTCAGTGTGAGCCGGTTTATTTATTTTATTTATTATTTATTTATTTTACATTTTATTTATTTATTTTACATTTTATTTATTATTCATTTTATATTGTGGATGATAGCTAATTAATTAATTATTTACTTATTTTCAAACTGAGATGAAGCAATGTATTCATTTATTGGCTGAATATTTAGTTTATCTGTACTTATCTGTAAATGTCATACACATTCGATTCGTCTGTCCATCCGTCAGTATACTACAACTCATATATAATAATATAACTATATATATATATATATATATATATATATATATATATATATATATATATATATATATATATATTAATATATATATGAACATATTATATATTTATTTAGAATACTATATTACATAGTTGTAAATTGAATATAAAATAATATTATGCAAACAGTTATATATTTATATTTATATTAATAGCTATATTTTCGCCGGTAATGACTTATTCGCTCGAAAGCTAAGTAAATCTGGAAAAGAAATTGCTTTTTTGATGAGGGTTAATGTAAAAGCTTTTTTTTTACTTTTTTTCATGCTCGACATCATTTTGTTTCGTAACTTCCCAAATCAAAGAGACGTCTTATTGCGTCAGTCCTCCTTATTATAAAACATCTGTGAAGATGGCCGATGTCGTGGAAAATTGCTTCATTTCCTCCCATAAATGCACTGTGTAATTGAATGTTAATGTAATATTTTCAGCCTCCGACTGGGTTCCTCTGTGGACTTCGAAATGCCACCGGGACACGAGAATATTTCTCTGCTCCCTTTTCGCCCCGGTCTGCTTGGAACAGCCTATCTACCCTTGTAAAAGTCTGTGCAAGGCCGTCAAAGATTCTTGTCTCACCCGAATGGCCATTCACGGTTACCCCTGGCCCCAGATATTGGACTGCGCCCAATTTCCCGACGACACTGGTCTCTGCATTGGGGTCAGAGAAAAACAGGAAAAACAAAAAGGTCAGTTACGTTTGTCAATATTCGAGAAAAAAAAACTTACTTAGTTTTTGAGACTTTACAAAAAACAGCCGACACACATATAAATAAATCAAGTTATATTTCCGAGATGAACGGTAAATCGTTCAAGTACAATCTTCTTTCGAGTGCACTTTTCTTCGTGTTCAGGTACGAAAGTTGTGTAGCAACTTGTACAGATCGATGAGTGTTCCCGATTATGATATCAATACGTCTAATACTACTACTACTACTACTACTACTACTACTACTACTACTACTACTACTACTACTACTACTACTACTACTGCTACTGCTACTGCTACTGCTACTGCTACTGCTACTGCTACTGCTACTGCTACCGCTACCGCTACCGCTACCGCTACCGCTACCGCTACCGCTACCGCTACCGCTACCGCTACCGCTACCACTACCACTACCACTACTACTACTATTACTACTACTACTACTACTACTACTTCTACTAGTAATAATCATAATAATAACAATCATAAAAATATTTAATAATAGAAATGTGAGTGCTTGTCACAAAACTACTTAAAAAAAGTAATTCAGAAAATATCGACAAGAGCGTATTTGAAGATTGCCAGATTTTTAAAACAAACCACTTGTTTGAAATGTTTAAAAAATTAAACTTACCAACTACCACTATGTATGTATATGTAGGCGCCGTAGCACAGTGGTGAAAGCAGTTATGCTATCATCCTGCCGTCGTGGGTTCAAATCTCAGTCACGGCGAGGCGTAATTCCGTTGAGCAAGGAATTCACTCACACTGCTCAGGCCAACTCAGCCTTTCATCCTTCACTGGTCGATAAATGAGTACCAGTTTCACGACTGGGATGTAATAGGGTTCGGCACATTCCGATTTCGGAGACACGTGCGGGTGGCAGGTAATACTGTGTGATCCCATATGCACGAGTCGTTCCCGGCGCCTCTGAAGCTTCGCAACTGGCGCTTCTAATCGATCCTATTATTATTATTATTATTATTATTATATGTGTTTGTGTGTATGTTTGTTTTGCTTTCACTCTGTTAATATTCCTAGAGACACAGTTATACTCCGAGAATAATTTAGTCCTAATTTGGCTTAAATCTATTCAGTCTCTCGTACATATAAATAAAATAAATAAATACTCACATACCGATGTAAATCCTCGTTCCTTCACGCGCTCAGGCACTCGCCATTGAAATTTATAATTCTTAGACATATATATTTATTCATTCGTGTGACGTTCATTTCGTGAAAAGGACTTTCTTCCTTTGACTTGTTCGAACTGAGCAGTTCACTCGGTGCAAAACACCATCAGCATTACAACCGGTGCGAGGCCGATTGCGTCGCCACATGTCAACAGCAATGTAATGAGTACAGATCTTCGCTTATCAGTTTTAATGAGGTAAAATCCCTCCTTCTTATAAGCTGCATGCGCAGTGCCTCTTCCTTGCCTTCTTATTGCGAATCGAACATTTTGGCGGGCTCCGCCATGATGCAGTCGGAGTCCGTATTCAGGGCAGTTGGCGAACTTTTAACTGGATTTGAGATGGCCAACTTTGTGTGTAAATGGATCTGCTTTTAATAATCTAGCAATAACAGTATACAATATTAAACATAAATACCTTTTGATTTGATTATTTATATATGTCAAGTTCAGCGTCACCGAACACCAGATAGGCATGGAGGCAATCTGTGTAGGTGGGGAGTCGGAAGACCTTTGATAAAACAAATAGAAGCATAGTTTAACAATAATTGATATGTGTCCATGTGGAAAGTATTGCTATATGTCATTGTTTTACTATATATAGTAAAATTATAGTGTTGTGACAGCTGAGTTTTTGCACTTTTTTCTCTCCTAATTGTTTCATGAACTATTTTCGACTGAAAGGCGATCAAGATAAAGAAAAATGTTTTCATGCGATAAACTGTTATTTGAATACAGTAAACAATGGAATACATGTGAACAGATTATTTGATTCTTGACATTTTATTATTTGTAGGCAACGAATGTCCAGTGTGTGCTCAAGTGGACAAAATAGAAGATGTTATTGACAGTTTCTGTAATGCAGAATTCGGTAAGTTATATTTTTATTTTTACATTCATTTTAATGCTTCACACATTTTCGTTAAGTATGTTTTTCTTTTCTACACCACGTGAGCATAACGTTATTTGACGTATTAAATCGAAGTGTCAGCGCAGAGAGAGAAAGGGAGGGTAGCTTTTTTGCTAATGTTACGACTTTGGGCCTATGCCGGTAAGTTTTTTGTTGGGCGCATAAAACCTTCAGGCCGCTAAACTTTCTCAATCCGAATCTCAATGATTATACGTAACGGATTAGAGATTATATACATGTATAGCTGCTCAAATTGTTGACTGACTAGTTGACACCTCTGGAACGCACTGTGAAGCTTGCCACCACGTAATAACCTGGTATAAATTTCATATACTAACTCTAATTTGTTACGTAAGTGTTACGTCATCGAGGATTAATAAATTAGTGCGATTACGATATCGATATACTATTTCATAATTCATCTACAGTGGTCAAGATTCGTCTCGAGCGAGTGGAATTAGTCAACAATGACGTGAAGTTGATATCGAGCAGGAGCAAGAAATTCTACAAGAAACCTGACGAGATTGCCAGAAAGCACATCTCTTGGGGAAAGGAATGGCTGATAAGAAACGGAGCGAAATGCGACTGTCCAGTCACCAAGGAACTCATGAACTTCCAGAAAAATCAGTCTCATTCGTCCAGATTCGCCACTAACAAAACAAGACAGAACGACAAAGAAAACAACCAATCGAAAGAATCTAAAGCAGATGATCCGGCAAAATGGGAAGCTGGAAGTTACTTGATCATGGGCAACAGACGAAAAGGCAAGAGGATGGTTTTGACCTTCGCACGACCGCTCAAGAGGGGGTCATCTTCCCTATTGAACAAAGCCCTTCAGATGCTTACGGGGGACGATCGAAAAATTTGTAGCACCATGAGTCGTTGATAATATGTAATAGAAAGAATTCTATTTTTAAACCGAATTTGTTTCAAATATTTTCAATTTTAAGTTTCCAGACGTAAATTTAATTGACTTTCACGATGTGGAATGAAGTAATAAAAATGGCGACTAATAAGTCGTTATAGATTTTTAAAGTTTGGCAGTACTAGTCTTTAATATGTCTTAAATGTTTTATATTATAATTTTAGAAGATAGAACGAGAGCTGGTGATCTGTTTGTTGTCATCCAAATGTTTGATTAGAAAAATATTAATAATTGTGACAGATATTGACGTTTGATTTATGAATATTTTCTGAGACTGAGCTAAGCGCTTAATCAATGAGTTTTCTAGATTGGTAAACGGACTTGGTAATCATCAATTGAGCTAAGCGACTTTCATCGAGAACGTGTAATTTGACTGAAATGGCAAAAATGTTGAATTTCGCATTTTTTGCGTTTTACTATAAATCGTTTAGTTATTAGTTGAAAAAAATTGCTCGTAAGATTCATATTTTATTAATCGCATAAAGTCATAAACTTTGGTGAGAAAGCCATAAACTATGCTATTAAACTAAACATACTTCTTATGCAGTGGAAGGCTAATGATTTAGTTTCAACTGTCCTGCAATTTCATTCTATTAATATTATCATCATCACCACC
The DNA here is from genome assembly GCA_963978895.1 of Erpobdella octoculata. Lineage (NCBI taxonomy): Eukaryota > Metazoa > Annelida > Clitellata > Hirudinida > Erpobdellidae > Erpobdella > Erpobdella octoculata. The sequence goes on along the minus strand of OZ022238.1, from coordinate 45,404,664 downwards.
ACCATCATCACCACTATCATCATTACTACCAATATCATCATTTTCAATAAATTCCTGAATCCGTAAAGTTTGAAACTGCTCGAGCTTCAAAAGATATTTTCGACTTAATCACAAATTCTATTTTATCTAATCATAATTAAATTATTCAACTTGAAAATTATTTTCTTTGGCGAGGATAAAATCGTTGAGCTGACATTGTTTTCGATCTCCAACCGACCACCTAAGAACTCGGAAGCTTTTGAGATATGCTTGTGCCGGGAGGGGAAACAATAAATGTTTCAGACATCTATTAGATAGTAATTATTGCATTTAGGTTTACTTTTTATGAATGAAGTGTAAACAGTGGCCTGTAAGAAGCTTAGAAATTAAGAGTTACCTCGATGGACAATTAAAATAATTTAGTTTTATATAATCAAACATAAAGTTTAAAAATGTATAACAAAAATCAAAGCCATTTTTATGGTTACTTGTTACGCATCAAATTAAAATAAAAATCCGCTTGCCAAAAAATCAAGCTAACGGAAAAAACGCCATTAATAAAGGGTGTTTAAGGGTTAAGCCTAATAAGCCCAACATGGAATATTAGATAGACTCAATTCTATTAAACTTTGGTGCTTCTCAAATTTTTAACCTCTCAAAGTTTGAAATTATTTTGAAAGGCAAAGTGAAGAAAATATAATTAAATGTTTTTTTTTTTATAAATTTATAAGATGCTCAATGTAGCAGAAAATAGTTTTTAAATCTTTGATAGTAACTTTAGTTGTTTTAGTTACCACCAAGTCTTGTAAAGGTTAATTTACTACTGACTTCGTTGTGCATTTTTTTGCTTATTTTTTAAAATCTTTTTTAAACTTTTTCCTAAACTGGTGTTTCATAAGGTAAACTGTTTAAACAAAAATTGCAGGAACTTTAAACAGGTTGGTTCAAAAATGAATATTTCTAACCAAACAGACCTCATTATCGGTTTGTTTATCTTCTTTCTGTAAATGATTTCTTCGGTCTTCGCTGATATGAACTAGTTGATGCAGTGGCACAATTTTTTAAAGAAAACAAGTTTCCATTCGTCTTTTCTCGGTCTTTGACTTTTTTTAGATTAAAGGGTACCCGGTTGCGCAAAAAATTTAAATTTGTAAATTTTTTATTGGCTTTTATGTCTCATGACTTTTTCAGAAACATGTTGACTGTTTGTGGAACTAGGGCTACTATTATTACTGTATTATGATCTGTAAATTTTATTTATGAGACGATCTCTATGGTGTTATAGTGTTGCTTGAGAAAATGCCAAAAGGTTAAACTAATATATATATATATATATATATATATATATATATATATATATATATATATATATATATATATATATATATATATATATATATATATATATATATATATATATATATATATATATATATATATATATATATATATATATATATATATATATATATATATATTAGAGTCCGACCGAAATTCGGTTTCGTTTTCGGTGTTGGGGCGAAAATGACCAAAAATGGACTTTCGGTGCATTTGCGGTTTCGGCCGGAAAAATAAATTAGATTTTCGGTTTTTGGCAGAAAATCTTCAACATTTTTCGGCCGAAAACCGAAAATCAGCAAACCGTTCTTGGCTTGAAGTGTCATCTGAAATATCATAAAGGAACAAATGCCTTATACCTGAAGAAAGATGCCGAGCGTTTGACTCCAGAAACACCCCCAGCGGCTAAGAAAAATAAGTTGGACATAGGTCTACAAGTGGAGCTAACATAAATGCAGCCAACTCTACAGTCGTTTGCAGACCAATCGAAGCAATGACCTGAAGACCATCCAGCAGTGCAGCGTGTAGACAAGTCAATAATGGATTTAATCATTGTGGATATGCTGCCTTTATTCATTAGTGGAAAGCGACGAATTCAAACGACTCAACTTTGCTAATCCGTTGAGCATTGTAAATATCCCATGAAATTTGAAAAGTTCTTTCGAACATCACTGATGCCAGCTATATATGCGAAGGTAGAAGCACGCGTTAACAATAACAATCTCCATTGCGAAGCACAATAGATTTCATTCGCAACTGTTGGCTGGAGTAACCAATCAAAATCGTGTTCTCTGTTGAGTTTCACCAGCCATTTCATCCGAGCGGCTGCACGTCATACTGGGTGCAATGGTACTCAAAGACGATCTAGTTGAAATTTGTTTGTATTACAAAAATTTTGAATTTTTTGAAATTTTTAAATCTAGTTGAAATTTGCTTTTATTGAAAGGCTGGAAGCATGGGAGCACAAAAAACATCAAATTACACCATAACAATCTCAAACAAGCATACAATACTATTTTTTAAAAAAGTAAAAATTTTGAAACATTCGTTGATACCGGTATCACATATAATTTGAATTTTTTGAAGTTTTTAAATCTAGTTGAAATTTGTTTTTATTGAAAGGCTGGATGCATGGGAGCACAAAAAACATCAAATTACACCATAACAATCTCAAACAAGCCTACAATACTAATAATAAGAAAAGTCAAAATTTAGAGAAACTCTGCGATACCGGTATCACAAAAATTTCGACTTTTTTGAAGTTTGTAAAACTATTTGAAATTTGTTTTTATTGAAACGCTGGATGCATTGGAACACAAAAAACGTCAAATGAGACCATAACAATCTCAAACAAGCCTACAATACTAATAATAAAAAAAGTCAAAATTTTGATAAATTCTGCGATACCGGTATCACAAAAATTTTAAATTTTTTGAAGTTTGTAAATCTAGTTGAAATTTGCTTTTATTGAAAGGCTGGATGCATTGGAACACAAAAATCGTCAATTGAGACCATAACAATCTCAAACAAGCCTACAATACTAAAAATAAAAAAAGTCAAAATTTTTGAAAAATTCTGCGATACCGGTATCACAAAAATTTTGACTTTTTTGAAGTTTGTAAAACTATTTGAAATTTGTTTTTATTGAAAGGCTGGATGCATTGGAACGCAAAACACGTCAAATGAGACCATAACAATCTCACACAAGCCTATAATACTAATAATAAAAAAAGTCTTAATTTTGAAAAATTCTGCGATACCGGTATCACAAAAATTTCGAATTTTTTTAAGTGTTGAAATCTTGTTGAAATTTGTTTTTTGTTGAGAGCTTGGATGCATCGGAGCACAAAAAACGTCAAATGAGACCATAACAATCACAAACAAGCCTACAATACTAATAATAAGAAAAGTCAAAATTTAGAAAAATTCTGCGATACCAGTATCACAAAAATTTTGAATTTTTTGAAGTTTGTAAATCTAGTTGAAATTTGCTTTTATTGAAACGCTGGATGCATGGTTCACAAAAAACGTCAAATGAGACCATAACAATATCAAACAAGCCTATAATACTAATAATAAAAAAAGTCAAAATTTTGATAAATTCTGCGATACCGGTATCACTAAAATTTTGAATTTTTTAAGTTTGTAAATCTTGTTGAAATTTGTTTTTATTGAGGGCTTGGATGAATGGGGCACAAAAAAACGTCAAATGAGACCATAACAATCTCAAACAAGACTATAATACTAATAATTAAAAAAGTCAAAATTTTGATAAATTCTGCGATACCGGTATCACAAAAATTTTGAATTTTTTGAAGTTTTTAAATCTAGTTGAAATACTTTTTTGAAGTTTGTAAATCTTGTTGAAATTTGTTTTTATTGAAAGGCTGGATGCATTGAAACGCAAAACACGTCAAATGAGACCATAACAATATCAAACAAGCCTATAATACTAATAATAAAAAAAGTCAAAATTTTGATAAATTCTGCGATACCGGTATCACTAAATTTTTGAATTTTTTGAAGTTTGTAAATCTTGTTGGAATTTGTTTTTATTGAAAGGCTGGATGCATTGGAACGCAAAACACGTCAAATGAGACCATAACAATCTCACACAAGTCTATAATACTAATAATAAAAAAAGTCTTAATTTTGAAAAATTCTGCGATACCGGTATCACAAAAATTTCGAATTTTTTCAACTGTTTAAATCTTGTTGAAATTTGTTTTTATTGAGACCTTGGACGCATGGGAGCACAAAAAACATCAAATTACACCATAACAATCTCAAACCAGCCTACAATACTGATAATAAGAAAAGTCAAAATTTAGAGAAACTCTGCGATACCGGTATCACAAAAATTTTGAATTTTTTTAAGTTTGTAAATCTTGTTGAAATTTGTTTTTATTGAGAGCTTGGATGCATGGGGCACAAAAAACGTCAAATGAGACCATAACAATCTCAAACAAGACTATAATACTAATAATTGAAAAAGTCAAAATTTTGATAAATTCTGCTATACCGGTATCACAAAAATTTTGAATTTTTTGAAGTTTTTAAATCTAGTTGAAATTTGTTTATATTGAGAGCATGGATGCATTGGAACACAAAAAACGTCAAATGAGACCATAACAATCTCAAACAAGCCTACAATACTAATAATAAAAAAAGTCAAATTTTTGAAAAATTTCGCGATACCGGTATCACAAAAATTTTGAATTTTTTGAAGTTTTTAAATCTTGTTAAAATTTGTTTTTATGGAAAGGTTCGATGCATTGGAACACAAAAAACATCAAATTATACCATAACAATCTCAAACAAGCCTACAATACTGATAATAAAAAAAGTCAAAATTTAGAAAAATTCTGCGATACCGGTATCACAAAAATTTTGAATTTTTTGAAGTTTTTAAATCTAGTTGAAATTAGCTTTTATTAAAAAGCTGGATGCATTGGAACACAAAAAACGTCAAATGAGACCATAACAATCTCAAACAAGACTATAATACTAATAATAAGAAAGAGTCAAAATTTTGATAAATTCTGCGATACCGGTATCACAAAAATTTTGAATTTTTTGAAGTTTGTAAATCTAGTTTTTATTGAAAGGCTGGATGCATTGGAACGCAAAAAACGTCAAATGAGACCATAACAATCTCAAACAAGCCTATAATATTAATAATGAAAAAAGTCTTAATTTAGAAAAATTCTGCGATACCGGTATCACAAAACTTTCGAATTTATTGAAATTTGTAAATCTAGTTGAAATTTGCTTTTATTGAAACGCTGGATGCATTGGAACGCAAAACACGTCAAATGAGACCATAACAATATCAAACAAGCCTATAATACTAATAATAAGAAAAGTCAAAATTTTGATAAATTCTGCGATACCGGTATCACTAAAATTTGGAATTTTTTTTAGTTTGTAAATCTTGTTGAAATTTGTTTATATTGAGAGCATGGACGCATGGGAGCACAAAAAACATCAAATTACACCATAACAATCTCAAACCAGCCTACAATACTGATAATAAGAAAAGTCAAAATTTTGAAAAACTCTGCGATACCGGTATCACAAAAATTTCGACTTTTTTGAAGTTTGTAGATCTTGTTGAAATTTGTTTTTATTGAAAGGCTGGATGCATTGGAACGCAAAACACGTCAAATGAGACCATAACAATATCAAACAAGCCTACAATACTGATAATAAGAAAAGTGAAAATTTTGACAAACTCTGCGATACCGGTATCACAAAAATTTTAAATTTTTTGAAGTTTGTAAATCTAGTTGAAATTTGCTTTTATTAAAAGGCTGGATACATTGGAGCACAAAAAACGTCAATTGAGACCCTAACAATCTCAAACAAGCCTACAATACTAATAATAACAAAAAGTCAAAATTTAGAAAAATTCTGCGATACCGGTATCACAAAAATTTTGAATTTTTTGAAGTTTGTAAATCTAGTTGAAATTTGCTTTTATTAAAAAGCTGGATGCATTGGAACACAAAAAACGTCAAATGAGACCATAACAATCTCAAACAAGCCTATAATACTAATAATAAAAAAAGTCAAAATTTTGATATATTCTGCGATACCGGTATCACAAAAATTTTGAAGTTTTTGAAGTTTTTAAATCTAGTTGAAATTTGCTTTTATTGAAACGCTGGATGCATTGGAACGCAAAACACGTCAAATGAGACCATAACAATATCAAACAAGCCTATAATACTAATAATAAAAAAAGTCAAAATTTTGATAAATTCTGCGATACCGGTATCACTAAAACTTTGAATTTTTTTAAGTTTGTAAATCTTGTTGAAATTTGTTTTTATTGAGGGCTTGGATGAATGGGGCACAACAAAACGTCAAATGAGACCATAACAATTTCAAACAAGCCTACAATACTAATAATAACAAAAAGTCAAAATTTAGAAAAATTCTGCGATACCGGTATCACAAAAATTTTGAATTTTTTGAAGTTTGTAAATCTAGTTGAAATTTGCTTTTATTAAAAAGCTGGATGCATTGGAACACAAAAAACGTCAAATGAGACCATAACAATCCCAAACAAGCCTATAATACTAATAATAAAAAAAGTCAAAATTTTGATAAATTCTGCGATACCGGTATCACAAAAATTTTGAAGTTTTTGAAGTTTTTAAATCTAGTTGAAATTTGCTTTTATTAAAAAGCTGGATGCATTGGAACACAAAAAACGTCAAATGAGACCATAACAATCTCAAACAAGCCTATAATATTAATAATGAAAAAAGTCTTAATTTAGAAAAATTCTGCGATACCGGTATCACAAAACTTTCGAATTTATTGAAATTTGTAAATCTAGTTGAAATTTGCTTTTATTGAAACGCTGGATGCATTGGAACGCAAAAAACATCAAATTATACCATAACAATCTCAAACAAGCCTACAATACTGATAATAAAAAAAGTCAAAATTTAGAAAAATTCTGCGATACCGGTATCACAAAAATTTTGAATTTTTTGAAGTTTGTAAATCTAGTTGAAATTTGCTTTTATTAAAAGGCTGGATGCATTGGAACACAAAAAACGTCAAATGAGACCATAACAATCTCAAACAAGACTATAATACTAATAATTAAAAAAGTCAAAATTTTGATAAATTCTGCGATACCGGTATCACAAAAATTTTGAATTTTTTTAAATTTGTAAATCTTGTTGAAATTTGTTTTTATTGAAAGGCTGGATGCATTGAAACGCAAAACACGTCAAATGAGACCATAACAATATCAAACAAGCCTATAATACTAATAATAAAAAAAGTCAAAATTTTGATAAATTCTGCGATACCGGTATCACTAAAATTTTGAATTTTTTTTAGTTTGTAAATCTTGTTGAAATTTGTTTATATTGAGAGCATGGACGCATGGGGGCACAAAAAACATCAAATTACACCATAACAATCTCAAACCAGCCTACAATACTGATAATAAGAAAAGTCAAAATTTTGAAAAACTCTGCGATACCGGTATCACAAAAATTTCGACTTTTTTGAAGTTTGTAGATCTTGTTGAAATTTGTTTTTATTGAAAGGCTGGATGCATTGAAACGCAAAACACGTCAAATGAGACCATAACAATATCAAACAAGCCTACAATACTGATAATAAGAAAAGTGAAAATTTTGAAAAACTCTGCGATACCGGTATCACAAAAATTTTAAATTTTTTGAAGTTTGTAAATCTAGTTGAAATTTGCTTTTATTAAAAGGCTGGATGCATTGGAACACAAAAAACATCAATTGAGACCCTAACAATCTCAAACAAGCCTACAATACTAATAATAAAAAAAAGTCAAAATTTTGATAAATTCTGCGATACCGTTATCACAAAAATTTTGAATTTTTTTGTAGTTATTATATCTAGTTGAAATTTGTTTATATTGAGAGCATGGACGCATGGGAGCACAAAAAACATCAAATTACACCATAACAATCTTAAACAAGCCTACAATACTGATAATAAGAAAAGTCAAAATTTAGAGAAACTCTGCGATATCACAAAAATTTTGAAATTTTTGAAGTTTTTAAATCTTGTTGAAATTTGTTTTTATGGAAAGGTTGGATGCATTGGAACACAAAAAACATCAAATTGTACCATAACAATCTCAAACAAGCCTACAATACTGATAATGAAAAAAGTCAAAACTTAGACAAATTCTGCGATACCGGTATCACAAAAATTTTGAATTTTTTGAAGTTTTTAAATCTAGTTGAAATTTGTTTTTACTGAGAGGTTGGATGCATGGGAGAACAAAAAACATCAAAATACACCATAACAATCTTAAACGAGCCTACAAAACTGATAATAAGAAAAGTCAAAATTTAGAAAAATTCTGCGATACCGGTATCACAAAAATTTTAAATTTTTTGAAGTTTGTAAATCTAGTTGAAATTTGCTTTTATTAAAAGGCTGGATACATTGGAACACAAAAAACGTCAATTGAGACCCTAACAATCTCAAACAAGCCTACAATACTAATAATAAAAAAAGTCAAAATTTAGAAAAATTCGGCGATACCGGTATCACAAAAATGTTGAATTTTTTGAAGTTTTTAATTCTAGTGTAAATTTGCTTTTATTAAAAGGCTGGATGCATTGGAACACAAATAACGTCAAATGAGACCATAACAATCTCAAACAAGCCTACAATACTAATAATGAAAAAAGTCAAATTTTGATAAATTCTGCGATACCGGTATCACAACAAGTTTGAATTTTTTGAAGTTTTTAAATCTAGTTGAAATTTGTTTATATTGAGAGCATGGATGCATTGGAACACAAAAAACATCAAATTATACCATAACAATCTCAAACAAGCCTACAATACTAATAATAAGAAAAGTCAAAATTTTGATAAATTCTGCGATACCGGTATCACAAAAATTTTGAAGTTTTTGAAGTTTTTAAATCTAGTTGAAATTTGCTTTTATTAAAAAGCTGGATGCATTGGAACACAAAAAACGTCAAATGAGACCATAACAATCTCAAACAAGCCTATAATATTAATAATGAAAAAAGTCTTAATTTAGAAAAATTCTGCGATACCGGTATCACAAAACTTTCGAATTTATTGAAATTTGTAAATCTAGTTGAAATTTGCTTTTATTGAAACGCTGGATGCATTGGAACGCAAAAAACATCAAATTATACCATAACAATCTCAAACAAGCCTACAATACTGATAATAAAAAAAGTCAAAATTTAGAAAAATTCTGCGATACCGGTATCACAAAAATTTTGAATTTTTTGAAGTTTGTAAATCTAGTTGAAATTTGCTTTTATTAAAAGGCTGGATGCATTGGAACACAAAAAACGTCAAATGAGACCATAACAATCTCAAACAAGACTATAATACTAATAATACAAAAAGTCAAAATTTTGATAAATTTTGTTTTTATTGAGAGCTTGGATGCATGGGGCACAAAAAACGTCAAATGAGACCATAACAATCTTAAACAAGACTATAATACTAATAATTAAAAAAGTCAAAATTTTGATAAATTCTGCGATACCGGTATCACAAAAATTTTGAATTTTTTTAAATTTGTAAATCTTGTTGAAATTTGTTTTTATTGAAAGGCTGGATGCATTGAAACGCAAAACACGTCAAATGAGACCATAACAATATCAAACAAGCCTATAATACTAATAATAAAAAAAGTCAAAATTTTGATAAATTCTGCGATACCGGTATCACTAAAATTTTGAATTTTTTTTAGTTTGTAAATCTTGTTGAAATTTGTTTATATTGAGAGCATGGACGCATGGGGGCACAAAAAACATCAAATTACACCATAACAATCTCAAACCAGCCTACAATACTGATAATAAGAAAAGTCAAAATTTTGAAAAACTCTGCGATACCGGTATCACAAAAATTTCGACTTTTTTGAAGTTTGTAGATCTTGTTGAAATTTGTTTTTATTGAAAGGCTGGATGCATTGAAACGCAAAACACGTCAAATGAGACCATAACAATATCAAACAAGCCTACAATACTGATAATAAGAAAAGTGAAAATTTTGAAAAACTCTGCGATACCGGTATCACAAAAATTTTAAATTTTTTGAAGTTTGTAAATCTAGTTGAAATTTGCTTTTATTAAAAGGCTGGATACATTGGAACACAAAAAACGTCAATTGAGACCCTAACAATCTCAAACAAGCCTACAATACTAATAATAACAAAAAGTCAAAATTTAGAAAAATTCTGCGATACCGGTATCACAAAAATTTCGAATTTTTGGAAGTTTGTAAATCTAGTTGAAATTTGCTTTTATTAAAAAGCTGGATGCATTGGAACACAAAAAACGTCAAATGAGACCATAACAATCTCAAACAAGCCTATAATACTAATAATAAAAAAAGTCAAAATTTTGATAAATTCTGCGATACCGGTATCACAAAAATTTTGAAGTTTTTGAAGTTTTTAAATCTAGTTGAAATTTGCTTTTATTAAAAAGCTGGATGCATTGGAACACAAAAAACGTCAAATGAGACCATAACAATCTCAAACAAGCCTACAATACTAATAATAAAAAAAGTCAAATTTTTTATTATTAGTATTGTAGGCTTGTTTAAAAAAAGTCAAAATTTAGAAAATTTCGCGATACCGGTATTACAAAAATTTTGAATTTTTTGAAGTTTTTATATCTAGTTGAAATTTGTTTTTACTGAGAGGTTTTAAATGAGACCATAACAATCTCAAACAAGACTATAATACTAGTAATAAAAAAAAGTCAAAATTTTGATAAATTCTGCGATACCGTTATCACAAAAATTTTGAATTTTTTTGTAGTTATTATATCTAGTTGAAATTTGTTTATATTGAGAGCATGGACGCATGGGAGCACAAAAAACATCAAATTACACCATAACAATCTTAAACAAGCCTACAATACTGATAATAAGAAAAGTCAAAATTTAGAGAAACTCTGCGATATCACAAAAATTTTGAAATTTTTGAAGTTTTTAAATCTTGTTGAAATTTGTTTTTATGGAAAGGTTGGATGCATTGGAACACAAAAAACATCAAATTGTACCATAACAATCTCAAACAAGCCTACAATACTGATAATGAAAAAAGTCAAAACTTAGACAAATTCTGCGATACCGGTATCACAAAAATTTTGAATTTTTTGAAGTTTTTAAATCTAGTTGAAATTTGTTTTTACTGAGAGGTTGGATGCATGGGAGAACAAAAAACATCAAAATACACCATAACAATCTTAAACGAGCCTACAAAACTGATAATAAGAAAAGTCAAAATTTAGAAAAATTCTGCGATATCGGTATCACAAAAATTTTAAATTTTTTGAAGTTTGTAAATCTAGTTGAAATTTGCTTTTATTAAAAGGCTGGATACATTGGAACACAAAAAACGTCAATTGAGACCCTAACAATCTCAAACAAGCCTACAATACTAATAATAAAAAAAGTCAAAATTTAGAAAAATTCGGCGATACCGGTATCACAAAAATGTTGAATTTTTTGAAGTTTTTAATTCTAGTGTAAATTTGCTTTTATTAAAAGGCTGGATGCATTGGAACACAAATAACGTCAAATGAGACCATAACAATCTCAAACAAGCCTACAATACTAATAATGAAAAAAGTCAAATTTTGATAAATTCTGCGATACCGGTATCACAACAAGTTTGAATTTTTTGAAGTTTTTAAATCTAGTTGAAATTTGTTTATATTGAGAGCATGGATGCATTGGAACACAAAAAACATCAAATTATACCATAACAATCTCAAACAAGCCTACAATACTAATAATAAGAAAAGTCAAAATTTTGAAAAATTCTGCGATACCGGTATCACAAAAATTTTGAATTTTTTTGAAGTTTTTAAATCTAGTTGAAATTTGTTTTTACTGAGAGGTTGGATGCATGGGAGAACAAAAAACATCAAAATACACCATAACAATCTTAAACGAGCCTACAAAACTGATAATAAGAAAAGTCAAAATTTAGAAAAATTCTGCGATACCGGTATCACAAAAATTTTAAATTTTTTGAAGTTTGTAAATCTAGTTGAAATTTGCTTTTATTAAAAGGCTGGATACATTGGAACACAAAAAACGTCAATTGAGACCCTAACAATCTCAAACAAGCCTACAATACTTATAATAACAAAAAGTCAAAATTTAGAAAAATTCGGCGATACCGGTATCACAAAAATGTTGAATTTTTTGAAGTTTTTAATTCTAGTGTAAATTTGCTTTTATTAAAAGGCTGGATGCATTGGAACACAAAAAACGTCAAATGAGACCATAACAATCTCAAACAAGACTATAATACTAATAATAAAAAAAGTCAAAATTTTGATAAATTCTGCGATACCGTTATCACAAAAATTTTGAATTTTTTTGTAGTTATTATATCTAGTTGAAATTTGTTTATATTGAGAGCATGGACGCATGGGAGCACAAAAAACATCAAATTACACCATAACAATCTTAAACAAGCCTACAATACTAATAATAAGAAAAGTCAAAATTTAGAGAAACTCTGCGATATCACAAAAATTTTGAAGTTTTTGAAGTTTTTAAATCTTGTTGAAATTTGTTTTTATGGAAAGGTTGGATGCATTGGAACACAAAAAACATCAAATTGTACCATAACAATCTCAAACAAGCCTACAATCCTGATAATAAAAAAAATCAAAATTTAGAAAAATTCTGCGATACCGGTATCACAAAAATTTTGAATTTTTTGAAGTTTTTAAATCTAGTTGAAATTTGCTTTTATTAAAAAGCTGGATGCATTGGAACACAAAAAACGTCAAATGAGACCATAACAATCTCAAACAAGCCTACAATACTAATAATAAAAAAAATCAAATTTTTGAAAAATTTCGCGATACCGGTATCACAAAAATTTTGAATTTTTTGAAGTTTTTAAATCTTGTTGAAATTTGTTTTTATGGAAAGGTTGGATGCATTGGAACACAAAAAACATCAAATTATACCATAACAATCTCAAACAAGCCTACAATACTGATAATAAAAAAAGTCAAAATTTAGAAAAATTCTGCGATACCGGTATCACAAAAATTTTGAATTTTTTGAAGTTTTTAAATCTAGTTGAAATTTGCTTTTATTAAAAAGCTGGATGCATTGGAACACAAAAAACGTCAAACGAGACCATAACAATCTCAAACAAGCCTACAATACTAATAATAAAAAAAGTCAAATTTTTGAAAAATTCGGCGATACCGGTATCACAAAAATTTTGAATTTTTTGAAGTTTGTAAATCTAGTTGAAATTTGCTTTTATTAAAAGGCTGGATGCATTGGAACACAAAAAACGTCAAATGAGACCATAACAATCTCAAACAAGACTATAATACTAATAATAAAAAAAGTCAAAATTTTGATAAATTCTGCGATACCGGTATCACAAAAATTTTGAATTTTTTGAAGTTTGTAAATCTAATTAAAATTTGTTTTTATTGAGAGCATGGATGCATGGGAGCACAAAAAACATCAAATGAGACCATAACAATCTCAAACAAGCCTACAATACTAATAATAAGAAAAGGCAAAATTTAGAAAAATTCTGCGATACCGGTATCACAAAAATTTTGAATTTTTTGAAGTTTGTAAATCTAGTTGAAATTTGCTTTTATTAAAAAGCTGGATGCATTGGAACACAAAAAACGTCAAATGAGACCATAACAATCTCAAACAAGCCTATAATACTAATAATAAAAAAAGTCAAAATTTTGATAAATTCTGCGATACCGGTATCACAAAAATTTTGAATTTTTTTGAAGTTATTAAATCTAGTTGAAATTTGTTTATATTGAGAGCATGGACGCATGGGAGCACAAAAAACATCAAATTACACCATAACAATCTCAAACAAGCCTACAATACTGATAATAAGAAAAGTCAAAATTTAGAGAAACTCTGCGATACCGGTATCACAAAAAGTTTGAAGTTTTTGAAGTTTTTAAATCTTGTTGAAATTTGTTTTTATGGAAAGGTTGGATGCATTGGAACACAAAAAACATCAAATTATACCATAACAATCCCAAACAAGCCTACAATACTGATAATAAAAAAAGTCAAAATTTAGAAAAATTCTGCGATACCGGTATTACAAAAATTTTAAATTTTTTGAAGTTTGTAAATCTCGTTGAAAGTTGCTTTTATTGAAATACTGGATGCATTGGAACACAAAAAACGTCAATTGAGACCATAACAATCTCAAACAAGCCTACAATACTAATAATAAAAAAAGTCAAAATTTAGAAAAATTCTGCGATACCGTTATCACAATTTTTTTTAAATTTTTAAACCTAGTTGAACTTTGTTTATATTGAGAGCATGGATGCATGGGAGCACAAAAAACATCAAATTACACCATAACAATCTCAAACAAGCCTACAATACTGATAATAAGAAAAGCCAAAATTTAGAAAAATTCTGCGATACCGTTATCACAAAAATTTTGAATTTTTTGAAGTTTGTAAATCTAGTTGAAATTTGTTTTTATTGAGAGCATGGATGCATTGGAACACAAAAAACATCAAATTATACCATAACAATCTCAAACAAGCCTACAATACTGATAATAAGAAAAGTCAAAATTTTGAAAAACTCTGCGATACCGGTATCACAAAAATTTTGAATTTTTTGAAGTTTTAAAATCTAGTTCAAATTTGTTTATATTGAGAGGTTGGACGCATGGGAGCACAAAAAACATCAAATTACACCATAACAATCTCAAACAAGCCTACAATACTGATAATAAGAAAAGTCAAAATTTAGAAAAATTCTGCGATACCGGTATCACAAAAATTTTAAATTTTTTGAAGTTTGTAAATCTAGTTGAAATTTGCTTTTATTAAAAAGCTGGATGCATGGGAGCACAAAAAACATCAAATTACACCATAACAATCTCAAACAAGCCTACAATACTGATAATAAGAAAAGTCAAAATTTAGAAAAATTCTGCGATACCGGTATCACAAAAATTTTGAATTTTTTGAAGTTTTTAAATCTAGTTCAAATTTATTTATATTGAGAAGTTGGATGCATGGGAGCACAAAAAACATCAAATTACACCATAACAATCTCAAACAAGCCTACAATACTGATAATAAGAAAAGTCAAAATTTAGAAAAATTCTGCGATACCGGTATCACAAAAATTTTAAATTTTTTGAAGTTTGTAAATCTAGTTGAAATTTGCTTTTATTAAAAAGCTGGATGCATGGGAGCACAAAAAACATCAAATTACACCATAACAATCTCAAACAAGCCTACAATACTGATAATAAGAAAAGTCAAAATTTAGAAAAATTCTGCGATACCGGTATCACAAAAATTTTGAATTTTTTGAAGTTTTTAAATCTAGTTCAAATTTGTTTATATTGAGAAGTTGGATGCATGGGAGCACAAAAAACATCAAATTACACCATAACAATCTCAAACAAGCCTACAATACTGATAATAAGAAAAGTCAAAATTTAGAAAAATTCTGCGATACCGGTATCACAAAAATTTTAAATTTTTTGAAGTTTGTAAATCTAGTTGAAATTTGCTTTTATTAAAAAGCTAGATGCATGGGAGCACAAAAAACATCAAATTACACCATAACAATCTCAAACAAGCCTACAATACTGATAATAAGAAAAGTCAAAATTTAGAAAAATTCTGCGATACCGTTATCACAAAAAGTTTGAATTTTTTGAAGTTTGTAAAACTATTTGAAATTTGTTTTTATTGAAAGGCTGGATGCATTGGAACGCAAAAAACGTCAAATGAGACCATAACAATCTCAAACAAGCCAACAATACTGATAATAAGAAAAGTCAAAATTTTGAAAAACTCTGCGATACCGGTATCACAAAAATTTTGAATTTTTTGAAGTTTTTAAATCTAGTTCAAATTTGTTTATATTGAGAGGTTGGATGCATGGGAGCACAAAAAACATCAAATTACACCATAACAATCTCAAACAAGCCTACAATACTGATAATAAGAAAAGTCAAAATTTAGAAAAATTCTGCGATACCGGTATCACAAAAATTTTGAATTTTTTGAAGTTTGTAAAACTATTTGAAATTTAATTTTATTGAAAGGCTGGATGCATTGGAACGCAAAAAACGTCAAATAAGACCATAACAATCTCAAACAAGCCTACAATACTGATAATAAGAAAAGTCAAAATTTTGAAAAACTCTGCGATACCGGTATCACAAAAATTTTGAATTTTTTGAAGTTTGTAAATCTAGTTGAAATGTTCTTTTATTAAAAAGCTGGATGCATGGGAGCACAAAAAACATCAAATTACACCATAACAATCTCAAACAAGCCTACAATACTGATAATAAGAAAAGTCAAAATTTTGAAAAACTCTGCGATACCGGTATCACAAAAATATTGAATTTTTTGAAGTTTGTAAAACTATTTGAAATTTGTTTTTATTGAAAGGCTGGATGCATTGGAACGCAAAAAACGTCAAATGAGACCATAACAATCTCAAACAAGCCTACAATACTGATAATAAGATAAGTCAAAATTTAGAAAAATTCTGCGATACCGTTATCACAAAAAGTTTGAATTTTTTGAAGTTTGTAAAACTATTTGAAATTTGTTTTTATTGAAAGGCTGGATGCATTGGAACGCAAAAAACGTCAAATGAGACCATAACAATCTCAAACAAGCCAACAATACTGATAATAAGAAAAGTCAAAATTTTGAAAAACTCTGCGATACCGGTATCACAAAAATTTTGAATTTTTTGAAGTTTTTAAATCTAGTTCAAATTTGTTTATATTGAGAGGTTGGATGCATGGGAGCACAAAAAACATCAAATTACACCATAACAATCTCAAACAAGCCTACAATACTGATAATAAGAAAAGTCAAAATTTAGAAAAATTCTGCGATACCGGTATCACAAAAATATTGAATTTTTTGAAGTTTGTAAAACTATTTGAAATTTAATTTTATTGAAAGGCTGGATGCATTGGAACGCAAAAAACGTCAAATAAGACCATAACAATCTCAAACAAGCCTACAATACTGATAATAAGAAAAGTCAAAATTTTGAAAAACTCTGCGATACCGGTATCACAAAAATTTTGAATTTTTTGAAGTTTGTAAATCTAGTTGAAATGTTCTTTTATTAAAAAGCTGGATGCATGGGAGCACAAAAAACATCAAATTACACCATAACAATCTCAAACAAGCCTACAATACTGATAATAAGAAAAGTCAAAATTTTGAAAAACTCTGCGATACCGGTATCACAAAAATATTGAATTTTTTGAAGTTTGTAAAACTATTTGAAATTTGTTTTTATTGAAAGGCTGGATGCATTGGAACGCAAAAAACGTCAAATGAGACCATAACAATCTCAAACAAGCCTACAATACTGATAATAAGAAAAGTCAAAATTTAGAAAAATTCTGCGATACCGGTATCACAAAAATTTTGAATTTTTTGAAGTTTGTAAATCTAGTTGAAATTTGCTTTTATTAAAAAGCTGGATGCATTGGAACACAAAAAACGTCAAATGAGACCATAACAATCTCAAACAAGCCTACAATACTAATAATAAGAAAAGGCAAAATTTAGAAAAATTCTGCGATACCGGTATCACAAAAATTTTAAATTTCTTGAAGTTTTTAAATCTAGTTCAAATTTGTTTATATTGAGAGGTTGGATGCATGGGAGCACAAAAAACATCCAATTACACCATAACAATCTCAAACAAGCCTACAATACTGATAATAAGAAAAGTCAAAAATTAGAAAAATTCTGCGATACCGGTATCACAAAACTTTTAAATTTTTTGATGTTTGTAAATCTAGTTGAAATTTGCTTTTATTAAAAGGCTGGATGCATTGGAACACAAAAAACGTCAAATAAGACCATAACAATCTCAAACAAGACTATAACACTAATAATAAAAAAAAGTCAAAATTTTGATAAATTCTGCGATACCGGTATTACAAAAAATTTGAATTTTTTTGAAGTATTTAAATCTAGTTGAAATTTGTTTATATTGAGAGCATGGATGCATGGGAGCACAAAAAACATCAAAGTACACCATAACAATCTCAAACAAGCCTACAATACTGATAATAAGAAAAGTCAAAATTTAGAAAAATTCTGCGATACCGGTATCACAAAAATTTTGAATTTTTTGAAGTTTGTAAATCTAGTTGAAATGTTCTTTTATTAAAAAGCTGGATGCATGGGAGCACAAAAAACATCAAATTACACCATAACAATCTCAAACAAGCCTACAATACTGATAATAAGAAAAGTCAAAATTTAGAAAAATTCTGCAATACCGGTATCACAAAAATTTTGAATTTTTTGAAGTTTGTAACTCTAGTTGAAATTTGCTTTTATTAAAAAGCTGGATGCTTTGGAACACAAAAAACGTCAAATGAGACCATAACAATCTCAAACAAGCTTATAATACTAATAACAAAAAAAAAGACAAAATTTTAAAAAAATTCGGCGATACCGGTATCACAAAAATTTTGAATTTTTTGAAGTTTGTAAATCTAGTTAAAATTTGTTGTTATTGAAAGGCTGGATGCATTGGAACGCAAAAAACGTCAAATGAGACCATAACAATCTCAAACAAGCCTACAATACTGATAATAAGAAAATTCAAAATTTTGAAAAACTCTGCGATACCGGAATCACAAAAATTTTGAATTTTTTGAAGTTTTTAAATCTAGTTGAAATTTGCTTTTATTAAAAAGCTGGATGCATTGGAACGCAAAAAACGTAAAATGAGACCATAACAATCTCAAACAAGCCTACAATACTAATAATAAGAAAAGGCAAAATTTAGAAAAATTCTGCGATACCGGTATCACAAAAATTTTGAATTTCTTGAAGTTTTTAAATCTAGTTCAAATTTGCTTATATTGAGAGGTTGGATGCATGGGAGCACAAAAAACATCAAATTACACCATAACAATCTCAAACAAGCCTACAATACTGATAATAAGAAAAGTCAAAATTTAGAAAATTTCTTCGATACCGGTATCACAAAAATTTTGAATTTTTTGAAGTTTGTAAAACTATTTGAAATTTGTTTTTATTGAAAGGCTGGATGCATTGGAACGCAAAAAACGTCAAATGAGACCATAACAATCTCAAACAAGCCTACAATACTGATAATAAGAAAAGTGAAAATTTTGAAAAACTCTGCGATACCGGTATCACAAAAATTTTGAATTTTTTGAAGTTTTTAAATCTAGTTCAAATTTGTTTATATTGAGAGGTTGGATGCATGGGAGCACAAAAAACATCAAATTACACCATAACAATCTCAAACAAGCCTACAATACTAATAATAAGAAAAGTCAAAATTTAGAAAAATTCTGCGATACCGGTATCACAAAAATTTTGAATTTTTTGAAGTTTGTAAATCTAGTTGAAATTTGCTTTTATTAAAAAGCTTGATGCATTGGAACACAAAAAACGTCAAATGAGACCATAACAATCTCAAACAAGCCTACAATACTAATAATAAGAAAAGGCAAAATTTAGAAAAATTCTGCGATACCGGTATCACAAAAATTTTGAATTTCTTGAAGTTTGTAAATCTTGTTGAAATATGCTTTTATTGAAACGCTGGATGCATTGGAACACAAAAAACGTCAAATGAGACCATAACAATCTCAAACAAGCCTATAATACTAATAATAATAAAAAATCAAAATTTTAAAAAAATTCGGCGATACCGGTATCACAAAACTTTTAAATTTTTTGATGTTTGTAAATCTAGTTGAAATTTGCTTTTATTAAAAGGCTGGATGCATTGGAACACAAAAAACGTCAAATAAGACCATAACAATCTCAAACAAGACTATAACACTAATAATAAAAAAAAGTCAAAATTTTGATAAATTCTGCGATACCGGTATTACAAAAAATTTGAATTTTTTTGAAGTATTTAAATCTAGTTGAAATTTGTTTATATTGAGAGCATGGATGCATGGGAGCACAAAAAACATCAAAGTACACCATAACAATCTCAAACAAGCCTACAATACTGATAATAAGAAAAGTCAAAATTTAGAAAAATTCTGCGATACCGGTATCACAAAAATTTTGAATTTTTTGAAGTTTGTAAATCTAGTTGAAATGTTCTTTTATTAAAAAACTGGATGCATGGGAGCACAAAAAACATCAAATTACACCATAACAATCTCAAACAAGCCTACAATACTGATAATAAGAAAAGTCAAAATTTAGAAAAATTCTGCAATACCGGTATCACAAAAATTTTGAATTTTTTGAAGTTTGTAACTCTAGTTGAAATTTGCTTTTATTAAAAAGCTGGATGCTTTGGAACACAAAAAACGTCAAATGAGACCATAACAATCTCAAACAAGCTTATAATACTAATAACAAAAAAAAAGACAAAATTTTAAAAAAATTCGGCGATACCGGTATCACAAAAATTTTGAATTTTTTGAAGTTTGTAAATCTAGTTAAAATTTGTTGTTATTGAAAGGCTGGATGCATTGGAACGCAAAAAACGTCAAATGAGACCATAACAATCTCAAACAAGCCTACAATACTGATAATAAGAAAATTCAAAATTTTGAAAAACTCTGCGATACCGGTATCACAAAAATTTTGAATTTTTTGAAGTTTTTAAATCTAGTTGAAATTTGCTTTTATTAAAAAGCTGGATGCATTGGAACGCAAAAAACGTAAAATGAGACCATAACAATCTCAAACAAGCCTACAATACTAATAATAAGAAAAGGCAAAATTTAGAAAAATTCTGCGATACCGGTATCACAAAAATTTTGAATTTCTTGAAGTTTTTAAATCTAGTTGAAATTTGTTTATATTGAGAGCATGGATGCATGGGAGCACAAAAAACATCAAAGTACACCATAACAATCTCAACAAGCCTACAATACTGATAATAAGAAAAGTCAAAATTTAGAAAATTTCTGCGATACCGGTATCACAAAAATTTTGAATTTCTTGAAGTTTGTAAATCTTGTTGAAATATGCTTTTATTGAAACGCTGGATGCATTGGAACACAAAAAACGTCAAATGAGACCATAACAATCTCAAACAAGCCTATAATACTAATAATAATAGAAAATCAAAATTTTAAAAAAATTCGGCGATACTGGTATCACAAAAATTTTGAATTTCTTGAAGTTTTTAAATCTAGTTGAAATTTGTTTTTATTGAAAGGCTGGATGCATTGGAACGCAAAAAACGTCAAATGAGAACATAACAATCTCAAACAAGCCTACAATACTGATAATAAGAAAAGTGAAAATTTTGAAAAACTCTGCGATACCGGTATCACAAAAATTTTGAATTTTTTGAAGTTTTTAAATCTAGTTCAAATTTGCTTATATTGAGAGGTTGGATGCATGGGAGCACAAAAAACATCAAATTACACCATAACAATCTCAAACAAGCCTACAATACTGATAATAAGAAAAGTCAAAATTTAGAAAATTTCTGCGATACCGGTATCACAAAAATTTTGAATTTTTTGAAGTTTGTAAAACTATTTGAAATTTGTTTTTATTGAAAGGCTGGATGCATTGGAACGCAAAAAACGTCAAATGAGACCATAACAATCTCAAACAAGCCTACAATACTGATAATAAGAAAAGTGAAAATTTTGAAAAACTCTGCGATACCGGTATCACAAAAATTTTGAATTTTTTGAAGTTTTTAAATCTAGTTCAAATTTGTTTATATTGAGAGGTTGGATGCATGGGAGCACAAAAAACATCAAATTACACCATAACAATCTCAAACAAGCCTACAATACTAATAATAAGAAAAGTCAAAATTTAGAAAAATTCTGCGATACCGGTATCACAAAAATTTTGAATTTTTTGAAGTTTGTAAATCTAGTTGAAATTTGCTTTTATTAAAAAGCTTGATGCATTGGAACACAAAAAACGTCAAATGAGACCATAACAATCTCAAACAAGCCTACAATACTAATAATAAGAAAAGGCAAAATTTAGAAAAATTCTGCGATACCGGTATCACAAAAATTTTGAATTTCTTGAAGTTTGTAAATCTTGTTGAAATATGCTTTTATTGAAACGCTGGATGCATTGGAACACAAAAAACGTCAAATGAGACCATAACAATCTCAAACAAGCCTATAATACTAATAATAATAAAAAATCAAAATTTTAAAAAAATTCGGCGATACCGGTATCACAAAAATTTTGAATTTTTTGAAGTTTTTAAATCTAGTTGAAATTTGTTTTTATTGAAAGGCTGGATGCATTGGAACGCAAAAAACGTCAAATGAGACCATAACAATCTCAAACAAGCCTACAATACTGATAATAAGAAAAGTCAAAAATTAGAAAAATTCTGCGATACCGGTATCACAAAAATTTTGAATTTTTTGAAGTTTGTAAAACTATTTGAAATTTGCTTTTATTAAAAAGCTGGATGCTTTGGAACACAAAAAACGTCAAATGAGACCATAACAATCTCAAACAAGCTTATAATACTAATAACAAAAAAAAAGACAAAATTTTAAAAAAATTCGGCGATACCGGTATCACAAAAATTTTGAATTTTTTGAAGTTTGTAAATCTAGTTAAAATTTGTTGTTATTGAAAGGCTGGATGCATTGGAACGCAAAAAACGTCAAATGAGACCATAACAATCTCAAACAAGCCTACAATACTGATAATAAGAAAATTCAAAATTTTGAAAAACTCTGCGATACCGGTATCACAAAAATTTTGAATTTTTTGAAGTTTTTAAATCTAGTTGAAATTTGCTTTTATTAAAAAGCTGGATGCATTGGAACGCAAAAAACGTAAAATGAGACCATAACAATCTCAAACAAGCCTACAATACTAATAATAAGAAAAGGCAAAATTTAGAAAAATTCTGCGATACCGGTATCACAAAAATTTTGAATTTCTTGAAGTTTTTAAATCTAGTTGAAATTTGTTTATATTGAGAGCATGGATGCATGGGAGCACAAAAAACATCAAAGTACACCATAACAATCTCAACAAGCCTACAATACTGATAATAAGAAAAGTCAAAATTTAGAAAAATTCTGCGATACCGGTATCACAAAACTTTCGAATTTATTGAAGTTTGTAAATCTAGTTGAAATATGCTTTTATTGAAACGCTGGATGCATTGGAACACAAAAAACGTCAAATGAGACCATAACAATCTCAAACAAGCCTATAATACTAATAATAATAGAAAATCAAAATTTTAAAAAAATTCGGCGATACTGGTATCACAAAAATTTTGAATTTTTTGAAGTTTTTAAATCTAGTTGAAATTTGTTTTTATTGAAAGGCTGGATGCATTGGAACGCAAAAAACGTCAAATGAGAACATAACAATCTCAAACAAGCCTACAATACTGATAATAAGAAAAGTGAAAATTTTGAAAAACTCTGCGATACCGGTATCACAAAAATTTTGAATTTTTTGAAGTTTTTAAATCTAGTTCAAATTTGCTTATATTGAGAGGTTGGATGCATGGGAGCACAAAAAACATCAAATTACACCATAACAATCTCAAACAAGCCTACAATACTGATAATAAGAAAAGTCAAAATTTAGAAAATTTCTGCGATACCGGTATCACAAAAATTTTGAATTTTTTGAAGTTTGTAAAACTATTTGAAATTTGTTTTTATTGAAAGGCTGGATGCATTGGAACGCAAAAAACGTCAAATGAGACCATAACAATCTCAAACAAGCCTACAATACTGATAATAAGAAAAGTGAAAATTTTGAAAAACTCTGCGATACCGGTATCACAAAAATTTTGAATTTTTTGAAGTTTTTAAATCTAGTTCAAATTTGTTTATATTGAGAGGTTGGATGCATGGGAGCACAAAAAACATCAAATTACACCATAACAATCTCAAACAAGCCTACAATACTAATAATAAGAAAAGTCAAAATTTAGAAAAATTCTGCGATACCGGTATCACAAAAATTTTGAATTTTTTGAAGTTTGTAAATCTAGTTGAAATTTGCTTTTATTAAAAAGCTTGATGCATTGGAACACAAAAAACGTCAAATGAGACCATAACAATCTCAAACAAGCCTACAATACTAATAATAAGAAAAGGCAAAATTTAGAAAAATTCTGCGATACCGGTATCACAAAAATTTTGAATTTCTTGAAGTTTGTAAATCTTGTTGAAATATGCTTTTATTGAAACGCTGGATGCATTGGAACACAAAAAACGTCAAATGAGACCATAACAATCTCAAACAAGCCTATAATACTAATAATAATAAAAAATCAAAATTTTAAAAAAATTCGGCGATACCGGTATCACAAAAATTTTGAATTTTTTGAAGTTTTTAAATCTAGTTGAAATTTGTTTTTATTGAAAGGCTGGATGCATTGGAACGCAAAAAACGTCAAATGAGACCATAACAATCTCAAACAAGCCTACAATACTGATAATAAGAAATGTGAAAATTTTGAAAAACTCTGCGATACCGGTATCACAAAAATTTTGAATTTTTTGAAGTTTTTTAATCTAGTTCAAATTTGTTTATATTGAGAGGTTGGATGCATGGGAGCACAAAAAACATCAAATTACACCATAACAATCTCAAACAAGCCTACAATACTGATAATAAGAAAAGTCAAAATTTAGAAAAATTCTGCGATACCGGTATCACAAAAATTTTGAATTTCTTGAAGTTTTTAAATCTAGTTGAAATTTGTTTATATTGAGAGCATGGATGCATGGGAGCACAAAAAACATCAAAGTACACCATAACAATCTCAAACAAGCCTACAATACTGATAATAAGAAAAGTCAAAATTTAGAAAAATTCTGCGATACCGGTATCACAAAACTTTCGAATTTATTGAAGTTTGTAAATCTAGTTGAAATATGCTTTTATTGAAACGCTGGATGCATTGGAACACAAAAAACGTCAAATGAGACCATAACAATCTCAAACAAGCCTATAATACTAATAATAATAAAAAATCAAAATTTTAAAAAAATTCGGCGATACCGGTATCACAAAAATTTTGAATTTTTTGAAGTTTTTAACTCTAGTTGAAATTTGTTTTTATTGAAAGGCTGGATGCATTGGAACGCAAAAAACGTCAAATGAGACCATAACAATCTCAAACAAGCCTACAATACTGATAATAAGAAAAGTGAAAATTTTGAAAAACTCTGCGATACCGGTATCACAAAAATTTTGAATTTTTTGAAGTTTTTAAATCTAGTTCAAATTTGTTTATATTGAGAGGTTGGATGCATGGGAGCACAAAAAACATCAAATTACACCATAACAATCTCAAACAAGCCTACAATACTAATAATAAGAAAAGTCAAAATTTAGATAAATTCTGCGATACCGGTATCACAAAAATTTTGAATTTTTTGAAGTTTGTAAATCTAGTTGAAATTTGCTTTTATTAAAAAGCTTGATGCATTGGAACACAAAAAACGTCAAATGAGACCATAACAATCTCAAACAAGCCTACAATACTAATAATAAGAAAAGGCAAAATTTAGAAAAATTCTGCGATACCGGTATCACAAAAATTTTGAATTTCTTGAAGTTTGTAAATCTAGTTGAAATCTGCTTTTATTGAAACGCTGGATGCATTGGAACACAAAAAACGTCAAATGAGACCATAACAATCTCAAACAAGCCTACAATACTGATAATAAAAAATCAAAATTTTAAAAAAATTCGGCGATACCGGTATCACAAAAATTTTGAATTTTTTGAAGTTTTTAAATCTAGTTCAAATTTGTTTATATTGAGAGGTTGGATGCATGGGAGCACAAAAAACATCAAATTACACCATAACAATCTCAAACAAGCCTACAATACTAATAATAAGAAAAGTCAAAATTTAGATAAATTCTGCGATACCGGTATCACAAAAATTTTGAATTTTTTGAAGTTTGTAAATCTAGTTGAAATTTGCTTTTATTAAAAAGCTTGATGCATTGGAACACAAAAAACGTCAAATGAGACCATAACAATCTCAAACAAGCCTACAATACTAATAATAAGAAAAGGCAAAATTTAGAAAAATTCTGCGATACCGGTATCACAAAAATTTTGAATTTCTTGAAGTTTTTAAATCTAGTTGAAATTTGTTTTTATTGAAAGGCTGGATGCATTGGAACGCAAAAAACGTCAAATGAGACCATAACAATCTCAAACAAGCCTACAATACTGATAATAAGAAAAGTGAAAATTTTGAAAAACTCTGCGATACCGGTATCACAAAAATTTTGAATTTTTTGAAGTTTTTAAATCTAGTTCAAATTTGTTTATATTGAGAGGTTGGATGCATGGGAGCACAAAAAACATCAAATTACACAATAACAATCTCAAACAAGCCTACAATACTGATAATAAGAAAAGTCAAAATTTAGAAAAATTCTGCGATACCGGTATCACAAAGATTTTGAATTTCTTGAAGTTTTTAAATCTAGTTGAAATTTGTTTATATTGAGAGCATGGATGCATGGGAGCACAAAAAACATCAAAGTACACCATAACAATCTCAAACAAGCCTACAATACTGATAATAAGAAAAGTCAAAATTTAGAAAAATTCTGCGATACCGGTATCACAAAACTTTCGAATTTATTGAAGTTTGTAAATCTAGTTGAAATATGCTTTTATTGAAACGCTGGATGCATTGGAACACAAAAAACGTCAAATGAGACCATAACAATCTCAAACAAGCCTATAATACTAATAATAATAAAAAATCAAAATTTTAAAAAAATTCGGCGATACCGGTATCACAAAAATTTTGAATTTTTTGAAGTTTTTAACTCTAGTTGAAATTTGTTTTTATTGAAAGGCTGGATGCATTGGAACGCAAAAAACGTCAAATGAGACCATAACAATATCAAACAAGCCTACAATACTGATAATAAGAAAAGTCAAAATTTTGAAAAACTCTGCGATACCCGTATCACAAAAATTTTGAATTTTTTGAAGTTTGTAAAACTATTTGAAATTTAATTTTATTGAAAGGCTGGATGCATTGGAACACAAAAAACGTCAAATGAGACCATAACAATCTCAAACAAGCCTACAATACTGATAATAAGAAAATTCAAAATTTTGAAAAACTCTGCGATACCGGTATCACAAAAATTTTGAATTTTTTGAAGTTTTTAAATCTAGTTGAAATTTGCTTTTATTAAAAAGCTGGATGCATTGGAACACAAAAAACGTCAAATGAGACCATAACAATCTCAAACAAGCCTACAATACTGATAATAAGAAAAGGCAAAATTTAGAAAAATTCTGCGATACCGGTATCACAAAAATTTTGAATTTCTTGAAGTTTTTTAATCTAGTTGAAATTTGTTTATATTGAGAGCATGGATGCATGGGAGCACAAAAAACATCAAAGTACACCATAACAATCTCAACAAGCCTACAATACTGATAATAAGAAAAGTCAAAATTTAGAAAAATTCTGCGATACCGGTATCACAAAACTTTCGAATTTATTGAAGTTTGTAAATCTAGTTGAAATATGCTTTTATTGAAACGCTGGATGCATTGGAACACAAAAAACGTCAAATGAGACCATAACAATCTCAAACAAGCCTACAATACTGATAATAAGAAAAGTGAAAATTTTGAAAAACTCTGCGATACCGGTATCACAAAAATTTTGAATTTTTTGAAGTTTTAAATCTAGTTCAAATTTGCTTATATTGAGAGGTTGGATGCATGGGAGCACAAAAAACATCAAATTACACCATAACAATCTCAAACAAGCCTACAATACTGATAATAAGAAAAGTCAAAATTTAGAAAAATTCTGCGATACCGGTATCACAAAAATTTTGAATTTTTTGAAGTTTGTAAAACTATTTGAAATTTGTTTTTATTGAAAGGCTGGATGCATTGGAACGCAAAAAACGTCAAATGAAACCATAACAATCTCAAACAAGCCTACAATACTGATAATAAAAAAATTCAAAATTTTGATAAACTCTGCGATACCGGTATCACAAAAATTTTGAATTTTTTGAAGTTTTTAAATCTATTTGAAATTTGCTTTTATTAAAAAGCTGGATGCATTGGAACACAATAAACGTCAAATGAGACCATAACAATCTCAAACAAGCCTACAATACTAATAATAAGAAAAGGCAATATTTAGAAAAATTCTGCGATACCGGTATCACAAAAATTTTGAATTTCTTGAAGTTTTTAAATCTAGTTGAAATTTGTTTATATTGAGAGCATGGATGCATGGGAGCACAAAAAACATCAAAGTACACCATAACAATCTCAACAAGCCTACAATACTGATAATAAGAAAAGTCAAAATTTAGAAAAATTCTGCGATACCGGTATCACAAAACTCTCGAATTTATTGAAGTTTGTAAATCTAGTTGAAATATGCTTTTATTGAAACGCTGGATGCATTGGAACACAAAAAACGTCAAATGAGACCATAACAATCTCAAACAAGCCTATAATACTAATAATAATAGAAAATCAAAATTTTAAAAAAATTCGGCGATACCGGTATCACAAAAATTTTGAATTTTTTGAAGTTTTTAAATCTAGTTGAAATTTGTTTTTATTGAAAGGCTGGATGCATTGGAACGCAAAAAACGTCAAATGAGAACATAACAATCTCAAACAAGCCTACAATACTGATAATAAGAAAAGTGAAAATTTTGAAAAACTCTGCGATACCGGTATCACAAAAATTTTGAATTTTTTGAAGTTTTTAAATCTAGTTCAAATTTGCTTATATTGAGAGGTTGGATGCATGGGAGCACAAAAAACATCAAATTACACCATAACAATCTCAAACAAGCCTACAATACTGATAATAAGAAAAGTCAAAATTTAGAAAAATTCTGCGATTCCGGTATCACAAAAATTTTGAATTTTTTGAAGTTTGTAAAACTATTTGAAATTTGTTTTTATTGAAAGGCTGGATGCATTGGAACGCAAAAAACGTCAAATGAAACCATAACAATCTCAAACAAGCCTACAATACTGATAATAAGAAAAGTCAAAATTTTGAAAAACTCTGCGATACCGGTATCACAAAAATTTTGAATTTTTTGAAGTTTTTAAATCTAGTTCAAATTTGTTTATATTGAGAGGTTGGATGCATGGGAGCACAAAAAACATCAAATTACACCATAACAATCTCAAACAAGCCTACAATACTGATAATTAGAAAAGTCAAAATTTAGAAAAATTCTGCAATACCGGTATCACAAAAATTTTGAATTTTTTGAAGTTTGTAAATCTAGTTGAAATTTGCTTTTATTAAAAAGCTGGATGCATTGGAACACAAAAAACGTCAAATGAGACCATAACAATCTCAAACAAGCCTACAATACTAATAATAAGAAAAGGCAAAATTTAAAAAAATTCTGCGATACCGGTATCACAAAAATTTTGAATTTCTTGAAGTTTTTAAATCTAGTTGAAATTTGTTTATATTGAGAGCATGGATGCATGGGAGCACAAAAAACATCAAAGTACACCATAACAATCTCAAACAAGCCTACAATACTGATAATAAGAAAAGTCAAAATTTAGAAAATTTCTGCGATACCGGTATCACAAAAATTTTGAATTTTTTGAAGTTTGTAAAACTATTTGAAATTTGTTTTTATTGAAAGGCTGGATGCATTGGAACGCAAAAAACGTCAAATGAGACCATAACAATCTCAAACAAGCCTACAATACTGATAATAAGAAAAGTGAAAATTTTGAAAAACTCTGCGATACCGGTATCACAAAAATTTTGAATTTTTTGAAGTTTTTAAATCTAGTTCAAATTTGTTTATATTGAGAGGTTGGATGCATGGGAGCACAAAAAACATCAAATTACACCATAACAATCTCAAACAAGCCTACAATACTAATAATAAGAAAAGTCAAAATTTAGAAAAATTCTGCGATACCGGTATCACAAAAATTTTGAATTTTTTGAAGTTTGTAAATCTAGTTGAAATTTGCTTTTATTAAAAAGCTCGATGCATTGGAACACAAAAAACGTCAAATGAGACCATAACAATCTCAAACAAGCCTACAATACTGATAATAAGAAAAGGCAAAATTTAGAAAAACTCTGCGATACCCGTATCAGAAAAATTTTGAATTTTTTGAAGTTTGTAAAACTATTTGAAATTTAATTTTATTGAAAGGCTGGATGCATTGGAACACAAAAAACGTCAAATGAGACCATAACAATCTCAAACAAGCCTACAATACTGATAATAAGAAAATTCAAAATTTTGAAAAACTCTGCGATACCGGTATCACAAAAATTTTGAAATTTTTGAAGTTTTTAAATCTAGTTGAAATTTGCTTTTATTAAAAAGCTGGATGCATTGGAACACAAAAAACGTCAAATGAGACCATAACAATCTCAAACAAGCCTACAATACTAATAATAAGAAAAGGCAAAATTTAGAAAAATTCTGCGATACCGGTATCACAAAAATTTTGAATTTCTTGAAGTTTTTTAATCTAGTTGAAATTTGTTTATATTGAGAGCATGGATGCATGGGAGCACAAAAAACATCAAAGTACACCATAACAATCTCAACAAGCCTACAATACTGATAATAAGAAAAGTCAAAATTTAGAAAAATTCTGCGATACCGGTATCACAAAACTTTCGAATTTATTGAAGTTTGTAAATCTAGTTGAAATATGCTTTTATTGAAACGCTGGATGCATTGGAACACAAAAAACGTCAAATGAGACCATAACAATCTCAAACAAGCCTATAATACTAATAATAATAGAAAATCAAAATTTTAAAAAAATTCGGCGATACCGGTATCACAAAAATTTTGAATTTTTTGAAGTTTTTAAATCTAGTTGAAATTTGTTTTTATTGAAAGGCTGGATGCATTGGAACGCAAAAAACGTCAAATGAGAACATAACAATCTCAAACAAGCCTACAATACTGATAATAAGAAAAGTGAAAATTTTGAAAAACTCTGCGATACCGGTATCACAAAAATTTTGAATTTTTTGAAGTTTTAAATCTAGTTCAAATTTGCTTATATTGAGAGGTTGGATGCATGGGAGCACAAAAAACATCAAATTACACCATAACAATCTCAAACAAGCCTACAATACTGATAATAAGAAAAGTCAAAATTTAGAAAAATTCTGCGATACCGGTATCACAAAAATTTTGAATTTTTTGAAGTTTGTAAAACTATTTGAAATTTGTTTTTATTGAAAGGCTGGATGCATTGGAACGCAAAAAACGTCAAATGAAACCATAACAATCTCAAACAAGCCTACAATACTGATAATAAGAAAAGTCAAAATTTTGAAAAACTCTGCGATACCGGTATCACAAAAATTTTGAATTTTTTGAAGTTTTT
This sequence comes from Erpobdella octoculata, assembly GCA_963978895.1. NCBI lineage: Eukaryota > Metazoa > Annelida > Clitellata > Hirudinida > Erpobdellidae > Erpobdella > Erpobdella octoculata. Next base: position 45,373,408 of record OZ022238.1, on the reverse strand, counting down.
AAATCTAGTTCAAATTTGTTTATATTGAGAGGTTGGATGCATGGGAGCACAAAAAACATCAAATTACACCATAACAATCTCAAACAAGCCTACAATACTGATAATTAGAAAAGTCAAAATTTAGAAAAATTCTGCAATACCGGTATCACAAAAATTTTGAATTTTTTGAAGTTTGTAAATCTAGTTGAAATTTGCTTTTATTAAAAAGCTGGATGCATTGGAACACAAAAAACGTCAAATGAGACCATAACAATCTCAAACAAGCCTACAATACTAATAATAAGAAAAGGCAAAATTTAGAAAAATTCTGCGATACCGGTATCACAAAAATTTTGAATTTCTTGAAGTTTTTAAATCTAGTTGAAATTTGTTTATATTGAGAGCATGGATGCATGGGAGCACAAAAAACATCAAAGTACACCATAACAATCTCAAACAAGCCTACAATACTGATAATAAGAAAAGTCAAAATTTAGAAAAATTCTGCGATACCGGTATCACAAAACTTTTGAATTTATTGAAGTTTGTAAATCTAGTTGAAATATGCTTTTATTGAAACGCTGGATGCATTGGAACACAAAAAACGTCAAATGAGACCATAACAATCTCAAACAAGCCTATAATACTAATAATAATAGAAAATCAAAATTTTAAAAAAATTCGGCGATACCGGTATCACAAAAATTTTGAATTTTTTGAAGTTTTTAAATCTAGTTGAAATTTGTTTTTATTGAAAGGCTGGATGCATTGGAACGCAAAAAACGTCAAATGAGAACATAACAATCTCAAACAAGCCTACAATACTGATAATAAGAAAAGTGAAAATTTTGAAAAACTCTGCGATACCGGTATCACAAAAATTTTGAATTTTTTGAAGTTTTTAAATCTAGTTCAAATTTGCTTATATTGAGAGGTTGGATGCATGGGAGCACAAAAAACATCAAATTACACCATAACAATCTCAAACAAGCCTACAATACTGATAATAAGAAAAGTCAAAATTTAGAAAATTTCTGCGATACCGGTATCACAAAAATTTTGAATTTTTTGAAGTTTGTAAAACTATTTGAAATTTGTTTTTATTGAAAGGCTGGATGCATTGGAACGCAAAAAACGTCAAATGAGACCATAACAATCTCAAACAAGCCTACAATACTGATAATAAGAAAAGTGAAAATTTTGAAAAACTCTGCGATACCGGTATCACAAAAATTTTGAATTTTTTGAAGTTTTTAAATCTAGTTCAAATTTGTTTATATTGAGAGGTTGGATGCATGGGAGCACAAAAAACATCAAATTACACCATAACAATCTCAAACAAGCCTACAATACTAATAATAAGAAAAGTCAAAATTTAGAAAAATTCTGCGATACCGGTATCACAAAACTTTTGAATTTATTGAAGTTTGTAAATCTAGTTGAAATATGCTTTTATTGAAACGCTGGATGCATTGGAACACAAAAAACGTCAAATGAGACCATAACAATCTCAAACAAGCCTATAATACTAATAATAATAAAAAATCAAAATTTTAAAAAAATTCGGTGATACCGGTATCACAAAAATTTTGAATTTTTTGAAGTTTTTAACTCTAGTTGAAATTTGTTTTTATTGAAAGGCTGGATGCATTGGAACGCAAAAAACGTCAAATGAGACCATAACAATCTCAAACAAGCCTACAATACTGATAATAAGAAAAGTGAAAATTTTGAAAAACTCTGCGATACCGGTATCACAAAAATTTTGAATTTTTTGAAGTTTTTAAATCTAGTTCAAATTTGTTTATATTGAGAGGTTGGATGCATGGGAGCACAAAAAACATCAAATTACACCATAACAATCTCAAACAAGCCTACAATACTGATAATAAGAAAAGTCAAAATTTAGAAAAATTCTGCGATACCGGTATCACAAAAATTTTGAATTTTTTGAAGTTTGTAAATCTAGTTGAAATTTGCTTTTATTAAAAAGCTTGATGCATTGGAACACAAAAAACGTCAAATGAGACCATAACAATCTCAAACAAGCCTACAATACTAATAATAAGAAAAGGCAAAATTTAGAAAAATTCTGCGATACCGGTATCACAAAAATTTTGAATTTCTTGAAGTTTGTAAATCTAGTTGAAATCTGCTTTTATTGAAACGCTGGATGCATTGGAACACAAAAAACGTCAAATGAGACCATAACAATTTCAAACAAGCCTATAATACTAATAATAATAAAAAATCAAAATTTTAAAAAAATTCGGCGATACCGGTATCACAAAAATTTTGAATTTTTTGAAGTTTTTAAATCTAGTTGAAATTTGTTTTTATTGAAAGGCTGGATGCATTGGAACGCAAAAAACGTCAAATGAGACCATAACAATCTCAAACAAGCCTACAATACTGATAATAAGAAAAGTGAAAATTTTGAAAAACTCTGCGATACCGGTATCACAAAAATTTTGAATTTTTTGAAGTTTTTAAATCTAGTTCAAATTTGTTTATATTGAGAGGTTGGATGCATGGGAGCACAAAAAACATCAAATTACACAATAACAATCTCAAACAAGCCTACAATACTGATAATAAGAAAAGTCAAAATTTAGAAAAATTCTGCGATACCGGTATCACAAAGATTTTGAATTTCTTGAAGTTTTTAAATCTAGTTGAAATTTGTTTATATTGAGAGCATGGATGCATGGGAGCACAAAAAACATCAAAGTACACCATAACAATCTCAAACAAGCCTACAATACTGATAATAAGAAAAGTCAAAATTTAGAAAAATTCTGCGATACCGGTATCACAAAACTTTCGAATTTATTGAAGTTTGTAAATCTAGTTGAAATATGCTTTTATTGAAACGCTGGATGCATTGGAACACAAAAAACGTCAAATGAGACCATAACAATCTCAAACAAGCCTATAATACTAATAATAATAAAAAATTAAAATTTTAAAAAAATTCGGCGATACCGGTATCACAAAAATTTTGAATTTTTTGAAGTTTTTAACTCTAGTTGAAATTTGTTTTTATTGAAAGGCTGGATGCATTGGAACGCAAAAAACGTCAAATGAGACCATAACAATATCAAACAAGCCTACAATACTGATAATAAGAAAAGTCAAAATTTTGAAAAACTCTGCGATACCCGTATCACAAAAATTTTGAATTTTTTGAAGTTTGTAAAACTATTTGAAATTTAATTTTATTGAAAGGCTGGATGCATTGGAACACAAAAAACGTCAAATGAGACCATAACAATCTCAAACAAGCCTACAATACTGATAATAAGAAAATTCAAAATTTTGAAAAACTCTGCGATACCGGTATCACAAAAATTTTGAATTTTTTGAAGTTTTTAAATCTAGTTGAAATTTGCTTTTATTAAAAAGCTGGATGCATTGGAACACAAAAAACGTCAAATGAGACCATAACAATCTCAAACAAGCCTACAATACTGATAATAAGAAAAGTGAAAATTTTGAAAAACTCTGCGATACCGGTATCACAAAAATTTTGAATTTTTTGAAGTTTTAAATCTAGTTCAAATTTGCTTATATTGAGAGGTTGGATGCATGGGAGCACAAAAAACATCAAATTACACCATAACAATCTCAAACAAGCCTACAATACTGATAATAAGAAAAGTCAAAATTTAGAAAAATTCTGCGATACCGGTATCACAAAAATTTTGAATTTTTTGAAGTTTGTAAAACTATTTGAAATTTGTTTTTATTGAAAGGCTGGATGCATTGGAACACAAAAAACGTCAAATGAAACCATAACAATCTCAAACAAGCCTACAATACTGATAATAAGAAAATTCAAAATTTTGAAAAACTCTGCGATACCGGTATCACAAAAATTTTGAATTTTTTGAAGTTTTTAAATCTAGTTGAAATTTGCTTTTATTAAAAAGCTGGATGCATTGGAACACAATAAACGTCAAATGAGACCATAACAATCTCAAACAAGCCTACAATACTAATAATAAGAAAAGGCAAAATTTAGAAAAATTCTGCGATACCGGTATCACAAAAATTTTGAATTTCTTGAAGTTTTTAAATCTAGTTGAAATTTGTTTATATTGAGAGCATGGATGCATGGGAGCACAAAAAACATCAAAGTACACCATAACAATCTCAACAAGCCTACAATACTGATAATAAGAAAAGTCAAAATTTAGAAAAATTCTGCGATACCGGTATCACAAAACTCTCGAATTTATTGAAGTTTGTAAATCTAGTTGAAATATGCTTTTATTGAAACGCTGGATGCATTGGAACACAAAAAACGTCAAATGAGACCATAACAATCTCAAACAAGCCTATAATACTAATAATAATAGAAAATCAAAATTTTAAAAAAATTCGGCGATACCGGTATCACAAAAATTTTGAATTTTTTGAAGTTTTTAAATCTAGTTGAAATTTGTTTTTATTGAAAGGCTGGATGCATTGGAACACAAAAAACGTCAAATGAGACCATAACAATCTCAAACAAGCCTACAATACTAATAATAAGAAAAGGCAAAATTTAGAAAAATTCTGCGATACCGGTATCACAAAAATTTTGAATTTCTTGAAGTTTTTAAATCTAGTTGAAATTTGTTTATATTGAGAGCATGGATGCATGGGAGCACAAAAAACATCAAAGTACACCATAACAATCTCAAACAAGCCTACAATACTGATAATAAGAAAAGTCAAAATTTAGAAAAATTCTGCGATACCGGTATCACAAAACTTTTGAATTTATTGAAGTTTGTAAATCTAGTTGAAATATGCTTTTATTGAAACGCTGGATGCATTGGAACACAAAAAACGTCAAATGAGACCATAACAATCTCAAACAAGCCTATAATACTAATAATAATAAAAAATCAAAATTTTAAAAAAATTCGGCGATACCGGTATCACAAAAATTTTGAATTTTTTGAAGTTTTTAAATCTAGTTGAAATTTGTTTTTATTGAAAGGCTGGATGCATTGGAACGCAAAAAACGTCAAATGAGACCATAACAATCTCAAACAAGACTACAATACTGATAATAAGAAATGTGAAAATTTTGAAAAACTCTGCGATACCGGTATCACACAAATTTTGAATTTTTTGAAGTTTTTAAATCTAGTTCAAATTTGTTTATATTGAGAGGTTGGATGCATGGGAGCACAAAAAACATCAAATTACACCATAACAATCTCAAACAAGCCTACAATACTGATAATAAGAAAAGTCAAAATTTAGAAAAATTCTGCGATACCGGTATCACAAAAATTTTGAATTTTTTGAAGTTTGTAAAACTATTTGAAATTTGTTTTTATTGAAAGGCTGGATGCATTGGAACGCAAAAAACGTCAAATGAAACCATAACAATCTCAAACAAGCCTACAATACTGATAATAAGAAATGTGAAAATTTTGAAAAACTCTGCGATACCGGTATCACAAAAATTTTGAATTTTTTGAAGTTTTTAAATCTAGTTCAAATTTGTTTATATTGAGAGGTTGGATGCATGGGAGCACAAAAAACATCAAATTACACCATAACAATCTCAAACAAGCCTACAATACTGATAACAAGAAAAGTCAAAATTTAGAAAAATTCTGCGATACCGGTATCACAAAAATTTTAAATTTTTTGAAGTTTGTAAATCTAGTTGAAACTTGCTTTTATTAAAAAGCTGGATGCATTGTAACACAAAAAACCTCAAATGAGACCATAAAAATCTCAAACAAGCCTACAATCTATATATATAAAAATGAATGTTTGTATGTTAATGGCCTTTATGAATTGCTACACCATTCATCCGATCGTAATGAAATTTTTACACAACCATGAGAGTCAAGGGGAATCAAATATAGAGAAAAAATTTTTGAAATCCGTCACAAAATGAGCGGAGCGGAGCGGGTGAGCGAGCGGGAACTATATATATATGTATGTGCGTGTGTATGTGTGTATGTATGTATGTGTATGTGCAAGTATGTGTGTCTGTGTGTGTGTTTATGTATGTTCTAGCGGAGATACCCGGCGTTGCCCGGGTTTTTTAGAGGTTTTTCTAATGTTTGTCTCTTTCTCTCCCGTTTCCTTTCCCACCTGCTTTCCCACTCCTGTTCGCTTTCCCGTTTTCGGTTGCTTTCCCGCTCCCGGTCGCTTTCCCGCTCCCGGTCGCTTTCCCGCTCCCGGTCGCTTTCCCGCTCCCGGTCGCTTTCCTGCTCCCGGTCGTTTTCCCGTTCCCTGTCCCGTTCCCGCTCACGTTTGCTCTCCCATTCCCGCCCACGCTTGCTTTTCCGTTCCCGCTCGCTGTCCGTTCCGGGTCGCTTTCCCGTTTCTATAATAGACAAACTAACCCACAAACATTCATATATATATAGTCTTAGCAAATCTATTTTACGTTTTATAGGCTAACAGAAGTTATGAAAGAATGGAAAAGAGAAAATGAGCGTGAACGGGAACAGGAGAGCAACCGTGACCGGGAATGGGAGAGCAAGCATGACCGGGAACGGGAGAGCAAGCGTGAGCGGGAACGGGAAAGCGACCGGAAACGGGAAAGCGACCGGGAACAGGAAAGCGGTCGGGAATGGGAAAGCGACCGGGAACGGGAAAGCGACCGGGAACGCGGAAAGCGACCGGGAACGCGGAAAGTTACTGGAATCGGGAGAGCAAGCTTGGAAGGAAACGCGAGCAAGAGAGAAAATCGATAACAAAACTTCTGAGCGGGAAAGCGACCGGGAGCTGGAAAACGCCCGAGAGCGGAAAAGCGACCGGGAACGCGACGAAAACGGGAAAGTGGAGAAGGAAACGGGAGCGAGAGAGACAAACATTAGAAAAACCTTTAAAAACCCCGGGCAATGCCGGGTACCTCCGCTAGTACTAATAATAAAAAAAGTCAAAATTTTGATAAATTCTGCGATACCGGTATCACAAAAATTTTGAAGTTTTTTGAAGTTTTTAAATCTTGTTGAAATTTGTTTTTATGGAAAGGTTGGATGCATTGGAACACAAAAAACGTCAAATGAGACCATAACAATCTCAAACAAGCTTATAATACTAATAACAAAAAAAAAGACAAAATTTTAAAAAAATTCGGCGATACCGGTATCACAAAAATTTTGAATTTTTTGAAGTTTGTAAATCTAGTTAAAATTTGTTGTTATTGAGAGGTTGGATGCATGGAAGCAAAAATTTTAAATTAGATCATAACAATCTCAAACAAGCCTACAATACTAATTTCAAACAAGTAAAGGAAAAAACGAGTTTTTTTTAAACAAACTTTTATTTTAAATATACTTGGTTTAGAAATACAAAAGATATTCAATTTAATTTATTTTTGTAATTGAATCATGTATTGTCATCCAATATAAAGCTATGCTGAAAATTTCAGCTTTCTAGCTAGTCAAAAAGCTGGTTACATTTTACTTGCAAGATTGGCTTACAGAGAAAGCCACACACAAACAGAGATTGTAACCTAAATAAAAGTTTGTAATAAAAGTTTGTAAAAAGGTCAAAATTTTGAAAAATTCTGCGATACCGGTATCACAAAAATTTTTGATTTTTTGAAGTTTTCAAATCTAGCAGAAATTTGTTTTTTTTTGAAATGTTGGATGCATGGTAGCACAAAAAACCTCAAATTAGACCATAACAATTTCAAACAAGCCTACAATACTAATATCAAGAAAAGTCAAAATTTTGAAAAATTTTGCGATACTGGTATCACAAATTTTTTGAATTATTTGAAGTTTTAAGTTTTAAAATCTAATTGAAATTTGGTTTATAGAAATGTTTGATGCATGGGAGCACAAAAAACCTTAAAGTAGACCATAACAGTCTAGAACAAGCATAATAAACTAAAATCAAGAAAGGTTAAAATTTTGGAAAGTTCTGCGATACCTACCGGTATCATGTGGACAGCTCATAACTAGGTGTTCCATTCAGTACGTCGTGGTCGTAATGAATGGACCACCCTATGTACTGAATGGACCATTCTATAAATCTATGTAAATCGCTTATAAAAATATTAAAACAATGATAATGAATGGTTTGACATTACAAACTGCAACAATTTTAATTTCCACCACCCGAAATAATTATGTTAAACGATTTTTAATGCATTTAATTGAACAAAAATGTCAAACGTCTACAGAACTACATTTCACTGGACACCTGGAGAACCTAACATTATGACAAATGAAGTCTCATGGTTATTCAATATTAATATGATTTGTGCTGTTTTTATTCCTGTTCATCACTTGTCACCGTCGTGTCATTGCTACCACTTAGCGATCGCTTCTGCCTGCTATGACATGTTTTGGAACTTGTTCAGTTTTCATTTCTGTTTCGTCGCATTTCCAGATGTTCCTTGTCTCAATTTTATATTTGGACTTCTACACACGCCCAACACTAACTCCTGGATAAGTGCTTAATCATTATTGTAATTGCAACTATAATCTATATATATATAAATGAACATGTCCTGACTGACTGACTGACTGATAATCAACCCCGAGCTCAAACGCCTCATCCTAGGAACGTGAAATTTGGAACTTATATTACTTTTATTGCGTAGGCATCCACTAAGAAAGGATTTTTGAAAAATTTTCTCCTGAGGGGAAGAAACTGGAAAACAAACTTTTTTCTAAAACAATGTATATCTCGAAAACCAAAAATGAGAAGATTTTGAAATTTGGTGTATGGATTCTTCTTGAAAAATAAAAAGATACGTGTTTCACCATTTTTTGAAAATTCGGTTTCCCGGACCTCAAATGTGGGTTGGAAAATTGGGTTATTTGGTTTTTAAAGTAGCTGCTACTCAAAAACTATGAATGCTACAGGAGTAAAAATCAGTATTTAGTTTCTACTCCAAAAATAATGAAATACGTGTTTTAGCATTTTTTGAAAATTTGGTTTCCAGGACTTCAAATGTGGGGTGGAAAATAGGGTTATTTGTTTTTTAAAGTAACTGCTACTCAAAAACTGTAAATACCACACATGTAAAAATTAGTATTTAGTTTCTATTCTAAAAATAAAGATATACGTGTTTCACCATTTTTTACAAATTTGGTTTCCAGGACCTTAAATGTGGGGTGGGCAATAGGATTACTTGGTTTTAAAATAACTGCTACTCAACAACTGTAATTGCTACAGATGTAAAAATTAATACTATCTACTCAAAAAAAAATATACGTGTTTCACCATTTTTTAAAACTTTGGTTTCCATGACCAAATGTTGGGTCAAAATAAAGGTTATTTGATTTTAAAATAACTGCTACTCAACCACTGTATTACAGATGTAAAACTTAGTATTTTGAGGTTTTGTGCCGGTTAAAAGTAGCTGAGTCCAGTTTATCACCGGTTGGGCGAAGCCGTTATTTTAGGGTCTATTTACGGGCCAGGCTAAACCTTAAATCAAGGTGGTACGGGCCGAGGTTTTTCACTAAGTATATAGACATTTTAGTGATTTTAGGGTTTTCAGACGGGCCGGGCCAAATCTGAAGTCAAGGTGGGACGGGCCGAAGTTTTTCATCAAGTATATAGAATTTCTAGGTCTGTAAAAACGGGCCGGGCCAAGAATTTTGGTTTTGAAACGGGCTGGGCCAAGTTGTCGACGGGCCGAGCCGACACCTATGGATGCACGGTTCAAATTCTCTAATTTCATGCGAGCGAAGCCGCTACGGGCACTGCTAGTCATTAATAACGTTGTAATGAATTGACCGGTCCATTCAGTACCAAGTAAGGTGGTCCATTCATTACAACGTCGGCCATAGTCATTTGACACCGTGACAACAAAACCTGGAATTGAATTAAGTGCAAATTGATGTGCATAATAATTGTAGAAACGCTACTGGATATTTCTGCATTCAAAAAAAAAATAGTTTGTCTTTGTGATATGTAATTTGACAAAATTTGAAGACCATAAAAATTACTTTTTTTTACAAAAACCTACGACAGAACTTTTAGACGTCTTGACCTCAATATTTTCTTGCAACAAGAAATAAGCATGTACATCTGTCTAAAAGCAAATTATAGTTAAAATTTGGATGTAATAAGATTAAAATTGAAATTTTAAAGCCAAATGTCCATTCAGTACGCGGTCCATTCAGCGCTAATCTCCCCTACTTTAAAATATCATATCACTCCCTTTCTTTATTTAAACATGCTTGATTAGATTGATCAAATCAGCGCCTTGCGATTTTGTCATTTAAGGCAAAGTGGGCCGTTAACTTTTTCTCCTGCTCTTGAATTTGCCAGCAATAAAATGTAAGCGCGCATTGTATTTGAATTGGAAAAAGGTTCAAAATGAAACTTGCTATGCGTCATGGGTCAAACGTTATGTTAATGCACATTAGAGAATACATTTGAGCTTGCTTAAGCTCCATAGGGTCATGCAGACTTCCTTGACAGACACCTCTCTTTCATTTTCAATGTGGCAGCATAGTTTTTAGCGTCCTAACTTCTTTAGCATCGTTTTCTCTCATCTCGCTGAATTAGATTGGCCGGATTGGTCCACTGCAATTTGACAAAGAACTAGGAGGGGACCATGGCCCGGTTGCCTCTTCTCCTGGATCCGCCAGTGTAATAGGACATAGATAGATCATCTATATATATAAAAGAACATGTCCTGACTGACTGATAATCAACGCCGAGCTCAAACGCCTCCTCCTAGGAACGTGAAATTTGGAACTTATATTACTTTTATAGCGTAAACATCCGCTAAGAAAGGATTTTTGAAAATTTTGCTCCTGAGGGGAAAAAACTGGAAAACAAACTTTTTTCTAAAAAATTTTTCTAAAATTTTTTTCTGAAATTTGGTATATAGATTCTTTTTGAAAAATAAAAAGATACATATTTCACCATTTTTTGAAAATTCGGTTTCCCGGACCTCAAATGTGGGTTGGAAAATTGGGTTATTTGGTTTTTAAAGTAGCTTCTACTCAAAAACTGTTAATGCTACAGGAGTAAAAATTAGTATTTAGTTTCTACTACAAAAATAATGAAATACGTGTTTTAGCATTTTTTGAAAATTTGGTTTCCAGGACTTCAAATGTGGGGTGGAAAATAGGGCTAATTGTCTTTTATAGTAACTGCTACTCAAAAACAGTAAATACCACAGATGTAAAAATTATTATTTAGTTTCTTTTCTAAAAATAAAGATATACGTGTTTCACCATTTTTTACAAATTTGGTTTCCCGGACCTCAAATGTGGGTTGGAAAATTGGGTTATTTGGTTTTTAAAGTAGCTTCTACTCAAAAACTGTTAATGCTACAAAAGTAAAAATTAGTATTTAGTTTCTACTCTAAAAATAATGATATATGTGTTTCACCATTTTTTGAAATTTTGGTTTTCAGGACATCAAATGTGGGGTGGAAAAAAGGGTTATTTGATTTCAAAATAACTGCTACTCAAAAACTGTAAGTGCTACAAATGTAGAAATTAGTATTTAGTTTCTACTTCAAAAATAATGAAATACGTGTTTTAGCATTTTTTAAAAATTTGGTTTCCAGGACTTCAAATGTGGGGTGGAAAATAGGGCTATTTGTTTTTTAAGTAACTGCTACTCAAAAACTGTAAATACCACAGATGTAAAAATTAGTATTTAGTTTCTATTCTAAAAATAAAGATATACGTGTTTCACCATTTTTTTTACAAATTTGGTTATAGGACCTAAAATGTGGGGTGGACAATAGGATTACTTGGTTTTTAAAGTTGCTGCTACTCAAAAACTGTGAATGCTACAAAAGTAAAAATTAGCATTTAGTTTCTACTCTAAAAATAATGATATACGTGTTTCACCATTTTTTGAAATTTTGGTTTTCAGGACCTCAAATGTGGGGTGGAAAAAAGGTTTCTTTGGTTTTTAAAGTAACTGCTACTCAAAAACTGTGAATGCTACAGATGTCAAAATTAGTATTTAGTATATACTCAAAAAATAATTATATAAGTGTTTCAACATTTTTTAAAAATTTGGTTTCCAGGACCTCAAATGTGGGGTGGAAATAAGGGTTATTTGATTTCAAAATAACTGCTACTCAAAAACTGTAAGTGCTACAAATGTAAAAATTAGTATTTTGAAGTTTTGTGCCGGTTAAAAGTAGCTAAGTCCAGTTTATCACCGGCGGGTCAAGCCTTTATTTTAGAGTCTTCACACGGGCCAGGCCAAACCTTAAATCAAGGTGGGACGGGCCGAGATTTTTCACCAAGTATATAGATGTTTTAGTGATTTTAGGGTTTTATTTGCGCCGGGCTAAACCTGAAGTCAAGGTGGGACGGGCCGAAGTTTTTCATCAAGTATATAGAACTTCTAGGCCTGTAAAAAGGGGCCGGGCCTAATTCAGACGGGCTGTGCCGGGCCAGGAGTTCGGATTTTTAAAACGGGCTGGGCTAAGTTGTCGACGGGCCTAGCCGAGACCTAAACAATTGATCTCTACTATGGATGCACTGTTCAAACTCTCTAATTTCATGCGAGCGAAGCCGCTACGGGCACTGCTAGTAATAATATATAGGTTTAGCTCTTTTTTCTGATTTGTTGAAAATGCTTGGTAACAAAATTTCCTTCACCTCTTGAAACGATCTGACGTCGCAAAACTTTTAATTCCTAAATTTTTATTAAAAAATTTTTTTTATCTAAAAATGTGCATATATTGTAGGTATATCACATACATTAATGTTAAAATTGCAGTCTTAAGTCTTAAGATTGGTGTCTGAACAAGCTCACAAACATTAGCAATCAGGCTGTCGAAAAAATTAGTTTCTGCTAAAGATGATGATGCTTTTCGAAATTAATTATCTGAATAAGGTGCACTTAATTATTTGTGCGTCTTATTTCAATTAATTTTTCCAAGTTTTTTTTATTTCTCTCTTTTGACATTGAGAAGGAGGGTGAAAATCTAATCGCCACAGTAACCATACCATCGTTTTGAGGCATCCTATTGTATAGTAATGGTACCTGGAGGAACAGAAGAGCCCTGGTAGAGATTGAGATATATACATATATATACGTATGTATATATATATATGTGTGTGTGTATTACATTTAATATTGTTTTGCCCAAGTCTTATATTTGTGTTCCGCGAGTCCGGATAGGTGAGGATTATCAGCGTTATTTTGTTAACTCGGTGAAGCTTTTTTTGTTGTGTCGGACGATGAGTTCGAGTTCGTGCTTTATATAATTTTCGATCGATATATTCACGTCTGAGTTACTCTACCCTGGGAATTTGTTTAATTGCACGTTTTGAAGACGTTTTGTTCTATGATCGTCACTCGATTTTACGTTTCGTTTTAATTGAAGTTTTATAGGTCGTTCATTCATTGGATATTTGGTGTTGTGTTGTGAGTTCGCAGGAGTTGATCGTTGTTTCGTTTTTGTTTGCTGTTGCGTTAAATATTTATCTTTTAGTTGAGGTTATTTACTTTATCATAATTACTGCTAGAAAAGGCTTTTCAAGTTGTTAATTTTATTCATGAAAAATCGAACGTGAATGCTGCATTAAAGTGTTCTTTTCCTATCGACATTAGTTGTTAATTCAGTTCAAATGTTATCAGGGACTCTATTTAATGAGTCCGTTGAATGATGCATGACTTTTCTAAGTAAAGTCTTTACTTGTCACAGTTTTTTCATTGAGTAATGAATCGAAAAGGTAGCACGAAGATACCACAGGATCAAGAAAAAGAAAAAGGCGCTCGTCTAGCAGACTACATCGGGGCTCAATATACCGTTATTTCAAACAAAAACTTTTCCATGGCCACCACGGCAGAGGGTGAGGCCACCCTGATAAATATGAATGAGATCACTCAGGAACTTCCTGCCCTGCACTGCGGAGGTTCAGACGAAGGAGCAGCCTGTCACGGGGATATGGTTTCATCTTCCTCATCCATCAACACTCGAGCGGAAGTGAAGGTAATTTGCCAAGCAACCGATATGATCATCGACGTCTTCTTTTCGTAGTTCATTTATTAGTTTATTTGTTCCAGTGCATTTTTTTCACATAGTTTCTCGAATGGAACTTAGGTAAATTTTGTCTTAACTTCAAGCAGACTTGTTTAATATTATGTGACTCTGTAACTTTCATATCCAAGTATTGTGCGTTTTTAATAATGGAATAAAAAAATCTTTTTTACATTTGGTATTGATTATTTTAAATCTAGCCAGTTTATTAAAGATTTATTAAATGATGAATTATAATTGTATTTTCAATTGACTTGTATATATATATATATATATATATATATATATATATATATATATATATATATATATATATATATATATATATATAAATTCTTGAAGCAGAGTCGAATTGCAGTCGAACCAGGTCAGAAACATGTCGTCATCCAAGAATCAGATAAAAAGATTAAGAAAATAATTAAGAAAAAAAAGACCGAAGTTGTTAGTGCACATTTTTTTATAACATTCCGTAACAAATTACTACTTTACGAGTGATTGTTTCCACCAGGCATGTCTGCTATTTGTTCAGTTGTTACAAATAAAGCCATTTGAAAAATACAGGTTTAAAAATAAAAGTGGTAAATAGGTACTTTTTATGCAATATTTTGCAATGATTTTTCATTTCCTTAAAACTTACTTTCATGTTAAAAAAATATTTTTTATAGATTCAGTTAATTGTTTAAAGTAGTTTGATTTTTTTGCCACTGGAAAAAGTGTCAGTTTTGTTCAAAAATGTACGATATTCTCTTAATTTAAAAAAAATTTAGTGAGAGTTGGAGTCTTAAGTTAGTTGGCAATGTTCAAAAAAAGGCTCAGTTACTGAACCAGTATTTAGCCCTCTCATTCTCAGCTTAGAGGAGTTTCATACAAATGACTTTTGGTAAGCAGGAAATTGTAGCGTTTGACTCTTAAAAGTGGTTTAAAGAATCTTTATTAGATGTTTTATCCAATGATTGAATGGAGGATTCTATTTGGATAAATCTGTTTAGTTAAGAATTTATTTTCGCTTTAATTGAAAGTGAAATGTCTCAGTAGTTTGGTTTGGGTGGTTGAAATGTTATCTGAATATGAACTGAGTTTCAACGGCTTTTGTATTTTAGAGTTAATGTCATGATGAATTATTAGGAATCGTTATCTTGTTTTGATTAGTTGTTTTTCTTATTTAAGCTTAAATAGAACATAATTATTTTAAATCTCAAGAAAAGTTGAGTTATTTGAATTTTACAAAAATATATTTTAAATCTGTCGGTTCTGAACATTTTTTTCTTCACTTCATTGCAGGACGTGTCCAAAATTCTCCAGAAATGTCGGGATGATCCGTTTGGCATTCGACTAGATCTGAGCAGACAGCAGGTTGGGACACATGATACTACTACTATTACTACTACTAATACTACTACTACTACTATTACTGCTACTACTACTACTACTGCTACTGTTCAATCATTTATTTTCTCAGATTTCAAAAATCCAATAATTTACAGCCAGGACAAAATAAACATAAGAATAAAATGTCCTATAAACTCGACAAAAATATTTCATGTCCCCACGTGGGCCTGAGATTTCCCCGAGACGATTATAAATCTGAACCATGAAATTTCTACACTCAGTAAAACATACAATTTCATGCAAAAAATTAATTCAACGTTTTCCAATATTCTTCAATTTGTTGCGTAACCGACCTACTCTCCATGTACAACATTTAAAGAATTTCGAAATATTGTAAGTATTTAATAACACTGAAAGTATATAGTAAGTCAACAATTTTTCCCGACACCAAAGCTAGTCCAAAACTTGTGGGACTTCTCTGACATCACCCCCCCTCCAATTGCACACAAAAGCTGTAATGACAGGCTTTAAGTTGAGAGCCTGACCTGGGTTGTTTTCTTTCATCCATGCGTGGACGTCTCTGATATCGTTTTTCTGATTTTCTGGTCATGTTCCTCATTCAGGTTTGCTAGATCAGAAACAACAGAAACGTCGCATACAAAATATTGGTCATCCTTCTATGCACAAAGGTCCGGAATTCTCAAGCCCATTTCGGTTTTAATTCGCGGTTCTACTTTTGTGATGAATCCCTTTGATTGGAATTTTTCTTTCAGTTTGCGAACGATGATGTCGTGACGTTCTCGCCTAGGTCCGTCACTCTTGGGACAGATTTGAATCATTTGTCTTAATGATTCAGGTATTCTGCACCCAGCGTCACATGACGTATCGGCCAATGGTCGTCCCGCGACGCCCTAAGCTTGTTGTAGAGAACGGCTGCACGAACTTTAATGCACTTGATGAATACATCTGATGGCACTCTGTTCACTCCATCGACGATCGAGTCACTCAATCCTATTCCTGATGAAAAAGACTTCAAACCATAACCATCTAGATATTTATGAAGATATTACTACTAATAATAATACTACTACTAATACTAATACCATGGAAATGACAATCGCATCATAACATACAATTATTCCACGTCATGTAACAAGGGCTTTGTGCCGTCTTCTCCCATTCCTCCAAGTAAAAAATTAAAAAAATGTCTTGTATGTATATATTTAATAGAATAGATACGATACTGAAAGTCAACAATGTTTTTCCAACATCGATGTTAGTCCAGAACTTGTATGAGTTTTCTGCCATCACCCCTCTCTATTTACACACGAATGCTGTGAATATAGGCTTTATGTCAGTAGTCTGCCCTGGGCTGTGTTCTTTCATCCAGGTGTGGACATCTCTGATTTCATACTTTTTTTACCTTCTTTTGAGTTCATCATTGAGGTTTGCAAGATCTGAGACGATAGATAGATCACATACAAGATACTGATCTTCTTTCCATGCACAGAGGTCTGGAGTTCTTAGGCCTATTTCTGTTTTAATTCACAGCTCTGTTTTTGTGCTGAATCCCGTGGATTGAAGTTTTTCTTCAAGTGAACTATGATGTCGTGGCGTTTTTGCCTAGGTCCATCGCTTTTGGGACAGATCTGAATTATATGGCCAACTGACTCAGGTATTCAGCATCCTGCATCACACGACGTATCAGCCAATGGGCGTCCCTGCGATGCTCTAAGTTTGTTATAAAGGACTGTTGCACAAACTTTGATGCATTTCAAGAAGACATCTGAAGGCACACTGTCGGCTCCATCCACTATCCAAATCCCGTCGAGAAGGATTTTAGTCCATAACAGTCTCCAGGTTTATATAATTTGTCAGCCGTGAGCAGGTTCAATTCCTTCTGGGCTCCTTCATATTCAGTTCTGAGTTTCCCAATCTTCTGACTTTGGAAAAACAAAAAAAAAATTCTTTATTTTTAGCTAGAATTAGCAAATTGTCAAGTCTTTGTATTCTGATAATTGGAGCTTACTTTTTCAGTTGCAAAATTCCTAAACCCCCAAACGCAAGAGGAGCATGAAAAAATGGCACTGGAACATCCTTGGGCAACCGAAGCCACTTTCTCACGGCAGCTCTGATCTGTAGGTCGGCAGCAGTCGATGAAGACAAAGTTGGCGAGTTGAATGTCAGATGATGTACGAAACTCGACAAAACACGTGTCCGGAGTATATAAATTCTTTGAAACAGTTTCAATGGTGACTATAGCATATATGAATGTAACCAGCTATTGAAGTAAATTTCTGTCTTGGCCCAAACTCAGTTCCAAGGTACTTGTAAGTTTCTGTAATATCCATTGTTGAAATCATGGAGTTCTGTAGTTAAAGATATGGTATAAGGTTAAAAATCCACAGCTTCTTCCTGCTAACAATTTCTGTTCTCAACGACATGCACTTTGTGGGATTCATATTCATGCCAACATAGGCTAGAGCAGAGGTTCTCAAACTTCTTTGGCTCCGGACCCACTTGGAGATATTTTTGACATCTCGGGACCCACTGAATAAAATTAAGCATCGTGTACTCAGTAATATCTCATAAATAGCAGAGATGTTGCGAGTACTTATGGTACGAGTACAAGTACGAGTACGAGTACCACGGTGTCGAGTACGAGTACGAGTACCATGGTATTAAGTTATCGAGTACGAGTACGAGTACTGAGGTCTCGAGTACAAGTACGAGTACGAGTACAAGAAATTTTTAGCGAGTACTTTTCGAGTACTTTTTAAAGTCAACAAAATAATAGTTTATTCTACATCAAAAAACTATTACATTTAAGAAAAATTAGCGACGACAGTTTATATTCCGACATCTTAGCCCTATGGGTTCTTAAAATTATTCCGCCGTGGCTGAACTCCGCTGAACACACGTTCTACTGGTGAACTTGAAGCTCTGGAATACTTAAGGCACGAAGTGCTGGGTGATACAGTTTGTTAAGGTCACTGGAATGATTCTGCCAAAACGTTAGTGCATCATCCACATCACCAGTGATCCTCATCTCAAGATATCTGGTCAACTGTGCATCGACATCAAGGCAGGTGTCATCTAACGCCGATGAATACTTGGGAAACAACTTTGACTTTTTGGCTGGTGGGGGTGACCCAGATGGCGGCACCAACGTAACAGCAGGTGACTGAGTAATGATGCCAAAGAGAGAATTAATTGATTCAACAAAGAATTTAACCAGTTCCGAAAAAACAACCAAATTTAAAAAATGCAAAATTGTGACTGCAAAGTGCAAATATAAACGAATGTGATATGGAATTATTTAGAAATCTCTTTTAACAACAGTGGGTACAAGAAATTCAAATTCTAAATTATGGAAACTTTGATGACTGTTAATAAGTGATTAGAAGAATAATGATACTTAAGCAGAAATAAAGAAAACTATTATTAAAAATTGGTACCTAGATATAAAATATATGTTATACTAGAGTTCAGCAAGTATAAACGAAATATTATCCCAAACAACTGTTTAGTAAACAAGCAAACTTTTTTTAGAGAAGGTGTCGGATATGCGAGTACGAGTACGAGTACTTAGTGGAATAACGAGTACGAGTACGAGTACTGAGTGGAATAACGAGTACGAGTACCAAGGTTCCGAGTACAAGTACGAGTACGAGTACTTGAAAACGGTACTCGAGTTGTACTCGAGTACGAGTACGAGTACCAAGTACTACATCTCTGATAAATAGGGTCAAAATATTCCGATTTACAGACTGCATTTAGAAACTTTAGAAATTAGCACATTTAAAACATAAAAATAAAACTTAGGAAAACAGTAAACAATTTATTGCAATGCAAAAGCAACAGTTTTAACAGTGCTATAACAGTTTAAATAATATTTATACTGTCAAGTTTAAAGAATCAATGTGAAGGATGGGCCTGCATATTACTCATATGTAAGTCAATGCTTGGTTTAAAACAAGTCAGGCATAGTCTTATGTTGTGGTCTGTGCACATCCTGTTCCTGTATTTAGTTTTCATTGCCATCAATGCTGAAAATCTAACCTCACATAGGTATGTGGTTGAAAATGGCAACAACATTGACAAAGCAATATCCGAAAGTTCAGGAAATACAGTTGCAGTATTAAGATCCATATCTATTTTCAAGCCCGCTGTATAATCTTTGAGCCAGCCAGTCTAATGAATATTCATTAGCAATAAATTTTGACAGCCGTTTGTGGCTGCCGGTGCTTCACAAATTATTATCTGCAAACTCACCTCCAGAACGAAATGCCTTCTGTTGTGGCAATAATGGCCAGTATTGCTCCATGTGTCAGCAGATCACACAGTGAAAGAGCCGACCGATGATTGGAGTAACTGTAATTGGTCTGAACTCACTTGGATTCTCGGTACCTTTTTTTTTTTGGAAAGCAAGTCACAATTTCTATTTTTAACGATGTGGGAGGCATTCCAGTCAAAAGCCACAATGACATGTGTGCTGCCAGTTCCTCAACTGCAACTCTGCAAAGATGGCTTTTTTTCACACTGTCAATCTCAGGAGCTGAATCTTTGAGTTTCTTGATGGCCAAAATAAGCTCTCCACTGGCGATAGATGATTCCATTTCATAATTTTCTCCTGCATCAATGGCGACAAGTCTCGCGCCATCTTTATATTCTTGAATTCCTACTACTACTACTACTACTACCACTACTACTATTACTACTACTATTATTACTACTACTAATTAGGGACTAACTGAAGTGCAATTCTTGCCGAAGTTCGAATATTTCAGAACAACTTTAACCGAAGCTGAATATTCACGCCGGCGAATTGAAAACAAGCATGTAGACGCACAAGCACAGAACATGACACTGAAAATATCAAATAAACCAATTACTACAACAATACATTTTATTAAAAAATAATTTGAGATAGATAAGCAAAATAAAATTTAAAAAAATAGTGTCAAATTAGTAGTCCAAATTCACTACGAGATTCTTGGTTAAAAACAAAAGCTTTTCAGTCTTGGCTGCTGTTAGTTTACACCTACGGTTATTGCATATTATACCTGCTGAACTAAATGTTCGCTCACTATCCACGTTGTGCTACTGTCATCATAACCATCTGTTATCTATTCATTCAACTGCTAAAGTTGATAGCACACTTCAGCCAACCTCTATTACTGAATTATGAAAACTCCACCCCATGTCATCATTCGGTTGGTGTGCACGACTTTGCTCGACTAGTACTCAACCTTGTACCCGGGCGTTCCCGATTTCTGTGGGTGCACAATACAGCCTGTCCTGGACAGGATATCAAGTTGTCAATTGAACAACAATGACATCTTTTTGTTTCTTTATTATGCTAAATAACATAAACTAATTGTGATGTAAAATAAACTGGTTTAACATTTTGGCGAAGAGCTGATTTATATGACAATATTACTTTAGTATTCGGCTTTGTCTGCGTTTTTAAGCCGAAGTCCGAATATTTCCGAGTATCTAAACTTCGGGCCGAATCCGGAGCTCCGTTAGTCCCTCTACTACTAATGCTACTACTACTACTGCTAAATAATAATCATAATAAAGTACTAATATACATGTATAATATAGTATAAGTTTGCTTGTATTCTAGGTGGTCTGCTATTATTAGTTTGCAAAGAAAATTGTTTACTAGTTCTTCTAAGGGTGGTTTAGCAACATATTTTTTATTTTGTGTTTTTCACTTGGTTATTTCTAGATTTTTTATCTTTGATTTTTTTTACAGCTAACCTCTTTGCCTTCGTCGATAAAAGAGGTTAGTAAATAACTATGCCATTTAGATGTTGTGCATATAATTATGGTAAAGTTTCTTAACTTTACGTCTGATTACTTTTAATTTAGAATCAGCAGGTATTATGTATTAATATTGTATCGTCGCACAGCTTTCCCAATTGAAAGAATTGTACGTTTACGGTAACAAACTGGTGTCTCTGCCCAACGAGATGGGTTATCTTTCGAATTTGGAAACATTGGCATTCAGTGAGAACTCGCTGACAAGTCTTCCCGATTCCATGGAAAATCTCACGAGGCTGAAGCTACTCGATTTGAGACACAACAAACTAAACGAGGTAGTGGAGAATGTTTATAGATTTCCAATGTCAATTGCGGATTTCCTCTTTAATACCTTGTCGTTTATTATTACTGTGATTTCTTTGTATGAAGCATTATTTTTTGATTGTGTTTTATTTCTTTCTTAAGATACCTCCAGTTATATACACGTTGAAGTCGCTGACTCATCTCTTCCTGAGATTCAATCGCATCAAAATTGTCGATGACAGAATTCAAGATTTGAAGGTTTTCGTCATTTTTCTTTTTTAACTCATTTAAAAAAAAGATAATCAGCATTATTATTTTATTACTATTAGCTAGCGTTGAACGGGAGTTTTTAGAGGTTTTTCTCACTGTTTCTCTTATTCACTTTTTTCTTTCCCCTTCCTTCTCCTTCACCATCTTTCTCCTTCCCTTTCTTTTTTCTTTCTATATCTCTTTTTTCTCTTTTTTGCCCCTCCTCCATTAATTTTTTTGGGTGGGGGTTGTGGTGTTTGGTCTGCTCTCCCTAGGTGGCAGCAACTTATGCTACTCCATTGGGTAAATGTAAAATGAATAGTGGATTCGTTAAAAACTGCTCTAAACCCTTTTTATACTTTGTTATGCAAATTAAATTTGAATTTTTATATGCAATAACCCTTCATGTTCGTACATAGGCACTGTTGGTTTGGAATAGGTTTTTTGGCCATAAAAATTAAAAATCAATTTTTTTTAAAACCTGCTCTATCTTTTTCTCCTCTTTGAGATCTACCTCCAAGCCAAAATTTGTTCAAATTGGTCCAGCGGTTCAGATTTTTCAAAAGACAGATAGATAGACTGACATACAAACAGACTGTCATTTTTTTATACAAAGATTTCTGTTATTTTTTTTTGTTTGCAGAATTTGTTGAATTTAAGTTTACGCGAGAACAGAATAAAAGAACTTCCACGAGCCATCGGTGAACTCGTCCACCTCAACACTTTCGATGTCTCACACAACCAATTGGAGCACCTGCCAGAAGGTTGTTTGAATTGTCGCTGCCATTGTTGGTGGTCGGGGTCGTCTGCTTGTTTGTTTAGTTTTTTGTTTAGTTTTTTATTTGATCATTATCATATTTTTACAACGTTTTTATTAGGTCACAAAGTTATTTGTTTGTTTGTTTGTCCGATTTCTCTGGGCATGTACTTACAGTTATGATTTTTGGATATGTTATAGATTATTGTAGTAAGAATATAAATACCAATTCTGAGAATGGTACTCCAACTAATAAAAGAGTTTTGTGCAGACAAATCATAACTAGCTACTTCTCGCTTTCTCCTTTTCCCTTTCTCACTCTCTCTCGCATGGATGCCATGCGCGAGAGTGAGAGAAGGAGGAAGAGGAAACAACTCGATGAGTCAGAAAAAGTTCGATGAGCATGCATGCTGTAAACAACGAATAATCATGAATATGAATTAACTTGAATGAATGAATTAGTCGCACAGTGTGCGATAGTAGATATACTATGGGACTTTCTGAAAAATTTGTTTTATAACTATTTATTTTTCAGTTAATATATGATCATATTAACTCAAATTTTTATCAAATTCTTATAAAAGTCCGACGTCGATCCAGCAGAGAGAGAGCGTAGTTGCGTAGCTTGCTAGTTATGTTTGTATGTTGTTTGTGTATTAGGTTGGGGAATACGAGTCAGCCTTCACGTGGCACTCCCTGTGATTA
>OZ022238.1:45190157-45350157 GCA_963978895.1 Erpobdella octoculata | reverse complement strand
AGCCCGTCTGAATTAGGCCCGGCACAGCCCGTCTGAATTAGGCCCGGCACAGCCCGTCTGAATTAGGCCCGGCCCATTTTTACAGGCCTAGAAGTTCTATATACTTGATGAAAAACTTCGGCCCGTCCCACCTTGACCTCAGGTTTGGCCCGGCCAAACTGAAGACCCTAAAATCACTAAAATATCTAAATACTTGGTGAAAAACCTCGGCCCGTCCACTTTGATTTAAGGTTTGGCATGGCCCGTGTGGAGACTCTAAAATAACGGCTTGGCCCGGCCGATGATAAACTGGACTAAGCTACTTTTAACCGGCACAAAACTTCAAAATACTAATTTTTACATTTGTAGCACTTACAGTTTGTGAGTAGCAGTTATTTTGAAATCAAATAACCCTTATTTACACCCCACATTTGAGGTCCTGGAAACCAAATTTTCAAAAAATGCTAAAACACGTATTTTATTATTTTTGGAGTAGAAACTAAATACTAATTTTTACTTCTGTAGCATTAACAGTTTTAGAGTAGCAGTTACTTTAAAAACTAAATAACCCTATTTTCCAACCCACATTTGAGGCCCGGGAAACCGAATTTTCAAAAAATGGTAAAACACGTATCTTTTTATTTTTCAAGAAGAATCCATATATCAAATTGCAAAATCTCCTCATTTTTGGTTTTCGAGATATACATTGTTTTAGAAAAAAATTTGTTTTCCAGTTTCTTTCTTTCAGGAGCAAAATTTTCAAAAATCCTTTCTTATTGGATGCTTACGCAATAAAAGTAATATAAGTTTCAAATTTCACGTTCCTAGGATGAATTGTGAAACCCGTATATCATTATTTTTAGAGTAGAAACTAAATACTAATTTTTACTTTTGTAGCATTAACAGTTTTTGAGTAGAAGCTACTTTAAAAACCAAATAACCCAATTTTCCAACCCACATTTGAGGTCCGCGAAACCAAATTTGTAAAAAATGGTGAAACACGTATATCTTTATTTTTAGAAAAGAAACTAAATAATAATTGTTACATCTGTGGTATTTACTGTGTTTGAGTAGCAGTTACTATAAAAGACAATTAGCCCTATTTTCCACCCCACATTTGAAGTCCGGGAGACCAAATTTTCAAAAAATGCTAAAACACGTATTTCATTATTTTTGAAGTAGAAACTAAATACTAATTTTTACTCCTGTAGCATTAACAGTTTTTGAGTAGAAGCTACTTTAAAAACCAAATAACCCAATTTTCCAACCCACATTTGAGGTCCGGGAAACCGAATTTTCAAAAAATGGTGAAACACGTATCTTTTTATTTTTCAAAAAGAATCTATATACCAAATTTCAAAATCTCCTCATTTTTGGTTTTCGAGATATACATTGTTTTAGAAAAAAGTTTGTTTTCCAGTTTTTTCCCCTAGGGAGCAGAATTTTCAAAAATCCTTTCTTAGCGGATGTTTACGCTATAAAAGTAATATAAGTTCCAAATTTCACGTTCCTAGGATGAGGCGTTTGAGCTCGGCGTTGATTATCAGTCAGTCATCTGTCAGTCAGTCAGTCAGTCAGTCAGGACATGTTCTTTTATATATATAGATATTGTCAACTTGGGCATACCGCTCAACAACAAAACTCCAACTTCAACTTAATTATTAACTTCTTTATTATTAAATAAACAAGTAACTTAAAAACGAATTTTTAAAACCAATGCTCTTATATGTAATTAAAACACAAATTTTGCAATCAATTTTTTCTTATATTACTCTTTTATTTTATGTTAAAGTCGAAATATCTTAATTATATCGAAATATCGAAATTAATTAAAATTATCTAAATTAATTGACTTATTGTAAAACTAATAATTGAATATTGCATTGTCTTCTATTTTGAGCATGTATGCAAAATTTGAAAAAATCTATCATCAGGAAGTGACTCAAAAATTGATTGCAAGATTTGAAACAGACAGAGAAACAAACAGACAGACAGAGAAACAGAGACGAGTTAATAAAAGCATTGGTAATAATAATAAAAATATCATCAAAAAGCATCGAATTTAAATATCTCAACTATTTTCATGAAAATTTCGTACACGCTTGAGAATCGCGGTCAGTGAGTGTGGTTCGTGTTAACTTGGTAAAATAGTCTGCCAGTCGGTTAGCGTTTTGTGGTCAAGAAAACCCTCAAGAAAACCCTCAAGAAAACCCTCAAGAGAACCCTCGATAAAATCCTCAAGAAAATTAACTAAATTAATTGACTTATTGTAAAACTAATAATTGAATATTGCATTGTCTTCTATCTTGAGCATGTATGCAAAATTTGAAAAAAATCTATCATCAGGAAGTGACTCAAAAATTGATTGCAAGATTTGAAACAGACAAAGAAACAGACAGAGAAACAGAGCCGACGAGTTAATAAAAGCATTGGTAAAAATAAAATAAGACCGATAAATTAATTCATAATCTTATAGTCATAACTACTCGTGAATAATAATGGTTGTAATGCCATCACATAAAAAAAAACTTACCTGCCCAAAAAAATTTCTCATTTACCAATAGGCTGATAGCAAGCTCGTCAGTTTAGGAAACCATGATGAACAATATTAGATAAGGAACAATTGAAGTCAGAAGCCTTGAACGATAAATATGAACAATGAATTTAAATTTATTTTTCCAATCTGCAACTCCTTTTTGTAAAACACAAAATGTTAGAGCATAATGATAATCTTATAATAATTAATAATAATATAACATAATTAAACACGTGCAATGCAACAAACGAAACAAATTGAAAGATACACAGTAAATCATGATTTTAAAAACTAAAAACAAATTACCAAAGCTTTGCCACTTACTTTTGAATGGGAGATATGAACAAGGTGAATGAAGTTAGCAACGAAGCGGGAAACGATGTCTATTTTCACTCCGAATCGCCACAAATTAATTGAATAAAAAATAAACTAAAATTGTCCGCCCTTTCAAACAAATGTTTTCTTGTAGAGAAATATCAGCTTGATTAAACAGTGCAAAAATTATTTTTGAAATATTTATTGACACTTTATGAAAAATGCCTTCCACGACTTGACCTTACAAATATGTTACCGACACAGCCAATCAGAAACAAATTAATCCCAAAAAAAATAAAATTATCCGCCCCTTCAAACAAATGTCTTTTTATAGCAAATTTAACGTAGAATTCAAATATCGAATTACATTTTACACTTTCCTAGTGACAAAAAATAATAAACGTCATTTACAGAAATGCTTCCGCTTTCAATCGATCCGAATCGCCACAAATTAATTAAATAAAAAATAAACTAAAATTGTCCGCCTTTTCAAACAACTGTTTTCTTGTAGAGAAATATAAGCTTGACTGAACTGTGCAAAAATTATTTTAAAATATTTATTGACACTTTGTGAAAAATGCCTTCCACGACTTGACCTTACAAATATGTTACCGACACAGCCAATCAGAAACAAATTAATCACAAAATAATAAAATTATCCGCCCCTTCAAACAAATGTATTCTTATAGCAAATTTAACGTAGAATTCAAATATCTAATTGCATTTTACACTTTCCTAGTGACAAATAATAATTGCCGAAAATCGTTGCCCGAAGCGTTGCTAACTTCCTGGAGCTAAAATAGACATCGTTTCCCGCTTCGTTGCTAACTTCATTCACCTTCATACACAAATGAAACGCCAATGGATGTACTTGGTGTTGTCCCAACCACGTTAATGCTATTGCCACGGCGGTACGCGATCTTTGATTCGCTATATCTTTATTAATTTTATTTTTTTTACACTATATGGTATATTCAAACTCAGAATTTGTACCTTTATATAAAAATATTGATTAAATTTTAGAAAAATTATTTTGAAAATTTTATGCTACTACCTAGGATAGGGTTTAGGGGTAGGGATAGGGTTAGGGGTAGGGTTAGGGTTCGGGTTAGGGTTAGAGCTAGGGATAGGGTTAGGGTTAAGGTTAGGGTTAGTAGCAATTTTACCGATTGTAATCACGTCGAACCGCCGGGGCAATAGCAGCGACCTTTAAACAACACCACTATTTTCTAAGGTTTCTATTTTGTCAATAATCACTGTAATCTATAAATAGCAAGATAGAAGACGTGGTGGTGATTGTTAGTTGTTATATAAGAATTATTTATTTTAACAAACAAAACCTGTTTTAAAATTAATAACTATTTGAAAAAAAATCAATTAATTGTAAACACATTTTTATTTAGATTATAATGTTAATTGAACAAAAAATCAAATTAAAACACTGTAACAAAAGAGTATTTTATAATATTTATTAGTTAAATAATAATTAAAAGTGGGTACATCCATTACCTGCTGTTGTTGTTTATCTCCCAGCATTGTCTTGTCTGCCACAATAAATAATATCGTAAAATTTTAGCTGGTTCACAATAATACCTAAATCATCGAGGTAAAACCGTAGAATCCGGGGTATAAACAAATTCTAAAAAATGTATCGGCGTAAGCTCCGCCCCTTAATTTCTATGCTCCGCCTCTAGGATGGGATGTGCCTGATCGACTTAAAAAACATATAAAAATATATTTTATTTTTTAAAATATTATCTAGTTTAATAATTATCGAAAATAATTTAAAATATTGCTTAAATATAAATTGTTTGGGATGTGCTTTGATGCGAGAAGCGAAGCGTATTTACCAGACCGCAAGACCATTAAGCTGATTAGAACAATTACCACTTGTCTTCGCGAATTATTCATGTTCACAAAACAAAGAAAGCATCTATAAAGAACTGAAAATTAAAACTTGATATTTGTTTTTAATCTGGGCGTGTTATTCAAAGGCTCTGAAGCAGATTAAAGCAGTATTAGATAATAAGTATGCTCTTGTAGCGGAAACGAAGGTACGATGTAAAAACTACACGTAAAGCTACAATCAAGATTTATTTGAAATCACCAGACCAAAAACAAACGATGTACACCATGTCCTAACTGTAGTGGAAAAACCCAGAATAAACAACATGAATAAAACACTAAAATAGATAAAATAATAAATGATAAAATAACACTTATAATATAATAATAATTAATAATATATTATACTAATTATAATAATATATAAAATCCTACAAATACTCCCTCACCAGAGAGCAACGCGAACGAGAAAAAAAATGAGAAATAAAATTTGAAATAATGTCACATCATATAATCAGCAAGTCTTTTGGGCCAATGGACTCTTCTGCCAGACCTTGTCTTGACAGGAGAGTGCAGTGAAGTGGGCTGGTCCGTGTGTCCCGGTCGTCTTCACTGAGGTCGGTGGCGTTGCTGTGATCGGTGTTGATGTTGCAGTCGTTCTAGACGCTTCCGTGGTGATTGGAGTTGCAGTCGTGGTGAATGCAGGCTTTAGTCGTTCCACTGAAACTGTGTCTCGTCGTCCATTCTTGTTGACTACAAAATATTGTTCATGGCGTTCCACTACATCATATGGCCCGTCATATCGAGGTTGCAATGGATGTCTATGATGGTCCACACGAATCCATACCTGTGGTGTAGAGTGCAGGGCTTTAGGTACATATGACGTTTTCTTCTGTGGCCTAGGTTGATGTGCCTTATGCTGTTTTATGTGATCCTTCAAGCGAGCAACGTAGCCTGTTGTATTGAGATTTGAGTTGGCTGCGGATGTCGAAGGAAATTCACCTGGGAGTCTAAGTGTCGTGCCATAAACCAGTTCAGCTGGTGAACATTGGAGATCTTCTTTGACTGTCGAGCGGATACCCAAGAGGACTATTGGCAATGCTTCAGTCCATCCTGACTTTGAAGTGTGAGATGACAGTGAAGCCTTGAGTTGACGATGGAAACGTTCGACCATTCCATTGGACGCAGGGTAGTAGGCAGTAGTTCTAATATGATGGATGCCTAACAGCTTGCTCATCTGTTGAAAAAAATGTGATGAAAATTGGCTGCCTCGGTCCGTCGTAAGTGTCTCAGGTACTCCAAAATTTGCTACCCATCCTGATATAAAATTCTGTATTACTGTATCTGTGGAAGTGTCACTTAAAGGAATGGCTACCGGCCATCTGGTAAAGCGATCCACACATGTAAGAATGTGCGAGCAACCATTAGATGAAGGAAGTGGTCCTACCAGGTCAATGTGGACGTGCTGAAAACGGCTTTTCGGTAGCGGAAACTTAGTCAGTGCCGTGGCTGTGTGTCTGTGTATTTTGTTTTTTTGGCATGACAGACATTCTCGGCACCACGTTCTGACGTCTCTATCCATGTTTGGCCATACAAATCTTTGTCGAACCAATCTCGATGTGGCTCTTGCGCCTGGATGGGATAGAGAATGAAGGTTCAAAAATATTTTGTGTCGGAGTTGTTCTGGAACAACTGGTCTTGATTCTCCTAGTGACGTGTCCACAAAAATATATCCTCGGCCTGAGGGGACAGGAACTTTCTCGATCTGTAGAGAGGTGTGTTGTAATTGTAGATTGAGATCATCTGCTTGTAAGTCGGCAATCTCTTGTAAATCGACAACCGATATCGCGTTGGCCTCGGTCCGAGAAAGCGCATCTGCAACTACATTGTCTGTTCCTTTGATGTGTTTTATCTCAGCAGAGAACTGTGAGATGTAGTCTAACTGCCTGGCTTCTCTCGGTGAGTGGCGACTCGAGTTGGTCCTGAGAGCGAAGGTGAGTGGCTTGTGATCCGTGAAGATGGTAAACTGACGACCTTCAAGGAAGTGTTGAAAGTGCTTGATGGCTTGATAGATCGCAAGCAACTCTCGGCCAAAAGTGCTGTACCTCGTCTGGGCTGGATGAAATTTCTGCGAGAAAAATGCTATAGGTTGACGCTTACCATCCCGTACCTGCTCGAGAACTGCTCCTGCTGCTATGTCTGAAGCATCCGTCAGAAGTTGTAGTTCACTTCTCTCATCTATGAAACCCAAGCGTGTGGCATTCTGAAGAGTTTCTTTTGTTTGATGAAAGGCTTGAGTTTGAGCATCAGTCAAACAAAGGGATTTCGGAGATGGTTTCTGTCGGAGTATATCTGTTAACGGTGCCAGTAAACCTGAACAATGGGGAATGAAACGCCTGTAGAAATTAACCATTCCTATAAACCGTTGGAGTTGGTTGATACTTTCCGGTTGCTTGTACTCCACGATTGCCTGGATTCTGTTGGGAAGAGGTCTAATTCCGTCTTGATCGAGGTGGTGTCCAAGGAAGTTGGTGGATGGTACGGCAAATTCACACTTGTCGACGTTGATTGTGAGATGAAATTTGCTGAATCTGCTAAATACTTCCTCGAGATGAAGAAGATGCTCTTCTAGGGAGGTACTGGCGATTAAAACATCATCTATATACACAAAAGCATAAGTTAAACCTCTGAGGACTTCGTCCATAAACCGTTGGAAGGTTTGAGCAGCGTTCCTTAGTCCAAAAGGAAGATGTACGAATTCGTACAATCCGAAAGGTGTTGTAATGGCGGTTTTCTGGATGTCTTCCTCTGCAATTGGAATATGGTGGAAGGCTCTCACCAAATCGATTCTGGAGAATATCTTGCAATTGATGAGGTTGCTTGAAAAATCGTGCAGGTGAGGAACTGGATATCTATCGGGAATTGTGTCGCTGTTCAATGCACGGTAGTCGCCGCATGGTCTCCAATCTCCGGATGCCTTTGGTACCAAATGCAGAGGCGAAGACCACGGACTTGATGAGGGTCTTATTATGCTTAGTTGGATCATGTGGTCAAATTCCGCTTTTGCGAGCTTTAACTTCTCCGGTGGCAGACGGCGTGGCCTTGAAAATGTTGGAGGTCCCTTGGTGACGATACTGTGCCTTGTCTTGTGTTGCACTTCCTCGTTGAAATTTGATGGTCGGCTGATGGTTGGGTATCTTTCTAGAAGTCTTGCTACTGCCTCAACAGAAGATCTCGCAACCCGAATCTGAGTCGGCAATGACTTGGAGATTGACCCGATGACAGCCAAGGATGTTGTGTTGTCCACCAAGCGTTGACTGGACATGTCCACCACCAGATTGAAATGAGACAGAAAATCCGCTCCAGTGATGGGTTTCTGGACCTCGGCTACGAGAAAAACCCAGGGGTATTGCCTGCGTAAACCGAGGTTAACCATCAGGGATTTCTGCCCATAAGTTTTGATGATGGAGTTGTTGGCTGCATGAAGAGTGAATGATGATGGGGTGAGAGAATGCTTGGCTGGTGGAGGGATGACGCTAACTTCTGCACCAGTGTCGATGAGGAACGTGAGGCTGTTGAATGCGTCTTTGATAAATAATAGGCGACTCACGTTTTGTTGGCCGTGGACAGACGTCGCTCCTACTGTCCGGCCCTGTCTTTTAAATCCCAGCTGCACGGCTGAATGCACTTCTTGGCTTTTTCTCCAAACGTCTGATGGTACCAGCACATGCCTGGTTTTGTACCGGAACTGCGAGAACGGCGTCGCAATGACGACGGTTGTCGACTCCCTGACCGGCTCCTACCTGATTGGTTGGCTTCTAGGGCAGAGATGATAGTTGTGAGCTGTTGCAGCATAGCGTAGATGCCTGCGTGTGATGGTGTCGATTGTGCTGGATCATCGCTCGACATCGGCGTGCTGTCCGTACTTGTGAAATCAATGAAATCTTCCATATTTTCTATAGTCGGGTCACCAATTTGTAGCAGAAACGAAGGTACGATGTAAAAACTACACGTAAAGCTACAATCAAGATTTATTTGAAATCACCAGACCAAAAACAAACGATGTACACCATGTCCTAACTGTAGTGGAAAAACCCAGAATAAACAACATGAATAAAACACTAAAATAGATAAAATAATAAATGATAAAATAACACTTATAATATAATAATAATTAATAATATATTATACTAATTATAATAATATATAAAATCCTACACTCTCTTAGATGGTTAAAAAAATACATTTGACTTCTTTTTGTGACTGACCACAACTTATCCCATATTATTAAACAGTTGATAACGCAACATATGTCAATCAAATTAGTACATTAAGTAATAATGACGAGATCGCAGCTGTGGATTTTAAGGCTCAGTAGTAGATTAGGAGACTGTGCAAAGCTGTCGTTACACTTTAATGATTGAAATTAAAAAATATACAGTCACTTAATTTATTTTTTTATCAACCATCACCATAAATTCATCTTAGCCAATCACATTACCGGCTTTAGTTGCCGGTCAGCTAATTTTCAGTCATTTATAGATGCTTTCTTTTCCAAGTGGCAATTTGTTCTAATCAACTTAATGGCCTGGTAACAGACTAGCGAATACGCTTTGCATCTCGATCGCATCAGAGCAAACCCCAAATCAATTATCAACTGCTAATTTTCCGTCATTTATAGATTCTTCCTTTGTCTTGTGAACATGAAGAATTTGCTAAAACAAGTCGCAATTGTTCTTATCAATGGTCATGATAAAGGCCAGATAATGCGCTTCGCATCTCGCATAACAACAATTTACTACATTACTTTCAATTTTAATATTTATATTTTAATATTACTTGTTAAATAAAGTTATTGGTTATTTTGTCTGTTCTAAACATTAACACACTGGCTTTCCATTAAATCATATAAAAAGCCGCAACACTAGCTGTCAATCATTCTGTTTAGACCTGTCAATCAAAATGCGGCCATACTTGTTTTTGTTTGTACCCCGGATTCTACGGTTTTACCAATCATCGAAATGGCAATGTTAGATGACTCAGAGTTTCTTTTATTTCATACAAAGTCTGCTTTCATAACTAGCGATGAAACACTGGAGTTAAGCTGGCAGACTCGATTAGTATGGGATTACGTAGAGTGAATGTATGGGTGAAGCTAGCAGACTCGGAAACAAAATTCACTTTAATAAAAAAAAAACATCGGTAATAAAAGATACAGGTCTATTAAGTTATAATATGCACTCAAATTCAATACACCCACAGAAATTCCGAAGAAATCGAGTTGGTTCTAAACGTAAACAATAGATAGCCTGAGGCGCACGGCGAATGGCATACACAGAGCATTCTATAACGCTGACGTAAAGCGCTATATCTCAGTAACTATCCACTATTAAGCAACCATTTAAAGTGCCACACAATCATCTAGTGGTCTTTTAATAAACATCCAAAAATCTTTATTACACCCCTAGGTTTAATATTTAATAAGTCGTCAGGAAAAGACGCGAATTTCACTGATATGTTATATAGTAGAATTGCGAAAAATACGACTTACGTCAACCGCTATATCTCAGTAACTATCAACTATTAAGCAACCATTTAAAGTGCCACACAATCATCTAGTGGTCTTTTAATAAACATCCAAAAATCTTTATTACACCCCTAGGTTTAATATTTAATAAGTCGTCAGGAAAAGACGCGAATTTCACTGATATGTTATATAGTAGAATTGCGAAAAATACGACTTACGTCAACCGCTATATCTCAGTAACTATCAACTATTAAGCAACCATTTAAAGTGCCACACAATCATCTAGTGGTCTTTTAATAAACATCCAAAAATCTTTATTACACCCCTAGGTTTAATATTTAATAAGTCGTCAGGAAAAGACGCGAATTTCACTGATATGTTATATAGTAGAATTGCGAAAAATACGACTTACGTCAACCGCTATATCTCAGTAACTATCAACTATTAAGCAACCATTTAAAGTGCCACACAATCATCTAGTGGTCTTTTAATAAACATCCAAAAATCTTTATTACACCCCTAGGTTTAATATTTAATAAGTCGTCAGGAAAAGACGCGAATTTCACTGATATGTTATATAGTAGAATTGCGAAAAATACGACTTACGTCAACCGCTATATCTCAGTAACTATCAACTATTAAGCAACCATTTAAAGTGCCACACAATCATCTAGTGGTCTTTTAATAAACATCCAAAAATCTTTATTACACCCCTAGGTTTAATATTTAATAAGTCGTCAGGAAAAGACGCGAATTTCACTGATATGTTATATAGTAGAATTGCGAAAAATACGACTTACGTCAACCGCTATATCTCAGTAACTATCAACTATTAAGCAACCATTTAAAGTGCCACACAATCATCTAGTGGTCTTTTAATAAACATCCAAAAATCTTTATTACACCCCTAGGTTTAATATTTAATAAGTCGTCAGGAAAAGACGCGAATTTCACTGATATGTTATATAGTAGAATTGCGAAAAATACGACTTACGTCAACCGCTATATCTCAGTAACTATCAACTATTAAGCAACCATTTAAAGTGCCACACAATCATCTAGTGGTCTTTTAATAAACATCCAAAAATCTTTATTACACCCCTAGGTTTAATATTTAATAAGTCGTCAGGAAAAGACGCGAATTTCACTGATATGTTATATAGTAGAATTGCGAAAAATACGACTTACGTCAACCGCTATATCTCAGTAACTATCAACTATTAAGCAACCATTTAAAGTGCCACACAATCATCTAGTGGTCTTTTAATAAACATCCAAAAATCTTTATTACACCCCTAGGTTTAATATTTAATAAGTCGTCAGGAAAAGACGCGAATTTCACTGATATGTTATATAGTAGAATTGCGAAAAATACGACTTACGTCAACCGCTATATCTCAGTAACTATCAACTATTAAGCAACCATTTAAAGTGCCACACAATCATCTAGTGGTCTTTTAATAAACATCCAAAAATCTTTATTACACCCCTAGGTTTAATATTTAATAAGTCGTCAGGAAAAGACGCGAATTTCACTGATATGTTATATAGTAGAATTGCGAAAAATACGACTTACGTCAACCGCTATATCTCAGTAACTATCAACTATTAAGCAACCATTTAAAGTGCCACACAATCATCTAGTGGTCTTTTAATAAACATCCAAAAATCTTTATTACACCCCTAGGTTTAATATTTAATAAGTCGTCAGGAAAAGACGCGAATTTCACTGATATGTTATATAGTAGAATTGCGAAAAATACGACTTACGTCAACCGCTATATCTCAGTAACTATCAACTATTAAGCAACCATTTAAAGTGCCACACAATCATCTAGTGGTCTTTTAATAAACATCCAAAAATCTTTATTACACCCCTAGGTTTAATATTTAATAAGTCGTCAGGAAAAGACGCGAATTTCACTGATATGTTATATAGTAGAATTGCGAAAAATACGACTTACGTCAACCGCTATATCTCAGTAACTATCAACTATTAAGCAACCATTTAAAGTGCCACACAATCATCTAGTGGTCTTTTAATAAACATCCAAAAATCTTTATTACACCCCTAGGTTTAATATTTAATAAGTCGTCAGGAAAAGACGCGAATTTCACTGATATGTTATATAGTAGAATTGCGAAAAATACGACTTACGTCAACCGCTATATCTCAGTAACTATCAACTATTAAGCAACCATTTAAAGTGCCACACAATCATCTAGTGGTCTTTTAATAAACATCCAAAAATCTTTATTACACCCCTAGGTTTAATATTTAATAAGTCGTCAGGAAAAGACGCGAATTTCACTGATATGTTATATAGTAGAATTGCGAAAAATACGACTTACGTCAACCGCTATATCTCAGTAACTATCAACTATTAAGCAACCATTTAAAGTGCCACACAATCATCTAGTGGTCTTTTAATAAACATCCAAAAATCTTTATTACACCCCTAGGTTTAATATTTAATAAGTCGTCAGGAAAAGACGCGAATTTCACTGATATGTTATATAGTAGAATTGCGAAAAATACGACTTACGTCAACCGCTATATCTCAGTAACTATCAACTATTAAGCAACCATTTAAAGTGCCACACAATCATCTAGTGGTCTTTTAATAAACATCCAAAAATCTTTATTACACCCCTAGGTTTAATATTTAATAAGTCGTCAGGAAAAGACGCGAATTTCACTGATATGTTATATAGTAGAATTGCGAAAAATACGACTTACGTCAACCGCTATATCTCAGTAACTATCAACTATTAAGCAACCATTTAAAGTGCCACACAATCATCTAGTGGTCTTTTAATAAACATCCAAAAATCTTTATTACACCCCTAGGTTTAATATTTAATAAGTCGTCAGGAAAAGACGCGAATTTCACTGATATGTTATATAGTAGAATTGCGAAAAATACGACTTACGTCAACCGCTATATCTCAGTAACTATCAACTATTAAGCAACCATTTAAAGTGCCACACAATCATCTAGTGGTCTTTTAATAAACATCCAAAAATCTTTATTACACCCCTAGGTTTAATATTTAATAAGTCGTCAGGAAAAGACGCGAATTTCACTGATATGTTATATAGTAGAATTGCGAAAAATACGACTTACGTCAACCGCTATATCTCAGTAACTATCAACTATTAAGCAACCATTTAAAGTGCCACACAATCATCTAGTGGTCTTTTAATAAACATCCAAAAATCTTTATTACACCCCTAGGTTTAATATTTAATAAGTCGTCAGGAAAAGACGCGAATTTCACTGATATGTTATATAGTAGAATTGCGAAAAATACGACTTACGTCAACCGCTATATCTCAGTAACTATCAACTATTAAGCAACCATTTAAAGTGCCACACAATCATCTAGTGGTCTTTTAATAAACATCCAAAAATCTTTATTACACCCCTAGGTTTAATATTTAATAAGTCGTCAGGAAAAGACGCGAATTTCACTGATATGTTATATAGTAGAATTGCGAAAAATACGACTTACGTCAACCGCTATATCTCAGTAACTATCAACTATTAAGCAACCATTTAAAGTGCCACACAATCATCTAGTGGTCTTTTAATAAACATCCAAAAATCTTTATTACACCCCTAGGTTTAATATTTAATAAGTCGTCAGGAAAAGACGCGAATTTCACTGATATGTTATATAGTAGAATTGCGAAAAATACGACTTACGTCAACCGCTATATCTCAGTAACTATCAACTATTAAGCAACCATTTAAAGTGCCACACAATCATCTAGTGGTCTTTTAATAAACATCCAAAAATCTTTATTACACCCCTAGGTTTAATATTTAATAAGTCGTCAGGAAAAGACGCGAATTTCACTGATATGTTATATAGTAGAATTGCGAAAAATACGACTTACGTCAACCGCTATATCTCAGTAACTATCAACTATTAAGCAACCATTTAAAGTGCCACACAATCATCTAGTGGTCTTTTAATAAACATCCAAAAATCTTTATTACACCCCTAGGTTTAATATTTAATAAGTCGTCAGGAAAAGACGCGAATTTCACTGATATGTTATATAGTAGAATTGCGAAAAATACGACTTACGTCAACCGCTATATCTCAGTAACTATCAACTATTAAGCAACCATTTAAAGTGCCACACAATCATCTAGTGGTCTTTTAATAAACATCCAAAAATCTTTATTACACCCCTAGGTTTAATATTTAATAAGTCGTCAGGAAAAGACGCGAATTTCACTGATATGTTATATAGTAGAATTGCGAAAAATACGACTTACGTCAACCGCTATATCTCAGTAACTATCAACTATTAAGCAACCATTTAAAGTGCCACACAATCATCTAGTGGTCTTTTAATAAACATCCAAAAATCTTTATTACACCCCTAGGTTTAATATTTAATAAGTCGTCAGGAAAAGACGCGAATTTCACTGATATGTTATATAGTAGAATTGCGAAAAATACGACTTACGTCAACCGCTATATCTCAGTAACTATCAACTATTAAGCAACCATTTAAAGTGCCACACAATCATCTAGTGGTCTTTTAATAAACATCCAAAAATCTTTATTACACCCCTAGGTTTAATATTTAATAAGTCGTCAGGAAAAGACGCGAATTTCACTGATATGTTATATAGTAGAATTGCGAAAAATACGACTTACGTCAACCGCTATATCTCAGTAACTATCAACTATTAAGCAACCATTTAAAGTGCCACACAATCATCTAGTGGTCTTTTAATAAACATCCAAAAATCTTTATTACACCCCTAGGTTTAATATTTAATAAGTCGTCAGGAAAAGACGCGAATTTCACTGATATGTTATATAGTAGAATTGCGAAAAATACGACTTACGTCAACCGCTATATCTCAGTAACTATCAACTATTAAGCAACCATTTAAAATGCCACACAATCATCTAGTGGTCTTTTAATAAACATCCAAAAATCAGCAACAGATTTTGCAAATCCGGTCAAGTGGACGTTTATGACAGTCTAGGAAGAACGCTCAGACCTTCAGATATCAGAACGATTGCTTTTTTAACAAAACAATTCAACGAAAAGACGCTGGTAATAAAACATCAGACCGTTCAGCGTCAAGAAGGTGGAAATGATTGCGGCCCCTTTTCAATAGCATTCGCTGTCACTCTGGCGCTGGGAAAAGACCCGGCAACGTGCAAGTACCACCAAAAGGATTTGAGGCAGAAAATTGAATTTGCCTTTAATGAAGGCAAGTTCTCTACCATGGATTGCTTTGATAAATTGTCAAAACCGGCGCCGATGGAGGAAACAATTGAATTGTACTGCCACTGCAAGTTAAATTTTATTAAGGACAACGGCACGGAGGAGGACATGATCACATGCGATAAATGCGACCAATGGTTCCACAGAAGTTGCGAAAATGTGTCCCAGAAGTCTTTTGATTCGAAATGTTATATTTGTGAATCTTGTAGAAAGACCATGACGACATAATCGTTGGATGAAGAAGAAGTGCAATAATTAATCCATAATAAAGAACAGTTGCGGTTAAACCGGACTCGGGATTGAATTAGACATACGACCACCCAACAGTTGCGGTCAAACCGGACTTGAGGGCAAACAAACTAGTCAATTGATACTGGACGTAGAATCGAACAGTTGCGGTTAAACCGGACTCGGGATTGAATTAGACATACGACCACCCAACAGTTGCGGTCAAACCGGACTTGAGGGCAAACAAACTAGTTAATTAGTACTGAACGTAGAATGGAACAGTTGCGGTTAAACCGGATTCATGATTGAATTAAACATACCACCACCCAACAGTTGCGGTTTAACGGGACTTGAGGGTAAACGAACTAGTCAATTATTACTAAACATAGAATTGAAGAGTTGCGGTTAAACCGGACTAAGAATCGAATTAAACATTCCAACACCCAACAGTTGCGGTCAAACTGGACTGGAGGGTAAACTAGCTAGTCATTTATGTGTATGTATTTTATATTTTATGTATGTGTTACAGATGGCTTCAGCATCTAGACGGCCACGCAGAGTAGCGTTGATCGGCCACTCCTATATCACTCGACTGAGAGGGTTCATGAACGATAACCGACGCCTCAACTTAAATTTTCCTCCATTGGACATCCAAGTGGAGACGTTTGGTCGTGGAGGCGCTGGTCTTCGCTTGCTTCCGGATGCTCGCTGGGCCAATAGTTTTTTGCAGGACGCTCTTTTGTTTCGTCCAGATGTTGTTTACATACATTTGGGCGAGAATGACTTGGACCACCTGTCTGCGGGATCACTTGTGGATCATACTGTTAATTATGTTAACAGTATAATCACTTTAGCTCATCCACAAGTGATCATCCTCAGCCAGTTGTTGCCCATTCCAAGTCATTCACGGCATAATATCACGAGCATCAATGATGCACTGTCTGCGGCTTGTGAAACCATCAATAGATTTCCTGTTGTTCTTGATGGGCAGAACACAACACGGGCTGTGTTTCTGCGGCACAGGTTTGGAATTTGGGGGAATAATGGTGCATCCTTCTTCTGTGATGGTATTCACATGACTGATTTAGGAATGCACCATTACTTCCACAGTGTGCACAATGCAGTAGGCAGTGCACTCAGTTCATTGTAGTGCTTGTGTCGTTTACTGTGTTTTTTTTTATGTTCACACAGTTGCAGTAAAACTGGACTGTGCAATGTTTTATGTATTTTTATGTGCATGCATTGCAGTAAAGCTGGATGTATGCACAGGTTAAATTTAAACATAATATTGTTCGTAATGCATTGTAAATATGTCATTCTGTATAAATACGAACATGTAAATACGTTGATCCTTTTCCTAATGCGTTTCCACACATTGCATGCATTGTGTGTATATTGAGTATGTGCATGTGTGGATACGTTTATTGTTAAGCGTGTTTCTTAATGTTAATCCTGTTCAACATGATGTAAATATATCATTTTGTATATATACGAACATGTAAATACGTTGATCCTTTTCCTAATGCGTTTCCACGCATTGCAGTAAATCAGATTGTGTGTATATTTAGTATGTGCATGTATGGACATGTTTCTTGGTAATTGCTGTGTTTGTTAAACATAATCTTGTTCATAATGTGTTGTAAATATATCATTTTGTATATATATATATGAACAAGTCAACATGTATTTATCCTAATATGTTTTCATGCATTGCAGCAAAGCTGGATGTGTGGAAAAGTTTCATGTTGTATGTTCTGTTTGTGAAGCATAATCTTGTTCATAATGTGTTGTAAATATGTCATTTTGTATATATATATATGAACATTTTAATGTGGTTATCCTTTTGTTAATGTGTTTCCAGATATTCCAGCAAACCTAGAGGCTTGTGTATATTTAGATGTAAATATGTACATATGCTGGTACGTTTCTTGAAACGTATATCTTGCTTGTATATTGATTGTATTTAGGTTGGGGAGTACGAGTCAGCCTTCACGTGGCACTCCCTGTGATTAACCAGGTTGCACACAAAAAAGTGTGCAACCTGGTGAAACCAATGACTCAAATTTATTCACAATATGCTGCTAATGTTTACAATGATAGTGTTTTGCAATTTCAGAAAACAGACTGAATCAAGCACTTAAAAGGCGCCTCAACGACAAAGCGTGTCTGATCGGGAAGCAAATTTAACGTGAGGATTTATTTACAGTGGTCTAACTGAAATTCTTATTCATTATTTTAAAGAAATTGTACTACTGGACCTACCATACAAACTTTATATAACCAAGTTCTTCTGCACATGAGGATATTGCTAAGCATTGTCTCAATGTCAAAACTGTTTGCTTGTGTGTTATAATAAACAGCAAACAATTTGACTATGATATGATGTGCATTATTTATCTACAAAATCCTCATAATCTACACTTCCCAGTTTACTTCAGCCAGCACGACAAAAGTTGTTAACAGTGACTCTGAATTGAATTAAAATTGGACAATGTTTAAAGTGGTGTTAGTCAGTGTTGTTATACCTGTCTCTGAATTGAATTAAAATTTGACAATGTTTAAAGTGGTGTTAGTCAGTGTTTAGTGTTTAGAAGGTCTCTTCGGAAGCACTGAAGTGTCACAGCCAATGTAACAGCAGCTGGCAAACCATTCTCAGTCTGGCAACCTCGAACCTTCCGTCTACAGCACTCTTGAGATGTGTGGTGGGCACAAAAAGTAAAGCTGTGGATGAAGATCTGAG
Organism: Erpobdella octoculata; assembly: GCA_963978895.1. Lineage (NCBI taxonomy): Eukaryota > Metazoa > Annelida > Clitellata > Hirudinida > Erpobdellidae > Erpobdella > Erpobdella octoculata. The sequence goes on along the minus strand of OZ022238.1, from coordinate 45,331,724 downwards.
TCTTCTGTGTGACTGAATTTTGCTTAATGGATTGATTTTTAAAGCTAGATAACAGTTATTATTATAATTACCTATTAAGTTGCAATTTATCTTTTGTTTTAGAAATAAAAATGTATGCTGTTCTAACAACAATTGTGTTCAATAAATTTCTTGTCTTTAAGATACTTGAGCATGGTCTTCCTTGAAAAAGTGAAGAGATTTCCATAACCGCCACCCCTTCAGCTATTGTCAAAAAGCTTTGGTTTTCAGGTTGTATTGCTTATTAAGTTCTGGCAAATGTCGAAGACATAGACTAGTTGAGCGTACATAATTGTTTGACAGGGGTTCAAAATTCTTAGGGAAGCTCCATAAGCAAACGGAAAATAAAAGTTTTGTTAAAAAAATATAGAAATGAATAATTGAACTGTTTTATGAGCATTTGAGCATAAGAAGAGTCGAAGAGTACATTTCGTGGAGAAAATTTTTAAATTAAGCGTCACTTTTTACGCAGAATAATAAAAAGCTGGCTTCTGATTGGTTGGTGTTAATAAACAGATTCGCGAGTTTTGAGCAACTTCTTTTGCTAATAACTTTTTTTAGGGACCGATCTGTGTCTGGTATCTCTTTCCAGCTCTTAGTTATAATAAATACTATAGTTTAATGTACTTTTTGGCTTGTCTATTAAAATTTCCGTATCAAAAGCTAAATCTACTTTTTAATAAAAAAATTTTAAAAATATTGAAAGTTAGTTCGAAAGCTCAGATATAATAAATCATTTCTGTTTAAGTAAGCGCTATAGAATGCTCTGTGTATGCCATCCGCCGTGCGCCTCAGGCTATCTATTGTTTACGTTTAGAACCAACTCGATTTCTTCGGAATTTCTGTGGGTGTATTGAATTTGAGTGCATATTATAACTTAATAGACCTGTATCTTTTATTACCGATGTTTTTTTTTTTTTTAAAGTTAATTTTGTTTCCGAGTCTGCTAGCTTCACCCATACATTCACTCTACGTAATCCCATACTAATCGAGTCTGCCAGCTTAACTCCAGTGATGAAACTGGGTCATGCGAATTGGTCATGGTCGTCATGGAAAATGAAGACCTCTTCAGTAAAGTTGAAAAGCAAAGATCATTTTCATTTCTGAAAAATGAGAGGTTATTATAATAGTTATATTATGGTTATAATTTTCATTGGGTTGGGTTTATTTTTTATATTGTGAAAAATGAAGCTTCATATACTTTTTGATACTTTGCGATACATACATTCTACTGATTCTACTTCATGAAGCGGTAATTTCAGTCTGTAATTTTTTTTCAAAATAGTTAAGGGACCATCCATAAATGACGTCACACACAATTTTGGCTGATTTTACCTCCCTCTCCTCTTGTCACAAGTTGTCACAATAAGTCCGGCTTCAACTACTCAACTTTGCTTCTATGATGCTCAACAGTGCAATGGGCTGAATCAGAAAAATAAATAGAAACCGTTCGAAGTTTCATGTTGATGCGACATCATACATCGTCACAAACATTTGATTTCCTCTCCCCCTAATCGGCCTAATCGTGTGAATTCATTTATGGACGGTCCCTAGAAATATAGTTTTAATCGTAGACATAGTTTTTGTTTCCGTTAAATTAAAATGTTTTGTTTATTTATATGAAAAACTTTATTTTTCCTACCAGAAGGCCTTCCAGCTCCATAGACTACGAGCTTTCTCACTCCCCTGACATTTTTCCTGACATGCATTATGGTAACACTTTTTTTTATAAGTGGAGTTTAGCATTTACAATTATTTCTGCGCTCAATAAAAATAAACTTATTAAAAAAAGATATTTAAAATAAAAATCTGATGGCCCTTACAACTTTTAATATTCCATGAAATGAAGTTATCAGCAAGAAATAGACAAATGTGACTAAAATAGCATGAAAAGGATTTTTTTAATCTATTTTAACATTTCTTGATTCCACAGAGATTCTCTATACAGTGTTTATTACAATTTTTTGTGATTTTTTATGATATTTAGTTTGTGATCATCCTGAAAAGCCCACAAATCCTGAAATATAAGGGGTTTATGAAAAAAACCTCGTTTTTACAACTTACTTTTTTGTTGCCAATGTTGTGACTACAAAATAATTTTTATTAATATTCTTTTAATTTATTTTTAAATAAAAAATTGAACAGACGGACGAAGGGGTAGGTCTGACACAGCTCAAAGGCTGGAAAAATTGCTGATTGAAAAACAGAAACTAAGCAAAATCCAGAGAATCACTTGGAAGTCTGGAGAAGGGAATGGTTATCTTGAGTTTTTTGTTTTTACTTTTAACATGTGTTTTTAAATCCTTTATATTAACTTTGCCAGTCTTGCTTGCTTGAATGTTTGCAAACCTTGAAAGGGAAAATTAACTAACTTCCCATCATCAAATCGAACTGAAATTTTTATTATAGGCTCGCTCCTCATGACAATTAAAGTTTGCAAATTTTTAGACAAAAAATTTTTTTTTAATTAAAAAAAAATACCTTTACATGTTTTAAAACAAGTCAAATACAATTAAATAAATGTTTACATATATAAATTCAAAGAAATTTTATTTGAAAATTTTTTTTTCAATAAATGAAAAGCCTGCAAATTCAAAAATATAATGAATTTGTTAAAAAACCTGGTTTTTTTACAGCTTACTTGTTAACATTTTATTTGTGAAATTTATTAGTCTTTTGTTTAAATAATTGAATTATTTAAATTTGTTATAGCAGTTTTGTTTCATTGTTGTAACTCTTCTTTCAGATGTGAATTATGCAGAGATATTTGAAGAAAAAGAAGTTCAGCCAATTTCTGAGAGAAAACCAGTCAAATCTATGCTGTCTCAACAGATCCAAGAATTCAATACAGTAGCAGCTGGTAACTTGTTTGGGAAGTATGCCAAATTTGATGGAAGGGTCAGTTTCATTGCTTTATTTTCATGTTTATTTATATTTTATTTTGCATTGTAATAGTAATCGGTTAGTTTATTTTGTTATAAGTATAATTTAAAGTAGCGGTTGGTAAATTATTAATGAAAATCGTTATAAGATGTTGTATTTCTAGAAGGCAGTATTTGTTGGAAGTGATAAATGATATTAAAATATTTTATTTTAATTAAAAAAAAATAATTCTAAATTTCCATCACCCAGTCAATGGTTGAAGTGAACAGTTCCATGGTGAAAAAGTTTGACATATATCTCACAATGGCGCCACCTGGTGAGCGTGGATTCGTCATGACAGTCGTCACGGTCCTCAATGCTAAAATTCGGGACCTTATTGGTCTTATCTGCTGGCAATACTCGATTGAAAAAAGAGAACCCAGGCTAAGGTGAGGGTTTGATGGTAGTTGTGAAAGTGATTTCTGTGATGGTTACCATGGTGGTGATGGTCTGGTGGTGATAATGGATGATGATGATGATTGATGATGGTGGTGGTGGTCACTGTTATGATCATTATAGCTAGAGTTGTTTATGCAACCTCTCCACTACTCCAAAAGACTGTCCCTGATGTGACTCAAGTTTTATGAAATAAAAAGAGAGAGATCCTTAAAATGACTCAGAACATGTCATATGGATGAAAAACATATTTTTTGAAAATAATTATCATACTATATAATTTAAATCAATTTCGATATAAATTATTTGATATTTGTTACATTACGGCTGTATAACATCTTTCTGTGCTGATCAGATTCACCAGAGGGTTCAAAACCCTGAGCCTAACCTGACTCACAGACTCTGATTTTGTATGTTGAGGTAATAGATCTGATGACTAAAATCTTATAACAGGCAGGATGTCAATTTGTATGACCTTTACATGGCAGAAGACAATGGGGATGTGGATCAGGACTTTCCCCACCTTGACGCTCGAGAACCGGTCACAAAGTTTGACTTTGGTCGATTAGCACTAGTTGAAAAAACGTTTGGAACATGCCACGATGGTGGAACTGGGGGATCCGGTCCAGTTGTGGAAAGATCTATTTTAAAACCATCAAAACTTATTAATAAATCTTCAAAAATAGAGGAAAGTGCCGGTTCACGTCATTCGGTCATCATGTTAGTTTTAGTGCTGTTTATTTTATTTGTTTTTTATTGTTTTTTCAATTATGGTCTCGGTCGGTGCCACCAAGCATTCTTCTGTGTATGTTGAAAAATGCACCTGTAAATAGCATAACATAAGAAAATGTCTAGACTTTCGGTTTAACATTAAAAAAATGTGTTACTTATGATAAAATTCTAGTGATGACAATGACAAAGAATAAGCAAAGTTTTTTTTAATTCAATCAGCCACATGCCAACGACAGGCTTGTTTGTTCTCGACACCAAAGATCCGGGCAAGAGTTACAAAAATGTCGGTGACCTACTTTCCGAGGCAGTGGTCAGAGAGAAATCAGGTCTTCAATTTATAATTCTTTCAGACATTATGTTTAATATAATTATCATTATTTGAGCTCTATGATATTGTTATGATATTTGGGATTATATAAGGTTCTATAAAATATTTTGGACGATAATGAGCATTCAACTAGACTAATAATAAGTTTTAACTACTACAGTTAAAATCTGTCTAATAAAACACTTATACAACTTCTAAAAAAAATAATTGTAAATGATAAACACACACAAGGGTTTTCTAAATGTCTTTCTAAAATTGTGCGTGTCATTTCATGTCTATATTATGTGTCCTTCACTTATAGGAAGATGCATAAAATATTCGGCAACATCTTATCAATATAAATTGGCAAACCTTTGAATCAAGTGTATTTGCGAACAGATGGTAAATACCACCTAGAAAGGTCAGACATACCTGGTGTCACTCTTGACCTTGATCTTGATCTCTGTCAACTAGAAATGAATGACCTTCAACTTGTTGCCAATTCAAGTAATTTTATTTATCTGCACGTATCAGTAAATTAACATTTTCATTTTTTAATATGTATAATTATTTATATTTTTTCCAGATTCTTCTCATTCAACTGCAGCGACTTACACTGTTAATATGTTACAAAAGTTTAGACCCTCAGTAGAAGTCTTTCTTGGTCAGTTTGAATCTCTGATTAATTAATATTTATTGGATTGTTAGGTCATTTGTTCAATCAAAGAAGAGGAGTTAACAAGCCTAATTATTGAATGATTGATTACTAATCAGTTTTTTCAATTTAATTTTTTTTATTGCAGTCATTTCAGACAAAAAGATTGAAGTATACCAAATGAAACAGTCAGTGTCATTTTCTTCAAAATCAATTAAACTGGTCTACTTACTCGAATCTTTGATTGACTGCCACAAGATCAGTGACAAACATCCTGGAGGTATTTTTATTCTGTTATGTATGCTGGTTGTAAAATCCTTGAGATATTTTTAACAAATAGTGCTTACATAAGGAATGTGATGTATTATAGCAAGTCCATTGGTGAATTTGTGTAGGTAGAAAACTGATATTAGATCAATTAGAAAAACAGTATCACTTTTTTTACAGTGCTTTATTTAGCTCACTAAGTGTGTATCATCAGGGCATATTTACTCAATGTTGAATCTATTCCCATTATTCAATCTTTCCCAAATTTTGCATGCAAGTTCAGTTTCCATGACACAATCTTGATTATCTTTATGGCTGACTTTTTTTTATTAACAATGATGACAGAGTTTTTCTTTGGTGTTAAGAACTTATAATAGCGGTTAATTTCTTTATTTAAGCACGACATTATATCAATTGTATAGTTAAAATTAATTTATATAATAATTGATTGAAATGATTAGCTATGTGACATCAGTTATGGTGAAAACCCAATGAGAGGTGTACCTCAGGGTTTGAATTTAATTAAAAGAAGCCTTTTTGTACATATTTAAGCTTTTACTTTTGATAGATTTTTATGATTAAATAATATATAATAATTAATATATATCCAGAGTCTTATTTGTGTAATAATTTTTTTCTCAGACCACGCCAGCTCTACGTTCCGCATAGTGGTGAAGCTGGCTGTCGGAAAGACAAAGCAGAAAACTTTTGTTTGTGATTCTCGCGTGACGGATGACATCGTAGCTTGCCTCAACAAACTGCTTCACAGCAAGTCATCAAAAATTAGCTTTAGAAGAATTTGAAAAAGATTGAATATTCAGTTTTTTTTATTTTTGTGAATGAAAAATGTATTTATTTTTTGTTATCATGTAAGCCAAAATTGTGATGAAGATGATGATAATGAGGATGATGATATTAATAGTGAAACATAGCTGGGAAGTTATGTTTTTGAGTCAAATAAGTATTAAGGCAGCAGTTGCAATAAATGTTTACTTTTTAATCACGTGTTGATTGTTTACAAGTTAGTGCACTGATGGGTACAACTTTTTAAGACTAGAACAACGTAGAATTCCTAATATAAAAGCGCATAATGCATGTAATGTATGTTTCGTGAATAGCATTTGGCGCATTGAAAAAACTCATGATGATAGATTTTGAGGTGCTGAACACGATTTATGCCATTTTAGTCTTAAAATGTTTCAATCAAAAGTTATTAGCCTTAGCGAACCGATGATTCTTAAAGGGTGTTCCAAGTTCTTTATAACCAGTGCTATATGATGGAAAATATTCACATTAAAATAAATAACACTCCTTAGCTATTTTAAAAAAAAATTTGAACTTCAATTTCTTACTTGTAACTTTATATAGATACTAGAGATAGCCCGTCAAAAATGACGGATTTTTCAAATCTTATAAATTACTAGCGGGGTTACCCGGCGTTGCCCGGGGTTTTTAGAGGTTTTTCTAATGTTTGTCTCTCTCGCTCCCGTTCCCTTCTCCACTTTCCCGTTTTCGTAGCGTTCCCGGTCGCTTTTCCGCTCTCGGTCGTTTTCCAGCTCCCGGTCGCTTTCCCGCTCCCGGTCGCTTTCCCGCTCAGAAGTTTTGTTATCGATTTTCTCTCTTGCTCGCGTTTCCTTCCAAGCTTGCTCTCCCGATTCCAGTCGCTTTCCGCGTTCCCGGTCGCTTTTCGCGTTTCCGGTCGCTTTCCCGTTCCCGGTCGCTTTCCTGTTCCCGGTCGCTTTCCCGTTCCCGGTCGCTTTCCCGTTCTCGGTCGCTTTCCCGTTCCCGGTCGCTTTTCCGTTCCCGGTCGCTTTCCCGTTCCCGGTCGCTTTCCCGTTCCCGCTCACGCTTGCTCTCCCGTTCCCGGTCATGCTTGCTCTCCCATTCCCGGTCACGGTTGCTCTCCCGTTCCCGTTCCCGTTCCCGCTCATTTTCTCTTTTACATTCTTTCATAACTTCTGTTAGCCTATAAAACGTAAAATAGATTTGCTAAGACTATATATATATATATGAATGTTTGTGGGTTAGTTTGTCTATTATAGAAACGGGAAAGAGACCCGGAACGGACAGCGAGCGGGAACGGAAAAGCAAGCGTGAGCGGGAATGGGAGAGCAAACGTGAGCGGAAACGGGACAGCGACCGGGAACGGGAAATCGACCGGGAGAGGGAAAGCGACCGGGAGCGGGAAAGCGACCGGCAGCGGGAAAACGACCAAAAACGGGAAAGCGAACAGGAGTGGGAAAGCAGGTGGGAAAGGAAACGGGAGAGAAAGAGACAAACATTAGAAAAACCTCTAAAAAACCTGGGCAACGCCGGGTATCTCCGCTAGTACATACATAAACACACACACAGACACACATACATGCACATACACATACATACATACACACATACATACGCACATACATATATATATATAGTTCCCGCTCGCTCACCCGCTCCGCTCCGCTCATTTTGTGACGGATTTCAAAATTTTTTTTTTATTTTTGATTCCCATTGACTCTCAAGGTTGTGTGAAAATTTCATTACGATCGGATGAATGGTGTAGCAATGCATAAAAGACATTAACATATATACATATATACATATATACATATATACATATATACAAACATTCATTTTTATATATATAGATTTTAACCAGGTTTGTCTTAACTTGCTTTCTTGTCTGTTTTTATTTGTTTGTCCAAGGGTACATATATATATATATATATATATATTTATATTATATATATATACATATATATATATATATATATATACATATATATATATATTTATATATATATATATTATATTTTATTATAAAGAAACCGGGAACATGTGCAAGCAGGAGCAGGGAAGGAAACGGGAGCGAGAGACAAGCATTAGAAAAACCTCTAAAAACCCCAGGCAACGCCTGGTACCACGCTAGTACTTTATAACATTTGAATAAAGTTTTTAACTTTGCTGCTCATTAATTACACAATAATTTCTTTATTCAATAAAAACAAACTTATAAAATAAACAAAATTTAGAAGGTAAAAATGTATGATATATTAAACAAATATTAAAGCAATAATAGAACAAGAAAATTTAACATGACATTTTAATAGATCAAGACAATGAACATAACATAAAATTATAACCAAGAAATTAAAATAGCAAAAATAAAACAAAACAAAAGCAACAAATTTAATTTACAGCCTCGAGATATACCATGCGGATTAGTGAAACCAGATTTTGAAATGGATGGTCACCAAATCTCTATCTCCACAGAAACTCTGCAAGGTAGTTGTCCAACAATGCCCGATGCGTGCCGAAACGCCTTTTGTTTTTCTCTTTGGCTTTCTTCCAAACAGACTCCACGTAGTTTGTGGTGGCCTGGGTTACTGGGTCCACGAAATGCAGTTGGTGGTTCACTAGACTCTGTCACCTCCATAAAAAAATATACGACTCATTCCTTAATGGTCATATGCTTGGCTGACTGGCTGACAGTTGGTGATTACGTTTTGCCAACTACAGCAGACAGGTTTCGGTATACACTCTACTGGTCACTCCAAATTAAAATACCTGTCAAATAATTAAAATATAATTAACTTATTTAAAGAATTGTAATTCAAAATCGTTATGATGTACAACAGGTAATACCTGGCAGCACGTGTCGCTGCACAATAGGTAGGAGGGTAGCTGCGTCTCTTTTTTGCACTTTTACTATAAAGGCTTCCTTTGTTTGTTGGTCATTTACCCCATACACCTAACGTTGTCTGAACGGCCTTGCGAGGCGGTTCCGGTTTTTTTAGCGGAGGACACCACACTCTCATCAATCTGGATAATATGTCCAGGACCTCCATTTTGTACTTGATGATCTCTCATCTAATACTGGCAGTGGTTCCAGTGCATATTGAACCAGTCCGGTAGAGTGTGGTCTGTCTCCAGATGTAACAATTCTGTGAGCTCAGCCTGGATTATTCTGTGCAAGACCAGTAAAACGTCAGCTGTGTACAAATTAGTTTTGTTATTGCATACTTCTTTTATAACAAATACTAAATTTAAACAAAATTATTTACCATGATGCACTTGGTGAGGGGGATCTTACTTTTGCTGTAAAAGCTCCCATCCCTTATCGATCTCGTCGATCGGCAGGCCTGGTTGGGACAAAATTGCTATTGACATGGCGGAGCGTATTAGTAGCATGTTAGTCCTAACCATATATATAGAAAAGAATCTATTCTATATATATGGTCCTAACCCTAACTTTCCGCCATGTCAATAGAATTTTCGCCGCTTATTGCCATGGCGCGCGCCTTGTCAATAGAACTAACGATATATCACTGTAGAAAACTATTAATTCAGCTTAGAGTTAGCGACCTTGTATTATTTACGTTTATGTCTTTACTTTATTGCATTGTGTGTTGGTTTGCAGCTTTTTTTTATTCTTACTAGTTGATAATTATCTACCGGTATCTTTTGCTTTTATTTTGTTTTCATTTCTAATTTCTTTTTCTTTTTTTTTATATTGCTAAACTTGTGTTTATTATTTTAGAACGCCATTGGATGCCGAAAGCGAACCAACCTCAAAGAGAGCTCGCTCGCATTGATCCGTTTGCCAACCTTCGAGATGGCATGTCAAAATCTGGAGTAAAATCTGGTGCTGTAGTGCACTCAGGCAAAGATGACTTAGCAATGTCAGTGCCAAGGTCATATAATGGACCACTTCAATTTTGAAAACAGCATAGCAACACATTGTCAGTTGTTTATTTTGCATCTCAGCGAGTTCAGCTCAGCATAACATTTCTTCTGTGGGACACACAATAACTGACATAAGGTCAAGCCTATCTGAAAAAAAGTGGTGCCGAATTGAAATCAATTGAACTTATTAGATGGGCTATGCGTGCGGGAATTCTGAGCCATTCTTGATGTATTTTAATATTTGTACACGTTAATATACATGTTTCAGAATTTTTGTTGTTGTGTTGGGTTGGGTCAAAAATTTCCATCTTGTGGTGGGTTGGGTTGGGCTGGGTCGCTCAAAATGGACTCACGGACACCTCTGAGCGTGCAGAAGAAAAGAAGCCAGATGGTGAATATTGTGATAAATTGAAATTAGATGCTTCCGAATCATGGAGTGATCTGAAAATTTGTTAGGATCAACTGAATGATGAAGACTTATCTCCCATCCTTTTGAGGAAGGAAGATGGGTGAAGGCCAGATTGGCAGCAGGTGGCTGAGATGGGGCAGCTACAAAAGCCTATTGGGCTTAATGGGATTCAATGGTTGTTGACCATGGAGTCATCAAACAAATTTGATTGGTAATTCTAACCAACTCCAAATTGTGCTGCCAAAGTCGAGAGTTGTCGAAGTATTGCAAGAAATGCACAACGGTGCTCATTTGGGATTAAATAAAACGCTGGATAAGGTACGGCAACGGTTTTATTGGTTCCTGTATCGGGAAGATGTAGAAGAGTGATGCAGGAGATGTAACCAGTGTGCAGGAAGTAAAGGACCACGGAACAAAACACGGAGACGAATGTGAGGGTTTTTCTGTTTTCATTATTCAGTCTCAGCAAACAATTTGGTTTAGTAAACAATTCTGTATAAAACTAACATCTTGGGGGTTTGGTGACATTTAGGCGGGCGACAGTTAGCCGTGCGATAATCAAGCAGCGACTTATGGGCAGATGGACATATGGGCGGAATGACATTTAGGCGTGGCGACATTTAGGGGCGCAACTCTTAAGCAACGACAAATGGGCTGTTAATACACTAATTTTTGATCTACTTAAAGTTTAAGTTAGCTTAAAATTGTAGTCTATTGGTTTTATGGGTCTACGTTTCTGGAACTTTATATCGTCTGATCTTTTGTCTGTGAACATTAAATCTTTACAAAAATCAACAAACTAAACATAAAAATGCATTTGTTTGACTCTATACTAATTCGATAATTTTCTACGCAAAGATATTTAAATAGCGTATTCTGTTCCTTTCAAATGTTTTTCATTATTGTGTACTAATGCCTTTGCATATCTGCTTCTTTCACGCTGAAGTTTTTTTTTAATAATTAGCGCTTCGACAAAGCCATCAGTACGTCATCGTTGAGCTCCGCAGCCACTGATGCTTGAGATGCAATCGGTGTCATCATCAAATTGGTTATTGCTTCCTTCATCTCACCGACTGCTTTCCTTGCCAAAAATGTCACTTGGTTCCATTTTCATCAATCTTATATAGGTTAAACCTCTATAACTGCTTTAAAAAAAAAATATACAGCTGTCAAAGCCTTCACAAAATCTGCTCATAATTATTCAACAATGTCTTATCATACCCTTTGAATTACAAATCTTTTAAAACATCCATTTTCAGTTAATAGCACTAGAATGTTCTTTTTTAAGTTTTCATTGCATAAACTTAAGTTAACATTTCATTGCATAAGCTTAAGTTGCATGAGCATAAATTTCCGAACTCTAAATATTCATCAACTTGTTTGTCGTTCGCCAAAATGTCGATCCACCCATTCGTCGTGTGCCCAAATGAATCCGCCCAAATGTTGCATGCCTAATTGACGTCCGCCAAATCGTCCCGATGCCCATCTCAGGAATAAAAAAAAGATTACTGGAGTTTTTTGTGTAAACTGATAAATTATCTCAAAGTAAACTTGTATTTTGCATGTTTTTATTTGTTTAGTTTTTGTTCCTCTTTCTTTTATCAAAACTATAGACTAGTTAGGTGAAGATCAACACTTTCACTAATTATAAAGACTTAGATAATTTTTAGCGTTTTATAATTAAATTAAATTAAAACAAAAATTGTGAGGGTTTTTCTGTTTTCATTATTTAGTTTAAGTAAACAATTTTTTTCTGAACTAACATTTCAGGAATTCAAAAAAGAAAATGATCAATGGAGGTTTTTTGTGTAAACTGAAAAATTGTCTCAAAGTAAACTTTTATTCTGCTTGTTTTCATTTGTTTATTTTTGGTTTTTTATTACATGCATGACTAAAAATTCTTCAACTCCAAAATAATTATCTCGAGGCCTAAATTTAAAATCAATAATAAGTAAATAATTTAGCAAATGTCAACCTTGTCTTCTAGCTGGCTTTCTTTCAGCAACCTACAAAATCAAAAAAAAAATATGAAAATTAATCATATACAATTCTTTTCCGTTCCCGGTCGCTTTGCCGTTCCCGGTCGCTTTCCCGTTCCCGCTCACGCTTGCTCTCCCGTTCCCGGTCATGCTTGCTCTCCCATTCCCGGTCATGCTTGCTCTCCCATTCCCGGTCACGGTTGCTCTCCCGTTCCCGTTCCCGTTCCCGTTCACCCTCATTTTCTCTTTTCCATTCTTTCATAACTTCTGTTAGCCTATTCCAATCATTGACGGGATTTTTGATATTTATTAGAAGTTTACTTTCAATGTTGTTCAATTAAAAATATAATTTTTTAAGAAAAGTTTAGAAAAAATATTCTAAAATAAATTATCTTAAAATTTTTCAGTACATACAGTCATAACTAGATCCAATTGCTAAGTACATCCAAGTTCTAGGTTAGCTGAGTTGGTAGGGTGTTAGCCTTGAATGTGAGAGCATCACGGTTCGATTCCCAGTCACTGCCTTGAAAATAATTTTGTCAGATCTCGATGGAGCCCGTTGAATTCTAAATTTGTATCAACTCTTTTTTATTCAATTCATACACGAGTCGTTCAACAGATTCTTTCCTGCAACTCGTGAAGTTAATAGCGCTGTTAAATCCCACTAAAATTAACAAAAAAAACAATTTCATGCTTTGGCTAAGAACAACCAAAGTTGAGATATAACAATACACTAATATCACGTTGTTGATGCAAATTCATTATTTATCGACTGGTTTTTTTTAGTTAAATTGGTTTCAAAGTTAGAGTATATAATTTTATTTCATGAAAGTTATCCAGAAAACATTGCTACAAGTAAAATCATAAAATGCAAAATTGTTATTTTACAAGTAAAGTTTAAAAAAACCAAATGTTATGTTACAAGTAACACAATTTAGTTATTTAAATTAGTCCACTACTGTGCGACTAGCATGTGGCACATTCGCGTCAATGTTTTCAGCCAATCACAGTGCAAGAAAAAGCGTAAACATGAATAATTATCGGTCCGTCCTGTGCTCATACAGTGTTTGTAAATACGCCGACCGGACCGAGCCGCGAAAAAAATTAATAAATTAGAATAATTTAAGAGGTAACGTGTTATACTAATCGCAAGCCATACAAGTTTTGTATTATCACCTTTGCGTAACAAATAACACAAATAGGTCATTTTATTGGTGAGTGTGTAAGCTAGATCACTAATCCGCCTGATTATCTGGCCGGACCGAGCCACGAACGAACTAAAACAATTAAGCCTCCTTCGGCCAAAGAAATCACATTATTTGGAAAGCTAAAAAATAACTTGTCAGAGTTTATTCAATACGTGTAATGTCCAATGGATGAATTGATCGCTCTCGTTTGTATATGTATATACACTAGGTAAATTTAAAATCAATCCAGGAATTTGAAACCATAAGCCAGTACCCGAACCCGAACCCGAACCCGGTTTTTTGAAAACTACAAACCCGAACCCGAACCCGAACCCGAAAACCTGAGTTTCACAAACCCGAACCCGAACCCGAAAACTCGAGTTTTACAAACCCGAACCCGAACCCGAACCAGAAAACTCTAGTTTCACAAACCCAAACCCGAACCCGAACCCGAAAACTCTAGTTTCACAAACCCGAACCCGAACCCGAAAACTCCAAAAAGTACTACCCGTGACATCCCTACCAAACACTAAGATATCAAAAAAATGAAAGACACAATCAATCAATCTGTCACAAAAATAAAATTTAAAAATATCACATTTAAAATGTTTTGCAATATTTTCAATTCTGAAGTGAAAATTCTTCAATTCATTAAACCTGTAAATGAATAAAATAAACGTTCATCAACTTAGATCAATTAATATAATTTTCTTATAATCTTTATATTTATTTCAACTGTTACAATTTATTCTATATTTAAAATTATTTATAGTGTTATAAAGTAAAATTAGTTTAAAAAAGTTGATTTATAATAATTAATTATAATATTACATAATACAAAATTAAAAAGAAAACAGCAAAGGGTCACAGACCACTTTCTACAAATTTGAAGAAATCTTTGGTTGATATTTCCACATTTATAATGTCGGGATTCCCTTTGAGATCCGGATGCAATATGAAAGCCCTCTAAATTAATAAAACAATCAGTGAAACCTCAACAGTCAAATCTCACTAACTCTAAGGCAAAGTTAGAAAAAATTACTAACATTAATTTTTTTATGCAAGATAATAAGTCTTTGCCGTTGATAATAATTTTGAGAAGTTTTTGCATCCAGATCAGTTTTCAAAATCTTATTTTCAGCAGTAGTTTTTTGATAAGTCGTGTTCAATTCTTTATAATGGAAGTTCAACATCTTGTATCTTTCCATAATTTCTGTTAAATATGAGAAGATGTAGTGTCAAAATATTAATCGAAATGCTTATAACAATAAATTTAAAAAAAATACTTTCTGATGATCTTTTCAGATTTGAATAATCTTTTGTGATTTTTTCATTTTCTTCTTTCTGATTCATCAACTTTTTCTTTAATTTATCAAGCATGGTGTTTAACAAATATTTAATCAATATTTAATAAATATTTTTACATATTGCTTTTACGACTTCAATTTCCGAATTGCATTCACAACAAAATAAGGTTCTTGGCAGTAAATGAATATGATTATTGGAGCTATAATTAATAATTTTTTGTTTCTTATAAGATCTCACTGAAGATCTCAGAGTAGATTATTTATATAACTCAGTTTAATGAATTTCTATGTTTCTTCTTGAACTCTGCTTATCTAAAATGCCTTACCCTTCCAGCTTCAATATCCTTGTATTTTTGCTTCAATGATTCATATTCATTAAAGATGTTCCTTGTTTGCATTGCATTGGGATCTTCAAGATCATCAACTGTTACAATTTATTCCATATTCAAAATTATTTATAGTGTTATAAAGCAAAATTAGTTTAAAAAAGTTTTGATTTATAATAATTAATTATAATATTACATAATGCAAAATTGAAAAGAAAACAGCAAAGGGTCACAGACCACTTTCTACATATTTGAAGAAATCTTTGTTTGATATTTCCACATTCATAATGTCGGGATGCCATTTGAGATTCGGATGCAATATGAAAGCCCTCTAAATTAATAAAACAATCAGTGAAACCTCAACAGTCAAACCTCACTAACTCTACGGCAAAGTTAAAAAAATTACTAACATTAAGTCTTTCATGCAAGAAAATAAGTCTATGCCGTTGATAATAATTTTGAAAAGTTTTTGCATTCAGATCAGTTTTCAAAAACTTATTTTTAGCAGTAGTTTCTTGATTAGTCGTGTTCAATTCTTTATAATGGAAGTTCAACATCTTGTATCTTTCCATAATTTCTGTTAAATATAAGAAGATGTAGTGTCAAAATTTTAATCGAAATGCTTATAACAATAAATTTAAAAAAAATACTTTCTGATGATCTTTTCAGATTTGAATAATATTTTGTGATTTTTTCATTTTCTTCTTTCTGATTCATCAACTCTTTCTTTAATTTATCAAGCATGGTGTTTAACTGTTCCTAAGGAGTAGATAAATATTTTTACATATTGCTTTTACGACTTCAATTTCCGAATTGCATTCACAACAAAATAAGGTTCTTGGCAGTAAATGAATATGATTATTGGAGCTATAATTAATAATCTTTTGTTTCTTATAAGATCTCACTGAAGATCTCAGAGTAGATTATCTATATAACTCAGTTTAATGAATTTCTATGTTTCTTCTTGAAATCTGCTCATCTGAAACGCCTTACCCTTTCAGCTTCAATATCCTTGTATTTTTGCTTCAATGATTCATTAAAGATGTTCCTTGTTTGCATTGCAATCGGATCTTCAAGATCATCAGCCAACTTTGATACTTGTAGTTCAAGGACCCTTTTCTCAGCCCTCAATTCTTCCAAGCTCTTTATCAAGTTAGTTAGTTTTAGAAAAAAATGATAAATGATTAGTACAGCCCACCTATTCTAATACTTAGTTCATCTGTAACTTAAGATAATTTTGATTTTAATGAAATTATGCTTAAAAAGAAATTATGCTTTTAAAGAAATTATTCTTTAATGAAATTATGCTAATTTAAAAAAAATCAAAACTAATTTTAACATAGAAGCTCTGTTAATAAATTTATGCAATATTTTAGATTTAAACATTTAGCAGTTTATTTAGTACTGCTAAGAAGCCATAGTTGATAAATCCATTTTTATCAGTTATTGCTAGTTCTATCAAAAAACTTAAAAAATTAAAGCATCGTCATATCCCTTTCAATAAATAATTCTTTGCAAAAATAAGTACTACTTTGAACGTAAAAAAATTTTCTTGAAAACGGTTGTAGCCTTTCATAACTCCTGGTAAATTCAGAAAGCTGTATGTAGTGTCAAATTTCTAATCAAAAAAGCTTAAAACAATAAATTCAAAAAAAATTTACTTTCTGATATTTTCAGATTTAAATATTCTTCTGTTATTTTTGCATTTTCTTCTTTTTGATGCATCAACTCTTTCTCAAATTGATCAAACATGGTGCTTAACTGTTCCTGAGAAGTAAATAATTACACGTTATTTTTACTATTATTTTTATAGCTTTTGTCTTATCATTATTATTATTATTATTTAATATTATTATTATTTAATAATTTTTATTATTATTATTATTATTTAATAATTTTTCTCCAAGACGAGATAGTCCTGGTTTAGTTGAATTATTCAGTTTATATGTTCAACATAATCAAATTGTCATACATTTAGGTAAAGTGTTCATTATAATTAAAACGTCTAGTAAATGAATAAAATTTTAATGTATATTAGAAATGAAACCTCATTTTTATGAGCAAATGAGTCTTTCAAGTTTCCCATAGCTGAAGTCAAGTCTTTGTTTGTGGCAGAAAATTCATTATTTGAATGCTGATTTTTAGTGGACTCTTCCTGAAACTTTTTAATTTGCTTTTCCATATTTTTTTTAGTTGTTTCTTCTGTGTTCAAACTTTCATTTAATTTCTTGACAACTTCATCGAGGTTCTTCATAACAAAAAATTTTTAAAACATAATGTATTATATTAAACAAGAAAACAAAAAAAATTATTATGACCATTGTTATCACCTGTTTGTCCAAAAGTTCATTCTCCATTTTTCGGATTCTCGTAGTCAAGATATTTGTCCTTGTTGTCAGTTTGTTTGCCTGAACAACTAATTGTTGCTCTCGTTCATTCAACAATTTCAACAAGTTAATCTTTTCCTAAACAACAGAAAAATAGAAAAAACAATGTAATTCAAGATTAAAAAATTAAAATCTCCCACTATAAATTTCAAGAAAAATTAGGTAAAATATTTTATGGTCACCTGTTCCAGCTCTTTGATTTTAACATGAGCAGATTCAATGTCAGACTTCAGACTGCTTATTACAATTTCTCGTTTTTTGCATTCATCTGTTTTTTCCTTATAAATATTTATTATAATAAGATTAAATGTATCTATATATATAAAAATAAATGTTTGTATATATGTATATATGTATATATGTATATATGTCCTTTATGCATTGCTACACCATTCATCCGATCGTAATGAAATTTTCACACAACCATAAATAAAATGTTTGTATATATGTATATATGTCCTTTATGCATTGCTACACCATTCATCCGATCGTAATGAAATTTTCACACAACCAGAATTTATTACCTTGAGAGTCAAGGGGAATCAAATATAGAGAAAAAAAATTTGAAATCCGTCACAAAATGAGCGGAGCGGGTGAGCGAGAGAGACAAGCATTAGAAAAACCTTTAAAAACCCCGGGCAACGGGGGTTTTATATTATTATAAAATTAAGAAATTTTCATAGCAAATCAATTAAAAGCATTAAAACTTAAAGTACACTTTAACAAGAATAAGGTAAGAAGGTTTCAATCAAAATTGCTTTTTATTTTTATGGCAAAAAAAACATTTCAGTTCAACAGCCCTATGTACAAACGTAAAAAGTTATTGCGTAATAGAAATCACATTTAATTTCGTAACAGGAAGGCACTATTATCTAGTAGTTGAACTGGTTGTGCACAGACAAAGAATAAAGTTTAAATTACTTTGACGTTTTGATTGAGTGTTTCTTTTTCTATTTCACTCTTTTCTAATGACTTTTCTAGTTTCCCCACAGTAACTTTCAGCAACTCTTTTTCTACTTCTTTGTGTTTCTATGAAGATAAATAATGTTTATGATATTTAGTTTACACTTTAACTAGTGTTATTGCAAAATAAAACAATAGCAAAATATCAGCAGTACTTTTTTTGTTTGATCAATGTCTTTCTTTGCAGCTTCTAGTTGATTTTCAAGGATCTGTGATTTTTTGTTAATGACCACGAGTTCATTGTTTTCATCTTCCATTTCTACAACATTAGAATGTCGAGCTTTGAAGTGAAAGTAAGAGCTTGCCCCTTTCATGAGACCATTCGAAGATATGTAACAAAAGCGATAAAACTCTACATCATTTTGAGGAAGTTCAGAAACTGAAAATAATTTAAGGCATTTAAATTTTTAAATAGAATGTTTACATTTTTTAAACGTTATTAAAAAGCAAAACATATAAGCTCACCATTGAAAACTACTTTATTGTCAATATAAGTGCCTTTCACATAGTTCTGAGGGTAAGGCGACCACTTGTAGCAAATGAAATCTGTAAACGATTTACTTGCGACCTTGTACAATGCAACCCAGTCTTTTGAGCTAATTTCAAGAGCCCCAGAGATGCTGTAGCGAACGCATCGGTTTGCACTCATTGGATAAAATGGGTCTATATCTTGAAATTTTACATGAATGGTATTTTTCATGGCAGCAATGTTAGCTCTATCAACTGAATTTTCCATTTTGACCCTGTTTATCATAAACAGTTTATGTTAAAAAAAAACAAAATCCGTTATTTTAAAGAATAAACCATTAATCACATTAATGTGGCCTAAATCACGTTCAAATTTTACCTCTACCTACTTTAACTCTTTTCAACAATGAAATAAAATTAATACTAAATGCTACTAATGCTACTAAGTAACTATTTGAACGCATGAACTTTAAGGATAACACCTCAGCATCGTAATCGACAATGAGAACAGATTAGTATACATCTCTAAGTAAGCCAAAAGAATGTAATCTCACCTTCAATTCAAGCTATACTCTCACACAACCAAAACAAGATAATTAAAATCACAAGCAAATAACAATCAAAGGATTAAACAGTTATAAAAGCTTTCAGAAACGTAGACATTTATTTTATTGTCCCGCAAAAATATGAAAATATGGCAATGGCTTAAAAATGTTAATTAAAATAATTTTTTACAATAGCTTAATAAAACATATTTTATTTAATTGCTTAGATTTTATTTTGGTTATTTAATACAAAATGTTTGTTATAATCTTTTTAGCAAGTTTCATTGAACTTGGTTCAATCAAGTATATATTTATATATATATATATATATAGGTATATATATATATATATATATATATATATATATATATATATATATATATATATATATATATATATATATATATATATATATATATATATATATATATATATATATATGTATTATATATATATATATATATTTATATATATGTATGTATATATATGTATATATGCGTAGACCCCTCAGCCGCCTTAGTAACCGTTTCACGGCCGGCTTAGCACGTTTTGCGGCCTAATTTACGGCGAGCCGAAATTTTTGCGGCCGGCGGCGGCTAACTGTTTTTGTGGCCGGCGGCGGCTTAATTCTCGGCTTATATGTAAACTAGCAGTGCCCGTAGCGGCTTCGCTCGCATGAAATTAGAGAATTTAAACCGTGCATACATAGTAGAGTACCCACTGCACGGATCAATTTTTTAGGTCTCGGCTCCGCCCGTCGACAACTTGGTCCAGCCCGTTTCAAAAACCGAAATTCCTGGCCAGGCACGGCCCGTTTAATATGGGCCCGGCCCGTTTTTACAGGCCTAGAAGTTTTATATACTTGAACAAGTTGAAAATAAATAAATCACCGAAGTAGTAGTCGGCGGGTTTTTCCCAATTATGATCTTACGTCATCACACAATATAAACAGGTTTAAAACAAACAAATCACCAAAGTTGTACGTCGGCGTTTTTTTTTCTAATTTTGAGCGTACGTCATAACTCAACTTAAACAAGTGAAAATAAATAGAGGTGTATGTATGTATGTCTGTATGTATGTATGTATGTATGTATGTATGTATGTATGTATGTATGTATGTATGTATGTATGTGTGTGTGTGTGTGTGTGTGTGTATGTATGTATGTATGTATGTATGTATGTATGTATGTATGTATGTATGTATGTATGTATGTATGTATGTATGTATGTATGTATGTATGTATGTATGTATGTATGTATGTATGCGTTGCTCGGGCTTTTTAGAGGTTTTTCTAGCGTTTTTTACATTTGCAAAACGATAGCATTGTAAAATATTAAAACAGGACAGGCCATGAAAACGATCGTGTAATCTGCTGCAATCACAAAATATTTTTAAAAATCCATCATTTTGACGGGCATATAACTCCTCAATCCCAACGAGTCTCCTTGTTAGCTAGGAAGTTCAGTTTAGTTTATTTGAATTTCAAGTGCTATTTGTGTAACTGAGCGTAACACTTCAGGTTTCCTTAACAATAAATAAATGGAAATCAAAACTGTCAAGGAAACTAGTAAAGAAAAAAACAAGTTTTTTAACACAAACTTTAATTTCAAATAACTCGATTTAGAAATACAAAAGATGTTCAAAATAATTTTTGTTAATTGACTCATGTATTGTCATCTAATATAAAACTATGCTGAAAGTTTCAGCTTCCTAGCTATTCAAAAAGCTGGTTTAAATTTTACTTGCAAGATTTGCGTACAGAGAAAGCCACACACAAACAGAGAATGTAACCTAAATAAAAGTTTGTAAAATTGAATTAGTTCCACTTCAAAGTAATAGTCAGTTTGATAAGGAATCGTAAATAGAAATAGATAGAAATAGATATGAATCGTCATGAGCTCGACCTTGAACAAATTTAACAAAAAGGCTTCTCGGATGCTGGCAAATAACATATTCCACACTACGGACCTGCTGCACCGAAGGCTCTACTGCGTAAGTTGTGGTTCGAATTTTGAGAACAACTAGGTCACTACGGCTGGGTGTGTCTAGATAAAATAAAAAGTATTGTGAGAGACAGGAACACATAGCTCTTCTATGTATAACAGAGCTTCACCAAAGAGCACCTTTTAGACTAGAGTCTCCAGATTAAAGGTAATGCACTCAGAAACACGCAACCACAGGAGTTCACTGAAAACAAACGATTGGAGCAGGAGACGTGTTACTTCAGGCTTTAAAAATTCCCATAATGTTTTAAGTTGTCGTAGAGTTGAGAGGTGTTGGTCTAATGGTTTAGACAATGGCATGGGTTATTTCAAGGTTTGAGCACGTAGTTTCCTTTAGCGGTTGATAAATGACTACCAGTTTCACAACTGGGTGTAATATAGTTTGGCACATCCCGATTTTTGATACATGTGCGGTATCCTATATGCACAAACCTTTCCAGGGATATTTCACGAGGTTGCGCCATGAATGTTATATAAAATAAAATTAAGTCTCAGAAATGTGTTGCTAAGCGCTAAACACCAGAACGACTAGACCAATGTCTATGAAAATTTGATACAACATAGTCCTCCTTGAGAAAAAGTTTCTAGCATTTAAAAAAAATGATTAATTGTTTCACCTTTTATGAGGAAGGCACCTCCTAAGCTTTTATCGCGTAACCATCGTAATCATTAAGTGTGGTTTATCTTCTATATTAATAAAAATAAGTCGCTAAATGTGTTCCTACACGCAAAACTCAATAACGGCTGGCTCAATTGTTATGTAATTTTGACAAAACATAGTTTTCATTGAAAAGAAAATTTGTATCTATTAAAAAACTGGCTCAATATTTCACTTTGTTGAACAAAAAACCTCATATGCTTTTATTGCTTTACCATTAAAACATTTTATATCTAACATCAGAAATATAACTTCTGCTTCTGAATAACGTAATTTGTTACAGACGTCGCTACAGTTCAATGCATATCCTTTTTACCAATGCTTTTATTAACTCGTCGTCTCTGTTTCTCTGTCTGTCTGTTTCTCTGTCTGTCTGTTTCTCTGTCTGTTTCAAATCTTGCAATCAATTTTTGAGTCACTTCCTGATGATAGATTTTTTTCAAATTTTGCATACATGCTCAAGATAGAAGACAATGCAATATTCAATTATTAGTTTTACAATATATATATATATATATATATATATATATATATATATATATATATATATATATATATATATATATATATATATATATATATATATATATATATATATATATATATATATATATATATATATATATATATATATATATATATATATATATAGTTAGTTATTAGTTTTACAATAAGTCAATTAATTTAGTTAATTTTCTTGAGGGTTTTATCGAGGGGTTTCTTGAGGGTTTTCTTGAAGGTTTTCTTGAGGGTTTTCTTGAGGGTTTTCTTGACCACAAAACGCTAACCGATTGGCAGACTATTTTACCAAGTTAACACGAACCACTCACTGACCGCGATTCTCAAGCGTGTACGAAATTTTCATGAAAATAGTTGAGATATTTAAATTCGAAGCTTTTTGATGATATTTTTATTATTATTACCAATGCTTTTATTAACTCGTCGTCTCTGTTTCTCTGTCTGTTTGTTTGTTTCTCTGTCTGTCTGTTTGTTTCTCTGTCTGTTTCAAATCTTGCAATCAATTTTTGAGTCACTTCCTGATGATAGATTTTTTTCAAATTTTGCATTCATGCTCAAAATAGAAGACAATGCAATATTCAATTATTAGTTTTACAATAAGTCAATTAATTTAGATAATTTTAATTAATTTCGATATTTCGATATAATTAAGATATTTGGACTTTAATCTATATATATAAAAATGAATGTTTGTATGTTAATGGCCTTTATGCATTGCTACACCATTCATCCGATCGTAATGAAATTTTCACACAACCTTGAGAGTCAAGAGGAATCAAATATAAAAAAAAAATTTGAAATCCGTCACAAAATGAGCGGAGCGGAGCGGGTGAGCGAGCGGGAACTACATATATATATATATATATATATATATATATATATATATATATATATATATATATATATATATATATATATATATATATATATATATATATATATATATATATATATATATATATATATATATATATATATATATATAAAGTACAAAACTATTTCCTTTAAAACATCGTCATATATTGAAAATTGGCTGTTTGCTCTCCCATTCCCGCTCACGCTTGCTTTTCCGTTCCCGCTCGCTGTCCGTTCCGGGTCGCTTTCCCGTTTCTATAATAGACAAACTAACCCACAAACATTCATATATATATATATATATATATATATATATATATATATATATATATATATATATATATAAGTACAAAACTATTTCCTTTAAAACATCGTCATATATTGAAAATTGGCTGAAAAAATACAATTTCAAATTTCAAATCTTTCTATCGAATTAATTATGCCACCTAAACGAAAAGCTATTGATTCCACAGTTTATTCGCAATATATATATGTATTTTTGATCCTGCAACTATCCAGATAAATTAAGTTTTTTGGCCATTTAGTTTTAGTCGACACGATGCCATCCCTGCTCAATGCTATATGCGTGAACATTTTTCGTGAACGTTTTGTCGGGAACGTTTTGTCGTGAACATTTTGTCGTTGAACATTTTGTCGTTGAACATTTTGTCTGTGAACGTTTTGTCGGTGTTCATTTTGTCGTGAACATTTTGTCGTGAACGTTGTGTCGTGAACGTTGTGTCGTGAACGTTGTGTCGTGAACGTTTTGTCGGGAACATTTTGTCGTTGAACATTTTGTCTGTGAACGTTTTGTCGGGGAACCATCATAGATCAACTTAAGACCACCACGAGAAACTTTAACAAACTCCATCATGAAAGGGGGGCTTAATCGAATGATTCGGCTTAATCGTAGTCCATTGGGGTTCGGCGTGCCCACCACACTTTGATCTTATCGATGTAGAATGAAAAAGTTTATTGAAAGAGAAATACTTAAGCCACAATAAAATTGATTACATACAATTACTCATATGATACTGCCTCGATTTATATTATCTATACTATTATGCAATGAACTATTTAGGTGATAAATAAAAAATAATAAATGAAAAATAAAAGTATATTCTCTCTCCAGGGGGGGAAATGTCCTACTTGGGGGGGGGGAATTGTCCTACCCCGGGGGGGAACGTCCGGGGGGGGGGAATGTCCGGGGGAGGAAATGTCAGGGAGGGGAAATGTCCGATCCCCGCGCACATACGTGCTGTTTAAAAATAATGATATAATGATTTCTCAATCATTTGTAGTACCCAGTTTATTTGCAACACTTCCTTTTACACTCGATGAACTGTGTATTTACTGCATATTAAATACAAAAACATACAATGATTTATTGTGGTTGGTTAATATATGACACTTCGAGTTTATAGTACAACTGTCGTTTGATTCAACTATATAAAAACAAATTGAACGTTATGAAAAGTCAATACTTAAAAACAAAGTCAAACATGAAAAAAAAGTTGTATTCAGTTAGTTGTTTCAACATCAATGTTGCGGTTGATGAAAATCTTGGAATTTACTTTGACTTTTTCTGATGGCATCTAGCAAGAAATAAATCTGGAGATTTTGAGTTTAGTAGTTAGTTATTGAAGTACATGGTCATTAGGAGTTTTTATCTTCATATTTGGCTCTTTAAAAATTAGTAAATGAACATGTCAAAACTTAACTCTGAATAATTTATGGCATTATTATAATGTAAAAATTTATTTACAAGCTACTAAATTTTTATGAGTTAGGGATAAGATTAATCAACTTTAAAGAGAGATACAAATTATGGAAAAAACTTACTTCCTAAGTAAGTTGCAATAAAGCCAATTAACTTCTTCTGCTGCTCCCTGCTCATCAACTTCAAAAGACAAAATGTATGCATAATACAACTTTCTGCACCACATGCAGGTATAATGCATAATCTCCATAAACAACGGCAATTGCAAATGTAATTACAATTGCATTGTTATGTTATATATCTTGTAAAATTTCTAGCAAGACGCTTTGACTAAATGAGATTTTTAATTTTATTTGTGGACAATAAACCGTAAAAAAACTATCAGCACTTGTAAAATGAAATGTCAAGACCATCACTCTCGGGAAATCGCCTCCACTGATTATCAGTGACAGATATAACTTACGACCGCATATATAGACCCTTCAGCCGCGGGTTTAGCCGGCCGAGCCGAGCCGCGAAAGTCCGAAGCCGCAAGCCGGCCACAAAAAAAATTAAGCCTCGCCAGCCGCAAACATCGCGGCTAGCCGTGATTTAAAAATTTTTTAATTATAATTTTTTTTAATTAATTGTTTCTTCATAGCCACAATCACAATCATAAACTTTACAGCCATACAAAGCGTTTTCACCATTGATGTCTGTGGTTTTCGCGCATTACAAGTTCTGGCTGAACGCAATGACAATGCAACTTTAGCAAAAAGATCAGATGCAGAAAAATTACAACTTGAGCTCCATGGATATCTAGCAAGCACTATTATTGGTGAAGTTTTAATAGCAAAGTATTCAGCAAATCCACTCTCCTATTGGGCACTAAATGCTCATTCAAAGTATGTATGGGTGTGTATGTATCTATGTTTGTATGTATGTATGTATGTATGTATGTATGTATGTATGTATGTATGTATGTATGTATGTATGTATGTATGTATGTATGTATGTATGTACTAGCAGTGCCCGTAGCGGCTTCGCTCGCATGAAATTAGAGAGTTTGAACCGTGAATCCATAGTAGAGATCAATTTTTTAGGTCTCGGCTCGGCCCGTCGACAACTTAGCCCAGCCCGTTTTAAAAACCCAAACTCCTGGCCCGGCACAGCCCGTCTGAATTAGGCCCGGCCCATTCTTACAGGCTTAGAAGTTCTATATACTTGATGAAAAACTTCGGCCCGTCCCACCTTGACTTCAGGTTTGGCCCGGCCCAACTGAAGACCCTAAAATCACTAAAATATCTATATACTTGGTGAAAAACCTCGGCCCGTTCCACTTTGATTTAAGGTTTGGCCTGGCCCGTGTGAAGACTCTAAAATAACGGCTTGGCCCGGCCGGTGATAAACTGAACTTAGCTACTTTTAACCGGCACAAAACTTCAAAATACTAATTTTTACATTTGTAGCACTTACAGTTTTTGAGTAGCAGTCATTTTGAAATCAAATACCCCTTTTTTCCACCCCACATTTATGTCCTGGAAACCAAATTTTTAAAAAAATGTTGAAACACTTATATCATAATTTTTTGAGTAAATACTAAATACTAATTTTGACATCTGTAGCATTCACAGTTTTTGAGTAGCAGTTACTTTAAAAACCAAAGAAACCTTTTTTCCACCCCACATTTGAGGTCCTGAAAACCAAAATTTCAAAAAATAGTGAAACACATATATCATTATTTTAAGAGTAGAAACTAAATACTAATTTTTACTTTTGTAGCATTAACAGTTTTTGAGTAGAAGCTACTTTAAAAACCGAATAACCCAATTTTCCAACCCACATTTGAGGTCCGGGAAACCAAATTTGTAAAAAATGGTGAAACACGTATATCTTTATTTTTAGAAAAGAAACTAAATAATAATTTTTACATCTGTGGTATTTTCTGTTTTTGAGTAGCAGTTACTATAAAAGACAATTAGCCCTATTTTCCACCCCACATTTGAAGTCCTGGAAACCAAATTTTCAAAAAATGCTAAAACACGTATTTCATTATTGTTGGAGTAGAAACTATATACTAATTTTTACTCCTGTAGCATTAATAGTTTTTGAGTAGAAGCTACTTTAAAAACCAAATAACCCAATTTTCCAACCCACATTTGAGGTCCGGGAAACCGAATTTTCAAAAAATGGTGAAACACGTATCTTTTTATTTTTCAAAAAGAATCTATATATCAAATTTCAGAAAAAAATTTTAGAAAAAATTTTAGAAAAAAGTTTGTTTTCCAGTTTTTTCCCCTCAGGAGCAAAATTTTCAAAAATCCTTTCTTAGCGGATGTTTACGCTATAAAAGTAATATAAGTTCCAAATTTCACGTTCCTAGGATGAGGCGTTTGAGCTCGGCGTTGATTATCAGTCAGGACATGTTCTTTTATATATATAGATGTATGTATGTATGTATGTATGTTTGTATGTATGTATGTATGTATGTATGTATGTATGTATGTATGTATGTATGTATGTATGTATGTATGTATGTATGTATGTATGTATGTATGTATGTATGTATGTATGTATGTATGTATGTATGTATGTATGTATGTATGTATGTATGTATGTATGTATGTATGTATGTATGTATGTATGTATGTATGTATGTATGTATGTGTGTAGAATCGGATCTAGGGGGGGGAACTGAGAGCGGAAAAATGAGCGGGAAAACGACAGGGAACGGATAACGACCGGGAGCGGGAGCGCAAGCGGGAAGGAAACGGGAGCGAAAAAGAAACGCATTAGGTAAACCTCTAAAAACCCCGGGCAACGCCGGGTGCCCCCGCTAGTCTATATATATAAAAGAACATGTCCTGACTGACTGACTGACTGACTGATGACTGACTGATAATCAACGCCGAGCTCAAACGCCTCATCTTAGGAACGTGAAATTTGGAACTTATATTACTTTTATAGCGTAAAAATCGCTAAGAAAGGATTTTTGAAAATTTTGCTCCTGAGGGGAAAAACTGGAAAACAAAGGTTTTTCTAAAACAATGTATATCTCGAAAACCAAAAATGATATTCTTTTTAAAAAATAAAAAGATACGTGTTTCACCATTTTTTGAAAATTCGGTTTCCCGGACCTCAAATGTGGGTTGGAAAATTGGGTTATTTGGTTTTTAAAGTAGCTTCTACTCAAAAACTGTTAATGCTACAGGAGTAAAAATTAGTGTTTAGCTTCTACTCCAAAAATATTGAAATACGTGTTTTAGCATTTTTTGAAAATTTGGTTTCCAGGACTTCAAATGTGGGGTGGAAAATAGGGCTAATTGTCTTTTATAGTAACTGCTACTCAAAAACAGTAAATACCACAGATGTAAAAATTATTATTTAGCTTCTATTCTAAAAATAAAGATATACGTGCTTTACCATTTTTTGAAAATTTGGTTTCCAGGACCTCAAATGTGAAGTAGAAAAGGGGTTATTTGATTTTAAAATAACTGCTAATCAAAAACTGTAAATGCTACAGATGTGAAAATTAGTATTTTGAGGTTTTGGGCCGGTTAAAAGTAGATGAGTTCAGTTTATCACCGGACGGACGGGCCAAGCCGTTATTTTAGGGTTTTCATACGGCCCTGCCCAAACCTTAAATCAAGGTGGAACGGGCCGATATTTTTAACCAAGTATATAGACATTTGAGTGATTTTAGGGTGTTCAGACGGGCCGGGCTAAAACCTGAAGTCAAGGTGGGACGGGCCGAAGTTTTTACCAATGCTTTTATTAACTCGTCGTCTTTGTTTCTCTGTCTGTCTGTTTCTCTGTCTGTTTCAAATCTTGCAATCAATTTTTGAGTCACTTCCTGATGATAGATTTTTTTCAAATTTTGCATACATGCTCAAAATAGAAGACAATGCAATATTCAATTAATAGTTTTACAATAAGTCAATTAATTTAGTTAATTTTAATTAATTTCGATATTTCGATATAATTAGGATATTTCGACTTTAATATAAAATAAAAGAGTAATATAAGAAAAAATTGATTGCAAAATTTGTGTTTCAATTACATATAAGAGCATTGGTTTTAAA
Source organism: Erpobdella octoculata (assembly GCA_963978895.1). Classification (NCBI taxonomy): domain Eukaryota; kingdom Metazoa; phylum Annelida; class Clitellata; order Hirudinida; family Erpobdellidae; genus Erpobdella; species Erpobdella octoculata. The sequence goes on along the minus strand of OZ022238.1, from coordinate 45,302,368 downwards.
AATTCGTTTTTAATTTACTTGTTCAAGTATATAAAACTTCTAGGCCTGTAAAAACGGGCCGGGCCCATATTAGACGGGCCGTGCCGGGCCAGGAATTCAATTAATAGTTTTACAATAAGTCAATTAATTTAGTTAATTTTAATTAATTTCGATATTTCGATATAATTAGGATATTTCGACTTTAATATAAAATAAAAGAGTAATATAAGAAAAAATTGATTGCAAAATTTGTGTTTCAATTACATATAAGAGCATTGGTTTTAAAAATTCGTTTTTAATTTACTTGTTCAAGTATATAAAACTTCTAGGCCTGTAAAAACGGGCCGGGCCCATATTAGACGGGCCGTGCCGGGCCAGGAATTTCGGTTTTTGAAACGGGCTGGGCCAAGTTGTCGACGGGCGGAGCCGAGACCTAAAAAATTGATCCGTGCAGTGGGTAGTCTACTATGTATGCACAGTTCAAATTCTCTAATTTCATGCGAGCGAAGCCGCTACGGGCACTGCTAGTTTACATATAAGCCGAGAATTAGGCCGATGAAAGATTTTTTTCAAATTTTGCATACATGCTCAAAATAGAAGACAATGCAATATTCAATTAATAGTTTTACAATAAGTCAATTAATTTAGTTAATTTTAATTAATTTCGATATTTCGATATAATTAAGATATTTCGACTTTAATATAAAATAAAAGAGTAATATAAGAAAAAATTGATTGCAAAATTTGTGTTTTAATTACATATAAGAGCATTGGTTTTAAAAATTGATTGCAAAATTTGTGTTTTAATTACATATAAGAGCATTGGTTTTAAAAATTCGTTTTTAATTTACTTGTTCAAGTATATAAAACTTCTAGGCCTGTAAAAACGGGCCGGGCCCATATTAGACGGGCCGTAAATTAGGCCGCATAACGTGCTAAGCCGGCCGTGAAACGGTTACTAAGGCGGCTGAGGGGTCTACGCATATATATATATATATATATATATATATATATATATATATATATATATATATATATATATATATATATATATATATATATATATATATATATATATATATATATATATATATATATATATATATATATATATATACTATATATATATATATATATATATATATATATATATATATATATATATATATTATATATATATATATATATATATATATATATATATATATATATATATATATATACCTATATATATATATATATAAATATATACTTGATTGAACCAAGTTCAATGAAACTTGCTAAAAAGATTATAACAAACATTTTGTATTAAATAACCAAAATAAAATCTAAGCAATTAAATAAAATATGTTTTATTAAGCTATTGTAAAAAATTATTTTAATTAACATTTTTAAGCCATTGCCATATTTTCATATTTTTGCGGGACAATAAAATAAATGTCTACGTTTCTGAAAGCTTTTATAACTGTTTAATCCTTTGATTGTTATTTGCTTGTGATTTTAATTATCTTGTTTTGGTTGTGTGAGAGTATAGCTTGAATTGAAGGTGAGATTACATTCTTTTGGCTTACTTAGAAATATATCCTTAAAGTTCATGCGTTCAAATAGTTACTTAGTAGCATTAGTAGCATTTAGTATTAATTTTATTTCATTGTTGAAAAGAGTTTAAGTAGGTAGAGGTAAAATTTGAACGTGATTTAGGCCACATTAATGTGATTAATGGTTTATTCTTTAAAATAACGGATTTTGTTTTTTTTTAACTAAAACTGTTTATGATAAACAGGGTCAAAATGGAAAATTCAGTTGATAGAGCTAACATTGCTGCCATGAAAAATACCATTCATGTAAAATTTCAAGATATAGACCCATTTTATCCAATGGGTGCAAACCTATGCGTTCGCTACAGCATCTCTGGGGCTCTTGAAATTAGCTCAAAAGACTGGGTTGCATTGTACAAGGTCGCAAGTAAATCGTTTACAGATTTCATTTGCTACAAGTGGTCGCCTTACCCTCAGAACTATGTGAAAGGCACTTATATTGACAATAAAGTAGTTTTCAATGGTGAGCTTATATGTCTTGCTTTTTAATAACGTTTAAAAAATGTAAACATTCTATTTAAAAATTTAAATGCCTTAAATTATTTTCAGTTTCTGAACTTCCTCAAAATGATGTAGAGTTTTATCGCTTTTGTTACATATCTTCGAATGGTCTCATGAAGGGGCAAGCTCTTACTTTCAGTTCAAAGCTCGACATTCTAATGTTGTAGAAATGGAAGATGAAAACAATGAACTCGTGGTCATTAACAAAAAATCACAGATTCTTGAAAATCAACTAGAAGCTGCAAAGAAAGACATTGATCAAACAAAAAAAGTACTGCTGATATTTTGCTATTGTTTTATTTTGCAATAACACTAGTTAAAGTGTAAACTAAATATCATAAACATTATTTATTTTCATAGAAACACAAAGAAGTAGAAAAAGAGTTGCTGAAAGTTACTGTGGGGAAACTAGAAAAGTCATTAGAAAAGAGTGAAATAGAAAAAGAAACACTCAATCAAAACGTCAAAGTAATTTAAACTTTATTCTTTGTCTGTGCACAACCACTTCAACTACTAGATAATAGTGCCTTCCTGTTACGAAAATTAAATGTGATTTCTATTACGCAATAACTTTTTACGTTTGTACATAGGGGCTGTTGAACTGAAATGTTTTTTTTGCCATAAAAATAAAAAGCAATTTTGATTGAAACCTTCTTACCTTATTCTTGTTAAAGTGTACTTTAAGTTTTAATGCTTTTAATTGATTTGCTATGAAAATTTCTTAATTTTATAATAATATAAAACCCCCGTTGCCCGGGGTTTTTAAAGGTTTTTCTAATGCTTGTCTCTCTCGCTCCCGTTTCCTTTCCCGCTTGTTTTCCCGCTCCCGGTCGCTTTCCCGTTCCTGCTTGCTCTCCCGTTCTCGGTCGGTTTTTCCTCCCGGTCGCTTTCCCGTTCCCGGTTTTTTCCGCTCCCGGTCGATTTCCCGTTCCGGGCTGTTTTCCCAGTCACTTTTCCTCTCTCGGTCGCTTTTCCGCTCCCGGTTGCTTTCCCGGTCGCGTCCCCTTTCCCGCTCGATCGTTCGCTCTCAGTTGGCTTCCCGTTTCCGCTCATGTATGTATGTATATATATAGCCCCGCTTGCTCACCCGCTCCACTCCGCTCATTTTGAGATGGATTTCAAATTTTTTTCTCTATATTTGATTCCCCTTGACTCTCAAAGTTGTGTGAAAATTTAATTACGATCGGATGAATGGTGTAGCAATGCATAAAGGACATACATACAAACATATTGCCCGGGGTTTTTAGAGGTTTACCTAATGCGTTTCTTTTTCGCTCCCGTTTCCTTCCCGCTTGCGCTCCCGCTCCAGGTCGTTATCCGTTCCCTGTCGCTTTCCCGCTCAGGTTTTTGCTCAGGTCCCCCCTAGATACGATTCTACATACATACATACATATATACATAGATACATACACACATACATACATACATAGATACATACACACTCCCGCTCCCGGTCGTTATCCGTTCCCTGTCGCTTTCCCGCTCATTCTTTCGCTCTCAGTTGCCCCCCCCCTAGATCCGATTCTACATACATACATACATACATACATACTTACATACATACATACATAAACACAGACACACATACATGCACATACACATACACATACATACATACACACATATATATATATATATATATATATATATATATATATATATATATATATATATATATATATATATATATATATATATATATATATATATATATATATATATATAGTTCCCGCTCGCTCACCCGCTCCGCTCCGCTCATTTTGTGACGGATTTCAAATTTTTTTTCTCTATATTTGATTCCCCTTGACTCTCAAGGTAATAAATTCTGGTTGTGTGAAAATTTCATTACGATCGGATGAATGGTGTAGCAATGCATAAAGGACATATATACATATATACATATATACAAACATTTATTTTTATTTATATAGATACATTTAATCTTATTATAATAAATATTTATAAGGAAAAAACAGATGAATGCAAAAAACGAGAAATTGTAATAAGCAGTCTGAAGTCTGACATTGAATCTGCTCATGTTAAAATCAAAGAGCTGGATCAGGTGACCATAAAATATTTTACCTAATTTTTCTTGAAATTTATAGTGGGAGATTTTAATTTTTTAATCTTGAATTACATTGTTTTTTCTATTTTTCTGTTGTTTAGGAAAAGATTAACTTGTTGAAATTGTTGAATGAACGAGAGCAACAATTAGTTGTTCAGGCAAACAAACTGACAACAAGGACAAATATCTTGACTTTTATTTGACTTTCCCCTTGACTCTCAAGGTTGTGTGAAAATTTCATTACGATCGGATGAATGGTGTAGCAATGCAGAAAGGACATTAACATACATAAATACAAACATTCATTTATATATATATATATATATATATATATATATATATATATATATATATATATATATATATATATATATATATATATATATATATATATATATATATATATATATATATATATATATAAATATATATATATATATATATATATATATATATATATATATATATATATATATATATGTATATATATGTATGTATATCTATATATATAACATATATATATATATATATATATATATAAAAATGAATGTTTGTATTTATGTATGTTAATGTCCTTTCTGCATTGCTACACCATTCATCCGATCGTAATGAAATTTTCACACAACCTTGAGAGTCAAGGGGAAAGTCAAATAAAAAAAAAATTTGAAATCCGTCACAAAATGAGCGGAGCTATATATATATATATATATATATATATATACATATATATATATATATACTTGATTGAACCAAGTTCAATGAAACTTGCTAAAAAGATTATAACAAACATTTTGTATTAAATAACCAAAATAAAATCTAAGCAATTAAATAAAATATGTTTTATTAAGCTATTGTAAAAAATTATTTTAATTAACATTTTTAAGCCATTGCCATATTTTCATATTTTTGCGGGACAATAAAATAAATGTCTACGTTTCTGAAAGCTTTTATAACTGTTTAATCCTTTGATTGTTATTTGCTTGTGATTTTAATTATCTTGTTTTGGTTGTGTGAGAGTATAGCTTGAATTGAAGGTGAGATTACATTCTTTTGGCTTACTTAGAGATGTATACTAATCTGTTCTCATTGTCGATTACGATGCTGAGGTGTTATCCTTAAAGTTCATGCGTTCAAATAGTTACTTAGTAGCATTAGTAGCATTTAGTATTAATTTTATTTCATTGTTGAAAAGAGTTAAAGTAGGTAGAGGTAAAATTTGAACGTGATTTAGGCCACATTAATGTGATTAATGGTTTATTCTTTAAAATAACGGATTTTGTTTTTTTTAACATAAACTGTTTTTGATAAACAGGGTCAAAATGGAAAATTCAGTTGATAGAGCTAACATTGCTGCCATGAAAAATACCATTCATGTAAAATTTCAAGATATAGACCCATTTTATCCAATGGGTGCAAACCTATGCGTTCGCTACAGCATCTCTGGGGCTCTTGAAATTAGCTCAAAAGACTGGGTTGCATTGTACAAGGTCGCAAGTAAATCGTTTACAGATTTCATTTGCTACAAGTGGTCGCCTTACCCTCAGAACTATGTGAAAGGCACTTATATTGACAATAAAGTAGTTTTCAATGGTGAGCTTATATGTTTTGCTTTTTAATAACGTTTAAAAAATGTAAACATTCTATTTAAAAATTTAAATGCCTTAAATTATTTTCAGTTTCTGAACTTCCTCAAAATGATGTAGAGTTTTATCGCTTTTGTTACATATCTTCGAATGGTCTCATGAAAGGGGCAAGCTCTTACTTTCAGTTCAAAGCTCGACATTCTAATGTTGTAGAAATGGAAGATGAAAACAATGAACTCGTGGTCATTAAAAAATCACAGATTCTTGAAAATCAACTAGAAGCTGCAAAGAAAGACATTGATCAAACAAAAAAAGTACTGCTGATATTTTGCTATTGTTTTATTTTGCAATAACACTAGTTAAAGTGTAAACTAAATATCATAAACATTATTTATTTTCATAGAAACACAAAGAAGTAGAAAAAGAGTTGCTGAAAGTTACTGTGGGGAAACTAGAAAAGTCATTAGAAAAGAGTGAAATAGAAAAAGAAACACTCAATCAAAACGTCAAAGTAATTTAAACTTTATTCTTTGTCTGTGCACAACCACTTCAACTACTAGATAATAGTGCCTTCCTGTTACGAAAATTAAATGTGATTTCTATTACGCAATAACTTTTTACGTTTGTACATAGGGGCTGTTGAACTGAAATGTTTTTTTTGCCATAAAAATAAAAAGCAATTTTGATTGAAACCTTCTTACCTTATTCTTGTTAAAGTGTACTTTAAGTTTTAATGCTTTTAATTGATTTGCTATGAAAATTTCTTAATTTTATAATAATATAAAACTCCCGTTGCCCGGGGTTTTTAAAGGTTTTTCTAATGCTTGTCTCTCTCGCTCACCCGCTCCGCTCATTTTGTGACGGATTTCAAATTTTTTTTCTCTATATTTGATTCCCCTTGACTCTCAAGGTAATAAATTCTGGTTGTGTGAAAATTTCATTACGATCGGATGAATGGTGTAGCAATGCATAAAGGACATATATACATATATACATATATACATATATACAAACATTTATTTTTATATATATAGATACATTTAATCTTATTATAATAATTATTTATAAGGAAAAAACAGATGAATGCAAAAAACGAGAAATTGTAATAAGCAGTCTGAAGTCTGACATTGAATCTGCTCATGTTAAAATCAAAGAGCTGGAACAGGTGACCATAAAATATTTTACCTAATTTTTCTTGAAATTTATAGTGGGAGATTTTAATTTTTTAATCTTGAATTACATTGTTTTTTCTATTTTTCTGTTGTTTAGGAAAAGATTAACTTGTTGAAATTGTTGAATGAACGAGAGCAACAATTAGTTGTTCAGGCAAACAAACTGACAACAAGGACAAATATCTTGACTACGAGAATCCGAAAAATGGAGAATGAACTTTTGGACAAACAGGTGATAACAATGGTCATAATAATTTTTTTTGTTTTCTTGTTTAATATAATACATTATGTTTTAAAAATTTTTTGTTATGAAGAACCTCGATGAAGTTGTCAAGAAATTAAATGAAAGTTTGAACACAGAAGAAACAACTAAAAAAAATATGGAAAAGCAAATTAAAAAGTTTCAGGAAGAGTCCACTAAAAATCAGCATTCAAATAATGAATTTTCTGCCACAAACAAAGACTTGACTTCAGCTATGGGAAACTTGAAAGACTCATTTGCTCATAAAAATGAGGTTTCATTTCTAATATACATTAAAATTTTATTCATTTACTAGACGTTTTAATTATAATGAACACTTTACCTAAATGTATGACAATTTGATTATGTTGAACATATAAACTGAATAATTCAACTAAACCAGGACTATCTCGTCTTGGAGAAAAATTATTAAATAATAATAATAATAATAAAAATTATTAAATAATAATAATATTAAATAATAATAATAATAATGATAAGACAAAAGCTATAAAAATAATAGTAAAAATAACGTGTAATTATTTACTTCTCAGGAACAGTTAAGCACCATGTTTGATCAATTTGAGAAAGAGTTGATGCATCAAAAAGAAGAAAATGCAAAAATAACAGAAGAATATTTAAATCTGAAAATATCAGAAAGTAAATTTTTTTTGAATTTATTGTTTTAAGCTTTTTTGATTAGAAATTTGACACTACATACAGCTTTCTGAATTTACCAGGAGTTATGAAAGGCTACAACCGTTTTCAAGAAAATTTTTTTACGTTCAAAGTAGTACTTATTTTTGCAAAGAATTATTTATTGAAAGGGATATGACGATGCTTTAATTTTTTAAGTTTTTTGATAGAACTAGCAATAACTGATAAAAATGGATTTATCAACTATGGCTTCTTAGCAGTACTAAATAAACTGCTAAATGTTTAAATCTAAAATATTGCATAAATTTATTAACAGAGCTTCTATGTTAAAATTAGTTTTGATTTTTTTTAAATTAGCATAATTTCATTAAAGAATAATTTCTTTAAAAGCATAATTTCTTTTTAAGCATAATTTCATTAAAATCAAAATTATCTTAAGTTACAGATGAACTAAGTATTAGAATAGGTGGGCTGTACTAATCATTTATCATTTTTTTCTAAAACTAACTAACTTGATAAAGAGCTTGGAAGAATTGAGGGCTGAGAAAAGGGTCCTTGAACTACAAGTATCAAAGTTGGCTGATGATCTTGAAGATCCGATTGCAATGCAAACAAGGAACATCTTTAATGAATCATTGAAGCAAAAATACAAGGATATTGAAGCTGAAAGGGTAAGGCGTTTCAGATGAGCAGATTTCAAGAAGAAACATAGAAATTCATTAAACTGAGTTATATAGATAATCTACTCTGAGATCTTCAGTGAGATCTTATAAGAAACAAAAGATTATTAATTATAGCTCCAATAATCATATTCATTTACTGCCAAGAACCTTATTTTGTTGTGAATGCAATTCGGAAATTGAAGTCGTAAAAGCAATATGTAAAAATATTTATCTACTCCTTAGGAACAGTTAAACACCATGCTTGATAAATTAAAGAAAGAGTTGATGAATCAGAAAGAAGAAAATGAAAAAATCACAAAATATTATTCAAATCTGAAAAGATCATCAGAAAGTATTTTTTTTAAATTTATTGTTATAAGCATTTCGATTAAAATTTTGACACTACATCTTCTTATATTTAACAGAAATTATGGAAAGATACAAGATGTTGAACTTCCATTATAAAGAATTGAACACGACTAATCAAGAAACTACTGCTAAAAATAAGTTTTTGAAAACTGATCTGAATGCAAAAACTTTTCAAAATTATTATCAACGGCATAGACTTATTTTCTTGCATGAAAGACTTAATGTTAGTAATTTTTTTAACTTTGCCGTAGAGTTAGTGAGGTTTGACTGTTGAGGTTTCACTGATTGTTTTATTAATTTAGAGGGCTTTCATATTGCATCCGAATCTCAAATGGCATCCCGACATTATGAATGTGGAAATATCAAACAAAGATTTCTTCAAATATGTAGAAAGTGGTCTGTGACCCTTTGCTGTTTTCTTTTCAATTTTGCATTATGTAATATTATAATTAATTATTATAAATCAAAACTTTTTTAAACTAATTTTGCTTTATAACACTATAAATAATTTTGAATATGGAATAAATTGTAACAGTTGATGATCTTGAAGATCCCAATGCAATGCAAACAAGGAACATCTTTAATGAATATGAATCATTGAAGCAAAAATACAAGGATATTGAAGCTGGAAGGGTAAGGCATTTTAGATAAGCAGAGTTCAAGAAGAAACATAGAAATTCATTAAACTGAGTTATATAAATAATCTACTCTGAGATCTTCAGTGAGATCTTATAAGAAACAAAAAATTATTAATTATAGCTCCAATAATCATATTCATTTACTGCCAAGAACCTTATTTTGTTGTGAATGCAATTCGGAAATTGAAGTCGTAAAAGCAATATGTAAAAATATTTATTAAATATTGATTAAATATTTGTTAAACACCATGCTTGATAAATTAAAGAAAAAGTTGATGAATCAGAAAGAAGAAAATGAAAAAATCACAAAAGATTATTCAAATCTGAAAAGATCATCAGAAAGTATTTTTTTTAAATTTATTGTTATAAGCATTTCGATTAATATTTTGACACTACATCTTCTCATATTTAACAGAAATTATGGAAAGATACAAGATGTTGAACTTCCATTATAAAGAATTGAACACGACTTATCAAAAAACTACTGCTGAAAATAAGATTTTGAAAACTGATCTGGATGCAAAAACTTCTCAAAATTATTATCAACGGCAAAGACTTATTATCTTGCATAAAAAAATTAATGTTAGTAATTTTTTCTAACTTTGCCTTAGAGTTAGTGAGATTTGACTGTTGAGGTTTCACTGATTGTTTTATTAATTTAGAGGGCTTTCATATTGCATCCGGATCTCAAAGGGAATCCCGACATTATAAATGTGGAAATATCAACCAAAGATTTCTTCAAATTTGTAGAAAGTGGTCTGTGACCCTTTGCTGTTTTCTTTTTAATTTTGTATTATGTAATATTATAATTAATTATTATAAATCAACTTTTTTAAACTAATTTTACTTTATAACACTATAAATAATTTTAAATATAGAATAAATTGTAACAGTTGAAATAAATATAAAGATTATAAGAAAATTATATTAATTGATCTAAGTTGATGAACGTTTATTTTATTCATTTACAGGTTTAATGAATTGAAGAATTTTCACTTCAGAATTGAAAATATTGCAAAACATTTTAAATGTGATATTTTTAAATTTTATTTTTGTGACAGATTGATTGATTGTGTCTTTCATTTTTTTGAAATCTTAGTGTTTGGTAGGGATGTCACGGGTAGTACTTTTTGGAGTTTTCGGGTTCGGGTTCGGGTTTGTGAAACTAGAGTTTTCGGGTTCGGGTTCGGGTTTGGGTTTGTGAAACTAGAGTTTTCTGGTTCGGGTTCGGGTTCGGGTTTGTAAAACTCGAGTTTTCGGGTTCGGGTTCGGGTTTGTGAAACTCAGGTTTTCGGGTTCGGGTTCGGGTTCGGGTTTGTAGTTTTCAAAAAACCGGGTTCGGGTTCGGGTTCGGGTACTGGCTTATGGTTTCAAATTCCTGGATTGATTTTAAATTTACCTAGTGTATATACATATACAAACGAGAGCGATCAATTCATCCATTGGACATTACACGTATTGAATAAACTCTAACAAGTTATTTTTTAGCTTTCCAAATAATGTGATTTCTTTGGCCGAAGGAGGCTTAATTGTTTTAGTTCGTTCGTGGCTCGGTCCGGCCAGATAATCAGGCGGATTAGTGATCTAGCTTACACACTCACCAATAAAATGACCTATTTGTGTTATTTGTTACGCAAAGGTGATAATACAAAACTTGTATGGCTTGCGATTAGTATAACACGTTACCTCTTAAATTATTCTAATTTATTAATTTTTTTCGCGGCTCGGTCCGGTCGGCGTATTTACAAACACTGTATGAGCACAGGACGGACCGATAATTATTCATGTTTACGCTTTTTCTTGCACTGTGATTGGCTGAAAACATTGACGCGAATGTGCCACATGCTAGTCGCACAGTAGTGGACTAATTTAAATAACTAAATTGTGTTACTTGTAACATAACATTTGGTTTTTTTAAACTTTACTTGTAAAATAACAATTTTGCATTTTATGATTTTACTTGTAGCAATGTTTTCTGGATAACTTTCATGAAATAAAATTATATACTCTAACTTTGAAACCAATTTAACTAAAAAAAACCAGTCGATAAATAATGAATTTGCATCAACAACGTGATATTAGTGTATTGTTATATCTCAACTTTGGTTGTTCTTAGCCAAAGCATGAAATTGTTTTTTTTGTTAATTTTAGTGGGATTTAACAGCGCTATTAACTTCACGAGTTGCAGGAAAGAATCTGTTGAACGACTCGTGTATGAATTGAATAAAAAAGAGTTGATACAAATTTAGAATTCAACGGGCTCCATCGAGATCTGACAAAATTATTTTCAAGGCAGTGACTGGGAATCGAACCGTGATGCTCTCACATTCAAGGCTAACACCCTACCAACTCAGCTAACCTAGAACTTGGATGTACTTAGCAATTGGATCTAGTTATGACTGTATGTACTGAAAAATTTTAAGATAATTTATTTTAGAATATTTTTTCTAAACTTTTCTTAAAAAATTATATTTTTAATTGAACAACATTGAAAGTAAACTTCTAATAAATATCAAAAATCCCGTCAATGATTGGAATAGGCTAACAGAAGTTATGAAAGAATGGAAAAGAGAAAATGAGCGTGAACGGGAACGGGAACGGGAACGGGAGAGCAACCGTGACCGGGAATGGGAGAGCAAGCATGACCGGGAATGGGAGAGCAAGCATGACCGGGAACGGGAGAGCAAGCGTGAGCGGGAACGGGAAAGCGACCGGGAACGGCAAAGCGACCGGGAACGGAAAAGAATTGTATATGATTAATTTTCATATTTTTTTTTTGATTTTGTAGGTTGCTGAAAGAAAGCCAGCTAGAAGACAAGGTTGACATTTGCTAAATTATTTACTTATTATTGATTTTAAATTTAGGCCTCGAGATAATTATTTTGGAGTTGAAGAATTTTTAGTCATGCATGTAATAAAAAACCAAAAATAAACAAATGAAAACAAGCAGAATAAAAGTTTACTTTGAGACAATTTTTCAGTTTACACAAAAAACCTCCATTGATCATTTTCTTTTTTGAATTCCTGAAATGTTAGTTCAGAAAAAAATTGTTTACTTAAACTAAATAATGAAAACAGAAAAACCCTCACAATTTTTGTTTTAATTTAATTTAATTATAAAACGCTAAAAATTATCTAAGTCTTTATAATTAGTGAAAGTGTTGATCTTCACCTAACTAGTCTATAGTTTTGATAAAAGAAAGAGGAACAAAAACTAAACAAATAAAAACATGCAAAATACAAGTTTACTTTGAGATAATTTATCAGTTTACACAAAAAACTCCAGTAATCTTTTTTTTATTCCTGAGATGGGCATCGGGACGATTTGGCGGACGTCAATTAGGCATGCAACATTTGGGCGGATTCATTTGGGCACACGACGAATGGGTGGATCGACATTTTGGCGAACGACAAACAAGTTGATGAATATTTAGAGTTCGGAAATTTATGCTCATGCAACTTAAGCTTATGCAATGAAATGTTAACTTAAGTTTATGCAATGAAAACTTAAAAAAGAACATTCTAGTGCTATTAACTGAAAATGGATGTTTTAAAAGATTTGTAATTCAAAGGGTATGATAAGACATTGTTGAATAATTATGAGCAGATTTTGTGAAGGCTTTGACAGCTGTATATTTTTTTTTTAAAGCAGTTATAGAGGTTTAACCTATATAAGATTGATGAAAATGGAACCAAGTGACATTTTTGGCAAGGAAAGCAGTCGGTGAGATGAAGGAAGCAATAACCAATTTGATGATGACACCGATTGCATCTCAAGCATCAGTGGCTGCGGAGCTCAACGATGACGTACTGATGGCTTTGTCGAAGCGCTAATTATTAAAAAAAAACTTCAGCGTGAAAGAAGCAGATATGCAAAGGCATTAGTACACAATAATGAAAAACATTTGAAAGGAACAGAATACGCTATTTAAATATCTTTGCGTAGAAAATTATCGAATTAGTATAGAGTCAAACAAATGCATTTTTATGTTTAGTTTGTTGATTTTTGTAAAGATTTAATGTTCACAGACAAAAGATCAGACGATATAAAGTTCCAGAAACGTAGACCCATAAAACCAATAGACTACAATTTTAAGCTAACTTAAACTTTAAGTAGATCAAAAATTAGTGTATTAACAGCCCATTTGTCGTTGCTTAAGAGTTGCGCCCCTAAATGTCGCCACGCCTAAATGTCATTCCGCCCATATGTCCATCTGCCCATAAGTCGCTGCTTGATTATCGCACGGCTAACTGTCGCCCGCCTAAATGTCACCAAACCCCCAAGATGTTAGTTTTATACAGAATTGTTTACTAAACCAAATTGTTTGCTGAGACTGAATAATGAAAACAGAAAAACCCTCACATTCGTCTCCGTGTTTTGTTCCGTGGTCCTTTACTTCCTGCACACTGGTTACATCTCCTGCATCACTCTTCTACATCTTCCCGATACCGGAACCAATAAAACCGTTGCCGTACCTTATCCAGCGTTTTATTTAATCCCAAATGAGCACCGTTGTGCATTTCTTGCAATACTTCGACAACTCTCGACTTTGGCAGCACAATTTGGAGTTGGTTAGAATTACCAATCAAATTTGTTTGATGACTCCATGGTCAACAACCATTGAATCCCATTAAGCCCAATAGGCTTTTGTAGCTGCCCCATCTCAGCCACCTGCTGCCAATCTGGCCTTCACCCATCTTCCTTCCTCAAAAGGATGGGAGATAAGTCTTCATCATTCAGTTGATCCTAACAAATTTTCAGATCACTCCATGATTCGGAAGCATCTAATTTCAATTTATCACAATATTCACCATCTGGCTTCTTTTCTTCTGCACGCTCAGAGGTGTCCGTGAGTCCATTTTGAGCGACCCAGCCCAACCCAACCCACCACAAGATGGAAATTTTTGACCCAACCCAACACAACAACAAAAATTCTGAAACATGTATATTAACGTGTACAAATATTAAAATACATCAAGAATGGCTCAGAATTCCCGCACGCATAGCCCATCTAATAAGTTCAATTGATTTCAATTCGGCACCACTTTTTTTCAGATAGGCTTGACCTTATGTCAGTTATTGTGTGTCCCACAGAAGAAATGTTATGCTGAGCTGAACTCGCTGAGATGCAAAATAAACAACTGACAATGTGTTGCTATGCTGTTTTCAAAATTGAAGTGGTCCATTATATGAACTTGGCACTGACATTGCTAAGTCATCTTTGCCTGAGTGCACTACAGCACCAGATTTTACTCCAGATTTTGACATGCCATCTCGAAGGTTGGCAAACGGATCAATGCGAGCGAGCTCTCTTTGAGGTTGGTTCGCTTTCGGCATCCAATGGCGTTCTAAAATAATAAACACAAGTTTAGCAATATAAAAAAAAGAAAAAGAAATTAGAAATGAAAACAAAATAAAAGCAAAAGATACCGGTAGATAATTATCAACTAGTAAGAATAAAAAAAAGCTGCAAACCAACACACAATGCAATAAAGTAAAGACATAAACGTAAATAATACAAGGTCGCTAACTCTAAGCTGAATTAATAGTTTTCTACAGTGATATATCGTTAGTTCTATTGACAAGGCGCGCGCCATGGCAATAAGCGGCGAAAATTCTATTGACATGGCGGAAAGTTAGGGTTAGGACCATATATATAGAATAGATTCTATTCTATATATATGGTTAGGACTAACATGCTACTAATACGCTCCGCCATGTCAATAGCAATTTTGTCCCAACCAGGCCTGCCGATCGACGAGATCGATAAGGGATGGGAGCTTTTACAGCAAAAGTAAGATCCCCCTCACCAAGTGCATCATGGTAAATAATTTTGTTTAAATTTAGTATTTGTTATAAAAGAAGTATGCAATAACAAAACTAATTTGTACACAGCTGACGTTTTACTGGTCTTGCACAGAATAATCCAGGCTGAGCTCACAGAATTGTTACATCTGGAGACAGACCACACTCTACCGGACTGGTTCAATATGCACTGGAACCACTGCCAGTATTAGATGAGAGATCATCAAGTACAAAATGGAGGTCCTGGACATATTATCCAGATTGATGAGAGTGTGGTGTCCTCCGCTAAAAAAACCGGAACCGCCTCGCAAGGCCGTTCAGACAACGTTAGGTGTATGGGGTAAATGACCAACAAACAAAGGAAGCCTTTATAGTAAAAGTGCAAAAAAGAGACGCAGCTACCCTCCTACCTATTGTGCAGCGACACGTGCTGCCAGGTATTACCTGTTGTACATCATAACGATTTTGAATTACAATTCTTTAAATAAGTTAATTATATTTTAATTATTTGACAGGTATTTTAATTTGGAGTGACCAGTAGAGTGTATACCGAAACCTGTCTGCTGTAGTTGGCAAAACGTAATCACCAACTGTCAGCCAGTCAGCCAAGCATATGACCATTAAGGAATGAGTCGTATATTTTTTTATGGAGGTGACAGAGTCTAGTGAACCACCAGCTGCATTTCGTGGACCCAGTAACCCAGGCCACCACAAACTACGTGGAGTCTGTTTGGAAGAAAGCCAAAGAGAAAAACAAAAGGCGTTTCGGCACGCATCGGGCATTGTTGGACAACTACCTTGCAGAGTTTCTGTGGAGATAGAGATTTGGTGACCATCCATTTCAAAATCTGGTTTCACTAATCCGCATGGTATATCTCGAGGCTGTAAATTAAATTTGTTGCTTTTGTTTTGTTTTATTTTTGCTATTTTAATTTCTTGGTTATAATTTTATGTTATGTTCATTGTCTTGATCTATTAAAATGTCATGTTAAATTTTCTTGTTCTATTATTGCTTTAATATTTGTTTAATATATCATACATTTTTACCTTCTAAATTTTGTTTATTTTATAAGTTTGTTTTTATTGAATAAAGAAATTATTGTGTAATTAATGAGCAGCAAAGTTAAAAACTTTATTCAAATGTTATAAAGTACTAGCGTGGTACCAGGCGTTGCCTGGGGTTTTTAGAGGTTTTTCTAATGCTTGTCTCTCGCTCCCGTTTCCTTCCCTGCTCCTGCTTGCACATGTTCCCGGTTTCTTTATAATAAAATATAATATATATATATATAAATATATATATATATGTATATATATATATATGTATATATATATAATATAAATATATATATATATATATATATATATATGTACCCTTGGACAAACAAATAAAAACAGACAAGAAAGCAAGTTAAGACAAACCTGGTTAAAATCTATATATATAAAAATGAATGTTTGTATATATGTATATATGTATATATGTATATATGTATATATGTATATATGTTAATGTCTTTTATGCATTGCTACACCATTCATCCGATCGTAATGAAATTTTCACACAACCTTGAGAGTCAATGGGAATCAAAAATAAAAAAAAAATTTTGAAATCCTTGTATTTTTGCTTCAATGATTCATTAAAGATGTTCCTTGTTTGCATTGCAATCGGATCTTCAAGATCATCAGCCAACTTTGATACTTGTAGTTCAAGGACCCTTTTCTCAGCCCTCAATTCTTCCAAGCTCTTTATCAAGTTAGTTAGTTTTAGAAAAAAATGATAAATGATTAGTACAGCCCACCTATGCTAATACTTAGTTCATCTGTAACTTAAGATAATTTTGATTTTAATGAAATTATGCTTAAAAAGAAATTATGCTTTTAAAGAAATTATTCTTTAATGAAATTATGCTAATTTAAAAAAAATCAAAACTAATTTTAACATAGAAGCTCTGTTAATAAATTTATGCAATATTTTAGATTTAAACATTTAGCAGTTTATTTAGTACTGCAAAGAAGCCATAGTTGATAAATCCATTTTTATCAGTTATTGCTAGTTCTATCAAAAAACTTAAAAAATTAAAGCATCGTCATATCCCTTTCAATAAATAATTCTTTGCAAAAATAAGTACTACTTTGAACGTAAAAAAATTTTCTTGAAAACGGTTGTAGCCTTTCATAACTCCTGGTAAATTCAGAAAGCTGTATGTAGTGTCAAATTTCTAATCAAAAAAGCTTAAAACAATAAATTCAAAAAAAATTTACTTTCTGATATTTTCAGATTTAAATATTCTTCTGTTATTTTTGCATTTTCTTCTTTTTGATGCATCAACTCTTTCTCAAATTGATCAAACATGGTGCTTAACTGTTCCTGAGAAGTAAATAATTACATGTTATTTTTACTATTATTTTTATAGCTTTTGTCTTATCATTATTATTATTATTATTTAATATTATTATTATTTAATAATTATTATTATTATTATTATTATTTAATAATTTTTCTCCAAGACGAGATAGTCCTGGTTTAGTTGAATTATTCAGTTTATATGTTCAACATAATCAAATTGTCATACATTTAGGTAAAGTGTTCATTATAATTAAAACGTCTAGTAAATGAATAAAATTTTAATGTATATTAGAAATGAAACCTCATTTTTATGAGCAAATGAGTCTTTCAAGTTTCCCATAGCTGAAGTCAAGTCTTTGTTTGTGGCAGAAAATTCATTATTTGAATGCTGATTTTTAGTGGACTCTTCCTGAAACTTTTTAATTTGCTTTTCCATATTTTTTTTAGTTGTTTCTTCTGTGTTCAAACTTTCATTTAATTTCTTGACAACTTCATCGAGGTTCTTCATAACAAAAAATTTTTAAAACATAATGTATTATATTAAACAAGAAAACAAAAAAAATTATTATGACCATTGTTATCACCTGTTTGTCCAAAAGTTCATTCTCCATTTTTCGGATTCTCGTAGTCAAGATATTTGTCCTTGTTGTCAGTTTGTTTGCCTGAACAACTAATTGTTGCTCTCGTTCATTCAACAATTTCAACAAGTTAATCTTTTCCTAAACAACAGAAAAATAGAAAAAACAATGTAATTCAAGATTAAAAAATTAAAATCTCCCACTATAAATTTCAAGAAAAATTAGGTAAAATATTTTATGGTCACCTGTTCCAGCTCTTTGATTTTAACATGAGCAGATTCAATGTCAGACTTCAGACTGCTTATTACAATTTCTCGTTTTTTGCATTCATCTGTTTTTTCCTTATAAATATTTATTATAATAAGATTAAATGTATCTATATATATAAAAATAAATGTTTGTATATATGTATATATGTATATATGTCCTTTATGCATTGCTACACCATTCATCCGATCGTAATGAAATTTTCACACAACCAGAATTTATTACCTTGAGAGTCAAGGGGAATCAAATATAGAGAAAAAAAATTTGAAATCCGTCACAAAATGAGCGGAGCGGGTGAGCGAGAGAGACAAGCATTAGAAAAACCTTTAAAAACCCCGGGCAACGGGGGTTTTATATTATTATAAAATTAAGAAATTTTCATAGCAAATCAATTAAAAGCATTAAAACTTAAAGTACACTTTAACAAGAATAAGGTAAGAAGGTTTCAATCAAAATTGCTTTTTATTTTTATGGCAAAAAAAACATTTCAGTTCAACAGCCCCTATGTACAAACGTAAAAAGTTATTGCGTAATAGAAATCACATTTAATTTTCGTAACAGGAAGGCACTATTATCTAGTAGTTGAAGTGGAAAATAAAACAATAGCAAAATATCAGCAGTACTTTTTTTGTTTGATCAATGTCTTTCTTTGCAGCTTCTAGTTGATTTTCAAGAATCTGTGATTTTTTGTTAATGACCACGAGTTCATTGTTTTCATCTTCCATTTCTACAACATTAGAATGTCGAGCTTTGAACTGAAAGTAAAAGCTTGCCCCTTTCATGAGACCATTCGAAGATATGTAACAAAAGCGATAAAACTCTACATCATTTTGAGGAAGTTCAGAAACTGAAAATAATTTAAGGCATTTAAATTTTTAAATAGAATGTTTACATTTTTTAAACGTTATTAAAAAGCAAAACATATAAGCTCACCATTGAAAACTACTTTTTCATCTTCCATTTCTACAACATTAGAATGTCGAGCTTTGAACTGAAAGTAAGAGCTTGCCCCTTTCATGAGACCATTCGAAGATATGTAACAAAAGCGATAAAACTCTACATCATTTTGAGGAAGTTCAGAAACTGAAAATAATTTAAGGCATTTAAATTTTTAAATAGAATGTTTACATTTTTTAAACGTTATTAAAAAGCAAAACATATAAGCTCACCATTGAAAACTACTTTATTGTCAATATAAGTGCCTTTCACATAGTTCTGAGGGTAAGGCGACCACTTGTAGCAAATGAAATCTGTAAACGATTTACTTGCGACCTTGTACAATGCAACCCAGTCTTTTGAGCTAATTTCAAGAGCCCCAGAGATGCTGTAGCGAACGCATAGGTTTGCACCCATTGGATAAAATGGGTCTATATCTTGAAATTTTACATGAATGGTATTTTTCATGGCAGCAATGTTAGCTCTATCAACTGAATTTTCCATTTTGACCCTGTTTATCATAAACAGTTTATGTTAAAAAAAAACAAAATCCGTTATTTTAAAGAATAAACCATTAATCACATTAATGTGGCCTAAATCACGTTCAAATTTTACCTCTACCTACTTTAACTCTTTTCAACAATGAAATAAAATTAATACTAAATGCTACTAATGCTACTAAGTAACTATTTGAACGCATGAACTTTAAGGATAACACCTCAGCATCGTAATCGACAATGAGAACAGATTAGTATACATCTCTAAGTAAGCCAAAAGAATGTAATCTCACCTTCAATTCAAGCTATACTCTCACACAACCAAAACAAGATAATTAAAATCACAAGCAAATAACAATCAAAGGATTAAACAGTTATAAAAGCTTTCAGAAACGTAGACATTTATTTTATTGTCCCGCAAAAATATGAAAATATGGCAATGGCTTAAAAATGTTAATTAAAATAATTTTTTACAATAGCTTAATAAAACATATTTTATTTAATTGCTTAGATTTTATTTTGGTTATTTAATACAAAATGTTTGTTATAATCTTTTTAGCAAGTTTCATTGAACTTGGTTCAATCAAGTATATATTTATATATATATATATATATATAGGTATATATATATATATATATATATATATATATATATATATATATATATATATATATATATATATGTATTATATATATATATATATATATATATATATGTATGTATATATATGTATATATGCGTAGACCCCTCAGCCGCCTTAGTAACCGTTTCACGGCCGGCTTAGCACGTTTTGCGGCCTAATTTACGGCGAGCCGAAATTTTTGCGGCCGGCGGCGGCTAACTGTTTTTGTGGCCGGCGGCGGCTTAATTCTCGGCTTATATGTAAACTAGCAGTGCCCGTAGCGGCTTCGCTCGCATGAAATTAGAGAATTTAAACCGGGGTTTTTAAAGGTTTTTCTAATGCTTGTCTCTCTCGCTCCCGTTTCCTTTCCCGCTTGTTTTCCCGCTCCCGGTCGCTTTCCCGTTCCTGCTTGCTCTCCCGTTCTCGGTCGGTTTTTCCTCCCGGTCGCTTTCCCGTTCCGGGCTGTTTTCCCAGTCACTTTTCCTCTCTCGGTCGCTTTTCCGCTCCCGGTTGCTTTCCCGGTCGCGTCCCCTTTCCCGCTCGATCGTTCGCTCTCAGTTGGCTTCCCGTTTCCGCTCATGTATGTATGTATATATATAGCCCCGCTTGCTCACCCGCTCCACTCCGCTCATTTTGAGATGGATTTCAAATTTTTTTCTCTATATTTGATTCCCCTTGACTCTCAAAGTTGTGTGAAAATTTAATTACGATTGGATGAATGGTGTAGCAATGCATAAAGGACATACATACATACATATTGCCCGGGGTTTTTAGAGGTTTACCTAATGCGTTTCTTGCTCATTTTGAGATGGATTTCAAATTTTTTTCTCTATATTTGATTCCCCTTGACTCTCAAAGTTGTGTGAAAATTTAATTACGATCGGATGAATGGTGTAGCAATGCATAAAGGACATACATACATACATACATATTGCTTATCTAATAAGTAATGTGTCTTGCGCATATGAATACATTATTCACTAGTGCATTGAAAGTTGGAAGGTAACCAACATTCAAAATCTTGGCTGCCAAGATGTCAATGTCATGCGTGAGAGCGTTTCCACATGCATTTTTTATAATTTCAGGTGACATTGACATTTGGCGCCAGCGAATCTTTGCCTGTGTAAACACGCCTTAAGACATTGCTCTTCTGTAAATAGTCAATTCAATTTTAGATTCTTGTTTGAAAGTTTGAATACTGCTCTGGGTAGCTGTCATTCATGAGTCTAGATCAGCGGTTCTCAAACTGTAGGTTGCAGCCCCAATGGGGGTCGCCTGACAATTTTATAGAGGTTGTCTAAGACTTTCAGTAATTTGAGTTTTGTAAACAGGCTTTTTAAACTTGAAACTTATCTGCATTGCTCAAATAGTCATGTGCAATGGTACTTATTCTTTTTCCCAGAAGATGCCTTTGTGAAAAAGGCTTTTCAAGCTTATTATTATCAAGTCTAAATACAGGCTGTGCTCTATCAAAGACTGCAAAAATTTTCAAAAACTCTGTTTCCAAAAAACTAACCCATAAAAACAAAGTTTTTAATATAAATCCTTTATATACGATCCTAGATTTTTATTTTATTTGAATTTTTGCAATCGTTTTAGTGCCAATTGTGCGATGGCTTTTCGCAGCTACTTGTACCAGTTTTTAGATATATTCGCTAGGTGTCACTTCAATTAAATGTAGCGACATCTATCGAATGAATTATATATTTTCAACTTTTCAGATTTCGATTTTATAGAATTAAAACTTTAAATCGCTCTAGCGCCTAAACGGTGCGTCCTAGAGCAAATCGGACGTCATTTTTGGGATTTTCAAAGGGGGGATATGGAATCGGCCCAAGATTAAGTTAGTCCAAAAAAAAATTTTTCGTTTTTTTTTTTTTTTTTTTATCCGATCAAACTGAAATTTTGATAGATTCAATTGTCTCGCAGCCCAAGTCGATGTGCCAAATTTCAGCTCGATCGGATAACGGGAAGTGAGTTAATTTTGAGACTCAAAGTTTGTGACAGGAAGACAGACAATCGAAAATAATATAAAGGATTTAAAAATAGCTGATGAAGGGGGTAGTTGAATGTACATTTTTCAAAAATTTTCTAAAACTGTTTTTATATATTCTTTACCCAAAAAAATTTCTCTTTTAAAAAACCTTGGGAAGGCAATCGCCCTCCTGCCCCCAAATGACGCCCCTGAAATACCCTCCAGAATTTCTGACCTGGTGAAAATGAAGCAAGCACAGCCTTCTCACTGACAATTTAGCAATTCTATTTTGGAGCTGCAGCAATAAAATTTTAAATTAAAAATGATCAATCTCGTTTGCATGTAAATTGTAAAAAAAATATTATTGGGAAAAATATGCTTTCTTCGCTTGATAATAAATTTAATTATAATCATTATATACAATTTATAATTGAAGATGCCTAGAAATAATAGACTAAAATTCTAAAATCAAAATTATGTAATACAAAACTAAAATGTATTATAGGAGTATGACTGTTAAGTCTAAGTGCAATAGTAATTGTTGTAACAATGCAGTGAACCAGAGTGAAAGTTGAACGACCCACATAATTTTATTATTGGGGGTTGCCACAGCAAGGTAAATTTTGTCAAGGGGTCGTGGCACTAAAAAGATTGAGAACTGCTGGTCCAGATGGGCTTGGTTCTACACAGTAGCCAGGCGGACCTTATCCGTGAGCATTAGTCATGAAAAATGATTTAAAATAATAAAATAAAAATTTCATTGGTTGTTTATGTTTAAGAAACTATTTGCATACATAATTATTTATCTATTTAGTTTGTTTTCTTGTTCATCATGTAATCAGCTACGCCATGACTCCTGTCAAAGCAAAAGTGTTTCTCCCATCGACACAGGATGATTATAATATCCGAGATTTGGAATCGGGAGACTCGAGCGATGACGAATACGATCCAAGAAAAGTCGTTCCGCTGTGGGCAAGAAGTAAGAATTTTATTTTATTTCTTATCGTGCGTGAATTTCGTGATGGCATGTCTCTCTCTCTTCAAATGATCAGAACTAAAAAGCATTTAATACTGAAGATTGTCGAATTTTTTTGGTTGTTGCCATTTCTTGAGATATTGCTTGTATAGCTGCTATCAAGTGCTATCATATTGCCTGCTTTTGCATTAATTTTTCTGTATATTTGTTGATTGGCTTTGTTATGAAATCCTTGAATTATTTGAAACTTTTGGTCTGCAAGATATATATATATATATATATATATATATATATATATATATATATATATATATATATATATATATATATATATATATATATATATATATATATATATATATATGTCTGTTTCTGTGTGTGTTTGTCCTTTATGCATTGCTACACCATTCATCTGATCGTAATGAAATTTTCACACAACCTTGAGAGTCATTAGAGGAAGGTTTTTGTGAAAAAAATTGTGATCGGTCACAAAATGAGTGGGAGAGTGAGCGGGAACTAGAGAATGAACGGAAAGCGACCAGGAGCGGGAAAGGGAACGGGAGAGCAAGCAGGGAAGGAAACGGGAGCGAGAGAGAGAAAAATGATATAAAAACCTAGAAAAACCCTGGGCAACACCAGGTACCACGCTAGTTTAGAATATAATGACCCAAAATTTTGACTGACCTCCAGAATGCTTGAGAGTGTCTTGCTGCCACGTAACAACACTGTAAACTTATATTCTCTTGATATAACCAAACAATATTATTGTCTAATTTAATTTCATATTCAGGTAAGAATTTGATAGTAGCTCTTCGAGCGTGTGCCACGATACCAATTGACGAAGTCGCTGATTACTTTGGCCAAGTCGACTTGAGCGGGCTCGACCTGATGAATATCTTCGTCAGTTCAAAAAGAGGTCACAAACTCAACAAGCGAACAAGTTCTGCCTGCTGGGATCACTCTGTATTGAAGCGGCCTCGTTTACACTGAACCGATGCAATTTTTGTTGTTTGTTTCATACGTAATATCTTATCTAATGACCTCCTAATCAAATAAATGTAATTTTTTATTAGATACTGATGTGTTTTACCTGGCATAAGTTGGTCGCGAATACGTGTATAAACATTTTGGTATCCTATGATTAGTTAATGGTCGAATGTTAATTTTAATTATATCCAGATGCCCTTTTTTATTATTGCATGTTTAAAAGTGTTTGTTTTTAGGATGCTGTTTTTATTGCTAAGGTTTGCTGATCTGCAGCTTGGTATTGTAAATTAGTTTTGTCCTATTTTTAGAGGTTTTTGTTGTGGTATTTTTAAAAGAGCTGAAATTTTTTTATTTCAAATGAGCTGAAAGTTCCTTATTTCATTCAGGAACGCTTTAACATTACAGCTACTTATAGAATGGCCAAATTAATATCTTTATAGCCTCTGTTTGTTGTTTTCACAAAACTTTGTAGCCTGATGTTCCTTCTAGTTTTTTTTTATATGGTATACAATGAATACAATAAGATTGATTGATCTCAATTTGTGGTTTTTTGCAGGGTTCGGGTCCATAGTTGGGATTCTCTTGCAGGCTGGTCGTGTCAAAAATCATGTTGTTGTGTCAAAATATACAACTTGTGTAGGCATAAATTGACCTTAGTTGTGTACTAGGATTTCTAAATGTACAAAAGTTTAGTTGCATTGTTGGGAATAATGCTGTCATTTTAATTACTTGTATTTTTTTTAGATACGAGTCAGTTGCCTGGTAGGCAAAATAGACCATCTAACAATTTTGGTTGAACCTTTACTAAGGCAAGGCAAAAATTGATTGCAAGATTTGAAACAGACAGAGAAACAAACAGACAGACAGAGAAACAGAGACGACGAGTTAATAAAAGCATTGGTAATAATAATAAAAATATCATCAAAAAGCATCGAATTTAAATATCTCAACTATTTTCATGAAAATTTCGTACACGCTTGAGAATCGCGGTCAGTGAGTGTGGTTCGTGTTAACTTGGTAAAATAGTCTGCCAGTCGGTTAGCGTTTTGTGGTCAAGAAAACCCTCAAGAAAACCCTCAAGAAAACCCTCAAGAGAACCCTCGATAAAATCCTCAAGAAAATTAACTAAATTAATTGACTTATTGTAAAACTAATAATTGAATATTGCATTGTCTTCTATCTTGAGCATGTATGCAAAATTTGAAAAAAATCTATCATCAGGAAGTGACTCAAAAATTGATTGCAAGATTTGAAACAGACAAAGAAACAGACAGAGAAACAGACAGACAGAGAAACAGAGCCGACGAGTTAATAAAAGCATTGGTAAAAATAAAATAAGACCGATAAATTAATTCATAATCTTATAGTCAACCTTCATCAGAGATTTTTTTATTGGTGAAAAAATGAACAAATAAAAAGTCAGGTAAACAAACCCGGAAAAAGACAAAAAAAGAGTAATAATAAAATAATAAAAAATAAACATAAAAAGTAAAAACACGATAAAAAAATAAAAAATCTCTCGCCCTTATCTAGATGGATTCCTTAATTTAAGTTCATATATTTTAACCGACATAGAAAAATGTCTTGAAAAAAGGTACATCCTTTGTACCTTCTAAAACACGTACTAATTCCTTAATAATTGACAAATTCATTTTAAAGCTTATTAGGCAAATTCACATTAAAGATTATTTTATCAGACACACTTCTTCTAACACTGTCCCTATTTTACCTTCTTTTATACGTAGCAACTGGCAGCCAGATCTTAACGACGTATCCTCTATTACCAAAAAAACTACTAACCTCATTATGCATTCTACCCATCATATTATCTCTTCCTTCTCTCTAGCTAACCCTAATATCCATAACAATTTAAAAACTGGTTTGAAATCTAATCTCTCTAAAGAGGAATGGAATGCGCTTTATTCCCTTAAAAATAATACTAATATCATTATCAGAAAGGCTGATAAAAGTAATGTTTTCGTTATTCTAAATAGGACTGATTACATAAATGAAGGCCTCCACCAGTTATCTGATTTCAGATTTTATTCACAAATTAGGAGTTCCATTAAACCAGTTGAAAAATTATCTAAATTATTAGATTGGGCACTTAAAAAACGATTAATTCCCACTAAAGTGTATAACTATTTATTAACTTCTTCTTTCTTTAAAGAACGTACTTTCTACACCCTTCCTAAAATCCATAAACCATCTGATAAATGGTTTAACTCTTCCACCCCACCTGGTAGACCTATTATCTCCGATATAGGGTCACCCGATCATAAAGTTAATAAATATCTAGACTATAAGTTGAAACAAATATCTACCCACTCATCTTTTATAACTAAAGACTCTTTTTCTTTTATTAAGTCCCTTTCTTCCTTTTCTCGTAGTCACCCCTGTTTTTCAACTTATCTTTTTATTACGTGCGACGTCACCTCGTTGTACACTAATATGTGTAACAAACGTAGTGTTGATATAGCTAATAATTTATGGCTCGCTTCCAACTCTAACCCTTTCTTAACTTCTTTTCTAACTTCACTTTTAAAACATTTCCTTTCTCATAACACTTTCTCTTTTTTTGGAAATCAATACATCCAAACCAATGGTTGTGCTATGGGGAAGTCTTACTCTCCCACCTTAGCCAACTTGTATTTAGAGGAATTAGATATTTTCATGGCCTCACATAATTCTACACTTTTTTATATTAGATATATTGATGATATTTTCATAATATGGAATGAAGATTTTTCTCTATTTTCTTTTTTTGGAAATCAATACATCCAAACCATAGTAAAAATAACGTGTAATTATTTACTTCTCAGGAACAGTTAAGCACCATGTTTGATCAATTTGAGAAAGAGTTGATGCATCAAAAAGAAGAAAATGCAAAAATAACAGAAGAATATTTAAATCTGAAAATATCAGAAAGTAAATTTTTTTTGAATTTATTGTTTTAAGCTTTTTTGATTAGAAATTTGACACTACATACAGCTTTCTGAATTTACCAGGAGTTATGAAAGGCTACAACCGTTTTCAAGAAAATTTTTTTACGTTCAAAGTAGTACTTATTTTTGCAAAGAATTATTTATTGAAAGGGATATGACGATGCTTTAATTTTTTAAGTTTTTTGATAGAACTAGCAATAACTGATAAAAATGGATTTATCAACTATGGCTTCTTAGCAGTACTAAATAAACTGCTAAATGTTAACACCGACTGGGCCGCGTTAACACCGAATTTTCGGCGATGACACCGAAGTTTCGGTGTCATCGCAAAATTCGGTGTCACTGACATTCCCCCAAAATTGAACCTATGAACAAAAATAAAATAAAAATTAGTCCTACAAGGTTTTCGTTCACATAATTCATATATAATTTCCAATTTTAACAAACAATAAAAAGCAACAAAAACACTTGAAAAATAACAATTTTTTTATTTCTCGGCCTGACATCCTTTGTCCGGGTGTCTATTCTCCTTTTATCTATATACTAGCAGTGCCCGT
The DNA here is from genome assembly GCA_963978895.1 of Erpobdella octoculata. NCBI lineage: Eukaryota > Metazoa > Annelida > Clitellata > Hirudinida > Erpobdellidae > Erpobdella > Erpobdella octoculata. The sequence continues at coordinate 45,274,412 of OZ022238.1, read as the reverse complement.
AGCGGCTTCGCTCGCATGAAATTAGAGAGTTTGAACCGTGCATCCATAGTAGAGATCATTTTTTTAGGTCTCGGCTCGGCCCGTCGACAAATTAGCCCAGCCCGTTTTAAAAACCCAAACTCCTGGCCCGGCACAGCCCGTCTGAATTAGGCCCGGCCCATTTTTACAGGCCTAGAAGTTCTATATACTTGATGAAAAACTTCGGCCCGTCCCACCTTGACCTCAGGTTTGGCCCGGCCAAACTGAAGACCCTAAAATCACTAAAATATCTATATACTTGGTGAAAAACCTCGGCCCGTCCCACTTTGATTTAAGGTTTGGCCTGGCCCGTGTGAAGACTCTAAAATAACGGCTTGGCCCGGCCGATGATAAACTGGACTTAGCTACTTTTAACCGGCACAAAACTTCAAAATACTAATTTTTACATTTGTAGCACTTACAGTTTGTGAGTAGCAGTTATTTTGAAATCAAATAACCCTTATTTCCACCCCACATTTGAGGTCCTGGAAACCAATTTTTCAAAAATGCTAAAACACGTATTTCATTATTTTTGGAGTAGAAACTAAATACTAATTTTTACTTCTGTAGCATTAACAGTTTTTGAGTAACAGCTACTTTAAAAACCAAATAACCCTATTTTCCACCCCACATTTGAAGTCCTGGAAACCAAATTTTCAAAAAATTGTGAAACCCGTATATCATTATTTTTAGAGTAGAAACTAAATACTAATTTTTACTTTTGTAGCATTAACAGTTTTTGAGTAGAAGCTACTTTAAAAACCAAATAACCTTATTTTCCAACCCACATTTGAGGTCCGGGAAACCAAATTTGTAAAAAATGGTGAAACACGTATATCTTTATTTTTAGAAAAGAAACTAAATAATAATTTTTACATCTGTGGTATTTACTGTTTTTGAGTAGCAGTTACTATAAAAGACAATTAGCCCTATTTTCCACCCCACATTTGAAGTCCTGGAAACCAAATTTTCAAAAAATGCTAAAACACGTATTTCATTATTTTTGGAGTAGAAGCTAAACACTAATTTTTACTCCTGTAGCATTAACAGTTTTTGAGTAGAAGCTACTTTAAAAACCAAATAACCTTATTTTCCAACCCACATTTGAGGTCCGGGAAACCGAATTTTCAAAAAATGGTGAAACACGTATCTTTTTATTTTTCAAAAAGAATCTATATACCAAATTTCAAAATCTCATTTTTGGTTTTCGAGATATACATTGTTTTAGAAAAAAGTTTGTTTTCCAGTTTTTTCCCCTCAGGAGCAAAATTTTCAAAAATCCTTTCTTAGCGGATGTTTACGCTATAAAAGTAATATAAGTTCCAAATTTCACGTTCCTAGGATGAGGCGTTTGAGCTCGGCGTTGATTATCAGTCAGTCATCTGTCAGTCAGTCAGTCAGTCAGTCAGGACATGTTCTTTTATATATATAGATATTGTCAACTTGGGCAAACCGCTCAACAACAAAACTCCAACTTCAACTTAATTATTAACTTCTTTATTATTAAATAAACAAGTAACTTAAAAACGAATTTTTAAAACCAATGCTCTTATATGTAATTAAAACACAAATTTTGCAATCAATTTTTTCTTATATTACTCTTTTATTTTATGTTAAAGTCGAAATATCTTAATTATATCGAAATATCGAAATTAATTAAAATTATCTAAATTAATTGACTTATTGTAAAACTAATAATTGAATATTGCATTGTCTTCTATTTTGAGCATGTATGCAAAATTTGAAAAAATCTATCATCAGGAAGTGACTCAAAAATTGATTGCAAGATTTGAAACAGACAGAGAAACAAACAGACAGACAGAGAAACAGAGACGAGTTAATAAAAGCATTGGTAATAATAATAAAAATATCATCAAAAAGCATCGAATTTAAATATCTCAACTATTTTCATGAAAATTTCGTACACGCTTGAGAATCGCGGTCAGTGAGTGTGGTTCGTGTTAACTTGGTAAAATAGTCTGCCAGTCGGTTAGCGTTTTGTGGTCAAGAAAACCCTCAAGAAAACCCTCAAGAAAACCCTCAAGAGAACCCTCGATAAAATCCTCAAGAAAATTAACTAAATTAATTGACTTATTGTAAAACTAATAATTGAATATTGCATTGTCTTCTATCTTGAGCATGTATGCAAAATTTGAAAAAAATCTATCATCAGGAAGTGACTCAAAAATTGATTGCAAGATTTGAAACAGACAAAGAAACAGACAGAGAAACAGACAGACAGAGAAACAGAGCCGACGAGTTAATAAAAGCATTGGTAAAAATAAAATAAGACCGATAAATTAATTCATAATCTTATAGTCATAACTACTCGTGAATAATAATGGTTGTAATGCCATCACATAAAAAAAAACTTACCTGCCCAAAAAAATTTCTCATTTACCAATAGGCTGATAGCAAGCTCGTCAGTTTAGGAAACCATGATGAACAATATTAGATAAGGAACAATTGAAGTCAGAAGCCTTGAACGATAAATATGAACAATGAATTTAAATTTATTTTTCCAATCTGCAACTCCTTTTTGTAAAACACAAAATGTTAGAGCATAATGATAATCTTATAATAATTAATAATAATATAACATAATTAAACACGTGCAATGCAACAAACGAAACAAATTGAAAGATACACAGTAAATCATGATTTTAAAAACTAAAAACAAATTACCAAAGCTTTGCCACTTACTTTTGAATGGGAGATATGAACAAGGTGAATGAAGTTAGCAACGAAGCGGGAAACGATGTCTATTTTCACTCCGAATCGCCACAAATTAATTGAATAAAAAATAAACTAAAATTGTCCGCCCTTTCAAACAAATGTTTTCTTGTAGAGAAATATCAGCTTGATTAAACAGTGCAAAAATTATTTTTGAAATATTTATTGACACTTTATGAAAAATGCCTTCCACGACTTGACCTTACAAATATGTTACCGACACAGCCAATCAGAAACAAATTAATCCCAAAAAAAATAAAATTATCCGCCCCTTCAAACAAATGTCTTTTTATAGCAAATTTAACGTAGAATTCAAATATCGAATTACATTTTACACTTTCCTAGTGACAAAAAATAATAAACGTCATTTACAGAAATGCTTCCGCTTTCAATCGATCCGAATCGCCACAAATTAATTAAATAAAAAATAAACTAAAATTGTCCGCCTTTTCAAACAACTGTTTTCTTGTAGAGAAATATAAGCTTGACTGAACTGTGCAAAAATTATTTTAAAATATTTATTGACACTTTGTGAAAAATGCCTTCCACGACTTGACCTTACAAATATGTTACCGACACAGCCAATCAGAAACAAATTAATCACAAAATAATAAAATTATCCGCCCCTTCAAACAAATGTATTCTTATAGCAAATTTAACGTAGAATTCAAATATCTAATTGCATTTTACACTTTCCTAGTGACAAATAATAATTGCCGAAAATCGTTGCCCGAAGCGTTGCTAACTTCCTGGAGCTAAAATAGACATCGTTTCCCGCTTCGTTGCTAACTTCATTCACCTTCATACACAAATGAAACGCCAATGGATGTACTTGGTGTTGTCCCAACCACGTTAATGCTATTGCCACGGCGGTACGCGATCTTTGATTCGCTATATCTTTATTAATTTTATTTTTTTTACACTATATGGTATATTCAAACTCAGAATTTGTACCTTTATATAAAAATATTGATTAAATTTTAGAAAAATTATTTTGAAAATTTTATGCTACTACCTAGGATAGGGTTTAGGGGTAGGGATAGGGTTAGGGGTAGGGTTAGGGTTCGGGTTAGGGTTAGAGCTAGGGATAGGGTTAGGGTTAAGGTTAGGGTTAGTAGCAATTTTACCGATTGTAATCACGTCGAACCGCCGGGGCAATAGCAGCGACCTTTAAACAACACCACTATTTTCTAAGGTTTCTATTTTGTCAATAATCACTGTAATCTATAAATAGCAAGATAGAAGACGTGGTGGTGATTGTTAGTTGTTATATAAGAATTATTTATTTTAACAAACAAAACCTGTTTTAAAATTAATAACTATTTGAAAAAAAATCAATTAATTGTAAACACATTTTTATTTAGATTATAATGTTAATTGAACAAAAAATCAAATTAAAACACTGTAACAAAAGAGTATTTTATAATATTTATTAGTTAAATAATAATTAAAAGTGGGTACATCCATTACCTGCTGTTGTTGTTTATCTCCCAGCATTGTCTTGTCTGCCACAATAAATAATATCGTAAAATTTTAGCTGGTTCACAATAATACCTAAATCATCGAGGTAAAACCGTAGAATCCGGGGTATAAACAAATTCTAAAAAATGTATCGGCGTAAGCTCCGCCCCTTAATTTCTATGCTCCGCCTCTAGGATGGGATGTGCCTGATCGACTTAAAAAACATATAAAAATATATTTTATTTTTTAAAATATTATCTAGTTTAATAATTATCGAAAATAATTTAAAATATTGCTTAAATATAAATTGTTTGGGATGTGCTTTGATGCGAGAAGCGAAGCGTATTTACCAGACCGCAAGACCATTAAGCTGATTAGAACAATTACCACTTGTCTTCGCGAATTATTCATGTTCACAAAACAAAGAAAGCATCTATAAAGAACTGAAAATTAAAACTTGATATTTGTTTTTAATCTGGGCGTGTTATTCAAAGGCTCTGAAGCAGATTAAAGCAGTATTAGATAATAAGTATGCTCTTGTAGCGGAAACGAAGGTACGATGTAAAAACTACACGTAAAGCTACAATCAAGATTTATTTGAAATCACCAGACCAAAAACAAACGATGTACACCATGTCCTAACTGTAGTGGAAAAACCCAGAATAAACAACATGAATAAAACACTAAAATAGATAAAATAATAAATGATAAAATAACACTTATAATATAATAATAATTAATAATATATTATACTAATTATAATAATATATAAAATCCTACAAATACTCCCTCACCAGAGAGCAACGCGAACGAGAAAAAAAATGAGAAATAAAATTTGAAATAATGTCACATCATATAATCAGCAAGTCTTTTGGGCCAATGGACTCTTCTGCCAGACCTTGTCTTGACAGGAGAGTGCAGTGAAGTGGGCTGGTCCGTGTGTCCCGGTCGTCTTCACTGAGGTCGGTGGCGTTGCTGTGATCGGTGTTGATGTTGCAGTCGTTCTAGACGCTTCCGTGGTGATTGGAGTTGCAGTCGTGGTGAATGCAGGCTTTAGTCGTTCCACTGAAACTGTGTCTCGTCGTCCATTCTTGTTGACTACAAAATATTGTTCATGGCGTTCCACTACATCATATGGCCCGTCATATCGAGGTTGCAATGGATGTCTATGATGGTCCACACGAATCCATACCTGTGGTGTAGAGTGCAGGGCTTTAGGTACATATGACGTTTTCTTCTGTGGCCTAGGTTGATGTGCCTTATGCTGTTTTATGTGATCCTTCAAGCGAGCAACGTAGCCTGTTGTATTGAGATTTGAGTTGGCTGCGGATGTCGAAGGAAATTCACCTGGGAGTCTAAGTGTCGTGCCATAAACCAGTTCAGCTGGTGAACATTGGAGATCTTCTTTGACTGTCGAGCGGATACCCAAGAGGACTATTGGCAATGCTTCAGTCCATCCTGACTTTGAAGTGTGAGATGACAGTGAAGCCTTGAGTTGACGATGGAAACGTTCGACCATTCCATTGGACGCAGGGTAGTAGGCAGTAGTTCTAATATGATGGATGCCTAACAGCTTGCTCATCTGTTGAAAAAAATGTGATGAAAATTGGCTGCCTCGGTCCGTCGTAAGTGTCTCAGGTACTCCAAAATTTGCTACCCATCCTGATATAAAATTCTGTATTACTGTATCTGTGGAAGTGTCACTTAAAGGAATGGCTACCGGCCATCTGGTAAAGCGATCCACACATGTAAGAATGTGCGAGCAACCATTAGATGAAGGAAGTGGTCCTACCAGGTCAATGTGGACGTGCTGAAAACGGCTTTTCGGTAGCGGAAACTTAGTCAGTGCCGTGGCTGTGTGTCTGTGTATTTTGTTTTTTTGGCATGACAGACATTCTCGGCACCACGTTCTGACGTCTCTATCCATGTTTGGCCATACAAATCTTTGTCGAACCAATCTCGATGTGGCTCTTGCGCCTGGATGGGATAGAGAATGAAGGTTCAAAAATATTTTGTGTCGGAGTTGTTCTGGAACAACTGGTCTTGATTCTCCTAGTGACGTGTCCACAAAAATATATCCTCGGCCTGAGGGGACAGGAACTTTCTCGATCTGTAGAGAGGTGTGTTGTAATTGTAGATTGAGATCATCTGCTTGTAAGTCGGCAATCTCTTGTAAATCGACAACCGATATCGCGTTGGCCTCGGTCCGAGAAAGCGCATCTGCAACTACATTGTCTGTTCCTTTGATGTGTTTTATCTCAGCAGAGAACTGTGAGATGTAGTCTAACTGCCTGGCTTCTCTCGGTGAGTGGCGACTCGAGTTGGTCCTGAGAGCGAAGGTGAGTGGCTTGTGATCCGTGAAGATGGTAAACTGACGACCTTCAAGGAAGTGTTGAAAGTGCTTGATGGCTTGATAGATCGCAAGCAACTCTCGGCCAAAAGTGCTGTACCTCGTCTGGGCTGGATGAAATTTCTGCGAGAAAAATGCTATAGGTTGACGCTTACCATCCCGTACCTGCTCGAGAACTGCTCCTGCTGCTATGTCTGAAGCATCCGTCAGAAGTTGTAGTTCACTTCTCTCATCTATGAAACCCAAGCGTGTGGCATTCTGAAGAGTTTCTTTTGTTTGATGAAAGGCTTGAGTTTGAGCATCAGTCAAACAAAGGGATTTCGGAGATGGTTTCTGTCGGAGTATATCTGTTAACGGTGCCAGTAAACCTGAACAATGGGGAATGAAACGCCTGTAGAAATTAACCATTCCTATAAACCGTTGGAGTTGGTTGATACTTTCCGGTTGCTTGTACTCCACGATTGCCTGGATTCTGTTGGGAAGAGGTCTAATTCCGTCTTGATCGAGGTGGTGTCCAAGGAAGTTGGTGGATGGTACGGCAAATTCACACTTGTCGACGTTGATTGTGAGATGAAATTTGCTGAATCTGCTAAATACTTCCTCGAGATGAAGAAGATGCTCTTCTAGGGAGGTACTGGCGATTAAAACATCATCTATATACACAAAAGCATAAGTTAAACCTCTGAGGACTTCGTCCATAAACCGTTGGAAGGTTTGAGCAGCGTTCCTTAGTCCAAAAGGAAGATGTACGAATTCGTACAATCCGAAAGGTGTTGTAATGGCGGTTTTCTGGATGTCTTCCTCTGCAATTGGAATATGGTGGAAGGCTCTCACCAAATCGATTCTGGAGAATATCTTGCAATTGATGAGGTTGCTTGAAAAATCGTGCAGGTGAGGAACTGGATATCTATCGGGAATTGTGTCGCTGTTCAATGCACGGTAGTCGCCGCATGGTCTCCAATCTCCGGATGCCTTTGGTACCAAATGCAGAGGCGAAGACCACGGACTTGATGAGGGTCTTATTATGCTTAGTTGGATCATGTGGTCAAATTCCGCTTTTGCGAGCTTTAACTTCTCCGGTGGCAGACGGCGTGGCCTTGAAAATGTTGGAGGTCCCTTGGTGACGATACTGTGCCTTGTCTTGTGTTGCACTTCCTCGTTGAAATTTGATGGTCGGCTGATGGTTGGGTATCTTTCTAGAAGTCTTGCTACTGCCTCAACAGAAGATCTCGCAACCCGAATCTGAGTCGGCAATGACTTGGAGATTGACCCGATGACAGCCAAGGATGTTGTGTTGTCCACCAAGCGTTGACTGGACATGTCCACCACCAGATTGAAATGAGACAGAAAATCCGCTCCAATGATGGGTTTCTGGACCTCGGCTACGAGAAAAACCCAGGGGTATTGCCTGCGTAAACCGAGGTTAACCATCAGGGATTTCTGCCCATAAGTTTTGATGATGGAGTTGTTGGCTGCATGAAGAGTGAATGATGATGGGGTGAGAGAATGCTTGGCTGGTGGAGGGATGACGCTAACTTCTGCACCAGTGTCGATGAGGAACGTGAGGCTGTTGAATGCGTCTTTGATAAATAATAGGCGACTCACGTTTTGTTGGCCGTGGACAGACGTCGCTCCTACTGTCCGGCCCTGTCTTTTAAATCCCAGCTGCACGGCTGAATGCACTTCTTGGCTTTTTCTCCAAACGTCTGATGGTACCAGCACATGCCTGGTTTTGTACCGGAACTGCGAGAACGGCGTCGCAATGACGACGGTTGTCGACTCCCTGACCGGCTCCTACCTGATTGGTTGGCTTCTAGGGCAGAGATGATAGTTGTGAGCTGTTGCAGCATAGCGTAGATGCCTGCGTGTGATGGTGTCGATTGTGCTGGATCATCGCTCGACATCGGCGTGCTGGGTAAAACCGTAGAATCCGGGGTACAAACAAAAACAAGTATGGCCGCATTTTGATTGACAGGTCTAAACAGAATGATTGACAGCTAGTGTTGCGGCTTTTTATATGATTTAATGGAAAGCCAGTGTGTTAATGTTTAGAACAGACAAAATAACCAATAACTTTATTTAACAAGTAATATTAAAATATAAATATTAAAATTGAAAGTAATGTAGTAAATTGTTGTTATGCGAGATGCGAAGCGCATTATCTGGCCTTTATCATGACCATTGATAAGAACAATTGCGACTTGTTTTAGCAAATTCTTCATGTTCACAAGACAAAGGAAGAATCTATAAATGACGGAAAATTAGCAGTTGATAATTGATTTGGGGTTTGCTCTGATGCGATCGAGATGCAAAGCGTATTCGCTAGTCTGTTACCAGGCCATTAAGTTGATTAGAACAAATTGCCACTTGGAAAAGAAAGCATCTATAAATGACTGAAAATTAGCTGACCGGCAACTAAAGCCGGTAATGTGATTGGCTAAGATGAATTTATGGTGATGGTTGATAAAAAAATAAATTAAGTGACTGTATATTTTTTAATTTCAATCATTAAAGTGTAACGACAGCTTTGCACAGTCTCCTAATCTACTACTGAGCCTTAAAATCCACAGCTGCGATCTCGTCATTATTACTTAATGTACTAATTTGATTGACATATGTTGCGTTATCAACTGTTTAATAATATGGGATAAGTTGTGGTCAGTCACAAAAAGAAGTCAAATGTATTTTTTTAACCATCTAAGAGAGTGTAGGATTTTATATATTATTATAATTAGTATAATATATTATTAATTATTATTATATTATAAGTGTTATTTTATCATTTATTATTTTATCTATTTTAGTGTTTTATTCATGTTGTTTATTCTGGGTTTTTCCACTACAGTTAGGACATGGTGTACATCGTTTGTTTTTGGTCTGGTGATTTCAAATAAATCTTGATTGTAGCTTTACGTGTAGTTTTTACATCGTACCTTCGTTTCTGCTACAAATTGGTGACCCGACTATAGAAAATATGGAAGATTTCATTGATTTCACAAGTACGGACAGCACGCCGGTAAAACCGTAGAATCCGGGGTATAAACAAATTCTAAAAAATGTATCGGCGTAAGCTCCGCCCCTTAATTTCTATGCTCCGCCTCTAGGATGGGATGTGCCTGATCGACTTAAAAAACATATAAAAATATATTTTATTTTTTAAAATATTATCTAGTTTAATAATTATCGAAAATAATTTAAAATATTGCTTAAATATAAATTGTTTGGGATGTGCTTTGATGCGAGAAGCGAAGCGTATTTACCAGACCGCAAGACCATTAAGCTGATTAGAACAATTACCACTTGTCTTCGCGAATTATTCATGTTCACAAAACAAAGAAAGCATCTATAAAGAACTGAAAATTAAAACTTGATATTTGTTTTTAATCTGGGCGTGTTATTCAAAGGCTCTGAAGCAGATTAAAGCAGTATTAGATAATAAGTATGCTCTTGTAGCGGAAACGAAGGTACGATGTAAAAACTACACGTAAAGCTACAATCAAGATTTATTTGAAATCACCAGACCAAAAACAAACGATGTACACCATGTCCTAACTGTAGTGGAAAAACCCAGAATAAACAACATGAATAAAACACTAAAATAGATAAAATAATAAATGATAAAATAACACTTATAATATAATAATAATTAATAATATATTATACTAATTATAATAATATATAAAATCCTACAAATACTCCCTCACCAGAGAGCAACGCGAACGAGAAAAAAAATGAGAAATAAAATTTGAAATAATGTCACATCATATAATCAGCAAGTCTTTTGGGCCAATGGACTCTTCTGCCAGACCTTGTCTTGACAGGAGAGTGCAGTGAAGTGGGCTGGTCCGTGTGTCCCGGTCGTCTTCACTGAGGTCGGTGGCGTTGCTGTGATCGGTGTTGATGTTGCAGTCGTTCTAGACGCTTCCGTGGTGATTGGAGTTGCAGTCGTGGTGAATGCAGGCTTTAGTCGTTCCACTGAAACTGTGTCTCGTCGTCCATTCTTGTTGACTACAAAATATTGTTCATGGCGTTCCACTACATCATATGGCCCGTCATATCGAGGTTGCAATGGATGTCTATGATGGTCCACACGAATCCATACCTGTGGTGTAGAGTGCAGGGCTTTAGGTACATATGACGTTTTCTTCTGTGGCCTAGGTTGATGTGCCTTATGCTGTTTTATGTGATCCTTCAAGCGAGCAACGTAGCCTGTTGTATTGAGATTTGAGTTGGCTGCGGATGTCGAAGGAAATTCACCTGGGAGTCTAAGTGTCGTGCCATAAACCAGTTCAGCTGGTGAACATTGGAGATCTTCTTTGACTGTCGAGCGGATACCCAAGAGGACTATTGGCAATGCTTCAGTCCATCCTGACTTTGAAGTGTGAGATGACAGTGAAGCCTTGAGTTGACGATGGAAACGTTCGACCATTCCATTGGACGCAGGGTGGTAGGCAGTAGTTCTAATATGATGGATGCCTAACAGCTTGCTCATCTGTTGAAAAAAATGTGATGAAAATTGGCTGCCTCGGTCCGTCGTAAGTGTCTCAGGTACTCCAAAATTTGCTACCCATCCTGATATAAAATTCTGTATTACTGTATCTGTGGAAGTGTCACTTAAAGGAATGGCTACCGGCCATCTGGTAAAGCGATCCACACATGTAAGAATGTGCGAGCAACCATTAGATGAAGGAAGTGGTCCTACCAGGTCAATGTGGACGTGCTGAAAACGGCTTTTCGGTAGCGGAAACTTAGTCAGTGCCGTGGCTGTGTGTCTGTGTATTTTGTTTTTTTTGGCATGACAGACATTCTCGGCACCACGTTCTGACGTCTCTATCCATGTTTGGCCATACAAATCTTTGTCGAACCAATCTCGATGTGGCTCTTGCGCCTGGATGGGATAGAGAATGAAGGTTCAAAAATATTTTGTGTCGGAGTTGTTCTGGAACAACTGGTCTTGATTCTCCTAGTGACGTGTCCACAAAAATATATCCTCGGCCTGAGGGGACAGGAACTTTCTCGATCTGTAGAGAGGTGTGTTGTAATTGTAGATTGAGATCATCTGCTTGTAAGTCGGCAATCTCTTGTAAATCGACAACCGATATCGCGTTGGCCTCGGTCCGAGAAAGCGCATCTGCAACTACATTGTCTGTTCCTTTGATGTGTTTTATCTCAGCAGAGAACTGTGAGATGTAGTCTAACTGCCTGGCTTCTCTCGGTGAGTGGCGACTCGAGTTGGTCCTGAGAGCGAAGGTGAGTGGCTTGTGATCCGTGAAGATGGTAAACTGACGACCTTCAAGGAAGTGTTGAAAGTGCTTGATGGCTTGATAGATCGCAAGCAACTCTCGGCCAAAAGTGCTGTACCTCGTCTGGGCTGGATGAAATTTCTGCGAGAAAAATGCTATAGGTTGACGCTTACCATCCCGTACCTGCTCGAGAACTGCTCCTGCTGCTATGTCTGAAGCATCCGTCAGAAGTTGTAGTTCACTTCTCTCATCTATGAAACCCAAGCGTGTGGCATTCTGAAGAGTTTCTTTTGTTTGATGAAAGGCTTGAGTTTGAGCATCAGTCAAACAAAGGGATTTCGGAGATGGTTTCTGTCGGAGTATATCTGTTAACGGTGCCAGTAAACCTGAACAATGGGGAATGAAACGCCTGTAGAAATTAACCATTCCTATAAACCGTTGGAGTTGGTTGATACTTTCCGGTTGCTTGTACTCCACGATTGCCTGGATTCTGTTGGGAAGAGGTCTAATTCCGTCTTGATCGAGGTGGTGTCCAAGGAAGTTGGTGGATGGTACGGCAAATTCACACTTGTCGACGTTGATTGTGAGATGAAATTTGCTGAATCTGCTAAATACTTCCTCGAGATGAAGAAGATGCTCTTCTAGGGAGGTACTGGCGATTAAAACATCATCTATATACACAAAAGCATAAGTTAAACCTCTGAGGACTTCGTCCATAAACCGTTGGAAGGTTTGAGCAGCGTTCCTTAGTCCAAAAGGAAGACGTACGAATTCGTACAATCCGAAAGGTGTTGTAATGGCGGTTTTCTGGATGTCTTCCTCTGCAATTGGAATATGGTGGAAGGCTCTCACCAAATCGATTCTGGAGAATATCTTGCAATTGATGAGGTTGCTTGAAAAATCGTGCAGGTGAGGAACTGGATATCTATCGGGAATTGTGTCGCTGTTCAATGCACGGTAGTCGCCGCATGGTCTCCAATCTCCGGATGCCTTTGGTACCAAATGCAGAGGCGAAGACCACGGACTTGATGAGGGTCTTATTATGCTTAGTTGGATCATGTGGTCAAATTCCGCTTTTGCGAGCTTTAACTTCTCCGGTGGCAGACGGCGTGGCCTTGAAAATGTTGGAGGTCCCTTGGTGACGATACTGTGCCTTGTCTTGTGTTGCACTTCCTCGTTGAAATTTGATGGTCGGCTGATGGTTGGGTATCTTTCTAGAAGTCTTGCTACTGCCTCAACAGAAGATCTCGCAACCCGAATCTGAGTCGGCAATGACTTGGAGATTGACCCGATGACAGCCAAGGATGTTGTGTTGTCCACCAAGCGTTGACTGGACATGTCCACCACCAGATTGAAATGAGACAGAAAATCCGCTCCAATGATGGGTTTCTGGACCTCGGCTACGAGAAAAACCCAGGGGTATTGCCTGCGTAAACCGAGGTTAACCATCAGGGATTTCTGCCCATAAGTTTTGATGATGGAGTTGTTGGCTGCATGAAGAGTGAATGATGATGGGGTGAGAGAATGCTTGGCTGGTGGAGGGATGACGCTAACTTCTGCACCAGTGTCGATGAGGAACGTGAGGCTGTTGAATGCGTCTTTGATAAATAATAGGCGACTCACGTTTTGTTGGCCGTGGACAGACGTCGCTCCTACTGTCCGGCCCTGTCTTTTAAATCCCAGCTGCACGGCTGAATGCACTTCTTGGCTTTTTCTCCAAACGTCTGATGGTACCAGCACATGCCTGGTTTTGTACCGGAACTGCGAGAACGGCGTCGCAATGACGACGGTTGTCGACTCCCTGACCGGCTCCTACCTGATTGGTTGGCTTCTAGGGCAGAGATGATAGTTGTGAGCTGTTGCAGCATAGCGTAGATGCCTGCGTGTGATGGTAGTCCAGGAGAATTAAAAATTTTCCTTGTTGTACCTAGACAAAATTTGAAGCAAGCTGATTTTCGGATATTTTGTTTGTAATACGTTTATGAATCTTCCTGCAAAAATCGGTTGAAATCGTCAAATAGGAAATTGGTTTTTTGACGCTTTTTTGAAAGAGATTTACCGTAGTGAGCGATAAGTTAGTATTTTCGTAAATTGTCGTAAAACCGCATTTCTAAGTTAGTATTTTGTAAAACATCTATTTTTTGGAGTTTTTATTGTTCTTTTTCGAAATGGGTGAACTAAATGAAATGGTATGTTTAATTTGTCGAACTGAATTCCGTTCCGACAACGTCTCTGATACAGTCAAGAAAGATGGTTACACTAGGTGTTAAAGGTATTGAAACGTTATGTCAATTCAGCGTTTTACGTGGTGATGAACAGTTAACAGAGTATCTGTTAAATAAACCAAATGTAGCTAATGGTCGTGATCATTGCCGGAGAGACTACACTAACAAAAGAAATTTCGATCAATTGCAACGAAAGAATGAGCAGCATGCAGAAGGTGTTGATCAAGAGAATTTTAAGTGTAAATTATTACGATCGTCTGTCAACACTTTCAATTGGAAGCAACATTGTTTTTTGTGTGGAAAAATAGATTTTGGAGAAAGTAAAAAACATTTAAAAGGAGAATCAAGTACTGTGATGACATTGAAATTCAGAGAAACTATAATTGAAACTTGCCACAAAAGAAATGATGCATGGAGTGTAGAAGTTCTTGGTAGGTTAAATTCATGCAATGACTTACCAGCTGAAGAAGCTCGTTACCACAGAGTGTGTCTTTCGGTGTTCTTAAAATGTAGATCATCACATGTCGGAGATAATACCGCTGGCCGAAACCATCCAGGTCGACATCCAGATAACGACATGTTAATTACTTTTGAAAAACTGTGTGACTGGTTAGAAGAAGAAGATCAAGGAATTTATACAATAGCTGAATTACAAATTAAAATGCAAGAATTATCGGAAGATGGTGAAGTGCATTCATTAAAACATATAAAACGAAAGCTACGCTGAGCACATATTTTTTGCCGAAGTTTGTGGTCGGAAAAATGTTATTTGCTTCCGTAACATGGCATCTCACATTATAACTAAGCAATGGTATGCTGAAAAAAAGAGTAGCATAGAAGATGAGAGTGAGCGTATCATAGTGGCAGCAGCAAAATTGATAAGAGCTCAAATAAGGGAAATGTCCTCAAATGAAACATCCAGGAACTGATGATTTCTCAAATATTGAAAATGCCAAAAGGTGGATTCCTAGT
The DNA here is from genome assembly GCA_963978895.1 of Erpobdella octoculata. Classification (NCBI taxonomy): domain Eukaryota; kingdom Metazoa; phylum Annelida; class Clitellata; order Hirudinida; family Erpobdellidae; genus Erpobdella; species Erpobdella octoculata. Next base: position 45,259,410 of record OZ022238.1, on the reverse strand, counting down.
TTGTTGAAAATCTTAATAGAAAATATTGTTTGTAATGAAATAAAACAAGTTTCCATATGTCATTCTATTGTGCAGGGGGCAAAACAAAGATCTCTTATTTCTCCAATTTTGTTTGGCGTTGGAGTTAGTTTAGATCACGCCTTTGGATCTAGATGGCTGCTTGATTTGCTGTCACGGTTGGGATTTTCAATTTCATATGATGAAGTTAAACTTTTTAAACAATCAGTGGTTCAGAATGACTCCCCTGATACTCCTCAGTCTTTTCCTCAATGTTTTACGCAATGGTCTGGTGATAATCTTGACCACAACGTTATCACTTTAGATGGAAGTGGTACCTTTCACGGTATGGGCATCATATCAATGTCTACTCCGTGTAATCGATTAGGGTCAGGACACTTTGCTGAATCAGCTGTACCCCGATTGTCACGCCTAAAATCCAGTTGTGTTGTGAACAACCGAGGTATTCCTATACTGGGATACACATTCCCCGACAAGTCATCATTATCATTGATGTCTTTCAAGCCCATTTCTCAATTAAATTTTCCTTCTGTGTTGCCTCCTTCTTTAAACTTGGAACTTGCCTGGAAAATCGGTATCTTGTGCTTAGATGAAGATCAGCAAAGGCCAAATTGGTCTGGCTTTATGGAACATGCTTGTAAGCCAGACGGAGATTTCAGATCATCATCAGACATAAGGATGCTTCCGATTATTGATTTGAATCCTAATGACATGTCTTGTATTTTTTCCACGTTAACTTTCATAGAACGCCAGGCTGAAAAGCTCAGCATTCCAACGGCTTGTGTGACTTTCGACCAGCCGCTGTGGTTAAAGGCTGTTGATATTGTGCATTCTAACTGAAATTCTTATTCATTATTTTAAAAAAATTGTACTTCTGGACCTACCATACAAACTTTATATAACCAAACAAAAGGGATATAGGCACACAGGCAAAGGACACAGGGCGGGAAATAAAGAAATTGTTATTTTTAGGTGTTTTTGTTGTTTTTCTGTTTGTTTTTTTATTGTATGTTGAAATTGGAAATTATTTATGGATTTATATGTATGCTTTTTAATATGTGTATATTAAATAGTATGTAACAAGCAATTTTCATATTAATCTTAATTTATTTTGCACATTTAGTCAAAAACGGCACAATAAAGTAGTTTATTTGTATCCGTATATAATGTTGCGAGACAAATTTTAACTTATGTATATTTTGTATTAGGTAGTTTTCATCTATAGATTGAGTTATTTTTATTTAAATGCATTTTAAGAGCTGATATATTGTATATTTTATGGAAAAACGGCTCCATAAATCAGTTCGTTTTTTTTTTTTTTTTTTTTTTTTTTTTTGATAATTTTTAATGTTTGTATATCATGCAATAAGTAACAATAAAGCATTCAGCTTAAACTTTAGTTATTTTCATCTAATTGGATTAAAAGAGCTGGCATATTCAATTAATTTACCGATTTTAAGGCCGATTTTGAAAATCGTCTGTAATTTTTTTAAACGATGAGTTGGAAGGGTGGATTTTTAACTAATTGTTGCTAACACATATACCTACAAAACAAAATATCAAACTGCTTTGCTTCCAATTATGCCAGCTTTTTTTTAATTCTCCTGGACTATGGTGTCGATTGTGCTGGATCATCGCTCGACATCGGCGTGCTGTCCGTACTTGTGAAATCAATGAAATCTTCCATATTTTCTATAGTCGGGTCACCAATTTGTAGCAGAAACGAAGGTACGATGTAAAAACTACACGTAAAGCTACAATCAAGATTTATTTGAAATCACCAGACCAAAAACAAACGATGTACACCATGTCCTAACTGTAGTGGAAAAACCCAGAATAAACAACATGAATAAAACACTAAAATAGATAAAATAATAAATGATAAAATAACACTTATAATATAATAATAATTAATAATATATTATACTAATTATAATAATATATAAAATCCTACACTCTCTTAGATGGTTAAAAAAATACATTTGACTTCTTTTTGTGACTGACCACAACTTATCCCATATTATTAAACAGTTGATAACGCAACATATGTCAATCAAATTAGTACATTAAGTAATAATGACGAGATCGCAGCTGTGGATTTTAAGGCTCAGTAGTAGATTAGGAGACTGTGCAAAGCTGTCGTTACACTTTAATGATTGAAATTAAAAAATATACAGTCACTTAATTTATTTTTTTATCAACCATCACCATAAATTCATCTTAGCCAATCACATTACCGGCTTTAGTTGCCGGTCAGCTAATTTTCAGTCATTTATAGATGCTTTCTTTTCCAAGTGGCAATTTGTTCTAATCAACTTAATGGCCTGGTAACAGACTAGCGAATACGCTTTGCATCTCGATCGCATCAGAGCAAACCCCAAATCAATTATCAACTGCTAATTTTCCGTCATTTATAGATTCTTCCTTTGTCTTGTGAACATGAAGAATTTGCTAAAACAAGTCGCAATTGTTCTTATCAATGGTCATGATAAAGGCCAGATAATGCGCTTCGCATCTCGCATAACAACAATTTACTACATTACTTTCAATTTTAATATTTATATTTTAATATTACTTGTTAAATAAAGTTATTGGTTATTTTGTCTGTTCTAAACATTAACACACTGGCTTTCCATTAAATCATATAAAAAGCCGCAACACTAGCTGTCAATCATTCTGTTTAGACCTGTCAATCAAAATGCGGCCATACTTGTTTTTGTTTGTACCCCGGATTCTACGGTTTTACCAATCATCGAAATGGCAATGTTAGATGACTCAGAGTTTCTTTTATTTCATACAAAGTCTGCTTTCATAACTAGCGATGAAACTGGGTCATGCGAATTGGTCATGGTCGTCATGGAAAATGAAGACCTCTTCAGTAAAGTTGAAAAGCAAAGATCATTTTCATTTCTGAAAAATGAGAGGTTATTATAATAGTTATATTATGGTTATAATTTTCATTGGGTTGGGTTTATTTTTTATATTGTGAAAAATGAAGCTTCATATACTTTTTGATACTTTGCGATACATACATTCTACTGATTCTACTTCATGAAGCGGTAATTTCAGTCTGTAATTTTTTTTCAAAATAGTTAAGGGACCATCCATAAATGACGTCACACACAATTTTGGCTGATTTTACCTCCCTCTCCTCTTGTCACAAGTTGTCACAATAAGTCCGGCTTCAACTACTCAACTTTGCTTCTATGATGCTCAACAGTGCAATGGGCTGAATCAGAAAAATAAATAGAAACCGTTCGAAGTTTCATGTTGATGCGACATCATACATCGTCACAAACATTTGATTTCCTCTCCCCCTAATCGGCCTAATCGTGTGAATTCATTTATGGACGGTCCCTAGAAATATAGTTTTAATCGTAGACATAGTTTTTGTTTCCGTTAAATTAAAATGTTTTGTTTATTTATATGAAAAACTTTATTTTTCCTACCAGAAGGCCTTCCAGCTCCATAGACTACGAGCTTTCTCACTCCCCTGACATTTTTCCTGACATGCATTATGGTAACACTTTTTTTTATAAGTGGAGTTTAGCATTTACAATTATTTCTGCGCTCAATAAAAATAAACTTATTAAAAAAAGATATTTAAAATAAAAATCTGATGGCCCTTACAACTTTTAATATTCCATGAAATGAAGTTATCAGCAAGAAATAGACAAATGTGACTAAAATAGCATGAAAAGGATTTTTTTAATCTATTTTAACATTTCTTGATTCCACAGAGATTCTCTATACAGTGTTTATTACAATTTTTTGTGATTTTTTATGATATTTAGTTTGTGATCATCCTGAAAAGCCCACAAATCCTGAAATATAAGGGGTTTATGAAAAAAACCTCGTTTTTACAACTTACTTTTTTGTTGCCAATGTTGTGACTACAAAATAATTTTTATTAATATTCTTTTAATTTATTTTTAAATAAAAAATTGAACAGACGGACGAAGGGGTAGGTCTGACACAGCTCAAAGGCTGGAAAAATTGCTGATTGAAAAACAGAAACTAAGCAAAATCCAGAGAATCACTTGGAAGTCTGGAGAAGGGAATGGTTATCTTGAGTTTTTTGTTTTTACTTTTAACATGTGTTTTTAAATCCTTTATATTAACTTTGCCAGTCTTGCTTGCTTGAATGTTTGCAAACCTTGAAAGGGAAAATTAACTAACTTCCCATCATCAAATCGAACTGAAATTTTTATTATAGGCTCGCTCCTCATGACAATTAAAGTTTGCAAATTTTTAGACAAAAAATTTTTTTTTAATTAAAAAAAAATACCTTTACATGTTTTAAAACAAGTCAAATACAATTAAATAAATGTTTACATATATAAATTCAAAGAAATTTTATTTGAAAATTTTTTTTTCAATAAATGAAAAGCCTGCAAATTCAAAAATATAATGAATTTGTTAAAAAACCTGTTTTTTTTACAGCTTACTTGTTAACATTTTATTTGTGAAATTTATTAGTCTTTTGTTTAAATAATTGAATTATTTAAATTTGTTATAGCAGTTTTGTTTCATTGTTGTAACTCTTCTTTCAGATGTGAATTATGCAGAGATATTTGAAGAAAAAGAAGTTCAGCCAATTTCTGAGAGAAAACCAGTCAAATCTATGCTGTCTCAACAGATCCAAGAATTCAATACAGTAGCAGCTGGTAACTTGTTTGGGAAGTATGCCAAATTTGATGGAAGGGTCAGTTTCATTGCTTTATTTTCATGTTTATTTATATTTTATTTTGCATTGTAATAGTAATCGGTTAGTTTATTTTGTTATAAGTATAATTTAAAGTAGCGGTTGGTAAATTATTAATGAAAATCGTTATAAGATGTTGTATTTCTAGAAGGCAGTATTTGTTGGAAGTGATAAATGATATTAAAATATTTTATTTTAATTAAAAAAAAATAATTCTAAATTTCCATCACCCAGTCAATGGTTGAAGTGAACAGTTCCATGGTGAAAAAGTTTGACATATATCTCACAATGGCGCCACCTGGTGAGCGTGGATTCGTCATGACAGTCGTCACGGTCCTCAATGCTAAAATTCGGGACCTTATTGGTCTTATCTGCTGGCAATACTCGATTGAAAAAAGAGAACCCAGGCTAAGGTGAGGGTTTGATGGTAGTTGTGAAAGTGATTTCTGTGATGGTTACCATGGTGGTGATGGTCTGGTGGTGATAATGGATGATGATGATGATTGATGATGGTGGTGGTGGTCACTGTTATGATCATTATAGCTAGAGTTGTTTATGCAACCTCTCCACTACTCCAAAAGACTGTCCCTGATGTGACTCAAGTTTTATGAAATAAAAAGAGAGAGATCCTTAAAATGACTCAGAACATGTCATATGGATGAAAAACATATTTTTTGAAAATAATTATCATACTATATAATTTAAATCAATTTCGATATAAATTATTTGATATTTGTTACATTACGGCTGTATAACATCTTTCTGTGCTGATCAGATTCACCAGAGGGTTCAAAACCCTGAGCCTAACCTGACTCACAGACTCTGATTTTGTATGTTGAGGTAATAGATCTGATGACTAAAATCTTATAACAGGCAGGATGTCAATTTGTATGACCTTTACATGGCAGAAGACAATGGGGATGTGGATCAGGACTTTCCCCACCTTGACGCTCGAGAACCGGTCACAAAGTTTGACTTTGGTCGATTAGCACTAGTTGAAAAAACGTTTGGAACATGCCACGATGGTGGAACTGGGGGATCCGGTCCAGTTGTGGAAAGATCTATTTTAAAACCATCAAAACTTATTAATAAATCTTCAAAAATAGAGGAAAGTGCCGGTTCACGTCATTCGGTCATCATGTTAGTTTTAGTGCTGTTTATTTTATTTGTTTTTTATTGTTTTTTCAATTATGGTCTCGGTCGGTGCCACCAAGCATTCTTCTGTGTATGTTGAAAAATGCACCTGTAAATAGCATAACATAAGAAAATGTCTAGACTTTCGGTTTAACATTAAAAAAATGTGTTACTTATGATAAAATTCTAGTGATGACAATGACAAAGAATAAGCAAAGTTTTTTTTAATTCAATCAGCCACATGCCAACGACAGGCTTGTTTGTTCTCGACACCAAAGATCCGGGCAAGAGTTACAAAAATGTCGGTGACCTACTTTCCGAGGCAGTGGTCAGAGAGAAATCAGGTCTTCAATTTATAATTCTTTCAGACATTATGTTTAATATAATTATCATTATTTGAGCTCTATGATATTGTTATGATATTTGGGATTATATAAGGTTCTATAAAATATTTTGGACGATAATGAGCATTCAACTAGACTAATAATAAGTTTTAACTACTACAGTTAAAATCTGTCTAATAAAACACTTATACAACTTCTAAAAAAAATAATTGTAAATGATAAACACACACAAGGGTTTTCTAAATGTCTTTCTAAAATTGTGCGTGTCATTTCATGTCTATATTATGTGTCCTTCACTTATAGGAAGATGCATAAAATATTCGGCAACATCTTATCAATATAAATTGGCAAACCTTTGAATCAAGTGTATTTGCGAACAGATGGTAAATACCACCTAGAAAGGTCAGACATACCTGGTGTCACTCTTGACCTTGATCTTGATCTCTGTCAACTAGAAATGAATGACCTTCAACTTGTTGCCAATTCAAGTAATTTTATTTATCTGCACGTATCAGTAAATTAACATTTTAATTTTTTAATATGTATAATTATTTATATTCAACTGCAGCGACTTACACTGTTAATATGTTACAAAAGTTTAGACCCTCAGTAGAAGTCTTTCTTGGTCAGTTTGAATCTCTGATTAATTAATATTTATTGGATTGTTAGGTCATTTGTTCAATCAAAGAAGAGGAGTTAACAAGCCTAATTATTGAATGATTGATTACTAATCAGTTTTTTCAATTTAATTTTTTTTATTGCAGTCATTTCAGACAAAAAGATTGAAGTATACCAAATGAAACAGTCAGTGTCATTTTCTTCAAAATCAATTAAACTGGTCTACTTACTCGAATCTTTGATTGACTGCCACAAGATCAGTGACAAACATCCTGGAGGTATTTTTATTCTGTTATGTATGCTGGTTGTAAAATCCTTGAGATATTTTTAACAAATAGTGCTTACATAAGGAATGTGATGTATTATAGCAAGTCCATTGGTGAATTTGTGTAGGTAGAAAACTGATATTAGATCAATTAGAAAAACAGTATCACTTTTTTTTACAGTGCTTTATTTAGCTCACTAAGTGTGTATCATCAGGGCATATTTACTCAATGTTGAATCTATTCCCATTATTCAATCTTTCCCAAATTTTGCATGCAAGTTCAGTTTCCATGACACAATCTTGATTATCTTTATGGCTGACTTTTTTTTATTAACAATGATGACAGAGTTTTTCTTTGGTGTTAAGAACTTATAATAGCGGTTAATTTCTTTATTTAAGCACGACATTATATCAATTGTATAGTTAAAATTAATTTATATAATAATTGATTGAAATGATTAGCTATGTGACATCAGTTATGGTGAAAACCCAATGAGAGGTGTACCTCAGGGTTTGAATTTAATTAAAAGAAGCCTTTTTGTACATATTTAAGCTTTTACTTTTGATAGATTTTTATGATTAAATAATATATAATAATTAATATATATCCAGAGTCTTATTTGTGTAATAATTTTTTTCTCAGACCACGCCAGCTCTACGTTCCGCATAGTGGTGAAGCTGGCTGTCGGAAAGACAAAGCAGAAAACTTTTGTTTGTGATTCTCGCGTGACGGATGACATCGTAGCTTGCCTCAACAAACTGCTTCACAGCAAGTCATCAAAAATTAGCTTTAGAAGAATTTGAAAAAGATTGAATATTCAGTTTTTTTTATTTTTGTGAATGAAAAATGTATTTATTTTTTGTTATCATGTAAGCCAAAATTGTGATGAAGATGATGATAATGAGGATGATGATATTAATAGTGAAACATAGCTGGGAAGTTATGTTTTTGAGTCAAATAAGTATTAAGGCAGCAGTTGCAATAAATGTTTACTTTTTAATCACGTGTTGATTGTTTACAAGTTAGTGCACTGATGGGTACAACTTTTTAAGACTAGAACAACGTAGAATTCCTAATATAAAAGCGCATAATGCATGTAATGTATGTTTCGTGAATAGCATTTGGCGCATTGAAAAAACTCATGATGATAGATTTTGAGGTGCTGAACACGATTTATGCCATTTTAGTCTTAAAATGTTTCAATCAAAAGTTATTAGCCTTAGCGAACCGATGATTCTTAAAGGGTGTTCCAAGTTCTTTATAACCAGTGCTATATGATGGAAAATATTCACATTAAAATAAATAACACTCCTTAGCTATTTTAAAAAAAAATTTGAACTTCAATTTCTTACTTGTAACTTTATATAGATACTAGAGATAGCCCGTCAAAAATGACGGATTTTTCAAATCTTATAAATTACTAGCGGGGTTACCCGGCGTTGCCCGGGGTTTTTAGAGGTTTTTCTAATGTTTGTCTCTCTCGCTCCCGTTCCCTTCTCCACTTTCCCGTTTTCGTAGCGTTCCCGGTCGCTTTTCCGCTCTCGGTCGTTTTCCAGCTCCCGGTCGCTTTCCCGCTCCCGGTCGCTTTCCCGCTCAGAAGTTTTGTTATCGATTTTCTCTCTTGCTCGCGTTTCCTTCCAAGCTTGCTCTCCCGATTCCAGTCGCTTTCCGCGTTCCCGGTCGCTTTTCGCGTTTCCGGTCGCTTTCCCGTTCCCGGTCGCTTTCCTGTTCCCGGTCGCTTTCCCGTTCCCGGTCGCTTTCCCGTTCTCGGTCGCTTTCCCGTTCCCGGTCGCTTTTCCGTTCCCGGTCGCTTTCCCGTTCCCGGTCGCTTTCCCGTTCCCGCTCACGCTTGCTCTCCCGTTCCCGGTCATGCTTGCTCTCCCATTCCCGGTCACGGTTGCTCTCCCGTTCCCGTTCCCGTTCCCGCTCATTTTCTCTTTTACATTCTTTCATAACTTCTGTTAGCCTATAAAACGTAAAATAGATTTGCTAAGACTATCTTATATATAAAAATGAAATGTTTGTTTGTTTGTTTGTTTGTTTGTTTGTGTGTTCGGACATAAAATGTAAACGGCCGAACAGATTTAATTGAAATTTGGCACACTTATGTATCTTATTCATGCGGTGGTTCCTGTAAAATTTTAAATAAATTGGTTCTTCCGTTGATGTTTTATGGACAAAAAACGTTTTGGTCAGCGGTAGTAAGTTGGAGTAAATTTTTTTTCTACAAAATAAAAATAAATTAATTTATAGTTAAATTATACAAAATATTTTTAATTTTTTTTCTTAAGTTTTAAAGGTTTTAAATATAAATATTAAATTAAATAAATATGTGTGTTGTTTAGTGCCGCCCATAGATATCTATGGTGAAGCCGGATACCTTTGTTTTTATTTCATAGAGCTCATTGAGGCTCATTCTTTTCCGAACCTCCGATACGACAGCTCTGCTATCGGTAAACTTTATATTTGATTTTAGCAACTTATTTTTTAAATCTAGATAACTTTGGATTTCAGGACTAATCAATAAATTGCAGGTGGAATTTCTTCTATTTAGAGATATTTTGTGCTTCACAAAAAGAGTTCCAGACTTAAATTAAAATTAAATCAAATTAGAAATTCATTGTTCATATCTCCCATTCAATAGTAAGTGGCAAAGCTTTGGTAATTTGTTTTTAGTTTTTAAAATCATGATTTACTGTGTATCTTTCAATTTGTTTCGTTTGTTGCATTGCACGTGTTTAATTATGTTATATTATTATTAATTATTATAAGAATATCATTATGCTCTAACATTTTGTGTTTTACAAAAAGGAGTTGCAGATTGGAAAAATAAATTTAAATTCATTGTTCATATATATCGTTCAAGGCTTCTGACTTCAATTGTTCCTTATCTAATATTGTTGAGCGACGAGCATGCTATCAGCCTATCGGTAAATGAGAATTTTTTTTGGGCAGGTAAGTTTTTTTTTATGTGATGGCATTACAACCATTATTATTCACGAGTAGTTATGACTATAAGATTATGAATTAATTTATCGGTCTTATTTTATTTTTTACTTTTCAGAGGAAATTAGAAAATTACATTTTAAAGAAAATCTTACATGCAACACCAATTTATTGTAAAAGTTTCACTGATATATGAGGTGCATGAAATTTGAAAGAAATGAAAGCAAGTGCAGTATTTTTGTGTTTCAACAAAATCATGAACAAAGTTCTCAAGCCAGCCTATCAATCTGCTGCTGTTTTGTTCAATTTATAATTGCATCATTTGCTAAATAAAAGTGGTACTCTTCGATTGTTCCAAATTGATGATCTCAGAAAACTCTCGGAAAATTCATTAAGTTAATGCTTTGAAGGTTTTTAATATTATTATTACTTCATGTTTTATTTCAATCTGTGTTTTATATCACATTTTTCAAAGCCACGGGTCAACATTTATTAACATGCCACATGTAGCGTTATATGCTTTCTGTAGACATGACACTTAAAAACTAAGAACAACTCAAAAACTAAGACTAGCGATTTTTCGAAAAGCAGCTTTTGAACAGTGTGTGATAAATCTATTGTAAGCATTTATAATCTTACAAGTATTTAAAATAAATATAACCTGTTGAGATATATGAGCGGATTTTAACATTATTGCAGCCGTTAACTAATAAATTCTTTTTTTTTCAGCTTCAGTCAATCATAATAAGCCTTTGCAGAAGATCACACTTGCAGAGTGGAACCAATACATTAAAGAACACTAATTAAAATTGAGGAAGTTCAGACGTAACTAAACGAGCAAACCAAACAACAAAGTGTTAACGAGAGAAAAGATCAATTTTGATGACTGTGCACAGCATTCCGCTACAGCCCATCTAAGCCACATTGGGAAGGCTCTAAAATTTAATGGAGGAACAGAAGAGCGAAAAGAAGAGCAAGCTGGAGCGGTAAAGCGTAAAAGCAACCGGGATCGGGAAAAGTAAAAGAGACCGGGGCCGGAAAAGCGACCGTGAGCAGAAATGCGACCAGGAGTGAGAAAGCGACATGGAACGGGAAAGCAAGCGGTTAAGGAAACGGGAGCCAGAGAGAAAACGATAAAAAGCCTTTAAAATCCCCGGGCAACGCCGGGTAACCCAGCTAGTATATATATATATATGAATGTTTGTGGGTTAGTTTGTCTATTATAGAAACGGGAAAGAGACCCGGAACGGACAGCGAGCGGGAACGGAAAAGCAAGCGTGAGCGGGAATGGGAGAGCAAACGTGAGCGGGAACGGGACAGCGACCGGGAACGGGAAATCGACCGGGAGCGGGAAAGCGACCGGCAGCGGGAAAACGACCAAAAACGGGAAAGCGAACAGGAGTGGGAAAGCAGGTGGGAAAGGAAACGGGAGAGAAAGAGACAAACATTAGAAAAACCTCTAAAAAACCTGGGCAACGCCGGGTATCTCCGCTAGTACATACATAAACACACACACAGACACACATACATGCACATACACATACATACATACACACATACATACGCACATACATATATATATATATAGTTCCCGCTCGCTCACCCGCTCCGCTCCGCTCATTTTGTGACGGATTTCAAAATTTTTTTTTTTATTTTTGATTCCCATTGACTCTCAAGGTTGTGTGAAAATTTCATTACGATCGGATGAATGGTGTAGCAATGCATAAAAGACATTAACATATATACATATATACATATATACATATATACATATATACAAACATTCATTTTTATATATATAGATTTTAACCAGGTTTGTCTTAACTTGCTTTCTTGTCTGTTTTTATTTGTTTGTCCAAGGGTACATATATATATATATATATATATATATATATATTTATATTATATATATATACATATATATATATATATACATATATATATATATTTATATATATATATATTATATTTTATTATAAAGAAACCGGGAACATGTGCAAGCAGGAGCAGGGAAGGAAACGGGAGCGAGAGACAAGCATTAGAAAAACCTCTAAAAACCCCAGGCAACGCCTGGTACCACGCTAGTACTTTATAACATTTGAATAAAGTTTTTAACTTTGCTGCTCATTAATTACACAATAATTTCTTTATTCAATAAAAACAAACTTATAAAATAAACAAAATTTAGAAGGTAAAAATGTATGATATATTAAACAAATATTAAAGCAATAATAGAACAAGAAAATTTAACATGACATTTTAATAGATCAAGACAATGAACATAACATAAAATTATAACCAAGAAATTAAAATAGCAAAAATAAAACAAAACAAAAGCAACAAATTTAATTTACAGCCTCGAGATATACCATGCGGATTAGTGAAACCAGATTTTGAAATGGATGGTCACCAAATCTCTATCTCCACAGAAACTCTGCAAGGTAGTTGTCCAACAATGCCCGATGCGTGCCGAAACGCCTTTTGTTTTTCTCTTTGGCTTTCTTCCAAACAGACTCCACGTAGTTTGTGGTGGCCTGGGTTACTGGGTCCACGAAATGCAGTTGGTGGTTCACTAGACTCTGTCACCTCCATAAAAAAATATACGACTCATTCCTTAATGGTCATATGCTTGGCTGACTGGCTGACAGTTGGTGATTACGTTTTGCCAACTACAGCAGACAGGTTTCGGTATACACTCTACTGGTCACTCCAAATTAAAATACCTGTCAAATAATTAAAATATAATTAACTTATTTAAAGAATTGTAATTCAAAATCGTTATGATGTACAACAGGTAATACCTGGCAGCACGTGTCGCTGCACAATAGGTAGGAGGGTAGCTGCGTCTCTTTTTTGCACTTTTACTATAAAGGCTTCCTTTGTTTGTTGGTCATTTACCCCATACACCTAACGTTGTCTGAACGGCCTTGCGAGGCGGTTCCGGTTTTTTTAGCGGAGGACACCACACTCTCATCAATCTGGATAATATGTCCAGGACCTCCATTTTGTACTTGATGATCTCTCATCTAATACTGGCAGTGGTTCCAGTGCATATTGAACCAGTCCGGTAGAGTGTGGTCTGTCTCCAGATGTAACAATTCTGTGAGCTCAGCCTGGATTATTCTGTGCAAGACCAGTAAAACGTCAGCTGTGTACAAATTAGTTTTGTTATTGCATACTTCTTTTATAACAAATACTAAATTTAAACAAAATTATTTACCATGATGCACTTGGTGAGGGGGATCTTACTTTTGCTGTAAAAGCTCCCATCCCTTATCGATCTCGTCGATCGGCAGGCCTGGTTGGGACAAAATTGCTATTGACATGGCGGAGCGTATTAGTAGCATGTTAGTCCTAACCATATATATAGAAAAGAATCTATTCTATATATATGGTCCTAACCCTAACTTTCCGCCATGTCAATAGAATTTTCGCCGCTTATTGCCATGGCGCGCGCCTTGTCAATAGAACTAACGATATATCACTGTAGAAAACTATTAATTCAGCTTAGAGTTAGCGACCTTGTATTATTTACGTTTATGTCTTTACTTTATTGCATTGTGTGTTGGTTTGCAGCTTTTTTTTATTCTTACTAGTTGATAATTATCTACCGGTATCTTTTGCTTTTATTTTGTTTTCATTTCTAATTTCTTTTTCTTTTTTTTTATATTGCTAAACTTGTGTTTATTATTTTAGAACGCCATTGGATGCCGAAAGCGAACCAACCTCAAAGAGAGCTCGCTCGCATTGATCCGTTTGCCAACCTTCGAGATGGCATGTCAAAATCTGGAGTAAAATCTGGTGCTGTAGTGCACTCAGGCAAAGATGACTTAGCAATGTCAGTGCCAAGGTCATATAATGGACCACTTCAATTTTGAAAACAGCATAGCAACACATTGTCAGTTGTTTATTTTGCATCTCAGCGAGTTCAGCTCAGCATAACATTTCTTCTGTGGGACACACAATAACTGACATAAGGTCAAGCCTATCTGAAAAAAAGTGGTGCCGAATTGAAATCAATTGAACTTATTAGATGGGCTATGCGTGCGGGAATTCTGAGCCATTCTTGATGTATTTTAATATTTGTACACGTTAATATACATGTTTCAGAATTTTTGTTGTTGTGTTGGGTTGGGTCAAAAATTTCCATCTTGTGGTGGGTTGGGTTGGGCTGGGTCGCTCAAAATGGACTCACGGACACCTCTGAGCGTGCAGAAGAAAAGAAGCCAGATGGTGAATATTGTGATAAATTGAAATTAGATGCTTCCGAATCATGGAGTGATCTGAAAATTTGTTAGGATCAACTGAATGATGAAGACTTATCTCCCATCCTTTTGAGGAAGGAAGATGGGTGAAGGCCAGATTGGCAGCAGGTGGCTGAGATGGGGCAGCTACAAAAGCCTATTGGGCTTAATGGGATTCAATGGTTGTTGACCATGGAGTCATCAAACAAATTTGATTGGTAATTCTAACCAACTCCAAATTGTGCTGCCAAAGTCGAGAGTTGTCGAAGTATTGCAAGAAATGCACAACGGTGCTCATTTGGGATTAAATAAAACGCTGGATAAGGTACGGCAACGGTTTTATTGGTTCCTGTATCGGGAAGATGTAGAAGAGTGATGCAGGAGATGTAACCAGTGTGCAGGAAGTAAAGGACCACGGAACAAAACACGGAGACGAATGTGAGGGTTTTTCTGTTTTCATTATTCAGTCTCAGCAAACAATTTGGTTTAGTAAACAATTCTGTATAAAACTAACATCTTGGGGGTTTGGTGACATTTAGGCGGGCGACAGTTAGCCGTGCGATAATCAAGCAGCGACTTATGGGCAGATGGACATATGGGCGGAATGACATTTAGGCGTGGCGACATTTAGGGGCGCAACTCTTAAGCAACGACAAATGGGCTGTTAATACACTAATTTTTGATCTACTTAAAGTTTAAGTTAGCTTAAAATTGTAGTCTATTGGTTTTATGGGTCTACGTTTCTGGAACTTTATATCGTCTGATCTTTTGTCTGTGAACATTAAATCTTTACAAAAATCAACAAACTAAACATAAAAATGCATTTGTTTGACTCTATACTAATTCGATAATTTTCTACGCAAAGATATTTAAATAGCGTATTCTGTTCCTTTCAAATGTTTTTCATTATTGTGTACTAATGCCTTTGCATATCTGCTTCTTTCACGCTGAAGTTTTTTTTTAATAATTAGCGCTTCGACAAAGCCATCAGTACGTCATCGTTGAGCTCCGCAGCCACTGATGCTTGAGATGCAATCGGTGTCATCATCAAATTGGTTATTGCTTCCTTCATCTCACCGACTGCTTTCCTTGCCAAAAATGTCACTTGGTTCCATTTTCATCAATCTTATATAGGTTAAACCTCTATAACTGCTTTAAAAAAAAAATATACAGCTGTCAAAGCCTTCACAAAATCTGCTCATAATTATTCAACAATGTCTTATCATACCCTTTGAATTACAAATCTTTTAAAACATCCATTTTCAGTTAATAGCACTAGAATGTTCTTTTTTAAGTTTTCATTGCATAAACTTAAGTTAACATTTCATTGCATAAGCTTAAGTTGCATGAGCATAAATTTCCGAACTCTAAATATTCATCAACTTGTTTGTCGTTCGCCAAAATGTCGATCCACCCATTCGTCGTGTGCCCAAATGAATCCGCCCAAATGTTGCATGCCTAATTGACGTCCGCCAAATCGTCCCGATGCCCATCTCAGGAATAAAAAAAAGATTACTGGAGTTTTTTGTGTAAACTGATAAATTATCTCAAAGTAAACTTGTATTTTGCATGTTTTTATTTGTTTAGTTTTTGTTCCTCTTTCTTTTATCAAAACTATAGACTAGTTAGGTGAAGATCAACACTTTCACTAATTATAAAGACTTAGATAATTTTTAGCGTTTTATAATTAAATTAAATTAAAACAAAAATTGTGAGGGTTTTTCTGTTTTCATTATTTAGTTTAAGTAAACAATTTTTTTCTGAACTAACATTTCAGGAATTCAAAAAAGAAAATGATCAATGGAGGTTTTTTGTGTAAACTGAAAAATTGTCTCAAAGTAAACTTTTATTCTGCTTGTTTTCATTTGTTTATTTTTGGTTTTTTATTACATGCATGACTAAAAATTCTTCAACTCCAAAATAATTATCTCGAGGCCTAAATTTAAAATCAATAATAAGTAAATAATTTAGCAAATGTCAACCTTGTCTTCTAGCTGGCTTTCTTTCAGCAACCTACAAAATCAAAAAAAAAATATGAAAATTAATCATATACAATTCTTTTCCGTTCCCGGTCGCTTTGCCGTTCCCGGTCGCTTTCCCGTTCCCGCTCACGCTTGCTCTCCCGTTCCCGGTCATGCTTGCTCTCCCATTCCCGGTCATGCTTGCTCTCCCATTCCCGGTCACGGTTGCTCTCCCGTTCCCGTTCCCGTTCCCGTTCACCCTCATTTTCTCTTTTCCATTCTTTCATAACTTCTGTTAGCCTATTCCAATCATTGACGGGATTTTTGATATTTATTAGAAGTTTACTTTCAATGTTGTTCAATTAAAAATATAATTTTTTAAGAAAAGTTTAGAAAAAATATTCTAAAATAAATTATCTTAAAATTTTTCAGTACATACAGTCATAACTAGATCCAATTGCTAAGTACATCCAAGTTCTAGGTTAGCTGAGTTGGTAGGGTGTTAGCCTTGAATGTGAGAGCATCACGGTTCGATTCCCAGTCACTGCCTTGAAAATAATTTTGTCAGATCTCGATGGAGCCCGTTGAATTCTAAATTTGTATCAACTCTTTTTTATTCAATTCATACACGAGTCGTTCAACAGATTCTTTCCTGCAACTCGTGAAGTTAATAGCGCTGTTAAATCCCACTAAAATTAACAAAAAAAACAATTTCATGCTTTGGCTAAGAACAACCAAAGTTGAGATATAACAATACACTAATATCACGTTGTTGATGCAAATTCATTATTTATCGACTGGTTTTTTTTAGTTAAATTGGTTTCAAAGTTAGAGTATATAATTTTATTTCATGAAAGTTATCCAGAAAACATTGCTACAAGTAAAATCATAAAATGCAAAATTGTTATTTTACAAGTAAAGTTTAAAAAAACCAAATGTTATGTTACAAGTAACACAATTTAGTTATTTAAATTAGTCCACTACTGTGCGACTAGCATGTGGCACATTCGCGTCAATGTTTTCAGCCAATCACAGTGCAAGAAAAAGCGTAAACATGAATAATTATCGGTCCGTCCTGTGCTCATACAGTGTTTGTAAATACGCCGACCGGACCGAGCCGCGAAAAAAATTAATAAATTAGAATAATTTAAGAGGTAACGTGTTATACTAATCGCAAGCCATACAAGTTTTGTATTATCACCTTTGCGTAACAAATAACACAAATAGGTCATTTTATTGGTGAGTGTGTAAGCTAGATCACTAATCCGCCTGATTATCTGGCCGGACCGAGCCACGAACGAACTAAAACAATTAAGCCTCCTTCGGCCAAAGAAATCACATTATTTGGAAAGCTAAAAAATAACTTGTCAGAGTTTATTCAATACGTGTAATGTCCAATGGATGAATTGATCGCTCTCGTTTGTATATGTATATACACTAGGTAAATTTAAAATCAATCCAGGAATTTGAAACCATAAGCCAGTACCCGAACCCGAACCCGAACCCGGTTTTTTGAAAACTACAAACCCGAACCCGAACCCGAACCCGAAAACCTGAGTTTCACAAACCCGAACCCGAACCCGAAAACTCGAGTTTTACAAACCCGAACCCGAACCAGAAAACTCTAGTTTCACAAACCCAAACCCGAACCCGAACCCGAAAACTCTAGTTTCACAAACCCGAACCCGAACCCGAAAACTCCAAAAAGTACTACCCGTGACATCCCTACCAAACACTAAGATATCAAAAAAATGAAAGACACAATCAATCAATCTGTCACAAAAATAAAATTTAAAAATATCACATTTAAAATGTTTTGCAATATTTTCAATTCTGAAGTGAAAATTCTTCAATTCATTAAACCTGTAAATGAATAAAATAAACGTTCATCAACTTAGATCAATTAATATAATTTTCTTATAATCTTTATATTTATTTCAACTGTTACAATTTATTCTATATTTAAAATTATTTATAGTGTTATAAAGTAAAATTAGTTTAAAAAAGTTGATTTATAATAATTAATTATAATATTACATAATACAAAATTAAAAAGAAAACAGCAAAGGGTCACAGACCACTTTCTACAAATTTGAAGAAATCTTTGGTTGATATTTCCACATTTATAATGTCGGGATTCCCTTTGAGATCCGGATGCAATATGAAAGCCCTCTAAATTAATAAAACAATCAGTGAAACCTCAACAGTCAAATCTCACTAACTCTAAGGCAAAGTTAAAAAAATTACTAACATTAATTTTTTTATGCAAGATAATAAGTCTTTGCCGTTGATAATAATTTTGAGAAGTTTTTGCATCCAGATCAGTTTTCAAAATCTTATTTTCAGCAGTAGTTTTTTGATAAGTCGTGTTCAATTCTTTATAATGGAAGTTCAACATCTTGTATCTTTCCATAATTTCTGTTAAATATGAGAAGATGTAGTGTCAAAATATTAATCGAAATGCTTATAACAATAAATTTAAAAAAAATACTTTCTGATGATCTTTTCAGATTTGAATAATCTTTTGTGATTTTTTCATTTTCTTCTTTCTGATTCATCAACTTTTTCTTTAATTTATCAAGCATGGTGTTTAACAAATATTTAATCAATATTTAATAAATATTTTTACATATTGCTTTTACGACTTCAATTTCCGAATTGCATTCACAACAAAATAAGGTTCTTGGCAGTAAATGAATATGATTATTGGAGCTATAATTAATAATTTTTTGTTTCTTATAAGATCTCACTGAAGATCTCAGAGTAGATTATTTATATAACTCAGTTTAATGAATTTCTATGTTTCTTCTTGAACTCTGCTTATCTAAAATGCCTTACCCTTCCAGCTTCAATATCCTTGTATTTTTGCTTCAATGATTCATATTCATTAAAGATGTTCCTTGTTTGCATTGCATTGGGATCTTCAAGATCATCAACTGTTACAATTTATTCCATATTCAAAATTATTTATAGTGTTATAAAGCAAAATTAGTTTAAAAAAGTTTTGATTTATAATAATTAATTATAATATTACATAATGCAAAATTGAAAAGAAAACAGCAAAGGGTCACAGACCACTTTCTACATATTTGAAGAAATCTTTGTTTGATATTTCCACATTCATAATGTCGGGATGCCATTTGAGATTCGGATGCAATATGAAAGCCCTCTAAATTAATAAAACAATCAGTGAAACCTCAACAGTCAAACCTCACTAACTCTACGGCAAAGTTAAAAAAATTACTAACATTAAGTCTTTCATGCAAGAAAATAAGTCTATGCCGTTGATAATAATTTTGAAAAGTTTTTGCATTCAGATCAGTTTTCAAAAACTTATTTTTAGCAGTAGTTTCTTGATTAGTCGTGTTCAATTCTTTATAATGGAAGTTCAACATCTTGTATCTTTCCATAATTTCTGTTAAATATAAGAAGATGTAGTGTCAAAATTTTAATCGAAATGCTTATAACAATAAATTTAAAAAAAATACTTTCTGATGATCTTTTCAGATTTGAATAATATTTTGTGATTTTTTCATTTTCTTCTTTCTGATTCATCAACTCTTTCTTTAATTTATCAAGCATGGTGTTTAACTGTTCCTAAGGAGTAGATAAATATTTTTACATATTGCTTTTACGACTTCAATTTCCGAATTGCATTCACAACAAAATAAGGTTCTTGGCAGTAAATGAATATGATTATTGGAGCTATAATTAATAATCTTTTGTTTCTTATAAGATCTCACTGAAGATCTCAGAGTAGATTATCTATATAACTCAGTTTAATGAATTTCTATGTTTCTTCTTGAAATCTGCTCATCTGAAACGCCTTACCCTTTCAGCTTCAATATCCTTGTATTTTTGCTTCAATGATTCATTAAAGATGTTCCTTGTTTGCATTGCAATCGGATCTTCAAGATCATCAGCCAACTTTGATACTTGTAGTTCAAGGACCCTTTTCTCAGCCCTCAATTCTTCCAAGCTCTTTATCAAGTTAGTTAGTTTTAGAAAAAAATGATAAATGATTAGTACAGCCCACCTATTCTAATACTTAGTTCATCTGTAACTTAAGATAATTTTGATTTTAATGAAATTATGCTTAAAAAGAAATTATGCTTTTAAAGAAATTATTCTTTAATGAAATTATGCTAATTTAAAAAAAATCAAAACTAATTTTAACATAGAAGCTCTGTTAATAAATTTATGCAATATTTTAGATTTAAACATTTAGCAGTTTATTTAGTACTGCAAAGAAGCCATAGTTGATAAATCCATTTTTATCAGTTATTGCTAGTTCTATCAAAAAACTTAAAAAATTAAAGCATCGTCATATCCCTTTCAATAAATAATTCTTTGCAAAAATAAGTACTACTTTGAACGTAAAAAAATTTTCTTGAAAACGGTTGTAGCCTTTCATAACTCCTGGTAAATTCAGAAAGCTGTATGTAGTGTCAAATTTCTAATCAAAAAAGCTTAAAACAATAAATTCAAAAAAAATTTACTTTCTGATATTTTCAGATTTAAATATTCTTCTGTTATTTTTGCATTTTCTTCTTTTTGATGCATCAACTCTTTCTCAAATTGATCAAACATGGTGCTTAACTGTTCCTGAGAAGTAAATAATTACACGTTATTTTTACTATTATTTTTATAGCTTTTGTCTTATCATTATTATTATTATTATTTAATATTATTATTATTTAATAATTTTTATTATTATTATTATTATTTAATAATTTTTCTCCAAGACGAGATAGTCCTGGTTTAGTTGAATTATTCAGTTTATATGTTCAACATAATCAAATTGTCATACATTTAGGTAAAGTGTTCATTATAATTAAAACGTCTAGTAAATGAATAAAATTTTAATGTATATTAGAAATGAAACCTCATTTTTATGAGCAAATGAGTCTTTCAAGTTTCCCATAGCTGAAGTCAAGTCTTTGTTTGTGGCAGAAAATTCATTATTTGAATGCTGATTTTTAGTGGACTCTTCCTGAAACTTTTTAATTTGCTTTTCCATATTTTTTTTAGTTGTTTCTTCTGTGTTCAAACTTTCATTTAATTTCTTGACAACTTCATCGAGGTTCTTCATAAAAAAAATTTTTTAAACATAATGTATTATATTAAACAAGAAAACAAAAAAAATTATTATGACCATTGTTATCACCTGTTTGTCCAAAAGTTCATTCTCCATTTTTCGGATTCTCGTAGTCAAGATATTTGTCCTTGTTGTCAGTTTGTTTGCCTGAACAACTAATTGTTGCTCTCGTTCATTCAACAATTTCAACAAGTTAATCTTTTCCTAAACAACAGAAAAATAGAAAAAACAATGTAATTCAAGATTAAAAAATTAAAATCTCCCACTATAAATTTCAAGAAAAATTAGGTAAAATATTTTATGGTCACCTGTTCCAGCTCTTTGATTTTAACATGAGCAGATTCAATGTCAGACTTCAGACTGCTTATTACAATTTCTCGTTTTTTGCATTCATCTGTTTTTTCCTTATAAATATTTATTATAATAAGATTAAATGTATCTATATATATAAAAATAAATGTTTGTATATATGTATATATGTATATATGTCCTTTATGCATTGCTACACCATTCATCCGATCGTAATGACATTTTCACACAACCATAAATAAAATGTTTGTATATATGTATATATGTATATATGTCCTTTATGCATTGCTACACCATTCATCCGATCGTAATGAAATTTTCACACAACCAGAATTTATTACCTTGAGAGTCAAGGGGAATCAAATATAGAGAAAAAAAATTTGAAATCCGTCACAAAATGAGCGGAGCGGGTGAGCGAGAGAGACAAGCATTAGAAAAACCTTTAAAAACCCCGGGCAACGGGGGTTTTATATTATTATAAAATTAAGAAATTTTCATAGCAAATCAATTAAAAGCATTAAAACTTAAAGTACACTTTAACAAGAATAAGGTAAGAAGGTTTCAATCAAAATTGCTTTTTATTTTTATGGCAAAAAAAACATTTCAGTTCAACAGCCCTATGTACAAACGTAAAAAGTTATTGCGTAATAGAAATCACATTTAATTTCGTAACAGGAAGGCACTATTATCTAGTAGTTGAACTGGTTGTGCACAGACAAAGAATAAAGTTTAAATTACTTTGACGTTTTGATTGAGTGTTTCTTTTTCTATTTCACTCTTTTCTAATGACTTTTCTAGTTTCCCCACAGTAACTTTCAGCAACTCTTTTTCTACTTCTTTGTGTTTCTATGAAGATAAATAATGTTTATGATATTTAGTTTACACTTTAACTAGTGTTATTGCAAAATAAAACAATAGCAAAATATCAGCAGTACTTTTTTTGTTTGATCAATGTCTTTCTTTGCAGCTTCTAGTTGATTTTCAAGAATCTGTGATTTTTTGTTAATGACCACGAGTTCATTGTTTTCATCTTCCATTTCTACAACATTAGAATGTCGAGCTTTGAACTGAAAGTAAGAGCTTGCCCCTTTCATGAGACCATTCGAAGATATGTAACAAAAGCGATAAAACTCTACATCATTTTGAGGAAGTTCAGAAACTGAAAATAATTTAAGGCATTTAAATTTTTAAATAGAATGTTTACATTTTTTAAACGTTATTAAAAAGCAAAACATATAAGCTCACCATTGAAAACTACTTTATTGTCAATATAAGTGCCTTTCACATAGTTCTGAGGGTAAGGCGACCACTTGTAGCAAATGAAATCTGTAAACGATTTACTTGCGACCTTGTACAATGCAACCCAGTCCTTTGAGCTAATTTCAAGAGCCCCAGAGATGCTGTAGCGAACGCATAGGTTTACACCCATTGGATAAAATGGGTCTATATCTTGAAATTTTACATGAATGGTATTTTTCATGGCAGCAATGTTAGCTCTATCAACTGAATTTTCCATTTTGACCCTGTTTATCATAAACAGTTTATGTTAAAAAAAAACAAAATCCGTTATTTTAAAGAATAAACCATTAATCACATTAATGTGGCCTAAATCACGTTCAAATTTTACCTCTACCTACTTTAACTCTTTCCAACAATGAAATAAAATTAATACTAAATGCTACTAATGCTACTAAGTAACTATTTGAACGCATGAACTTTAAGGATAACACCTCAGCATCGTAATCGACAATGAGAACAGATTAGTATACATCTCTAAGTAAGCCAAAAGAATGTAATCTCACCTTCAATTCAAGCTATACTCTCACACAACCAAAACAAGATAATTAAAATCACAAGCAAATAACAATCAAAGGATTAAACAGTTATGAAAGCTTTCAGAAACGTAGACATTTATTTTATTGTCCCGCAAAAATATGAAAATATGGCAATGGCTTAAAAATGTTAATTAAAATAATTTTTTACAATAGCTTAATAAAACATATTTTATTTAATTGCTTAGATTTTATTTTGGTTATTTAATACAAAATGTTTGTTATAATCTTTTTAGCAAGTTTCATTGAACTTGGTTCAATCAAGTATATATTTATATATATATATATATATAGGTATATATATATATATATATATATATATATATATATATATATATATATATATATATATATATATATATATATATATATGTATGTATATATATGTATATATGCGTAGACCCCTCAGCCGCCTTAGTAACCGTTTCACGGCCGGCTTAGCACGTTTTGCGGCCTAATTTACGGCGAGCCGAGATTTTTGCGGCCGGCGGCGGCTAACTGTTTTTGTGGCCGGCGGCGGCTTAATTCTCGGCTTATATGTAAACTAGCAGTGCCCGTAGCGGCTTCGCTCGCATGAAATTAGAGAATTTGAACCGTGCATACATAGTAGAGTACCCACTGCACGGATCAATTTTTTAGGTCTCGGCTCCGCCCGTCGACAACTTGGCCCAGCCCGTTTCAAAAACCGAAATTCCTGGCCCGGCACGGCCCGTCTAATATGGGCTCGGCCCGTTTTTACAGGCCTAGAAGTTTTATATACTTGAACAAGTAAATTAAAAACGAATTTTTAAAACCAATGCTCTTATATGTAATTAAAACACAAATTTTGCAATCAATTTTTTCTTATATTACTCTTTTATTTTATATTAAAGTCGAAATATCTTAATTATATCGAAATATCGAAATTAATTAAAATTAACTAAATTAATTGACTTATTGTAAAACTAATAATTGAATATTGCATTGTCTTTTATTTTGAGCATGTATGCAAAATTTGAAAAAAATCTATCATCAGGAAGTGACTCAAAAATTGATTGCAAGATTCGAAACAGACAGAGAAAGAAACAGACAGACAGAGAAACAGAGACGACGAGTTAATAAAAGCATTGGTAAAAAAATGTCATGATTTTGATTCGTTTTCACTGAAAACGCCTAAAATGTAATAAGTATCCGTCAAATCTAAAAAAGAAACAATCAAAATACCAACGAACTTACTCAAACTTTAAAAATACACCAGAAGTATATCACGTCAAGTGAAAAAATTTTTTTTGGTATCTAAGCTTTCGGTTGGTCAGTCAACCTTCATCAGAGATTTTTTTATTGGTGAAAAAATGAACAAATAAAAAGTCAGGTAAACAAACCCGGAAAAAGACAAAAAAAGAGTAATAATAAAATAATAAAAATAAAAATAAAAAGTAAAAACACGATAAAAAAATAAAAAATCGATAAAAATAACACACACATATATATATATATATATACATATATATGTATATATATATATATATATATATATATATATATATATATACATATATATGTATATATACATATATATATATATATATATATATATATATATATATATATATATATATATATATATATATATATATATATATATATATATATATATATATATATATATATATATATATATATATATATATATATATATATATACATACACACACATACACACATACATACACACAAATACATACACATACATATATACATACAAATATACATATACATATACATATACACACACATACACATACATATACATATACCTAACACACACATACACATACACACACATATACATATACATACACACATACATACACATACATACATACATACGTACATCTATATATATAAAAGAACATGTCCTGACTGACTGACTGACTGACTGACTGACTGACTGACAGATGACTGACTGATAATCAACGCCGAGCTCAAACGCCTCATCCTAGGAACGTGAAATTTGGAACTTATATTACTTTTATAGCGTAAACATCCGCTAAGAAAGGATTTTTGAAAATTTTGCTCCTGAGGGGAAAAAACTGGAAAAAAAACTTTTTTCTAAAACAATGTATATCTCGAAAACCAAAAATGAGGAGATTTTGAAATTTGGTATATAGATTCTTTTTGAAAAATAAAAAGATACGTGTTTCACCATTTTTTGAAAATTCGGTTTCCCGGACCTCAAATGTGGGTTGGAAAATTGGGTTATTTGGTTTTTAAAGTAGCTTCTACTCAAAAACTGTTACTGCTACAGGAGTAAAAATTAGTATTTAGTTTCTACTCCAAAAATAATGAAACACGTGTTTTAGCATTTTTTGAAAATTTGGTTTCCAGGACTTCAAATGTGGGGTGGAAAATAGGGCTAATTGTCTTTTATAGTAACTGCTACTCAAAAACAGTAAATACCACAGATGTAAAAATTATTATTTAGTTTCTTTTCTAAAAATAAAGATACACGTGCTTCACCATTTTTTACAAATTTGGTTTCCCGGACCTCAAATGTGGGTTGGAAAATTGGGTTATTTGGTTTTTAAAGTAGCTTCTACTCAAAAACTGTTAATGTTACAAAAGTAAAAATTAGTATTTAGTTTCTACTCTAAAAATAATGATATACGGGTTTCACAATTTATTGAAAATTTGGTTTCCAGTACTTTAAATGTGGGGTGGAAAATAGGGTTATTTGGTTTTTAAAGTAACTGCTACTCAACAACTGTAATTGCCACAGATGTAAAAATTAATACTTAGTATCTACTCAAAAAAAAAAGATATACGTGTGTCATCATTTTTGGGTTATTTGGTTTTTAAAGTAGCTGCTACTCAAAAACTGTTAATGCTACAGAAGTAAAAATTAGTATTTAGTTTCTACTCCAAAAATAATGAAATACGTGTTTTAGCATTTTTTGAAAATTTGGTTTCCAGGACCTCAAATGTGGGGTGGAAATAAGGGTTATTTGATTTCAAAATAACTGCTACTCACAAACTGTAAGTGCTACAAATGTAAAAATTAGTATTTTGAAGTTTTGTGCCGGTTAAAAGTAGCTAAGTCCAGTTTATCATCGGCCGGGCCAAGCCGTTATTTTAGAGTCTTCACACGGGCCAGGCCAAACCTTAAATCAAAGTGGGACGGGCCGAGGCTTTTCACTAAGTATATAGATATTTTAGTGATTTTAGGGTCTTCAGTTTGGCCGGGCCAAACCTGAGGTCAAGGTGGGACGAGCCGAAGTTTTTCATCAAGTATATAGAACTTCTAGGCCTGTAAAAATGGGCCGGGCCTAATTCAGACGGGCTGTGCCGGGCCAGGAATTTGGGTTTTTAAAACGGGCTGGGCTAATTTGTCGACGGGCCGAGCCGAGACCTAAAAAAATTATCTCTACTATGGATGCGCGGTTCAAACTCTCTAATTTCATGCGAGCGAAGCCGCTACGGGCACTGCTAGTACTATATATATACATATAAATACATGAATAAAAAATTGAAAATAAACATAAATGTAATAATTCATACAATTTCAGAAAAGTAAAAAGAGGAGGAGAAAAAAAGGGAGAAGGAAAAGTAGGGGGGAAAAGAAAAATAGTTAGTGTTGAAGTGAAAATATTACGTGTTAGAATAGGAGTCTAAGAAAAATTTTTCCACAAGTAGTGGAATTAATGATTTTATAGTCATTAAATAACTCATTCTTTCTAATTATTTCTACTGTTTTAGAAAAAATATTAAAAGATAATTTATCTAAGTTACTTACTACATAAATATTGTTATTGTTATTTAATAAAGGGGGTTTAGGAATGAGATTTGTGAAATTATTAAGAATAGATTTATATTGTCTTTTTATAGATAAGTATTTATAGCCTCTATTAACTAAATGATGGATAAAGATTAGTGAAGCGAATTTAAAGTCATCTATAGTAGAAGATAGTCTCACGAATCTTATAAATTGTGATTTAACAATTCCCTTGAAAGTATGTTTAGGATGGTGGGAGGAAGGATGGAGATATTGGAAGAAGTTAGTGGGTTTAAAATACGGTCTGAACCCTAGAGATCCATCATCATTTTTATAGATGGTTAAATCTAAAAAGTTAATGGATTTTTTATTCAATTCCACCGTAAGATTAATACCTTTAATTACCTTATTAGCACTGTTTAACAAAGAAGAAAATAGAGAAAAATCTTCATTCCATATTATGAAAATATCATCAATATATCTAATATAAAAAAGTGTAGAATTATGTGAGGCCATGAAAATATCTAATTCCTCTAAATACAAGTTGGCTAAGGTGGGAGAGTAAGACTTCCCCATAGCACAACCATTGGTTTGGATGTATTGATTTCCAAAAAAAGAGAAAGTGTTATGAGAAAGGAAATGTTTTAAAATGTGAAGTTAGAAAAGAAGTTAAGAAAGGGTTAGAGTTGGAAGCGAGCCATAAATTATTAGCTATATCAACACTACGTTTGTTACACATATTAGTGTACAACGAGGTGACGTCGCACGTAATAAAAAGATAAGTTGAAAAACAGGGGTGACTACGAGAAAAGGAAGAAAGGGACTTAATAAAAAAAAAAGAGTCTTTAGTTATAAAAGATGAGTGGGTAGATATTTGTTTCAACTTATAGTCTAGATATTTATTAACTTTATGATCGGGGGACCCTATATCGGAGATAATAGGTCTACCAGGTGGGGTGGAAGAGTTAAACCATTTATCAGATGGTTTATGGATTTGAGGAAGGGTGTAGAAAGTACGTTCTTTAAAGGAAGAAGAAGGTAATAAATAGTTATACACTTTAGTGGGAATTAATCGTTTTTTAAGTGCCCAATCTAATAATTTAGATAATTTTTCAACTGGTTTAATGGAACTCCTAATTGGTGAATAAAATCTGAAATCAGATAACTGGTGGAGGCTTTCATTTATGTAATCAGTCCTATTTAGAATAACGAAAACATTACTTTTATCAGCCTTTCTGATAATGATATTAGTATTATTTTTAAGGGAATAAAGCGCATTCCATTCCTCTTTAGAGAGATTAGATTTCAAACCAGTTTTTAAATTGTTATGGATATTAGGGTTAGCTAGAGAGAAGGAAGAGATAATATGATGGGTAGAATGCATAATGAGGTTAGTAGTTTTTTTGGTAATAGAGGATACGTCGTTAAGATCTGGCTGCCAGTTGCTACGTATAAAAGAAGGTAAAATAGGGACAGTGTTAGAAGAAGTGTGTCTGATAAAATAATCTTTAATGTGAATTTGCCTAATAAGCTTTAAAATGAATTTGTCAATTATTAAGGAATTAGTACGTGTTTTAGAAGGTACAAAGGATGTACCTTTTTTCAAGACTTTTTTCTATGTCGGTTAAATTATATGAACTTAAATTAAGGAATCCATCTAGATAAGGGCGAGATTTTTTATTTTTTTATCGTGTTTTTACTTTTTATGTTTATTTTTTATTATTTTATTATTACTCTTTTTTTGTCTTTTTCCGGGTTTGTTTACCTGACTTTTTATTTGTTCATTTTTTCACCAATAAAAAAATCTCTGACCAACCGAAAGCTTAGATACCAAAAAAAATTTTTTCACTTGACGTGATATACTTTTGAGTAAGTTCGTTGGTATTTTGATTGTTTCTTTTTTAGATTTGACGGATATTTATTACATTTTAGTCATTACTTTTATCCTTAATTTTCTTTAGAAGAACCATATCATTATACACTCCCTCTGCCTTTTCTTTAATTAACACACCATCAAATGAACAAATCTTCCTACGTTAATTCCTTAGATTTTTCTAAATTATTTAAAGATATTTCTCGACCTAAGCCTCCTTTTAACATTAACTCCTCTCGAATTATACCACTCATTCCGGGACTTTCTAATTTTCTTCTCAACCAAAAACGTAATTTTCACTCGTCCAATAGACCACCTCCTTACACCACCAATCCTCATAAATTTTCTACCCCTATCACTTCTTACCCCACTACCAATACTAACTCTCATCAATTTAAAAATTTATCTAATCATCATATTAAAATTAAGAATTCCAGATATAATCATTTTTCTAACTCTCTTCCCAGACTTGACCCTACTTCATGGGGTTTAGTTAAAAATTTAGCTACAAAATTCGTCACCTTATTCAAATGTTTTTCCACCCTCCCACATTGGGAAAATGATTCTCTTATGTCTTTTGAACATTCTTTTGTTAACTCTCATAAATCTATCTCTGTTCCTAATTCTACCACCACTTTACAAGATAATATGAAGGAGAATTTAACTAACTTTCTAAAAAATAATAGAAACATTATTTTAAAACATTTGTTAACTACAATGGAATTCTACCAAAATGACCTCCGTTCTAATAATGATGTGGACAAAGTACTTGATGGTCTCAATATTAGACATTTAGAGGCTCGAATCAGATTCTTAATTAGGAACCATAAAAGAGCCTCACGTTGTATATCTTGGGTGAAAGAGAATCTGCCAAAATATTTCTCATTCAACAGTAATAATCTTTCTGTCTCATCTAATTATATCCCACCAGAAAAAACCACTCCTCCTTCTCTTATCCAACCCTTTTCTCACACTTCCCCCTTTTTTCTTTCCAGTCCTCTTTCCCCCACCCCTACCCGCACCTCTCCCCTTCCCCCACCCATTCCCATCCTTCCTTTTTCTAAACCACCCCCTACCAAGAGACGTCGGGCTCATTCAAACCCTTCACCAAATATTTCTACCAAAAAAAGCAAATTCGATCTTACACAAATACAACCCATTCCTCTTACTTCCATTTCTATCCTTACTAAGTCCAAAAATATTTTTCTTAATACCTCATCTTCCACTTTACTCCCTCCTCCCTCCTCCCATTTCCCCTATTCCTTTACCTTCCCTTTTTCATTCTTCTTCTACGGGAGCGGGAAAGCGACCGGGAGCGGGAAAGCGACCGGCAGTGGGAAAGCGACCGGCAGCGGGAAAACGACCGAAAACGGGAAAGCGAGCAGGAGTGGGAAAGCAAGTGGGAAAGGAAACGGGAGAAAAAGAGACAAACATTCGAAAAACCTCCAAAAAACCCGGGCAACGCCGGGTATCTCCGCTAGTATATATATATATATATAGTTCCCGCTCGCTCACCCGCTCCGCTCCACTCATTTTGTGACGGATTTTAAATTTTTTTTCTCTATATTTGATTCCCCTTGACTCTCAAGGTTGTGTGAAAATTTCATTACGATCGGATGAATGGTGTAGCAATGCATAAAGGACATGAATATATACATATATACATACAAACATTCATTTTTATATATGTCAAGATAGACATGTTGTGTATGTGATTGTTGGTGGATGGGATGTGTTGTGTGTGCGCTCGCTGTTTGTTGTAGTATGAATGTTCACCTGTAGTTGTGGGAGTTGTGGTGTGTTAGTGGCTAGCGTGCTGTTTAGGGAAAAACTATGCGCAGAGTTTTTAGTGAGAGTGGAGCTCGAGAGTCGTTGTCGCGCAGTTTGGAGTGAATTGTCGAATTGGTGTGAATTAGTAAATTGCAGTGAATTGTCGAATTGGTGTGAATTAGTGAATTGTGTTGAATTGGCGAATTGAAGTGAAATCTCGTATTGAAGCGAACTTTCGGATTGAAGTTACATTTTCCGTTTAGTTTAGTTTTTCTTTAATAATAAAGAAGTTATTAATTAAGTTGGAGTTTTGTTGTTGAGCGGTTTGCCCAAGTTGACAATATATATAGATAAAAGGAAAATAGACACCCGGACAAAGGATGTCAGGCCGAGAAATAAAAAAATTGTTATTTTTCAAGTGTTTTTGTTGTTTTTTATTGTTTGTTAAAATTGGAAATTATATATGAATTATGTGAACGAAAACCTTGTAGGACTAATTTTTATTTTATTTTTGTTCATAGGTTCAATTTTGACTATGATGACTTTTGAAAACTAGACTTGGCCATTTAGGCGTTATCGGCTATTTTGCAAAATGGCCTATAATGCAAATCATTGAAATCAAATCACACAAATGGATTCATATACTACTGGACTAGCTGCAAAGGTCTCTCATTACCAGCATCATTCCCTCCATGGGGATAAGAGTCTTTAACTTTCTGTGATTTTTGGCTTATTTAATTTTGTTTTTCAAAAGTTTTAATAAAAAATAATTTTTTTGAAAATTTTTTCAAGTAACAGTGCCTTAAGACTATTTAGCATTTAATTCAAGTTCATAATTTACATTTGAACTGAGTTATGACCAGTATTTTACCTACTAGAAGAACCTGTAAAATTCGATATTGGCAATTTTTTTAAATGGCCGCCAACGCCACACCCACCACCAAATTTGAGGCAAACAAGTGGATTCATGTACTATTGGACCTCCTCTACAAAGTCCATATAACCATCCTTTCCCCCTTCCCTGGGGGGAGCAGGGTCTATAGCCCGCCTAAGGTTTACGTTTACATAGTCACTTTCTTGTTGGCGTGTCTGCTGTCTATGAAACGACTTTACTTTATACGCTC
This sequence comes from Erpobdella octoculata, assembly GCA_963978895.1. Classification (NCBI taxonomy): domain Eukaryota; kingdom Metazoa; phylum Annelida; class Clitellata; order Hirudinida; family Erpobdellidae; genus Erpobdella; species Erpobdella octoculata. The sequence goes on along the minus strand of OZ022238.1, from coordinate 45,227,417 downwards.
GCTCTCTCTTTATCTCTCTCACTATCTCAAGCCTCAAATGCATGATGCTAACCAGTGTTGGAGCTGAAGAAATATGATTTCAAATCACGATTTTTATCTGTTTAGGTAATTAAAATATTTCGAAATTAATTGAATAATGCATTGTCATCTAATATAAAGCTATCCTGAAAGTTTCAGCTTCCTAGCTAGCCAAAAAGCTGGTTAAATTTTACTTGCAAGATTTGCGTACAGAGAAAGCCACAAACAGAGATTGTAACCTAATAATAAAATAAAAAAGTTTGTAATAAAAAAGTGAGTAGATATATTTTTAATCTCAACTTTCAGAATTCAAAATATTCCAAATTGGCCAAACACTAAGATTTCAAAAAATGAAAGACACAATCAATCAATCTGTCACAAAAATAAAATTTAAAAATATCATATTTAAAATGTTTTGCAATCTTTTCAATTCTGAAGTGAAAATTCTTCAATTCATTAAACCTGTAAATGAATAAAATAAACGTTCATCAACTTAGATCAATTAATATAATTTTCTTATAATCTTTATATTTATTTCAACTGTTACAATTTATTCTATATTTAAAATTATTTATAGTGTTATAAAGTAAAATTAGTTTAAAAAAGTTGATTTATAATAATTAATTATAATATTACATAATACAAAATTAAAAAGAAAACAGCAAAGGGTCACAGACCACTTTCTACAAATTTGAAGAAATCTTTGGTTGATATTTCCACATTTATAATGTCGGGATTCCCTTTGAGATCCGGATGCAATATGAAAGCCCTCTAAATTAATAAAACAATCAGTGAAACCTCAACAGTCAAATCTCACTAACTCTAAGGCAAAGTTAAAAAAATTACTAACATTAATTTTTTTATGCAAGATAATAAGTCTTTGCCGTTGATAATAATTTTGAGAAGTTTTTGCATCCAGATCAGTTTTCAAAATCTTATTTTCAGCAGTAGTTTTTTGATAAGTCGTGTTCAATTCTTTATAATGGAAGTTCAACATCTTGTATCTTTCCATAATTTCTGTTAAATATGAGAAGATGTAGTGTCAAAATATTAATCGAAATGCTTATAACAATAAATTTAAAAAAAATACTTTCTGATGATCTTTTCAGATTTGAATAATCTTTTGTGATTTTTTCATTTTCTTCTTTCTGATTCATCAACTTTTTCTTTAATTTATCAAGCATGGTGTTTAACAAATATTTAATCAATATTTAATAAATATTTTTACATATTGCTTTTACGACTTCAATTTCCGAATTGCATTCACAACAAAATAAGGTTCTTGGCAGTAAATGAATATGATTATTGGAGCTATAATTAATAATTTTTTGTTTCTTATAAGATCTCACTGAAGATCTCAGAGTAGATTATTTATATAACTCAGTTTAATGAATTTCTATGTTTCTTCTTGAACTCTGCTTATCTAAAATGCCTTACCCTTCCAGCTTCAATATCCTTGTATTTTTGCTTCAATGATTCATATTCATTAAAGATGTTCCTTGTTTGCATTGCATTGGGATCTTCAAGATCATCAACTGTTACAATTTATTCCATATTCAAAATTATTTATAGTGTTATAAAGCAAAATTAGTTTAAAAAAGTTTTGATTTATAATAATTAATTATAATATTACATAATGCAAAATTGAAAAGAAAACAGCAAAGGGTCACAGACCACTTTCTACATATTTGAAGAAATCTTTGTTTGATATTTCCACATTCATAATGTCGGGATGCCATTTGAGATTCGGATGCAATATGAAAGCCCTCTAAATTAATAAAACAATCAGTGAAACCTCAACAGTCAAACCTCACTAACTCTACGGCAAAGTTAAAAAAATTACTAACATTAAGTCTTTCATGCAAGAAAATAAGTCTATGCCGTTGATAATAATTTTGAAAAGTTTTTGCATTCAGATCAGTTTTCAAAAACTTATTTTTAGCAGTAGTTTCTTGATTAGTCGTGTTCAATTCTTTATAATGGAAGTTCAACATCTTGTATCTTTCCATAATTTCTGTTAAATATAAGAAGATGTAGTGTCAAAATTTTAATCGAAATGCTTATAACAATAAATTTAAAAAAAATACTTTCTGATGATCTTTTCAGATTTGAATAATATTTTGTGATTTTTTCATTTTCTTCTTTCTGATTCATCAACTCTTTCTTTAATTTATCAAGCATGGTGTTTAACTGTTCCTAAGGAGTAGATAAATATTTTTACATATTGCTTTTACGACTTCAATTTCCGAATTGCATTCACAACAAAATAAGGTTCTTGGCAGTAAATGAATATGATTATTGGAGCTATAATTAATAATCTTTTGTTTCTTATAAGATCTCACTGAAGATCTCAGAGTAGATTATCTATATAACTCAGTTTAATGAATTTCTATGTTTCTTCTTGAAATCTGCTCATCTGAAACGCCTTACCCTTTCAGCTTCAATATCCTTGTATTTTTGCTTCAATGATTCATTAAAGATGTTCCTTGTTTGCATTGCAATCGGATCTTCAAGATCATCAGCCAACTTTGATACTTGTAGTTCAAGGACCCTTTTCTCAGCCCTCAATTCTTCCAAGCTCTTTATCAAGTTAGTTAGTTTTAGAAAAAAATGATAAATGATTAGTACAGCCCACCTATTCTAATACTTAGTTCATCTGTAACTTAAGATAATTTTGATTTTAATGAAATTATGCTTAAAAAGAAATTATGCTTTTAAAGAAATTATTCTTTAATGAAATTATGCTAATTTAAAAAAAATCAAAACTAATTTTAACATAGAAGCTCTGTTAATAAATTTATGCAATATTTTAGATTTAAACATTTAGCAGTTTATTTAGTACTGCAAAGAAGCCATAGTTGATAAATCCATTTTTATCAGTTATTGCTAGTTCTATCAAAAAACTTAAAAAATTAAAGCATCGTCATATCCCTTTCAATAAATAATTCTTTGCAAAAATAAGTACTACTTTGAACGTAAAAAAATTTTCTTGAAAACGGTTGTAGCCTTTCATAACTCCTGGTAAATTCAGAAAGCTGTATGTAGTGTCAAATTTCTAATCAAAAAAGCTTAAAACAATAAATTCAAAAAAAATTTACTTTCTGATATTTTCAGATTTAAATATTCTTCTGTTATTTTTGCATTTTCTTCTTTTTGATGCATCAACTCTTTCTCAAATTGATCAAACATGGTGCTTAACTGTTCCTGAGAAGTAAATAATTACACGTTATTTTTACTATTATTTTTATAGCTTTTGTCTTATCATTATTATTATTATTATTTAATATTATTATTATTTAATAATTTTTATTATTATTATTATTATTTAATAATTTTTCTCCAAGACGAGATAGTCCTGGTTTAGTTGAATTATTCAGTTTATATGTTCAACATAATCAAATTGTCATACATTTAGGTAAAGTGTTCATTATAATTAAAACGTCTAGTAAATGAATAAAATTTTAATGTATATTAGAAATGAAACCTCATTTTTATGAGCAAATGAGTCTTTCAAGTTTCCCATAGCTGAAGTCAAGTCTTTGTTTGTGGCAGAAAATTCATTATTTGAATGCTGATTTTTAGTGGACTCTTCCTGAAACTTTTTAATTTGCTTTTCCATATTTTTTTTAGTTGTTTCTTCTGTGTTCAAACTTTCATTTAATTTCTTGACAACTTCATCGAGGTTCTTCATAAAAAAAATTTTTTAAACATAATGTATTATATTAAACAAGAAAACAAAAAAAATTATTATGACCATTGTTATCACCTGTTTGTCCAAAAGTTCATTCTCCATTTTTCGGATTCTCGTAGTCAAGATATTTGTCCTTGTTGTCAGTTTGTTTGCCTGAACAACTAATTGTTGCTCTCGTTCATTCAACAATTTCAACAAGTTAATCTTTTCCTAAACAACAGAAAAATAGAAAAAACAATGTAATTCAAGATTAAAAAATTAAAATCTCCCACTATAAATTTCAAGAAAAATTAGGTAAAATATTTTATGGTCACCTGTTCCAGCTCTTTGATTTTAACATGAGCAGATTCAATGTCAGACTTCAGACTGCTTATTACAATTTCTCGTTTTTTGCATTCATCTGTTTTTTCCTTATAAATATTTATTATAATAAGATTAAATGTATCTATATATATAAAAATAAATGTTTGTATATATGTATATATGTATATATGTATATATGTCCTTTATGCATTGCTACACCATTCATCCGATCGTAATGACATTTTCACACAACCATAAATAAAATGTTTGTATATATGTATATATGTATATATGTCCTTTATGCATTGCTACACCATTCATCCGATCGTAATGAAATTTTCACACAACCAGAATTTATTACCTTGAGAGTCAAGGGGAATCAAATATAGAGAAAAAAAATTTGAAATCCGTCACAAAATGAGCGGAGCGGGTGAGCGAGAGAGACAAGCATTAGAAAAACCTTTAAAAACCCCGGGCAACGGGGGTTTTATATTATTATAAAATTAAGAAATTTTCATAGCAAATCAATTAAAAGCATTAAAACTTAAAGTACACTTTAACAAGAATAAGGTAAGAAGGTTTCAATCAAAATTGCTTTTTATTTTTATGGCAAAAAAAACATTTCAGTTCAACAGCCCTATGTACAAACGTAAAAAGTTATTGCGTAATAGAAATCACATTTAATTTCGTAACAGGAAGGCACTATTATCTAGTAGTTGAACTGGTTGTGCACAGACAAAGAATAAAGTTTAAATTACTTTGACGTTTTGATTGAGTGTTTCTTTTTCTATTTCACTCTTTTCTAATGACTTTTCTAGTTTCCCCACAGTAACTTTCAGCAACTCTTTTTCTACTTCTTTGTGTTTCTATGAAGATAAATAATGTTTATGATATTTAGTTTACACTTTAACTAGTGTTATTGCAAAATAAAACAATAGCAAAATATCAGCAGTACTTTTTTTGTTTGATCAATGTCTTTCTTTGCAGCTTCTAGTTGATTTTCAAGAATCTGTGATTTTTTGTTAATGACCACGAGTTCATTGTTTTCATCTTCCATTTCTACAACATTAGAATGTCGAGCTTTGAACTGAAAGTAAGAGCTTGCCCCTTTCATGAGACCATTCGAAGATATGTAACAAAAGCGATAAAACTCTACATCATTTTGAGGAAGTTCAGAAACTGAAAATAATTTAAGGCATTTAAATTTTTAAATAGAATGTTTACATTTTTTAAACGTTATTAAAAAGCAAAACATATAAGCTCACCATTGAAAACTACTTTATTGTCAATATAAGTGCCTTTCACATAGTTCTGAGGGTAAGGCGACCACTTGTAGCAAATGAAATCTGTAAACGATTTACTTGCGACCTTGTACAATGCAACCCAGTCCTTTGAGCTAATTTCAAGAGCCCCAGAGATGCTGTAGCGAACGCATAGGTTTACACCCATTGGATAAAATGGGTCTATATCTTGAAATTTTACATGAATGGTATTTTTCATGGCAGCAATGTTAGCTCTATCAACTGAATTTTCCATTTTGACCCTGTTTATCATAAACAGTTTATGTTAAAAAAAAACAAAATCCGTTATTTTAAAGAATAAACCATTAATCACATTAATGTGGCCTAAATCACGTTCAAATTTTACCTCTACCTACTTTAACTCTTTCCAACAATGAAATAAAATTAATACTAAATGCTACTAATGCTACTAAGTAACTATTTGAACGCATGAACTTTAAGGATAACACCTCAGCATCGTAATCGACAATGAGAACAGATTAGTATACATCTCTAAGTAAGCCAAAAGAATGTAATCTCACCTTCAATTCAAGCTATACTCTCACACAACCAAAACAAGATAATTAAAATCACAAGCAAATAACAATCAAAGGATTAAACAGTTATGAAAGCTTTCAGAAACGTAGACATTTATTTTATTGTCCCGCAAAAATATGAAAATATGGCAATGGCTTAAAAATGTTAATTAAAATAATTTTTTACAATAGCTTAATAAAACATATTTTATTTAATTGCTTAGATTTTATTTTGGTTATTTAATACAAAATGTTTGTTATAATCTTTTTAGCAAGTTTCATTGAACTTGGTTCAATCAAGTATATATTTATATATATATATATATATAGGTATATATATATATATATATATATATATATATATATATATATATATATATATATATATATATATATATGTATGTATATATATGTATATATGCGTAGACCCCTCAGCCGCCTTAGTAACCGTTTCACGGCCGGCTTAGCACGTTTTGCGGCCTAATTTACGGCGAGCCGAGATTTTTGCGGCCGGCGGCGGCTAACTGTTTTTGTGGCCGGCGGCGGCTTAATTCTCGGCTTATATGTAAACTAGCAGTGCCCGTAGCGGCTTCGCTCGCATGAAATTAGAGAATTTGAACCGTGCATACATAGTAGAGTACCCACTGCACGGATCAATTTTTTAGGTCTCGGCTCCGCCCGTCGACAACTTGGCCCAGCCCGTTTCAAAAACCGAAATTCCTGGCCCGGCACGGCCCGTCTAATATGGGCTCGGCCCGTTTTTACAGGCCTAGAAGTTTTATATACTTGAACAAGTAAATTAAAAACGAATTTTTAAAACCAATGCTCTTATATGTAATTAAAACACAAATTTTGCAATCAATTTTTTCTTATATTACTCTTTTATTTTATATTAAAGTCGAAATATCTTAATTATATCGAAATATCGAAATTAATTAAAATTAACTAAATTAATTGACTTATTGTAAAACTAATAATTGAATATTGCATTGTCTTTTATTTTGAGCATGTATGCAAAATTTGAAAAAAATCTATCATCAGGAAGTGACTCAAAAATTGATTGCAAGATTCGAAACAGACAGAGAAAGAAACAGACAGACAGAGAAACAGAGACGACGAGTTAATAAAAGCATTGGTAAAAAAATGTCATGATTTTGATTCGTTTTCACTGAAAACGCCTAAAATGTAATAAGTATCCGTCAAATCTAAAAAAGAAACAATCAAAATACCAACGAACTTACTCAAACTTTAAAAATACACCAGAAGTATATCACGTCAAGTGAAAAAATTTTTTTTGGTATCTAAGCTTTCGGTTGGTCAGTCAACCTTCATCAGAGATTTTTTTATTGGTGAAAAAATGAACAAATAAAAAGTCAGGTAAACAAACCCGGAAAAAGACAAAAAAAGAGTAATAATAAAATAATAAAAATAAAAATAAAAAGTAAAAACACGATAAAAAAATAAAAAATCGATAAAAATAACACACACATATATATATATATATATACATATATATGTATATATATATATATATATATATATATATATATATATATACATATATATGTATATATACATATATATATATATATATATATATATATATATATATATATATATATATATATATATATATATATATATATATATATATATATATATATATATATATATATATATATATATATATATATATATATATATATATATATATACATACACACACATACACACATACATACACACAAATACATACACATACATATATACATACAAATATACATATACATATACATATACACACACATACACATACATATACATATACCTAACACACACATACACATACACACACATATACATATACATACACACATACATACACATACATACATACATACGTACATCTATATATATAAAAGAACATGTCCTGACTGACTGACTGACTGACTGACTGACTGACTGACAGATGACTGACTGATAATCAACGCCGAGCTCAAACGCCTCATCCTAGGAACGTGAAATTTGGAACTTATATTACTTTTATAGCGTAAACATCCGCTAAGAAAGGATTTTTGAAAATTTTGCTCCTGAGGGGAAAAAACTGGAAAAAAAACTTTTTTCTAAAACAATGTATATCTCGAAAACCAAAAATGAGGAGATTTTGAAATTTGGTATATAGATTCTTTTTGAAAAATAAAAAGATACGTGTTTCACCATTTTTTGAAAATTCGGTTTCCCGGACCTCAAATGTGGGTTGGAAAATTGGGTTATTTGGTTTTTAAAGTAGCTTCTACTCAAAAACTGTTACTGCTACAGGAGTAAAAATTAGTATTTAGTTTCTACTCCAAAAATAATGAAACACGTGTTTTAGCATTTTTTGAAAATTTGGTTTCCAGGACTTCAAATGTGGGGTGGAAAATAGGGCTAATTGTCTTTTATAGTAACTGCTACTCAAAAACAGTAAATACCACAGATGTAAAAATTATTATTTAGTTTCTTTTCTAAAAATAAAGATACACGTGCTTCACCATTTTTTACAAATTTGGTTTCCCGGACCTCAAATGTGGGTTGGAAAATTGGGTTATTTGGTTTTTAAAGTAGCTTCTACTCAAAAACTGTTAATGTTACAAAAGTAAAAATTAGTATTTAGTTTCTACTCTAAAAATAATGATATACGGGTTTCACAATTTATTGAAAATTTGGTTTCCAGTACTTTAAATGTGGGGTGGAAAATAGGGTTATTTGGTTTTTAAAGTAACTGCTACTCAACAACTGTAATTGCCACAGATGTAAAAATTAATACTTAGTATCTACTCAAAAAAAAAAGATATACGTGTGTCATCATTTTTGGGTTATTTGGTTTTTAAAGTAGCTGCTACTCAAAAACTGTTAATGCTACAGAAGTAAAAATTAGTATTTAGTTTCTACTCCAAAAATAATGAAATACGTGTTTTAGCATTTTTTGAAAATTTGGTTTCCAGGACCTCAAATGTGGGGTGGAAATAAGGGTTATTTGATTTCAAAATAACTGCTACTCACAAACTGTAAGTGCTACAAATGTAAAAATTAGTATTTTGAAGTTTTGTGCCGGTTAAAAGTAGCTAAGTCCAGTTTATCATCGGCCGGGCCAAGCCGTTATTTTAGAGTCTTCACACGGGCCAGGCCAAACCTTAAATCAAAGTGGGACGGGCCGAGGCTTTTCACTAAGTATATAGATATTTTAGTGATTTTAGGGTCTTCAGTTTGGCCGGGCCAAACCTGAGGTCAAGGTGGGACGAGCCGAAGTTTTTCATCAAGTATATAGAACTTCTAGGCCTGTAAAAATGGGCCGGGCCTAATTCAGACGGGCTGTGCCGGGCCAGGAATTTGGGTTTTTAAAACGGGCTGGGCTAATTTGTCGACGGGCCGAGCCGAGACCTAAAAAAATTATCTCTACTATGGATGCGCGGTTCAAACTCTCTAATTTCATGCGAGCGAAGCCGCTACGGGCACTGCTAGTACTATATATATACATATAAATACATGAATAAAAAATTGAAAATAAACATAAATGTAATAATTCATACAATTTCAGAAAAGTAAAAAGAGGAGGAGAAAAAAAGGGAGAAGGAAAAGTAGGGGGGAAAAGAAAAATAGTTAGTGTTGAAGTGAAAATATTACGTGTTAGAATAGGAGTCTAAGAAAAATTGTTCCACAAGTAGTGGAATTAATGATTTTATAGTCATTAAATAACTCATTCTTTCTAATTATTTCTACTGTTTTAGAAAAAATATTAAAAGATAATTTATCTAAGTTACTTACTACATAAATATTGTTATTGTTATTTAATAAAGGGGGTTTAGGAATGAGATTTGTGAAATTATTAAGAATAGATTTATATTGTCTTTTTATAGATAAGTATTTATAGCCTCTATTAACTAAATGATGGATAAAGATTAGTGAAGCGAATTTAAAGTCATCTATAGTAGAAGATAGTCTCACGAATCTTATAAATTGTGATTTAACAATTCCCTTGAAAGTATGTTTAGGATGGTGGGAGGAAGGATGGAGATATTGGAAGAAGTTAGTGGGTTTAAAATACGGTCTGAACCCTAGAGATCCATCATCATTTTTATAGATGGTTAAATCTAAAAAGTTAATGGATTTTTTATTCAATTCCACCGTAAGATTAATACCTTTAATTACCTTATTAGCACTGTTTAACAAAGAAGAAAATAGAGAAAAATCTTCATTCCATATTATGAAAATATCATCAATATATCTAATATAAAAAAGTGTAGAATTATGTGAGGCCATGAAAATATCTAATTCCTCTAAATACAAGTTGGCTAAGGTGGGAGAGTAAGACTTCCCCATAGCACAACCATTGGTTTGGATGTATTGATTTCCAAAAAAAGAGAAAGTGTTATGAGAAAGGAAATGTTTTAAAATGTGAAGTTAGAAAAGAAGTTAAGAAAGGGTTAGAGTTGGAAGCGAGCCATAAATTATTAGCTATATCAACACTACGTTTGTTACACATATTAGTGTACAACGAGGTGACGTCGCACGTAATAAAAAGATAAGTTGAAAAACAGGGGTGACTACGAGAAAAGGAAGAAAGGGACTTAATAAAAAAAAAAGAGTCTTTAGTTATAAAAGATGAGTGGGTAGATATTTGTTTCAACTTATAGTCTAGATATTTATTAACTTTATGATCGGGGGACCCTATATCGGAGATAATAGGTCTACCAGGTGGGGTGGAAGAGTTAAACCATTTATCAGATGGTTTATGGATTTGAGGAAGGGTGTAGAAAGTACGTTCTTTAAAGGAAGAAGAAGGTAATAAATAGTTATACACTTTAGTGGGAATTAATCGTTTTTTAAGTGCCCAATCTAATAATTTAGATAATTTTTCAACTGGTTTAATGGAACTCCTAATTGGTGAATAAAATCTGAAATCAGATAACTGGTGGAGGCTTTCATTTATGTAATCAGTCCTATTTAGAATAACGAAAACATTACTTTTATCAGCCTTTCTGATAATGATATTAGTATTATTTTTAAGGGAATAAAGCGCATTCCATTCCTCTTTAGAGAGATTAGATTTCAAACCAGTTTTTAAATTGTTATGGATATTAGGGTTAGCTAGAGAGAAGGAAGAGATAATATGATGGGTAGAATGCATAATGAGGTTAGTAGTTTTTTTGGTAATAGAGGATACGTCGTTAAGATCTGGCTGCCAGTTGCTACGTATAAAAGAAGGTAAAATAGGGACAGTGTTAGAAGAAGTGTGTCTGATAAAATAATCTTTAATGTGAATTTGCCTAATAAGCTTTAAAATGAATTTGTCAATTATTAAGGAATTAGTACGTGTTTTAGAAGGTACAAAGGATGTACCTTTTTTCAAGACTTTTTTCTATGTCGGTTAAATTATATGAACTTAAATTAAGGAATCCATCTAGATAAGGGCGAGATTTTTTATTTTTTTATCGTGTTTTTACTTTTTATGTTTATTTTTTATTATTTTATTATTACTCTTTTTTTGTCTTTTTCCGGGTTTGTTTACCTGACTTTTTATTTGTTCATTTTTTCACCAATAAAAAAATCTCTGACCAACCGAAAGCTTAGATACCAAAAAAAATTTTTTCACTTGACGTGATATACTTTTGAGTAAGTTCGTTGGTATTTTGATTGTTTCTTTTTTAGATTTGACGGATATTTATTACATTTTAGTCATTACTTTTATCCTTAATTTTCTTTAGAAGAACCATATCATTATACACTCCCTCTGCCTTTTCTTTAATTAACACACCATCAAATGAACAAATCTTCCTACGTTAATTCCTTAGATTTTTCTAAATTATTTAAAGATATTTCTCGACCTAAGCCTCCTTTTAACATTAACTCCTCTCGAATTATACCACTCATTCCGGGACTTTCTAATTTTCTTCTCAACCAAAAACGTAATTTTCACTCGTCCAATAGACCACCTCCTTACACCACCAATCCTCATAAATTTTCTACCCCTATCACTTCTTACCCCACTACCAATACTAACTCTCATCAATTTAAAAATTTATCTAATCATCATATTAAAATTAAGAATTCCAGATATAATCATTTTTCTAACTCTCTTCCCAGACTTGACCCTACTTCATGGGGTTTAGTTAAAAATTTAGCTACAAAATTCGTCACCTTATTCAAATGTTTTTCCACCCTCCCACATTGGGAAAATGATTCTCTTATGTCTTTTGAACATTCTTTTGTTAACTCTCATAAATCTATCTCTGTTCCTAATTCTACCACCACTTTACAAGATAATATGAAGGAGAATTTAACTAACTTTCTAAAAAATAATAGAAACATTATTTTAAAACATTTGTTAACTACAATGGAATTCTACCAAAATGACCTCCGTTCTAATAATGATGTGGACAAAGTACTTGATGGTCTCAATATTAGACATTTAGAGGCTCGAATCAGATTCTTAATTAGGAACCATAAAAGAGCCTCACGTTGTATATCTTGGGTGAAAGAGAATCTGCCAAAATATTTCTCATTCAACAGTAATAATCTTTCTGTCTCATCTAATTATATCCCACCAGAAAAAACCACTCCTCCTTCTCTTATCCAACCCTTTTCTCACACTTCCCCCTTTTTTCTTTCCAGTCCTCTTTCCCCCACCCCTACCCGCACCTCTCCCCTTCCCCCACCCATTCCCATCCTTCCTTTTTCTAAACCACCCCCTACCAAGAGACGTCGGGCTCATTCAAACCCTTCACCAAATATTTCTACCAAAAAAAGCAAATTCGATCTTACACAAATACAACCCATTCCTCTTACTTCCATTTCTATCCTTACTAAGTCCAAAAATATTTTTCTTAATACCTCATCTTCCACTTTACTCCCTCCTCCCTCCTCCCATTTCCCCTATTCCTTTACCATCCCTTTTTCATTCTTCTTCTACGGGAGCGGGAAAGCGACCGGGAGCGGGAAAGCGACCGGCAGTGGGAAAGCGACCGGCAGCGGGAAAACGACCGAAAACGGGAAAGCGAGCAGGAGTGGGAAAGCAAGTGGGAAAGGAAACGGGAGAAAAAGAGACAAACATTCGAAAAACCTCCAAAAAACCCGGGCAACGCCGGGTATCTCCGCTAGTATATATATATATATATAGTTCCCGCTCGCTCACCCGCTCCGCTCCACTCATTTTGTGACGGATTTTAAATTTTTTTTCTCTATATTTGATTCCCCTTGACTCTCAAGGTTGTGTGAAAATTTCATTACGATCGGATGAATGGTGTAGCAATGCATAAAGGACATGAATATATACATATATACATACAAACATTCATTTTTATATATGTCAAGATAGACATGTTGTGTATGTGATTGTTGGTGGATGGGATGTGTTGTGTGTGCGCTCGCTGTTTGTTGTAGTATGAATGTTCACCTGTAGTTGTGGGAGTTGTGGTGTGTTAGTGGCTAGCGTGCTGTTTAGGGAAAAACTATGCGCAGAGTTTTTAGTGAGAGTGGAGCTCGAGAGTCGTTGTCGCGCAGTTTGGAGTGAATTGTCGAATTGGTGTGAATTAGTAAATTGCAGTGAATTGTCGAATTGGTGTGAATTAGTGAATTGTGTTGAATTGGCGAATTGAAGTGAAATCTCGTATTGAAGCGAACTTTCGGATTGAAGTTACATTTTCCGTTTAGTTTAGTTTTTCTTTAATAATAAAGAAGTTATTAATTAAGTTGGAGTTTTGTTGTTGAGCGGTTTGCCCAAGTTGACAATATATATAGATAAAAGGAAAATAGACACCCGGACAAAGGATGTCAGGCCGAGAAATAAAAAAATTGTTATTTTTCAAGTGTTTTTGTTGTTTTTTATTGTTTGTTAAAATTGGAAATTATATATGAATTATGTGAACGAAAACCTTGTAGGACTAATTTTTATTTTATTTTTGTTCATAGGTTCAATTTTGACTATGATGACTTTTGAAAACTAGACTTGGCCATTTAGGCGTTATCGGCTATTTTGCAAAATGGCCTATAATGCAAATCATTGAAATCAAATCACACAAATGGATTCATATACTACTGGACTAGCTGCAAAGGTCTCTCATTACCAGCATCATTCCCTCCATGGGGATAAGAGTCTTTAACTTTCTGTGATTTTTGGCTTATTTAATTTTGTTTTTCAAAAGTTTTAATAAAAAATAATTTTTTTGAAAATTTTTTCAAGTAACAGTGCCTTAAGACTATTTAGCATTTAATTCAAGTTCATAATTTACATTTGAACTGAGTTATGACCAGTATTTTACCTACTAGAAGAACCTGTAAAATTCGATATTGGCAATTTTTTTAAATGGCCGCCAACGCCACACCCACCACCAAATTTGAGGCAAACAAGTGGATTCATGTACTATTGGACCTCCTCTACAAAGTCCATATAACCATCCTTTCCCCCTTCCCTGGGGGGAGCAGGGTCTATAGCCCGCCTAAGGTTTACGTTTACATAGTCACTTTCTTGTTGGCGTGTCTGCTGTCTATGAAACGACTTTACTTTATACGCTCGCTCTCTCTTTATCTCTCTCACTATCTCAAGCCTCAAATGCATGATGCTAACCAGTGTTGGAGCTGAAGAAATATGATTTCAAATCACGATTTTTATCTGTTTAGGTAATTAAAATATTTCGAAATTAATTGAATAATGCATTGTCATCTAATATAAAGCTATCCTGAAAGTTTCAGCTTCCTAGCTAGCCAAAAAGCTGGTTAAATTTTACTTGCAAGATTTGCGTACAGAGAAAGCCACAAACAGAGATTGTAACCTAATAATAAAATAAAAAAGTTTGTAATAAAAAAGTGAGTAGATATATTTTTAATCTCAACTTTCAGAATTCAAAATATTCCAAATTGGCCAAACACTAAGATTTCAAAAAATGAAAGACACAATCAATCAATCTGTCACAAAAATAAAATTTAAAAATATCATATTTAAAATGTTTTGCAATCTTTTCAATTCTGAAGTGAAAATTCTTCAATTCATTAAACCTGTAAATGAATAAAATAAACGTTCATCAACTTAGATCAATTAATATAATTTTCTTATAATCTTTATATTTATTTCAACTGTTACAATTTATTCTATATTTAAAATTATTTATAGTGTTATAAAGTAAAATTAGTTTAAAAAAGTTGATTTATAATAATTAATTATAATATTACATAATACAAAATTAAAAAGAAAACAGCAAAGGGTCACAGACCACTTTCTACAAATTTGAAGAAATCTTTGGTTGATATTTCCACATTTATAATGTCGGGATTCCCTTTGAGATCCGGATGCAATATGAAAGCCCTCTAAATTAATAAAACAATCAGTGAAACCTCAACAGTCAAATCTCACTAACTCTAAGGCAAAGTTAAAAAAATTACTAACATTAATTTTTTTATGCAAGATAATAAGTCTTTGCCGTTGATAATAATTTTGAGAAGTTTTTGCATCCAGATCAGTTTTCAAAATCTTATTTTCAGCAGTAGTTTTTTGATAAGTCGTGTTCAATTCTTTATAATGGAAGTTCAACATCTTGTATCTTTCCATAATTTCTGTTAAATATGAGAAGATGTAGTGTCAAAATATTAATCGAAATGCTTATAACAATAAATTTAAAAAAAATACTTTCTGATGATCTTTTCAGATTTGAATAATCTTTTGTGATTTTTTCATTTTCTTCTTTCTGATTCATCAACTTTTTCTTTAATTTATCAAGCATGGTGTTTAACAAATATTTAATCAATATTTAATAAATATTTTTACATATTGCTTTTACGACTTCAATTTCCGAATTGCATTCACAACAAAATAAGGTTCTTGGCAGTAAATGAATATGATTATTGGAGCTATAATTAATAATTTTTTGTTTCTTATAAGATCTCACTGAAGATCTCAGAGTAGATTATTTATATAACTCAGTTTAATGAATTTCTATGTTTCTTCTTGAACTCTGCTTATCTAAAATGCCTTACCCTTCCAGCTTCAATATCCTTGTATTTTTGCTTCAATGATTCATATTCATTAAAGATGTTCCTTGTTTGCATTGCATTGGGATCTTCAAGATCATCAACTGTTACAATTTATTCCATATTCAAAATTATTTATAGTGTTATAAAGCAAAATTAGTTTAAAAAAGTTTTGATTTATAATAATTAATTATAATATTACATAATGCAAAATTGAAAAGAAAACAGCAAAGGGTCACAGACCACTTTCTACATATTTGAAGAAATCTTTGTTTGATATTTCCACATTCATAATGTCGGGATGCCATTTGAGATTCGGATGCAATATGAAAGCCCTCTAAATTAATAAAACAATCAGTGAAACCTCAACAGTCAAACCTCACTAACTCTACGGCAAAGTTAAAAAAATTACTAACATTAAGTCTTTCATGCAAGAAAATAAGTCTATGCCGTTGATAATAATTTTGAAAAGTTTTTGCATTCAGATCAGTTTTCAAAAACTTATTTTTAGCAGTAGTTTCTTGATTAGTCGTGTTCAATTCTTTATAATGGAAGTTCAACATCTTGTATCTTTCCATAATTTCTGTTAAATATAAGAAGATGTAGTGTCAAAATTTTAATCGAAATGCTTATAACAATAAATTTAAAAAAAATACTTTCTGATGATCTTTTCAGATTTGAATAATATTTTGTGATTTTTTCATTTTCTTCTTTCTGATTCATCAACTCTTTCTTTAATTTATCAAGCATGGTGTTTAACTGTTCCTAAGGAGTAGATAAATATTTTTACATATTGCTTTTACGACTTCAATTTCCGAATTGCATTCACAACAAAATAAGGTTCTTGGCAGTAAATGAATATGATTATTGGAGCTATAATTAATAATCTTTTGTTTCTTATAAGATCTCACTGAAGATCTCAGAGTAGATTATCTATATAACTCAGTTTAATGAATTTCTATGTTTCTTCTTGAAATCTGCTCATCTGAAACGCCTTACCCTTTCAGCTTCAATATCCTTGTATTTTTGCTTCAATGATTCATTAAAGATGTTCCTTGTTTGCATTGCAATCGGATCTTCAAGATCATCAGCCAACTTTGATACTTGTAGTTCAAGGACCCTTTTCTCAGCCCTCAATTCTTCCAAGCTCTTTATCAAGTTAGTTAGTTTTAGAAAAAAATGATAAATGATTAGTACAGCCCACCTATTCTAATACTTAGTTCATCTGTAACTTAAGATAATTTTGATTTTAATGAAATTATGCTTAAAAAGAAATTATGCTTTTAAAGAAATTATTCTTTAATGAAATTATGCTAATTTAAAAAAAATCAAAACTAATTTTAACATAGAAGCTCTGTTAATAAATTTATGCAATATTTTAGATTTAAACATTTAGCAGTTTATTTAGTACTGCAAAGAAGCCATAGTTGATAAATCCATTTTTATCAGTTATTGCTAGTTCTATCAAAAAACTTAAAAAATTAAAGCATCGTCATATCCCTTTCAATAAATAATTCTTTGCAAAAATAAGTACTACTTTGAACGTAAAAAAATTTTCTTGAAAACGGTTGTAGCCTTTCATAACTCCTGGTAAATTCAGAAAGCTGTATGTAGTGTCAAATTTCTAATCAAAAAAGCTTAAAACAATAAATTCAAAAAAAATTTACTTTCTGATATTTTCAGATTTAAATATTCTTCTGTTATTTTTGCATTTTCTTCTTTTTGATGCATCAACTCTTTCTCAAATTGATCAAACATGGTGCTTAACTGTTCCTGAGAAGTAAATAATTACACGTTATTTTTACTATTATTTTTATAGCTTTTGTCTTATCATTATTATTATTATTATTTAATATTATTATTATTTAATAATTTTTATTATTATTATTATTATTTAATAATTTTTCTCCAAGACGAGATAGTCCTGGTTTAGTTGAATTATTCAGTTTATATGTTCAACATAATCAAATTGTCATACATTTAGGTAAAGTGTTCATTATAATTAAAACGTCTAGTAAATGAATAAAATTTTAATGTATATTAGAAATGAAACCTCATTTTTATGAGCAAATGAGTCTTTCAAGTTTCCCATAGCTGAAGTCAAGTCTTTGTTTGTGGCAGAAAATTCATTATTTGAATGCTGATTTTTAGTGGACTCTTCCTGAAACTTTTTAATTTGCTTTTCCATATTTTTTTTAGTTGTTTCTTCTGTGTTCAAACTTTCATTTAATTTCTTGACAACTTCATCGAGGTTCTTCATAAAAAAAATTTTTTAAACATAATGTATTATATTAAACAAGAAAACAAAAAAAATTATTATGACCATTGTTATCACCTGTTTGTCCAAAAGTTCATTCTCCATTTTTCGGATTCTCGTAGTCAAGATATTTGTCCTTGTTGTCAGTTTGTTTGCCTGAACAACTAATTGTTGCTCTCGTTCATTCAACAATTTCAACAAGTTAATCTTTTCCTAAACAACAGAAAAATAGAAAAAACAATGTAATTCAAGATTAAAAAATTAAAATCTCCCACTATAAATTTCAAGAAAAATTAGGTAAAATATTTTATGGTCACCTGTTCCAGCTCTTTGATTTTAACATGAGCAGATTCAATGTCAGACTTCAGACTGCTTATTACAATTTCTCGTTTTTTGCATTCATCTGTTTTTTCCTTATAAATATTTATTATAATAAGATTAAATGTATCTATATATATAAAAATAAATGTTTGTATATATGTATATATGTATATATGTATATATGTCCTTTATGCATTGCTACACCATTCATCCGATCGTAATGACATTTTCACACAACCATAAATAAAATGTTTGTATATATGTATATATGTATATATGTCCTTTATGCATTGCTACACCATTCATCCGATCGTAATGAAATTTTCACACAACCAGAATTTATTACCTTGAGAGTCAAGGGGAATCAAATATAGAGAAAAAAAATTTGAAATCCGTCACAAAATGAGCGGAGCGGGTGAGCGAGAGAGACAAGCATTAGAAAAACCTTTAAAAACCCCGGGCAACGGGGGTTTTATATTATTATAAAATTAAGAAATTTTCATAGCAAATCAATTAAAAGCATTAAAACTTAAAGTACACTTTAACAAGAATAAGGTAAGAAGGTTTCAATCAAAATTGCTTTTTATTTTTATGGCAAAAAAAACATTTCAGTTCAACAGCCCTATGTACAAACGTAAAAAGTTATTGCGTAATAGAAATCACATTTAATTTCGTAACAGGAAGGCACTATTATCTAGTAGTTGAACTGGTTGTGCACAGACAAAGAATAAAGTTTAAATTACTTTGACGTTTTGATTGAGTGTTTCTTTTTCTATTTCACTCTTTTCTAATGACTTTTCTAGTTTCCCCACAGTAACTTTCAGCAACTCTTTTTCTACTTCTTTGTGTTTCTATGAAGATAAATAATGTTTATGATATTTAGTTTACACTTTAACTAGTGTTATTGCAAAATAAAACAATAGCAAAATATCAGCAGTACTTTTTTTGTTTGATCAATGTCTTTCTTTGCAGCTTCTAGTTGATTTTCAAGAATCTGTGATTTTTTGTTAATGACCACGAGTTCATTGTTTTCATCTTCCATTTCTACAACATTAGAATGTCGAGCTTTGAACTGAAAGTAAGAGCTTGCCCCTTTCATGAGACCATTCGAAGATATGTAACAAAAGCGATAAAACTCTACATCATTTTGAGGAAGTTCAGAAACTGAAAATAATTTAAGGCATTTAAATTTTTAAATAGAATGTTTACATTTTTTAAACGTTATTAAAAAGCAAAACATATAAGCTCACCATTGAAAACTACTTTATTGTCAATATAAGTGCCTTTCACATAGTTCTGAGGGTAAGGCGACCACTTGTAGCAAATGAAATCTGTAAACGATTTACTTGCGACCTTGTACAATGCAACCCAGTCCTTTGAGCTAATTTCAAGAGCCCCAGAGATGCTGTAGCGAACGCATAGGTTTACACCCATTGGATAAAATGGGTCTATATCTTGAAATTTTACATGAATGGTATTTTTCATGGCAGCAATGTTAGCTCTATCAACTGAATTTTCCATTTTGACCCTGTTTATCATAAACAGTTTATGTTAAAAAAAAACAAAATCCGTTATTTTAAAGAATAAACCATTAATCACATTAATGTGGCCTAAATCACGTTCAAATTTTACCTCTACCTACTTTAACTCTTTCCAACAATGAAATAAAATTAATACTAAATGCTACTAATGCTACTAAGTAACTATTTGAACGCATGAACTTTAAGGATAACACCTCAGCATCGTAATCGACAATGAGAACAGATTAGTATACATCTCTAAGTAAGCCAAAAGAATGTAATCTCACCTTCAATTCAAGCTATACTCTCACACAACCAAAACAAGATAATTAAAATCACAAGCAAATAACAATCAAAGGATTAAACAGTTATGAAAGCTTTCAGAAACGTAGACATTTATTTTATTGTCCCGCAAAAATATGAAAATATGGCAATGGCTTAAAAATGTTAATTAAAATAATTTTTTACAATAGCTTAATAAAACATATTTTATTTAATTGCTTAGATTTTATTTTGGTTATTTAATACAAAATGTTTGTTATAATCTTTTTAGCAAGTTTCATTGAACTTGGTTCAATCAAGTATATATTTATATATATATATATATATAGGTATATATATATATATATATATATATATATATATATATATATATATATATATATATATATGTATGTATATATATGTATATATGCGTAGACCCCTCAGCCGCCTTAGTAACCGTTTCACGGCCGGCTTAGCACGTTTTGCGGCCTAATTTACGGCGAGCCGAGATTTTTGCGGCCGGCGGCGGCTAACTGTTTTTGTGGCCGGCGGCGGCTTAATTCTCGGCTTATATGTAAACTAGCAGTGCCCGTAGCGGCTTCGCTCGCATGAAATTAGAGAATTTGAACCGTGCATACATAGTAGAGTACCCACTGCACGGATCAATTTTTTAGGTCTCGGCTCCGCCCGTCGACAACTTGGCCCAGCCCGTTTCAAAAACCGAAATTCCTGGCCCGGCACGGCCCGTCTAATATGGGCTCGGCCCGTTTTTACAGGCCTAGAAGTTTTATATACTTGAACAAGTAAATTAAAAACGAATTTTTAAAACCAATGCTCTTATATGTAATTAAAACACAAATTTTGCAATCAATTTTTTCTTATATTACTCTTTTATTTTATATTAAAGTCGAAATATCTTAATTATATCGAAATATCGAAATTAATTAAAATTAACTAAATTAATTGACTTATTGTAAAACTAATAATTGAATATTGCATTGTCTTTTATTTTGAGCATGTATGCAAAATTTGAAAAAAATCTATCATCAGGAAGTGACTCAAAAATTGATTGCAAGATTCGAAACAGACAGAGAAAGAAACAGACAGACAGAGAAACAGAGACGACGAGTTAATAAAAGCATTGGTAAAAAAATGTCATGATTTTGATTCGTTTTCACTGAAAACGCCTAAAATGTAATAAGTATCCGTCAAATCTAAAAAAGAAACAATCAAAATACCAACGAACTTACTCAAACTTTAAAAATACACCAGAAGTATATCACGTCAAGTGAAAAAATTTTTTTTGGTATCTAAGCTTTCGGTTGGTCAGTCAACCTTCATCAGAGATTTTTTTATTGGTGAAAAAATGAACAAATAAAAAGTCAGGTAAACAAACCCGGAAAAAGACAAAAAAAGAGTAATAATAAAATAATAAAAATAAAAATAAAAAGTAAAAACACGATAAAAAAATAAAAAATCGATAAAAATAACACACACATATATATATATATATATATATATAAATATATATATATATATATATATATATATATATATATACATATATATGTATATATATATATATATATATATATATATATACATATATATGTATATATACATATATATATATATATATATATATATATATATATATATATATATATATATATATATATACATACACACACATACACACATACATACACACAAATACATACACATACATATATACATACAAATATACATATACATATACATATACACACACATACACATACATATACATATACCTAACACACACATACACATACACACACATATACATATACATACACACATACATACACATACATACATACATACGTACATCTATATATATAAAAGAACATGTCCTGACTGACTGACTGACTGACTGACTGACTGACTGACAGATGACTGACTGATAATCAACGCCGAGCTCAAACGCCTCATCCTAGGAACGTGAAATTTGGAACTTATATTACTTTTATAGCGTAAACATCCGCTAAGAAAGGATTTTTGAAAATTTTGCTCCTGAGGGGAAAAAACTGGAAAAAAAATTTTTTTCTAAAACAATGTATATCTCGAAAACCAAAAATGAGGAGATTTTGAAATTTGGTATATAGATTCTTTTTGAAAAATAAAAAGATACGTGTTTCACCATTTTTTGAAAATTCGGTTTCCCGGACCTCAAATGTGGGTTGGAAAATTGGGTTATTTGGTTTTTAAAGTAGCTTCTACTCAAAAACTGTTACTGCTACAGGAGTAAAAATTAGTATTTAGTTTCTACTCCAAAAATAATGAAACACGTGTTTTAGCATTTTTTGAAAATTTGGTTTCCAGGACTTCAAATGTGGGGTGGAAAATAGGGCTAATTGTCTTTTATAGTAACTGCTACTCAAAAACAGTAAATACCACAGATGTAAAAATTATTATTTAGTTTCTTTTCTAAAAATAAAGATACACGTGCTTCACCATTTTTTACAAATTTGGTTTCCCGGACCTCAAATGTGGGTTGGAAAATTGGGTTATTTGGTTTTTAAAGTAGCTTCTACTCAAAAACTGTTAATGTTACAAAAGTAAAAATTAGTATTTAGTTTCTACTCTAAAAATAATGATATACGGGTTTCACAATTTATTGAAAATTTGGTTTCCAGTACTTTAAATGTGGGGTGGAAAATAGGGTTATTTGGTTTTTAAAGTAACTGCTACTCAACAACTGTAATTGCCACAGATGTAAAAATTAATACTTAGTATCTACTCAAAAAAAAAAGATATACGTGTGTCATCATTTTTGGGTTATCTGGTTTTTAAAGTAGCTGCTACTCAAAAACTGTTAATGCTACAGAAGTAAAAATTAGTATTTAGTTTCTACTCCAAAAATAATGAAATACGTGTTTTAGCATTTTTTGAAAATTTGGTTTCCAGGACCTCAAATGTGGGGTGGAAATAAGGGTTATTTAATTTCAAAATAACTGCTACTCACAAACTGTAAGTGCTACAAATGTAAAAATTAGTATTTTGAAGTTTTGTGCCGGTTAAAAGTAGCTAAGTCCAGTTTATCATCGGCCGGGCCAAGCCGTTATTTTAGAGTCTTCACACGGGCCAGGCCAAACCTTAAATCAAAGTGGGACGGGCCGAGGCTTTTCACTAAGTATATAGATATTTTAGTGATTTTAGGGTCTTCAGTTTGGCCGGGCCAAACCTGAGGTCAAGGTGGGACGAGCCGAAGTTTTTCATCAAGTATATAGAACTTCTAGGCCTGTAAAAATGGGCCGGGCCTAATTCAGACGGGCTGTGCCGGGCCAGGAATTTGGGTTTTTAAAACGGGCTGGGCTAATTTGTCGACGGGCCGAGCCGAGACCTAAAAAAATTATCTCTACTATGGATGCGCGGTTCAAACTCTCTAATTTCATGCGAGCGAAGCCGCTACGGGCACTGCTAGTACTATATATATACATATAAATACATGAATAAAAAATTGAAAATAAACATAAATGTAATAATTCATACAATTTCAGAAAAGTAAAAAGAGGAGGAGAAAAAAAGGGAGAAGGAAAAGTAGGGGGGGAAAAGAAAAATAGTTAGTGTTGAAGTGAAAATATTACGTGTTAGAATAGGAGTCTAAGAAAAATTGTTCCACAAGTAGTGGAATTAATGATTTTATAGTCATTAAATAACTCATTCTTTCTAATTATTTCTACTGTTTTAGAAAAAATATTAAAAGATAATTTATCTAAGTTACTTACTACATAAATATTGTTATTGTTATTTAATAAAGGGGGTTTAGGAATGAGATTTGTGAAATTATTAAGAATAGATTTATATTGTCTTTTTATAGATAAGTATTTATAGCCTCTATTAACTAAATGATGGATAAAGATTAGTGAAGCGAATTTAAAGTCATCTATAGTAGAAGATAGTCTCACGAATCTTATAAATTGTGATTTAACAATTCCCTTGAAAGTATGTTTAGGATGGTGGGAGGAAGGATGGAGATATTGGAAGAAGTTAGTGGGTTTAAAATACGGTCTGAACCCTAGAGATCCATCATCATTTTTATAGATGGTTAAATCTAAAAAGTTAATGGATTTTTTATTCAATTCCACCGTAAGATTAATATCTTTAATTACCTTATTAGCACTGTTTAACAAAGAAGAAAATAGAGAAAAATCTTCATTCCATATTATGAAAATATCATCAATATATCTAATATAAAAAAGTGTAGAATTATGTGAGGCCATGAAAATATCTAATTCCTCTAAATACAAGTTGGCTAAGGTGGGAGAGTAAGACTTCCCCATAGCACAACCATTGGTTTGGATGTATTGATTTCCAAAAAAAGAGAAAGTGTTATGAGAAAGGAAATGTTTTAAAATGTGAAGTTAGAAAAGAAGTTAAGAAAGGGTTAGAGTTGGAAGCGAGCCATAAATTATTAGCTATATCAACACTACGTTTGTTACACATATTAGTGTACAACGAGGTGACGTCGCACGTAATAAAAAGATAAGTTGAAAAACAGGGGTGACTACGAGAAAAGGAAGAAAGGGACTTAATAAAAAAAAAAGAGTCTTTAGTTATAAAAGATGAGTGGGTAGATATTTGTTTCAACTTATAGTCTAGATATTTATTAACTTTATGATCGGGGGACCCTATATCGGAGATAATAGGTCTACCAGGTGGGGTGGAAGAGTTAAACCATTTATCAGATGGTTTATGGATTTGAGGAAGGGTGTAGAAAGTACGTTCTTTAAAGGAAGAAGAAGGTAATAAATAGTTATACACTTTAGTGGGAATTAATCGTTTTTTAAGTGCCCAATCTAATAATTTAGATAATTTTTCAACTGGTTTAATGGAACTCCTAATTGGTGAATAAAATCTGAAATCAGATAACTGGTGGAGGCTTTCATTTATGTAATCAGTCCTATTTAGAATAACGAAAACATTACTTTTATCAGCCTTTCTGATAATGATATTAGTATTATTTTTAAGGGAATAAAGCGCATTCCATTCCTCTTTAGAGAGATTAGATTTCAAACCAGTTTTTAAATTGTTATGGATATTAGGGTTAGCTAGAGAGAAGGAAGAGATAATATGATGGGTAGAATGCATAATGAGGTTAGTAGTTTTTTTGGTAATAGAGGATACGTCGTTAAGATCTGGCTGCCAGTTGCTACGTATAAAAGAAGGTAAAATAGGGACAGTGTTAGAAGAAGTGTGTCTGATAAAATAATCTTTAATGTGAATTTGCCTAATAAGCTTTAAAATGAATTTGTCAATTATTAAGGAATTAGTACGTGTTTTAGAAGGTACAAAGGATGTACCTTTTTTCAAGACTTTTTTCTATGTCGGTTAAATTATATGAACTTAAATTAAGGAATCCATCTAGATAAGGGCGAGATTTTTTATTTTTTTATCGTGTTTTTACTTTTTATGTTTATTTTTTATTATTTTATTATTACTCTTTTTTTGTCTTTTTCCGGGTTTGTTTACCTGACTTTTTATTTGTTCATTTTTTCACCAATAAAAAAATCTCTGACCAACCGAAAGCTTAGATACCAAAAAAAATTTTTTCACTTGACGTGATATACTTTTGAGTAAGTTCGTTGGTATTTTGATTGTTTCTTTTTTAGATTTGACGGATATTTATTACATTTTAGTCATTACTTTTATCCTTAATTTTCTTTAGAAGAACCATATCATTATACACTCCCTCTGCCTTTTCTTTAATTAACACACCATCAAATGAACAAATCTTCCTACGTTAATTCCTTAGATTTTTCTAAATTATTTAAAGATATTTCTCGACCTAAGCCTCCTTTTAACATTAACTCCTCTCGAATTATACCACTCATTCCGGGACTTTCTAATTTTCTTCTCAACCAAAAACGTAATTTTCACTCGTCCAATAGACCACCTCCTTACACCACCAATCCTCATAAATTTTCTACCCCTATCACTTCTTACCCCACTACCAATACTAACTCTCATCAATTTAAAAATTTATCTAATCATCATATTAAAATTAAGAATTCCAGATATAATCATTTTTCTAACTCTCTTCCCAGACTTGACCCTACTTCATGGGGTTTAGTTAAAAATTTAGCTACAAAATTCGTCACCTTATTCAAATGTTTTTCCACCCTCCCACATTGGGAAAATGATTCTCTTATGTCTTTTGAACATTCTTTTGTTAACTCTCATAAATCTATCTCTGTTCCTAATTCTACCACCACTTTACAAGATAATATGAAGGAGAATTTAACTAACTTTCTAAAAAATAATAGAAACATTATTTTAAAACATTTGTTAACTACAATGGAATTCTACCAAAATGACCTCCGTTCTAATAATGATGTGGACAAAGTACTTGATGGTCTCAATATTAGACATTTAGAGGCTCGAATCAGATTCTTAATTAGGAACCATAAAAGAGCCTCACGTTGTATATCTTGGGTGAAAGAGAATCTGCCAAAATATTTCTCATTCAACAGTAATAATCTTTCTGTCTCATCTAATTATATCCCACCAGAAAAAACCACTCCTCCTTCTCTTATCCAACCCTTTTCTCACACTTCCCCCTTTTTTCTTTCCAGTCCTCTTTCCCCCACCCCTACCCGCACCTCTCCCCTTCCCCACCCATTCCCATCCTTCCTTTTTCTAAACCACCCCCTACCAAGAGACGTCGGGCTCATTCAAACCCTTCACCAAATATTTCTACCAAAAAAAGCAAATTCGATCTTACACAAATACAACCCATTCCTCTTACTTCCATTTCTATCCTTACTAAGTCCAAAAATATTTTTCTTAATACCTCATCTTCCACTTTACTCCCTCCTCCCTCCTCCCATTTCCCCTATTCCTTTACCTTCCCTTTTTCATTCTTCTTCTACGGGAGCGGGAAAGCGACCGGGAGCGGGAAAGCGACCGGCAGTGGGAAAGCGACCGGCAGCGGGAAAACGACCGAAAACGGGAAAGCGAGCAGGAGTGGGAAAGCAAGTGGGAAAGGAAACGGGAGAAAAAGAGACAAACATTCGAAAAACCTCCAAAAAACCCGGGCAACGCCGGGTATCTCCGCTAGTATATATATATATATATAGTTCCCGCTCGCTCACCCGCTCCGCTCCACTCATTTTGTGACGGATTTTAAATTTTTTTTCTCTATATTTGATTCCCCTTGACTCTCAAGGTTGTGTGAAAATTTCATTACGATCGGATGAATGGTGTAGCAATGCATAAAGGACATGAATATATACATATATACATACAAACATTCATTTTTATATATGTCAAGATAGACATGTTGTGTATGTGATTGTTGGTGGATGGGATGTGTTGTGTGTGCGCTCGCTGTTTGTTGTAGTATGAATGTTCACCTGTAGTTGTGGGAGTTGTGGTGTGTTAGTGGCTAGCGTGCTGTTTAGGGAAAAACTATGCGCAGAGTTTTTAGTGAGAGTGGAGCTCGAGAGTCGTTGTCGCGCAGTTTGGAGTGAATTGTCGAATTGGTGTGAATTAGTAAATTGCAGTGAATTGTCGAATTGGTGTGAATTAGTGAATTGTGTTGAATTGGCGAATTGAAGTGAAATCTCGTATTGAAGCGAACTTTCGGATTGAAGTTACATTTTCCGTTTAGTTTAGTTTTTCTTTAATAATAAAGAAGTTATTAATTAAGTTGGAGTTTTGTTGTTGAGCGGTTTGCCCAAGTTGACAATATATATAGATAAAAGGAAAATAGACACCCGGACAAAGGATGTCAGGCCGAGAAATAAAAAAATTGTTATTTTTCAAGTGTTTTTGTTGTTTTTTATTGTTTGTTAAAATTGGAAATTATATATGAATTATGTGAACGAAAACCTTGTAGGACTAATTTTTATTTTATTTTTGTTCATAGGTTCAATTTTGACTATGATGACTTTTGAAAACTAGACTTGGCCATTTAGGCGTTATCGGCTATTTTGCAAAATGGCCTATAATGCAAATCATTGAAATCAAATCACACAAATGGATTCATATACTACTGGACTAGCTGCAAAGGTCTCTCATTACCAGCATCATTCCCTCCATGGGGATAAGAGTCTTTAACTTTCTGTGATTTTTGGCTTATTTAATTTTGTTTTTCAAAAGTTTTAATAAAAAATAATTTTTTTGAAAATTTTTTCAAGTAACAGTGCCTTAAGACTATTTAGCATTTAATTCAAGTTCATAATTTACATTTGAACTGAGTTATGACCAGTATTTTACCTACTAGAAGAACCTGTAAAATTCGATATTGGCAATTTTTTTAAATGGCCGCCAACGCCACACCCACCACCAAATTTGAGGCAAACAAGTGGATTCATGTACTATTGGACCTCCTCTACAAAGTCCATATAACCATCCTTTCCCCCTTCCCTGGGGGGAGCAGGGTCTATAGCCCGCCTAAGGTTTACGTTTACATAGTCACTTTCTTGTTGGCGTGTCTGCTGTCTATGAAACGACTTTACTTTATACGCTCGCTCTCTCTTTATCTCTCTCACTATCTCAAGCCTCAAATGCATGATGCTAACCAGTGTTGGAGCTGAAGAAATATGATTTCAAATCACGATTTTTATCTGTTTAGGTAATTAAAATATTTCGAAATTAATTGAATAATGCATTGTCATCTAATATAAAGCTATCCTGAAAGTTTCAGCTTCCTAGCTAGCCAAAAAGCTGGTTAAATTTTACTTGCAAGATTTGCGTACAGAGAAAGCCACAAACAGAGATTGTAACCTAATAATAAAATAAAAAAGTTTGTAATAAAAAAGTGAGTAGATATATTTTTAATCTCAACTTTCAGAATTCAAAATATTCCAAATTGGCCAAACACTAAGATTTCAAAAAATGAAAGACACAATCAATCAATCTGTCACAAAAATAAAATTTAAAAATATCATATTTAAAATGTTTTGCAATCTTTTCAATTCTGAAGTGAAAATTCTTCAATTCATTAAACCTGTAAATGAATAAAATAAACGTTCATCAACTTAGATCAATTAATATAATTTTCTTATAATCTTTATATTTATTTCAACTGTTACAATTTATTCTATATTTAAAATTATTTATAGTGTTATAAAGTAAAATTAGTTTAAAAAAGTTGATTTATAATAATTAATTATAATATTACATAATACAAAATTAAAAAGAAAACAGCAAAGGGTCACAGACCACTTTCTACAAATTTGAAGAAATCTTTGGTTGATATTTCCACATTTATAATGTCGGGATTCCCTTTGAGATCCGGATGCAATATGAAAGCCCTCTAAATTAATAAAACAATCAGTGAAACCTCAACAGTCAAATCTCACTAACTCTAAGGCAAAGTTAAAAAAATTACTAACATTAATTTTTTTATGCAAGATAATAAGTCTTTGCCGTTGATAATAATTTTGAGAAGTTTTTGCATCCAGATCAGTTTTCAAAATCTTATTTTCAGCAGTAGTTTTTTGATAAGTCGTGTTCAATTCTTTATAATGGAAGTTCAACATCTTGTATCTTTCCATAATTTCTGTTAAATATGAGAAGATGTAGTGTCAAAATATTAATCGAAATGCTTATAACAATAAATTTAAAAAAAATACTTTTTGATGATCTTTTCAGATTTGAATAATCTTTTGTGTTTGATAAGGAATCGTAAATAGAAATAGATAGAAATAGATATGAATCGTCATGAGCTCGACCTTGAACAAATTTAACAAAAAGGCTTCTCGGATGCTGGCAAATAACATATTCCACACTACGGACCTGCTGCACCGAAGGCTCTACTGCGTAAGTTGTGGTTCGAATTTTGAGAACAACTAGGTCACTACGGCTGGGTGTGTCTAGATAAAATAAAAAGTATTGTGAGAGACAGGAACACATAGCTCTTCTATGTATAACAGAGCTTCACCAAAGAGCACCTTTTAGACTAGAGTCTCCAGATTAAAGGTAATGCACTCAGAAACACGCAACCACAGGAGTTCACTGAAAACAAACGATTGGAGCAGGAGACGTGTTACTTCAGGCTTTAAAAATTCCCATAATGTTTTAAGTTGTCGTAGAGTTGAGAGGTGTTGGTCTAATGGTTTAGACAATGGCATGGGTTATTTCAAGGTTTGAGCACGTAGTTTCCTTTAGCGGTTGATAAATGACTACCAGTTTCACAACTGGGTGTAATATAGTTTGGCACATCCCGATTTTTGATACATGTGCGGTATCCTATATGCACAAACCTTTCCAGGGATATTTCACGAGGTTGCGCCATGAATGTTATATAAAATAAAATTAAGTCTCAGAAATGTGTTGCTAAGCGCTAAACACCAGAACGACTAGACCAATGTCTATGAAAATTTGATACAACATAGTCCTCCTTGAGAAAAAGTTTCTAGCATTTAAAAAAAATGATTAATTGTTTCACCTTTTATGAGGAAGGCACCTCCTAAGCTTTTATCGCGTAACCATCGTAATCATTAAGTGTGGTTTATCTTCTATATTAATAAAAATAAGTCGCTAAATGTGTTCCTACACGCAAAACTCAATAACGGCTGGCTCAATTGTTATGTTATTTTGACAAAACATAGTTTTCATTGAAAAGAAAATTTGTATCTATTAAAAAACTGGCTCAATATTTCACTTTGTTGAACAAAAAACCTCATATGCTTTTATTGCTTTACCATTAAAACATTTTATATCTAACATCAGAAATATAACTTCTGCTTCTGAATAACGTAATTTGTTACAGACGTCGCTACAGTTCAATGCATATCCTTTTTACCAATGCTTTTATTAACTCGTCGTCTCTGTTTCTCTGTCTGTCTGTTTCTCTGTCTGTCTGTTTCTCTGTCTGTTTCAAATCTTGCAATCAATTTTTGAGTCACTTCCTGATGATAGATTTTTTTCAAATTTTGCATACATGCTCAAGATAGAAGACAATGCAATATTCAATTATTAGTTTTACAATATATATATATATATATATATATATATATATATATATATATATATATATATATATATATATATATATATATATATATATATATATATATATATATATATATATATATATATATATATATAGTTAGTTATTAGTTTTACAATAAGTCAATTAATTTAGTTAATTTTCTTGAGGGTTTTATCGAGGGGTTTCTTGAGGGTTTTCTTGAAGGTTTTCTTGAGGGTTTTCTTGAGGGTTTTCTTGACCACAAAACGCTAACCGATTGGCAGACTATTTTACCAAGTTAACACGAACCACTCACTGACCGCGATTCTCAAGCGTGTACGAAATTTTCATGAAAATAGTTGAGATATTTAAATTCGAAGCTTTTTGATGATATTTTTATTATTATTACCAATGCTTTTATTAACTCGTCGTCTCTGTTTCTCTGTCTGTTTGTTTGTTTCTCTGTCTGTCTGTTTGTTTCTCTGTCTGTTTCAAATCTTGCAATCAATTTTTGAGTCACTTCCTGATGATAGATTTTTTTCAAATTTTGCATTCATGCTCAAAATAGAAGACAATGCAATATTCAATTATTAGTTTTACAATAAGTCAATTAATTTAGATAATTTTAATTAATTTCGATATTTCGATATAATTAAGATATTTGGACTTTAATCTATATATATAAAAATGAATGTTTGTATGTTAATGGCCTTTATGCATTGCTACACCATTCATCCGATCGTAATGAAATTTTCACACAACCTTGAGAGTCAAGAGGAATCAAATATAAAAAAAAAATTTGAAATCCGTCACAAAATGAGCGGAGCGGAGCGGGTGAGCGAGCGGGAACTACATATATATATATATATATATATATATATATATATATATATATATATATATATATATATATATATATATATATATATATATATATAAAGTTCAAAACTATTTCCTTTAAAACATCGTCATATATTGAAAATTGGCTGTTTGCTCTCCCATTCCCGCTCACGCTTGCTTTTCCGTTCCCGCTCGCTGTCCGTTCCGGGTCGCTTTCCCGTTTCTATAATAGACAAACTAACCCACAAACATTCATATATATATATATATATATATATATATATATATAAAGTACAAAACTATTTCCTTTAAAACATCGTCATATATTGAAAATTGGCTGAAAAAATACAATTTCAAATTTCAAATCTTTCTATCGAATTAATTATGCCACCTAAACGAAAAGCTATTGATTCCACAGTTTATTCGCAATATATATATGTATTTTTGATCCTGCAACTATCCAGATAAATTAAGTTTTTTGGCCATTTAGTTTTAGTCGACACGATGCCATCCCTGCTCAATGCTATATTTTTTGAACGTTTTGTCGGGAACGTTTTGTCGTGAACATTTTGTCGTTGAACATTTTGTCGTTGAACATTTTGTCTGTGAACGTTTTGTCGGTGTTCATTTTGTCGTGAACATTTTGTCGTGAACGTTGTGTCGTGAACGTTGTGTCGTGAACGTTGTGTCGTGAACGTTTTGTCGGGAACATTTTGTCGTTGAACATTTTGTCTGTGAACGTTTTGTCGGGGAACCATCATAGATCAACTTAAGACCACCACGAGAAACTTTAACAAACTCCATCATGAAAGGGGGGCTTAATCGAATGATTCGGCTTAATCGTAGTCCATTGGGGTTCGGCGTGCCCACCACACTTTGATCTTATCGATGTAGAATGAAAAAGTTTATTGAAAGAGAAATACTTAAGCCACAATAAAATTGATTACATACAATTACTCATATGATACTGCCTCGATTTATATTATCTATACTATTATGCAATGAACTATTTAGGTGATAAATAAAAAATAATAAATGAAAAATAAAAGTATATTCTCTCTCCAGGGGGGGAAATGTCCTACTTGGGGGGGGGGAATTGTCCTACCCCGGGGGGGAACGTCCGGGGGGGGGAATGTCCGGGGGAGGAAATGTCAGGGAGGGGAAATGTCCGATCCCCGCGCACATACGTGCTGTTTAAAAATAATGATATAATGATTTCTCAATCATTTGTAGTACCCAGTTTATTTGCAACACTTCCTTTTACACTCGATGAACTGTGTATTTACTGCATATTAAATACAAAAACATACAATGATTTATTGTGGTTGGTTAATATATGACACTTCGAGTTTATAGTACAACTGTCGTTTGATTCAACTATATAAAAACAAATTGAACGTTATGAAAAGTCAATACTTAAAAACAAAGTCAAACATGAAAAAAAAGTTGTATTCAGTTAGTTGTTTCAACATCAATGTTGCGGTTGATGAAAATCTTGGAATTTACTTTGACTTTTTCTGATGGCATCTAGCAAGAAATAAATCTGGAGATTTTGAGTTTAGTAGTTAGTTATTGAAGTACATGGTCATTAGGAGTTTTTATCTTCATATTTGGCTCTTTAAAAATTAGTAAATGAACATGTCAAAACTTAACTCTGAATAATTTATGGCATTATTATAATGTAAAAATTTATTTACAAGCTACTAAATTTTTATGAGTTAGGGATAAGATTAATCAACCTTAAAGAGAGATACAAATTATGGAAAAAACTTACTTCCTAAGTAAGTTGCAATAAAGCCAATTAACTTCTTCTGCTGCTCCCTGCTCATCAACTTCAAAAGACAAAATGTATGCATAATACAACTTTCTGCACCACATGCAGGTATAATGCATAATCTCCATAAACAACGGCAATTGCAAATGTAATTACAATTGCATTGTTATGTTATATATCTTGTAAAATTTCTAGCAAGACGCTTTGACTAAATGAGATTTTTAATTTTATTTGTGGACAATAAACCGTAAAAAAACTATCAGCACTTGTAAAATGAAATGTCAAGACCATCACTCTCGGGAAATCGCCTCCACTGATTATCAGTGACAGATATAACTTACGACCGCATATATAGACCCTTCAGCCGCGGGTTTAGCCGGCCGAGCCGAGCCGCGAAAGTCCGAAGCCGCAAGCCGGCCACAAAAAAAATTAAGCCTCGCCAGCCGCAAACATCGCGGCTAGCCGTGATTTAAAAATTTTTTAATTATAATTTTTTTTAATTAATTGTTTCTTCATAGCCACAATCACAATCATAAACTTTACAGCCATACAAAGCGTTTTCACCATTGATGTCTGTGGTTTTCGCGCATTACAAGTTCTGGCTGAACGCAATGACAATGCAACTTTAGCAAAAAGATCAGATGCAGAAAAATTACAACTTGAGCTCCATGGATATCTAGCAAGCACTATTATTGGTGAAGTTTTAATAGCAAAGTATTCAGCAAATCCACTCTCCTATTGGGTACTAAATGCTCATTCAAAGTATGTATGGGTGTGTATGTATCTATGTTTGTATGTATGTATGTATGTATGTATGTATGTATGTATGTATGTATGTATGTATGTATGTATGTACTAGCAGTGCCCGTAGCGGCTTCGCTCGCATGAAATTAGAGAGTTTGAACCGTGAATCCATAGTAGAGATCAATTTTTTAGGTCTCGGCTCGGCCCGTCGACAACTTAGCCCAGCCCGTTTTAAAAACCCAAACTCCTGGCCCGGCACAGCCCGTCTGAATTAGGCCCGGCCCATTCTTACAGGCTTAGAAGTTCTATATACTTGATGAAAAACTTCGGCCCGTCCCACCTTGACTTCAGGTTTGGCCCGGCCCAACTGAAGACCCTAAAATCACTAAAATATCTATATACTTGGTGAAAAACCTCGGCCCGTTCCACTTTGATTTAAGGTTTGGCCTGGCCCGTGTGAAGACTCTAAAATAACGGCTTGGCCCGGCCGGTGATAAACTGAACTTAGCTACTTTTAACCGGCACAAAACTTCAAAATACTAATTTTTACATTTGTAGCACTTACAGTTTTTGAGTAGCAGTCATTTTGAAATCAAATACCCCTTTTTTCCACCCCACATTTATGTCCTGGAAACCAAATTTTTAAAAAAATGTTGAAACACTTATATCATAATTTTTTGAGTAAATACTAAATACTAATTTTGACATCTGTAGCATTCACAGTTTTTGAGTAGCAGTTACTTTAAAAACCAAAGAAACCTTTTTTCCACCCCACATTTGAGGTCCTGAAAACCAAAATTTCAAAAAATGGTGAAACACATATATCATTATTTTAAGAGTAGAAACTAAATACTAATTTTTACTTTTGTAGCATTAACAGTTTTTGAGTAGAAGCTACTTTAAAAACCGAATAACCCAATTTTCCAACCCACATTTGAGGTCCGGGAAACCAAATTTGTAAAAAATGGTGAAACACGTATATCTTTATTTTTAGAAAAGAAAATAAATAATAATTTTTACATCTGTGGTATTTACTGTTTTTGAGTAGCAGTTACTATAAAAGACAATTAGCCCTATTTTCCACCCCACATTTGAAGTCCTGGAAACCAAATTTTCAAAAAATGCTAAAACACGTATTTCATTATTGTTGGAGTAGAAACTATATACTAATTTTTACTCCTGTAGCATTAATAGTTTTTGAGTAGAAGCTACTTTAAAAACCAAATAACCCAATTTTCCAACCCACATTTGAGGTCCGGGAAACCGAATTTTCAAAAAATGGTGAAACACGTATCTTTTTATTTTTCAAAAAGAATCTATATATCAAATTTCAGAAAAAAATTTTAGAAAAAATTTTAGAAAAAAGTTTGTTTTCCAGTTTTTTCCCCTCAGGAGCAAAATTTTCAAAAATCCTTTCTTAGCGGATGTTTACGCTATAAAAGTAATATAAGTTCCAAATTTCACGTTCCTAGGATGAGGCGTTTGAGCTCGGCGTTGATTATCAGTCAGGACATGTTCTTTTATATATATAGATGTATGTATGTATGTATGTATGTTTGTATGTATGTATGTATGTATGTATGTATGTATGTATGTATGTATGTATGTATGTATGTATGTATGTATGTATGTATGTATGTATGTATGTATGTATGTATGTATGTATGTATGTATGTATGTATGTATGTATGTATGTATGTATGTATGTATGTATGTATGTATGTATGTATGTATGTATGTATGTATGTATGTATGTATGTATGTATGTATGTATGTATGTATGTATGTATGTATGTATGTATGTATGTATGTATGTATGTATGTATGTATGTATGTATGTATGTATGTGTGTAGAATCGGATCTAGGGGGGGAACTGAGAGCGGAAAAATGAGCGGGAAAACGACAGGGAACGGATAACGACCGGGAGCGGGAGCGCAAGCGGGAAGGAAACGGGAGCGAAAAAGAAACGCATTAGGTAAACCTCTAAAAACCCCGGGCAACGCCGGGTGCCCCCGCTAGTCTATATATATAAAAGAACATGTCCTGACTGACTGACTGACTGACTGATGACTGACTGATAATCAACGCCGAGCTCAAACGCCTCATCTTAGGAACGTGAAATTTGGAACTTATATTACTTTTATAGCGTAAAAATCGCTAAGAAAGGATTTTTGAAAATTTTGCTCCTGAGGGGAAAAACTGGAAAACAAAGGTTTTTCTAAAACAATGTATATCTCGAAAACCAAAAATGATATTCTTTTTAAAAAATAAAAAGATACGTGTTTCACCATTTTTTGAAAATTCGGTTTCCCGGACCTCAAATGTGGGTTGGAAAATTGGGTTATTTGGTTTTTAAAGTAGCTTCTACTCAAAAACTGTTAATTTCGATATTTCGATATAATTAGGATATTTCGACTTTAATATAAAATAAAAGAGTAATATAAGAAAAAATTGATTGCAAAATTTGTGTTTCAATTACATATAAGAGCATTGGTTTTAAAAATTCGTTTTTAATTTACTTGTTCAAGTATATAAAACTTCTAGGCCTGTAAAAACGGGCCGGGCCCATATTAGACGGGCCGTGCCGGGCCAGGAATTCAATTAATAGTTTTACAATAAGTCAATTAATTTAGTTAATTTTAATTAATTTCGATATTTCGATATAATTAGGATATTTCGACTTTAATATAAAATAAAAGAGTAATATAAGAAAAAATTGATTGCAAAATTTGTGTTTCAATTACATATA
>OZ022238.1:45104492-45189957 GCA_963978895.1 Erpobdella octoculata | reverse complement strand
ACCAGTCATTTGAATACATTTATTCTAAAATTTCACCCATCAAAACGAAAAAGTAGAAAATAATTTTTATGTAATAAAAAATACATTTTTTTTTAAACAACGTTTTTCTTGCGCCATAAAAAGTATAAAATAATATTCCTATAATTCATATACAACAGAAAACGTTGCGGGCACATTATAGGCTACGGCTACAACATCAACAACTTTAATAAAACAAATGGTTATAAAAAATAATGCGTCCGCAACGTTTTTCGTTGTATATGAATTATAGGAATATTATTTTATACTTTTTAGGGCGCAAGAAAAACGTTCTTTTTTAAAAAAATGTATTTTTTATTATGTAAAAATTTATTCTTTCAATTAAGTAATTTATCATTATGTTTTACAAAATATCGTATTTTCTATTTGTCAATTAAGTAATTTGTATTTTTTTCAAAATTCTTAAAAAATATATATAGTTTCTTAAAATATATCTATAGAGTTTCTTAATATTTAACATTTCTTAAAGAATGTTGAATGCTTATTTTTTACCTGGGAGCTTGAATTGCTAATATGTGCTGTATCTTTGTGGATGGAGATTGATTTCATGCGATGTTAATCTACCTGGCTGTTTAACTTTTCTGCTCATCGATCAAATGATACGCAAGGTCGCATAGCAACGGTAACAAGCAAACCTGATGGAGGCAATCGAGAATTCGTTATTTACATATTATTGTCTATCATGGGTTGTATACAGTCATGAGAGATCAATTGAGGACATTCAAGTAGATGAAGACGCTAACTTTGTCATTATTTATTGTTTGAGGCTTTCTGTTGTAATCGACGACTTTGTTGTAGTAATCAACGGCTTTGTTGTAGTAATCAACGGCTTTGTTGTAGTAATCAACGGCTTTGTTGTAGTAATCAACGGCTTTGTTGTAGTAATCAACGGCTTTGTTGTAGTAATCAACGGCTTTGTTGTAGTAATCGACTGCTTAGTTGTAGTAATCGACTGCTTTGTTGTATTTCAGAGATCGGCAACTGCAAGGCCATTACCACTCTCGACCTACAGCACAACGAACTGCTCGATATTCCAGAGTCCATCGGGAACCTGCGCAGCATCAACAGACTTGGTGTCAGGTAGATAAATAAATAGTTGCGTATAATTTATTCTTATTGTTATTATTCGTCGTAGAGGTATCGATTAGGACGTCAAGGTTGGTTATTTTACACGTGCTCGTG
Organism: Erpobdella octoculata; assembly: GCA_963978895.1. NCBI lineage: Eukaryota > Metazoa > Annelida > Clitellata > Hirudinida > Erpobdellidae > Erpobdella > Erpobdella octoculata. The sequence continues at coordinate 45,188,736 of OZ022238.1, read as the reverse complement.
AGATCCTGTTTCTTTTTCTTCAAATTGTGTTTTTAGGAAATTAATTATATTTCTTGCTGCATGGGCCATTGAATTGTGTTTTAAGGTTGTCACGTGACTTGACGATATATGGTCGTACTATTTCTTATTTCTTGGATGCATCTATGCTTGTAGAAATGTTATAGAATAATTTAATAAGGAAATTTTATTTGACTTGCACAAGTTATCCACATATGCAGCTAATTCTTATAACTTTTCTACACAGCAACCTAAATGTGAATATGCAGCTAATTTTTTCTTTGATAACATTCCCATACTACTACAATTGCATACCCGCCATGAAATGTTTCAATGCAATGCTTCAATTCATAATATGTCTATCTGGCAGCAGTATAGCAGTGAGCCAAAGTTGATGTTATCGAACCAATTATATTTGAGTCTTATATTAATGTATTTCCCAAGGACGTGGATTAGTAGTAGAGTACTTCAAGGGTAGCCCGGTTCGTGCAGTACTCTAATTAGTAGCCATCATTTCTGGTTCTCAAGAGATCAATGGGAAGTAGTAGAAAAATCGATTAAAAGATTTTTTTAAAGTAATAGCGCATCTTATATGTATATAAGATTAGGTGTTTTTTAAATATTAAAGAAATTATATATATAAAAATTACTGATATACTGAAAAATATATTTATATAATTTTTAAGTATTATTTATTTGAGAAATACTTCTAGGTTTTAAATAATATTTTATTTATTTTAAAACTGTTGGTGTGTTTTAAAGCTTATTTTTAAGCTTCTGCGTCCCGTTATTTTTTTTGGAACGATAAGATACGATTTCTGAAATTTGTCTCGAATTAAACGATACGAGACGCCTTGATCAATAACGAGGCTATTCCGATACGATACGATATCGGGATCTCGACTGAAGTGGAAATTTTGTCTCGAATAAAACGAGATAACATAGAATGATGAACTATACGCGACAGACAATATTAATAACTACATTAAAGGAATTCATTGAAAAAAAATATTTAAATATTAAAAAATTTTTTTAAACTTGAAATAAGTTTCATTTGTTTAGTTTCGGTACATCTATTTGTCTAAATTTAGACTCTAAATGATGACAAACGCGAGAAAGTACCTGTATGCAAGAATTAAAAAAGTGAAGAAAACCTAGCGGGTTTATTTATAGCCGATGGCGAATCCGGTTGGCAAGAAAGAAGCTGAGAAAGTTTCGAATTCCAGCTGCAGACGACGTGCACACTACAGGTGGCACACACATACTCACATACAACCAAGAATATAATCGAGATTATAAAGATATATCTTAGATGAGCTACTATTACGGTCAATTACGGATATTGAAACACTAAAATAATCATTCCAATTCTATGTAACAAATTTGAAAAAATAAGTTTATCAAACAGACTAAACCAAAACATAAACATAGAATGATCATTACTATTACATTACTCATTATTCTCATTAATAATAATAGTCATCGATGTCAACGAGTACGATTGCCTTGTAGTATCAGTAGTATGCAGAGGTCGACTAGCAGCCTAAGAGGGGCATGGCTTTAGATATCTTTGATCACTATTCTCAATGTGGCACTAAAAAAGCTATAGAACAGAGATGAGCTGGTTTCATATATGTATATTGTATATATATATATATTGAAATATGCTGCCGGTTCCCAGACTAAAAATAGTAAATAATGGGGCTACAGGCTGTCAGGAAAACCGAATTTAAAGTGGGGATGAGAATAGTTATAAACTTCTGTCAATAGGTAGATTAATAAATCAATGTTGATGAATCAATTGCAAATATTCACAGTTGTGACAATCATTAATTAAATATGTATGACTTTCGTTATTTATTGGAAAATATTTTTTTTTAAATCTCGGTATTTGTTTCGAGACTTTATACGAGAACCAAATTTAAGTCTCGCTATTTTATTTCGATACGAGACTTCTTCCGCAGGCTGTATCGTTTCAATGGCGATACTGGATCTCCCGTATCGTTTTGAAATCTCGATTGATTTCAAGATAACGATTACGGGACGCAGATGCTTACTTATTTTACTTAAAATCTCAATTGGTGAGCTTTTAATATTTGTTTATGTCTATGAGATAAAGTGGACCTCGCAACATTTTTTAGGTTGTGTGGTCGTTAATGTTACTTGATTTAAATTTTGTGTTTAGTTTTTTTGAATCAGCAAGAGGAGAAAATTTATTCATTTAAGAAGTCAAATTTCTCTCACATAATATAAACAATGAAATCAAAAAAATAGTTTTTTTTATTAATCTCTTATAGTTTTGATTTATTTATCAGAGCATAGATAAAGCAATTTTTTTTAAATTTAAAAGTAAAATTTAATTTCTTTAGAATGCTTTGTCATGAGAAGCGAGTATATATTGGTGGGTTTCAGCTCTGATGATGGGATGTTTGTTAACTTTTCCTTCCAAGATTCGGTGAAGTAAATATAAGCGATTTAAAAAATTACAACTTATAAACTAATCTTTTTTTAACAGCGTATTTAGGTCACAAGTTATTTAGTTTTCATTTGTTCAGTTTTAATGTGGTTTTTGTTTAATATATTCAAATAATGATGCCTGAGGATGACTATATTATCTCTATTTTGACAGTTACGTTATTTTGTTATTTGATTAGTAGTTGTATATATGTTTATTTATTTTTGTATTTATTTATTTTTTAATTAATTAATTTATTTATTCATTCATTTATTTATTCTTTTATTTATTTATTCATTCATTTTTTTATTTTTTTTTTCATTTTTTATTTATTTGTTACTCTATCCGATTTACAAACAATCTTTCATCTATCAAATTACAGATACAACAGATTGACCAGTATCCCGCAGACGATGAGTAACTGTACGTTACTTGATGAGTTCAATGTTGAAGGAAACAATATCTCTCAACTTCCTGTTAGCCATGAGGAGTCTTTTTCATTCTTTTTTTATTATTATTATTTAGAGTTTTGGAGTTAAAGAAAATATAATCATAATGCATTTATAAGCAAATAATAGTTAATTTCTTATATAAGGCATGTTTATTATTATTATTAGTATTATTATTATTAGTATTATTATTATTATTATTATTATTATTATTATTGTGTTAATCAGTATGATGATAAATAGATCTATATAAATTAATAACAAGGTCTGTCTGAATAAAAACACACGCATGTAATGTATGTATGTGTTTGTGTGTGTGTGTATCTAAGAAATAGGTCCTAAGTCTTATAACTAGTTTTAACTAATTTGCTACAATTAGTAATTAGGAACTTGTAAAGACCTAAGTCTGAGTCCAGAGGATCTATGTTGGGTGGTTAAAAAAAGGAGATGGCGATTGATTCCAGTTTAAAAAGGTGATTACAAGACGGTAAAACTGGCAATAATTTACAGTAGGTACCTCGAGTTAAGAAACACAATGATTGCATCAGATAAATTTGTAGTTAAGTAATAAATCTTGATAATTTTACAATTTTAAAAACAGTTACACACTGGCAACTTTGCATTTACTAGTTTTTTGCAGTGGATTCGTCGAAATGCAAGGGGAAATGAATGTTTCTATTATAAATTAACATACAATAGATGTATATATGTATATAATAATTATAATTATATATTTATTTATTAATGTATATACAGTGGAACCCCGCTATAGCGCACCCCATGATAACGCAAATTTGGATATAACATGGTTGTAGCATGGCTCACTAAATTCAGTATGTTTTTTTTATTTGCAGCAAGGGAATGGTTTCAATATTTTATACATCCTATATTTTACACATCGAATTCAGACTATTACAAAATTATTGAATATTTTAAATCTGTACGATTTTTAACGGATGAACTGCATGCCACGACGGCATGGTGGCATACGGTGTTGATACACTTTTCATGAGGTATTGGTCAATCTTATCATTGAAACAAATAAAAATTAGTTAATGTTTTTAATGCACATCTCAGCATTCTCATTTAGTAAAAATTCAAATCAACATGCATCATACAGTATGAAGATTCAAAGCTAAGACTTCACTCAAGCACCGCAGGTCTTAAGAAAATATTTCTACTGCAGCATTAGGACCAGCTTCGCTTGTTTTCTAGCAGCATTCTCAGTTATAAAGTAGAAGCAGGTCAATCTTTAAAGCAAATAAAAGACATGAAGATGTAAACCAGGTATACAATGCAACCAGACCTTTAGCACAAAGGTGTTACAGTGACCAAGAGATGCGTGTGGTTAAAGTAAAAAGAAGAACATTTTAAGACTATAACTCATTTTCTCATCCAGCATGTCTGATAACAAGATCTAGGAGCTTGAATGAGAACGTCTGAAGTAGGGTGTGCCCCAAAAAATAACAGTGAGAGCCTAAAAAGCTCACGATATTCATTATCTTCTATTCTGGTACTTTGTCAGTTGATACTAAATGAAGTAAATAAGGCCATTCCTAACAGACAGATGCAATAAATAACACATTTATACATTCATTTCACTTTCATCTTTAAACCTATAAAAATATAATTTATGTCTGGTCCACTGGGTTCTCCCATCAGTGTTTCAAATTAGAAAGTGAAATGGCATACGTTTCTGTTCCAATGCCTCACTAGGATCTTTAAAAAACAGGCTGATTTATTAATATTAAATTACAGAGAGCATATAATTATAAAATATAAATAATTTTTTATAAAAAGTTTATATATATATAATAAGAAATTTTGGCTTCAAATGTTCTTCTAAACAGACTCGTGAGTTGAATAATCCGTTATATACATGGGAAATATTGTAATTGGGACCAATATTTTAGTCTGTTACAACCAAATGTACGTTATATCCAAATACATTACAGCTGGGGTAATTTAACATGGAGGAGATGGAGCAATTGCACGGGGCCAAAGTTTAGTACGTTATATCCAACTGTACATTATAGCGGTATTATACTGTATATATATATAATAATATATATATGTATACGAATGTATATATATAAAAATTTTCAATTTATTGATCTTCAATCTTTGGAAAAACGCCGTTTAATTGCTGATCTAGTTTTCTGTTATAAATTAATAAACCATTTAGTTAATACTTCTATGTCATTGTCATTTGCTCCTACCAATATAATATCAACGTGGGGTCATAGTTATAAATTAAGATTAAATAAATTTACATGTGATGCTGTAAAATATTTCTACACTAACAGAATAGTTGCGGTTTGGAACTCTCTCCCCGCCGATGTTGTAAATTGTTCCAGCGTCTCTTCATTTAAATTATCATTGAAATCAGTTAATTTGGACACTGTAAGATGAAGATGATTCATCTTACGTATTTTCATAATAGTTGTTTATTTTATTTTATTATGTGTGCATATTTTGGTTGTGTTGAAACAATAGTCATTTATGTATGAATGTATCTGTGTGTATATGTGTGTATATATATGTATATATATATGTATATGTATGTATATATGTATATTTGTGCTCCTGTGACATTGTGTGTGCGTATAATTTTTGTATCATTAATGTATATATATGTATATGTGTGTTTGAGTGTATATATACATGGATGGATGTATGTATATGTATATATATATGTGTATATATATATATGTATATATATATATGTGTATATATATAATTGGTATTGGTCTTTTTCCTTTTTGTGGTCTTCAATAAGAAAATGAGTTGTCTTGGTAGAGAAATTGGAATTATCAAAAGATTTGTCAGAACCGGGCTAACTTCTGCAAAGTGAGATAATTCAGTTTAGAGTCAAGAAAAGGATTATATTCAAGGAAGAATAATAAAGTTAAAATAAATTCGAGAAATATTGTGTTATAAATAACTTCGACTTTAACGTTACGAATCGCTAGAAAAAAGCATATTCCTCTACGTTTACAGACACTTTCTTATACTATAGCTAGAGTTATTTTTTACTTTTCTGCTATTCTGTAATATCTAGGTGGTTTTTTGTTGTCACTTCTTGTTTCCTTGTATCCATGACTAAGGATGTCTGTGATTTTTTTTTATTGTTTTTTTTCATGCTAGTGTTAGTGGCTTATTAGCCCTTCTGGCATTTTTCCAATAAATAAATAAATAAATATAAGTATTAGTTACATAAGTTGCAGTTGAGCGTGTTTACAAGATAAACTAGTAGTTATTTATTTATTTATTTATTTATTTATTACAACTCAAACAGAGACACAATTAAACACAGTTGAAGGTGGGAAAACAAGCCAAACAGAAAAATACCAGAAGACAAAGAATGTTTTGATATTAATAACTTTATGCGATATAACCTATGATAAATACCAGATGGAAACATCATAGAAATAAGAATTTTAGGGCAATTAAATTACTATTTCTAAGTGAGAAATTTCAACAGGTCAACTATTAGTACCAGCAAGACTCTTAAACCTACCGTAAGTAGTTGAACTAACCATTTCATTAGGCAGGTGGTTCCATATAGGAACAAAATTTGTGAATAAAAGAACTCTATTCCAAACATATTTTAGCTTGAATTGATGGTCCTAGTTGAAGGATATACAGAAAACTGAAGTTTATATCTTTAGTCTGAATCACTAAAACCATGTTTATAATGATTATAAAATAATGATATGTAAGTGATAATAAAGAAAATAAAGAATTTTTTTAGTTCTTTTTGTAAGCTCGTCTAACTTACTTTTTTTCTTAGAAATTGTTAAATTATTTTGGTCGATGTCTCTGTTGAAGGAGAAAATGTTATAAACACTTGCAGGAAGGTCTACTTTCGAACCTGGTCAAGCTGAATAACATCGTACTTTCCAGGAATGCTTTCTCTTCCTATCCGTCTGGTGGACCTGCACAGTTTTGCACTGTTGTTGTGAGTCATTCAGCTCTATAATGATGACCTTGAACTTTATTATTTTAAGGGAATCGACGTTTGTCGATTTCTATGTTGAGGCGTTAATTTTTTTCAACTATTTTGTATATTTGTTAATAACTTTTGACATTTTTATGATTAACCTCTTAGTAACTTGTTGTACAACAGTGAAATTTTTCTAAACTGTCCAGCAAAAGAATCAAGATTTTTACCGGTGGTAAATTTTTTTGGAAATCATTATTTTAATACACATTTGATGGCATTTTTTTATTGGCTGGTAAATTGAGGAAGCGAATATTATGAGGGACCGGCTTAGAGAAGTTTCACTGTGTATATGTATATATGTATATGTGTATATATATATATATATATATATATATATATATATATATATATATATATATATATATATATATATATATATATATATACTAGCTTAAAGCCTGTCGGACGACAGGCCTAAAAAAGAAGAACACAAAAATATTTAACTCTAAGAATTAGTTTTTTATCAACTATGTGTTTATATGAATTATATAATCATATATATATATATATATATATATATATATATATATACATCGAAGCAAGTTAATATAAGTGTTGTAACAAAATATATATGTCAATGTATTAGAGGTGTACCGATTATCTGTATGTTAACGTTATCGGCCCTTTTGCTGATAATATAATCGCTATCGGCCGTTTCACGATCGCTATCGGCTGTTTCACAATCGCTATCGGCCAATAATCAGTTCTAGCCGATTATTGGCTTAGTGCTTTTTTTATCCAGGCAAAATGATGAGACAATGCATTCAGTCCATACATGTTAATAAATAAATTGTTTTATACATTTTTAATAAAACAAACCAATGCAATTAAATCGAATGACTTTAAGTTCAACAATTGATCATTTAAGATTGTTAAAAGTTAGAATGCTGCCATGTTAGTGCATATAACATAAGATTCTCAGCTTTTTCTTTTGAACTAACTTCTTTACACATTGTCATTGTATCTCAAACTGATTTTCTGTTATTAAGTGACAATTTAGAAAAATTCTAACAAAGTTTTTATTTAAGCTTCTACCCATAATCATAGAGAGATGTAGATGAAGTTATAACAAACATGGAGTGGGTGTAAATGTAAAACGTTGGTTGTGCAATCGTTTCATGTCTGGATATATTGCTGTGAATTTAAAGCTAGACCACATAGATGTTGATTAGTATTATTGAGGTTTAATCCGTTGGAATAACACTCAATGAGCAGCTAGGAACAAGTCAATAAAATGTGACTATGAGTGACATTTGGTTGACATGTTGTGTGAAGGATTTGCTTGGGTAGGGACAGAAAATAATCAAAATTAATCAAAAATTCTAATTTTGATGTAGAGATGAAATGCGATTGAGAATCAGTCCGTGGAAATGGGACAAATATGGGAGATAATTCTACGATGTGATGTGATAGAAATAAATTCTGTCTCAATGTCACTGTCTAGTTTCTGTAAATGATGATGCCTTTTTTGTGCGTTTCATTAAGTTTAATTGAAGTTTAACTGCTAAGTACCAGCCAGTGGGAGCCAAAGAAAAAACTGTGATAATATTTATCATTTGACATTATTTTAAACTTATTAATTATCAAAAAAGCTTTAAAAATTCAATTATCGGTAATCGGTTGATATCATGTGGCCGATTATCGGCCTGGCCCATAATCGGCCAATGCATTATTGGTGCACCTCTAAAATGTATATATATATATATATAAGTGTGTGTGTATTATTCATATGCATTGCTAACAGCTAGGAAATATTTTTAATGTCATTGGTATCCTAGGAATGTTTGAAGTTTGGTTTTTAATATTTAAAAAAAAATTTATTAAACTGAAGATTAGTAGAGCTTGTTAGTTTGTTAATCGTTTTGTACCTTGACATCGCCGCGGTCGATTTGTGATGATGATGCATGTGTATATCTTTTCTGAAATCAAAATTCTTATTAACAAACTGCATATATATATATATATATATATATATATATATATATATATATATATATATTTATATATATATATATATATATATATATATATATATATATATATATATATATATATATATATATATATATAATTTATGAGTATTCTTTTGTGCAGTCCCTTGAGGGGAATTGTTTTGTTTTCTGTGTTCAAGTTTGGTATGCTTGGTATGCATGTATGCTTAAAAATAAAAAGGAATGCAATAAAAATATGTTTCTTGACATGCATTGCAGACAATCAATATGGAACACAACCAGATTAATAAGATCCCCTACGGCATCTTCTCCCAAGCTCAAAATTTAACCAAACTGAATATGAAAGATAACCAACTCACTGCACTTCCTCTAGGTTGGAGATTTTTATTTCATTAAGGTTTCTGTCGTTATTGCAAGATTGAATCGTTATGTTGATTATTTAATTTGATACTATAATAATATATGTGCATTTAAGCATATTTTAGTGTAGTTGTATTCATTTCTGAGAATAAATGCACTGTATAGGTTGATATGAATCGATAATTTGCTGTTTGATTGTGAATTCGAGTTTAATTGCCCTATTTAGTTGAAGATTATAAAGACTATTGCTTAAATTGCTTCAGGGGCGTGTGAGAAAGTTGTCCATAATTTTATCTCAAATTTAGATTTGTTCTATTTTTTGCAACATATTTGCAACATTTTTGTTCACTGCTTGTGGTCAGCAAAGGAATGCCTGTGATTCAATTACTGTATGTAAATGAAATGATTGGGTACTATAAACAATGGTTACGCTTATCTGGTTTAAGAGATGCAAATGGTACGACTCTGAAATATATGAATTTCTTTTATTCAGTATTCAGAGTTGTAATTATACTTGAGTATGCCTCCACAAAATAGATGTTATTGACAGCATTGCATAGTCGACATGCATGGGTTTTCACTAATCAAGCTACCAACCATCACCAAAAATGATGGCTAGTAGTCCTTGTCTTTGGGAACTGCATTGCATGATACTCGACTATTATAGGTTTAATTACTTCAACTTTGGCTCGACTGCTGCCAGATAAATATTTGACGGCTATACTGCTGCCAGATAATTATGTTATGAAGTGAAATATTGAGTTGAAATATTTTGAAAACTCATAAATAGGATAGCTTTTAACTGTCTGAAAGATACTGGGCACAAATAAGTATTTACACAACTCTATTCTTCAAGATTGGTAATGTAGGTAAGTATGTGAATGTAATACTGATAAGGACTGCATCAATTTCTCCACTCCCAACAGACACAGGGACCTGGATAAACATGGTAGAATTGAATCTGGGTACCAATCAAATCAACAGAATACCGGACGACATTGACAAACTAGAGAAACTGGAAGTACTAATACTAAGCAACAACCTTTTGAGGGTGGGTGATGTGTTGTTGTTTTATCTTGTTGTCTTTGTAATCTGTGATTGTGTGTGTACAGTAAAAGTCCTGAAGGAGCAGACACTCTCGGGGAAGATCAAAAAGTGTCTGTCCGTTCCTTGGGGATAGGCTACTATATATATATATATATATATATATATATATATATATATATATATATGACCAGATACAGAATCAAAAAATTCCATTTCGAACAAAAGAGTCAGTTGTTCTTAGCATCCCCTTTTGAGGATGCCACTCTAGGAGACTTTTATTGTGTATCATCATTCACAGCTCAAATGATTCTATCGTTTAAATATATCTCACCTGTATGAAGTAAACTTTAAATGTCCCCTAGCTAATTAGTGTCCATGTTCTCCTGGTAGCGGTTTCAATATAAATGGTGATGATGATTACGTTTGTAGAGATATAACTAGGCATAGTTGTCGTGGTGGATTATCTGCATTGTTGTGCTGTACAACTTGCAGACGTGTGTTTAACACAGAAGTTACTGCAGCATGATCAATACGATGAATGCGATTATTAGATCCTACGATTGTTTAATTTTTTTTCTAATTTAATTTTTTGCTTTTATTTAATCAGGCCTTTCTTTTAAAATTGTTCAACATTGTACTAATTGTAGTTTTTAGATAATTTTTTCTCACTCTTCATGGAGAACATCGATATTCTAACAGACTTTCCTGTCCGTTCGGTGCTCCGCATATTCTTTAATTTGAAAGAAATTGATTTAAAATTTCTTCGCTAATCGATAGCTGACATGGTCGAATGGCAAACAGAAAATTTTTTAAATTGTGCGACGGAGGGGGGCGTGGCAAGCCATGAAAACCCCTTTTGTCTCTGTTTCAGTCAGTTTTTGTAATAAGAGAATACAGTACTTTTAGTTGAATATACATATTGTCGCAGAAATTATGTAAAATTCTATCAAGCTTTTGTTATAATTAATTTATTTTATTAAAAACGATATTAATAATTAAATTTAAAAATAAAAACTTTAATTTAATTTATTCATTAAACTCAATTCATTAAACAATAATAAACTAATGGGTCAGATGAAAAATGCTCTATATAGTATGTTGTTTTTCTAATACAAAATTGAATCTTATTTTTGCTACTTTTCTAACAGAGACTTCCTTCTACGATCAGCAACTTGAAGAAGTTGAGAGTACTTGATGTCGAAGAGAACAAGTTGGAAGCTCTTCCAGTTGAAATCGGTTGGTTGCAAGCCGGGATGTTTTTGGGGGGTTTTGATAGCAGTCGCTGGATTTTTTTGGTCGAGGACCTTGCACCAATCACTCAATTATCAATAATAACTGATTTTATTTTTTATTAATTTCATAATAATTTCATAATTGTTATTACATTTATTATTATATTTAAAATTATTGCTATAATCATTAGTATTATTATTATCGTTATCATTATGGTTATTAGCTAGGTAACAGAAAATGTTTAATTCATTGATCAATATAACCAGATAAATTATTTACAAGTGTTTAACAACTCTAATTTTTTGCAATCATTTTATTTATGAAGGATATTTGAGCGAACTGAAAAAGTTAATTGTCCAGTCCAATCAGCTGACAAGCCTACCCAGGCAAATCGGGTTTGTTTACTTGTTTAATAATAATAATACTAATAATCTTTCAATATTTTAAATCAATAAAATTGTAGTCTAATAAACATATTTTATTTTATCATCATCAGCCACATCATCAACCTCGACATCATGGTGTATTTATATTTAAAGAAATTCGGTTCTGCTGTAAGAAGATGGATGTTGTTGATTTGTTGTTATATTGAATATTAAATTCATTTGAAATTTCAGTTTGTTGAGCAAGCTGACCTACCTCAGTGCTGGTGAGAATCAGCTGACTTCACTGCCTCGAGAGATAGGTAGTGTGTTTTTTGCTGTTGTATGCATTTGTTGTTGTTATACGTTTTGTTGTTATACGTGTTGTTGTTGTTATATGTGTTGTTGTTATATGTGTTGTTGTTATATGTGTTGCTGTTATATGTGTTGTTGTTATATGTGTTGCTGTTATACGTGTTGTTGTTATACGTGTTGTTGTTATATGTGTTGTTGTTATATGTGTTGTTGTTATATGTGTTGCTGTTATACGTGTTGTTGTTATACGTGTTGTTGTTATATGTGTTGTTGTTATATGTGTTGTTGTTATATGTGTTGCTGTTATATGTGTTGTTGTTATATGTGTTGCTGTTATACGTGTTGTTGTTATACGTGTTGTTGTTATATGTGTTGTTGTTATATGTGTTGTTGTTATACGTGTTGCTGTTATATCATTTCTTTTATATTTTGTAAGCCTGTCTATATATGTGTAGCTATATATGTATTTCATGTAAGGTTCTTTTTACACACTTTTACTTTACTTGACTTCTCTGTCTGTCTATCTGTCTGTCGTCAAATTTTGCAATCGATTTTAAACTAACTTCTCGATGAGCTAGAGACTTCAAAATTTAAACTGACCTCCGAACTAATTAATAATGCATTCTATCAAATTTTCGGATCGATTGGACAAAATTTAATTAAATAATTATTTGTGATATTTTCGTCAAACTATTTATTGTCTATGCTAATATGTTTGTTGTTTTTGTAGTAAAAAAAATATAAAAGTGTGTTTTTAAAAAACTTTGTTTTTGCTTCACTTGTTTTATAATGTTTTTTAGATATATGACTGACAGTATAACTACTTTTTGTCTCTTTATTCATAATGTTTGTCCGTGTTTTTATTATTACAATATTGAATTGATGTTTATTTATTTATTCTGAATAAATTATAATTTAAAGAATACAATGTTGGTTTATCTGTTAATTCACCAGGCAACTTGGAGAACTTGGAATCTCTGTACATAAATGACAACCCGAACCTCAACTGCCTTCCCTACGAACTTGCCTACTGCTCCAACCTACAAATCATGAGCATCGAGAACTGTCCGCTAAATCAAATTCCAAACGAAATAGTCGTTGAAGGTCCCTCCCTGGTTATTCAAGTAAATTTGGGTTTTTCTTAATTTCTTTTTTTGGATATTATATATTATTTATTTATTTATTTTTAATGGATGGTAACTATCAACGGTTTCTGAGTTATGCCAAAGTTGTGGAGTGGTCGGTCGGTGTCTGACTTCAGAAAAAATCGGTCTGAACCGGTTTATTCAACTGGAATGGAAATGAAGTTACAAAAACAAGTCTATAATCAAACTAAAAATGTACTTATTTTTACATGCCTTTAATAACTTTCACTTGTCCGGATGTACGTGGGATGTCCGCGGATGTTTAAAAACTCGGGTGATCATTATAAGATAAACAAACTTCAAAAAAATGTAAAGTTTAATTTTTAAAAATACAAAAATTAGTAAGAAATAAATTAAAGCACTGAGGACAAAAATTTTCATCATCATAGTAATTACAACATCTGTTGTTTACTATTGACCAAGATAATATTTTTACGATACAATGTCGCTATAAAATTTTTCAGCTATCTTAAAAACATGTTTTTAATTTTTAAATTAACTTTCGCTTGTTACTGCAAACTTTTTATCTTATAGAAAATAGTCTTCAATGCACGTGGAGTGATTATATCTCACGTGGTCAAACATTTTATTATAATTTCAAATTCATAAACTCGAAATTTCATTCTGTTCGATAAATATTTTTTTCAGTTTTTGAAAATGAAAAGTTCCTATGGAGCCTCCATGTAATTGAGAAATAACATCGACCTACAACCTCTCAACAATATACAAACAAGATGCTTGATTGAAGAAAGTAAAGTGTTTCATCAGTCCAGTACATAAAACAACAATATGCTCGGAACACCTACTACTACTACTACTACTACTACTACTACTACTACTACTACTACTACTACTACTACTGCTACTACTACTACTCTGTTGTCTGCTTTTAAAATTTCTTCATACGCGTTCGAACTTATATTGGTTCATTCGATAATTACTGCGAACGAAAGTGTGACGTCGTCCGTGAGTGAACGCGTCTGTGACGAGTTGTCAATTCATTCTTGACGTTATATATATATTTTCGAAGTCGTTTGTAGGGGGAGGAGGTTGTCAGTTTGTTGACATACACACAGTAAACTTTGAGTTTCATTCGAGGATGATATGAGACTGGAATAATTCTTCTTTCGGTCTGTTGGGTTCGAAAATATCAAATTAGTTTGTTCTTTTTTACTTCGTAATTTTGTTGCCTGTTTATATTTTATTTCAAGTCAAAATGTTTCATTAGGATGCAAGTTGTGGATATTGCTGTTTTGAGATTTTTCAGCTGTTGGACTTTTTGTTAATTATTGTAAGCTTAATAATGTTAGCTTATTATGCATATATATATATATATATATATATATATATATATATATATATATATATATATATATATATATATATATATATATATATATATATATATATATATATACATATACACGCCTCTAGAAGGAATCGAACCCGGGCTGTTGGTCATCGACACCAATTCTATCCCTGGTGCATCAGTCACCAAGACAAGAAATGATGGCTAGTAGTCCTTATCGTTCAGAACTACGTGAGAAGTGATGAGTTATGTGTGGGTAATTCATTCATTCATTTCTTCTTTCATCCATTCAGCTATTTGATGGTGCTCCTTGTTTGTTAAAAAAAAAGATATAATAAGAGGGGGAAGGATAAGTGAGAGTGGTTGGTCACTGTCCAGTTGTCCATCGGAACCCCCCCACACCTGTCGAGTGACCTTTTGTATATTTGCGTTTACTCCTGAACGTTTTGTTATTGTTTCATTTTCTTTTCTTTTTCTTTCCGTGTTTGTTTAAGTGCAAGGACTTCCAATTGCTGTTATTTTTCTTCTTATTCTCGGTTGAACAATAAAATATTGTTGATGTTATTTTTATTAATAATAAAATAATAATAAATTAAAGAGAGTTCAATACCACACAGATAGATATTTATAATGATGGACGTTAGATTTTCTCGGTTCGTGCGTTCTTGTTGAGATGTCGTGCTATCACACACACACACACATATATATATATATATATATAGATATATATATATATATAGTTTCATTTCAATATGTATTTCTGTTTTAGTTTAATACTGGTCTCTTATTATTTTTTCTTTCAATTCTTGAGCCTTTCTTTCGTCGTGTAACTTATGTTGTATGCAATTATGATTGATTGTTTTAAAGAGACACGTGCTCTTCCAAATTAATTATAGGAATTAAATATGATTTTTACTTTATATCTCGTGTGGCTTTACGTTCGTTCGTGTCGTAAAGCTAGTCGAGTGGCCGCCATCGTAAACTCTGCTTACTCGTTAACCGGTTTAAATGTGTATTTAATGATAATTTAATTTTTTTAATTTGATATAACAACTGTAAAACAAATCGACGGAGCTCAAAATCGGACAATTCAGATTTGTGTTTAACTTCCTGAAGATTCGTTAAATTAAAATGAAAAAAAATATTTAGAAACTTTTAAACGTGGTCAAGGAAGTGAATTAAGTTTAGGGCTTGGTCTGAAAACAAGAACCCTGTCTAAGGTTTTATTTGATTTTTTATAATAGTTTATAGTCCTTTACACTACTAACTGTTTTAGGACTTTAATAACTGTATGTCGGAAATACCAAAATACTTCCTTTATCAGATCATAATTTGATCCTTTATTTTTTCCCTCCTTCTTTCTCCAGGCTTGGGACTGGCTAGCAAAAGCGAGGCGGGGTTGACCAGTGTTTTATTTCTTACCATGCTTATATTAACTCGACATGTTATTTTCTGTGTGCAAGTTAATAATGTGTGTGTGTGTGTGTGTGTGTGTGTGTGTGTGTGTGTGTGTGTGTGTGTGTGTGTGTCGAAGTTTTATGATCGGTGGAACGTGGGACATCGTAGACGTGCAAAATTACTAAATTACACTCCAAGGCTAAATTATACGCCTATGCTTCGCATCACAGGGAAAGAATTAGAGCTTGAACAACTCATTGATGACATTCATGTTGGCTGAATTGGTGCTGGCTTGGAGGAATCTGTCACAAAGGCTTGCTGTTTCTTTGACCTAAACAAGCCAATGCTATGCACATCATCATCAGCGCCCATTTACTCCTTACACCATAAAAGGCAATGCTATGCACAACATCATCATCAGCGCCCATTTACTCCTTACACCATAAAAGGCAATGCTATGCACAACATCATCATCAGCGCCCATTTACTCCTTACACCATAAAAGGCAATGCTATGCACAACATCATCATCAGCGCCCATTTACTCCTTACACCATAAAAGGCAATAAGTTCGATCGTAATGATCTGATAGACGAGATGTAAACAGCTTGAAGCACTGTGCGATTATTTTTATTTTTTAGACAACTTATAATATACTCACGGTTAAGTGGCTCGTAATTCCTGATTGCTCTTACTTACAAATCATCTGAAATTACTAACACAAATCTTTTTTTTTATTATAGTTTATAGTCCAGGTGTTTTAAGACAGAAAAGGACCACAAACACAAATCGGGTAAACTTTCTTTAAAAGGAATGGAATTATTATGCAATCTCTTTTTTAAAGAGTTTTTATATAATCTTCTACGCTAGGTGTTAGAAATATAAAATGAAATATAATTGTGCTATTTTTGGTCGTGTATCTCGGTTTTTGAGAAAAATTTCATGATTCAGTAAGTTCATTAGATATTTATAATTTTAAATTATATATATATATATATATATATATATATATATATATATATATATATATATATATTACAGAAACATATACTTCAATAAAATGGTGCGATATAATAGATGGGAATGAAACTGTCAAATCAGCAACTACAAAGCACTTCAGTGCAATCCAGCCATCCAGCCCAGTACTTCCGTAACAAGATGCCTTCTTCAGTCTTTAAAATCTATCTTTGACTTACTTTCTGAAACGAAAAAAAATGGGTTGACTGGAATAGAACGAGGAAGGAAATCTGTTTCTCGAGAAAAACTTGCGCTGGTCTCATTAACTCCGAATGAAAAGGAAGTATGGAGAGTGCGAAAGAAATCATGCGCCGCTGGAGTTAATTGGTTTAAGAAATAATTATCTTTCTCTGCTGTATGAATCTGCCCCATTAGTAGAGTGATAAAAAAGAACGTTTAAAAACAGCAACAGTAAAAAAAAACTCCACAGATTTAACACACATGCAGCAGACACATATGCTGCACGTACACAAAAGTACTCCAACACACGCATGCACAATGCACGCACACGAAATGAAACAAACCGCACGTGAATGAGTTAGTTTATTTCGGCTTCTGTTCTTGATCTTCTTTTTTGCTCTCACACAAACGTTTCTCACTAAAATCATATCTCTCTTCTTTTACCTACTTTTCCAACTTGTTCATAACCACCAGGCGCAAATCCACTTCCACGTGGCACACGCCCATCCACACGCTCACTAAAACACTCCCCCTCACCAAACCCCCTACACACACAGCACACTCCTAGGAATTCAAAAACCAGAAATTTTTCTATATTTAGCTGGATTGAACTATTCGCAGTCATGCTATATAGTAAACAATTTTGCGTAAGGCAAGCTATATCTATATCAGTTTGACTGTTTGACATCGATTCATAAGGGGTAAACAATGGGCATTGTTTCGTTCCTGCTGAGGTCAGCTGGTGACCATCAGCAGCAGGCAGACGGAGAGGACGCTGCATAATATTTATTATTATTATTTAATCATACCACAAATGCTGGAAAAAAATGTATACATGCATGCACAGATGAATGCATTCATACATACATGCATGTATTTTTATGCATACACACATGCATACATTTGTTATAATAGTTTATAATCCTTTACACAAGGTGTTTTAAAACTGAAATGGTATGGATGTATGTATGTATGTATTTATGCATGCATACATAAATACATGCAAACTTACATACATACATGCATGCATACTTACATACATACATACATACATACATACATACATACATACATACATACATACATACATACATACATACATACATACATACATACATACATACATACATACATACATACATACATACATACATACATACATACATACATACATACATACATACATACATACATACATACATACATACATACATACATACATACATACATACATACATACATACATACATACATACATACATACATACATACATACATACATACATACATACATACATACATACATACATACATACATACATACATACATACATACATACATACATACATACATACATACATACATACATACATACATACATACATACATACATACATACATACATACATACATACATACATACATACATACATACATACATACATACATACATACATACATACATACATACATACATACATACATACATACATACATACATACATACATACATACATACATACATACATACATACATACATACATACATACATACATACATACATACATACATACATACACACACACACACATACATACATACATACATTCATTCGTAAAGTATTCCGTACAAGATTTGTTTTCAGTTTTTCAGGTTAGAAAATGTGACTAAGAAAATAACTTTTAAGTTTGTTGGCTCAAAAGTGCTGACAGAAATAATTTAAAACATTTATTTTATTTTTATCTTTACTAGGTGCTCGTTGCCCCGTCAAAAAAATCGACTTATAAAAGAATAATTCGTTGTGCATGTTTTATAAAAGTTCACACAGTAACAGAGATGTTTTGGTAGATTTGTCTACTTTAGTGCAAAAATAGGGGTAAGCGATCAGATCGAGGGGGTCCACTTGACCCCCAGTCGTTGTTAGTTCCTGATCCTCCCAAAAACATGGTTCAGATTGGTCATTGAAAGTGCTCAAAAAATTTTGTTAAACTCAAACAAATGGACAAAATGGCTTTCATGTTATTTTGGTTTTTAGTTTTTTACTTTATTTGTCTGGAACATCAAAGAAGAGAATTTAAAGAAAATGAATGCGATTTTATAATTTTAATCTTATGACCATGTTATTAGCTTGACCATCATCACTATCATCACAATCACCATCTAAAAATAGTGCAGAAGTATAGAAAGAAAAACTTTCTTAAGTTTATTACAGCATATTTAAAACATTAAACAAATTGTTGGTATCTTTTTAAGTCTTAATAACACACTAAATAGAACACTGAGGCAGTTTTTCATGATTGAATGGATGTGATCATGTCTGTGATGATGACGATGACGATGACGATTATGATGATGATGATGATGATGATGATGTTGATGATGATGACGACGCTGGCGATGATAGTAAAGGTGGTGCTGATGCCAGTAGTCCCATGTGGTCTTTTAATTCAAACCAATCTTTTCGATGCTTCTCATCGTTGGAGGATGCAGCGGATGCCCCGCTCATTCGTTTCATCCACACGCCTGTAGTCTAGTAGTAGTTCTCCATTCGGTCGTGAAACGTGAAAAGTCGTTCCTCTCTCGTTTAAGACTCAAATAACATCGTTCGATTGAAATATTAATTTTTATTCCATAAAAATTCCTGTTTTATTTTACGTTCATGGATTTCTAAAGTCCTCATATCGACACTTTCCGGTGAGTATTGACGTTAATCGTTAATTGGACATTTATAGTATTTATACGTTGGACGAGAGTTATTTTTAAACAGATTAAAAAACTTAAACTTTTTTTATTTGTTTTTTATACTTTTTGCGACACAAATGAGCAATCCATCATCGTATATTTTTTAGCTTTATGCTTTTTTCAATTATACATTCTCCTTAAATCGCCACTTTAAATAGGTATATACCTACTGTCAAATTGAACTGAAAATAAAATGACATAGCAGACGCCAATAAAAACTGCAGGTATATAAATCAATAAGAAATATTTTTATTGAAAAATTATAATCTAAATAAACTTAAATCGAATAATAATAAAAACTACACTTTGTTGGTAATCCTCAAGCCCTTTCCACTCTTCTCTCTACACTATGTGTTTAAAGACTGAAATTGGAGTAGGTGGTAGGTGAATCAGTGAATCAGACAATTTCTTGTCGCATATCAAAATATCATCTGACTGTTCCATATATATAGATATGGACTGTTCCTCTTTATTTTTGTCCTGTCTTGGTTTGTAACTTGCAGTAAAACGATATATTAATTATTGAACTACGTCGAGCCTGTAATTTCTTTATGACGAACAATCAATCAATCAAAATGAACTTACATAGCGCCTTCTCGTAAGTTCAAAGGAGCTACATAAGCACTCAACTCAACATTAATATGTATAAATATTTTCGTATAACACATATGTGTTGATATAATAATAATGATGTTATAGTTTTTGTTTTCAATTTCTTGAACTCAAGCGCTTTAGGGGATTTAGTTATGTAGAGCTTCATAAAGCATTAAATATTACAAATTTCTATAAAAAAAAACTTTCAGATCTTGTACGCCCAATTGTATTTTTAATACAACATATTTGTTATTGTTCTGTCGCTTGTTGTGACATATTTGACACACTTTTACTTAACTTGACTTCTCTGTCTGTCTGTCTGTCGTCAAATTTTGCAATCGATTTTAAACTAACTTCCCGATGAGCTAGAGACTTAAAAATTTAAACATACCTCCGAACTGATTAACAATGCATTCTATCAAATTTTCGGATCAATTGGACAAAATAATTATTTGTGATATTTTCGTCGAACTATTTATTGTCTATGCTAATATGCTTGTTGTTTATGTAACAGAATGTACTGAATTGTAGGCTACCTACACAATCGATTATATAAAAGTGTGTTTTAAAAAAAAATTTTTTTTGATTAACTTGTTCTTTATGGCTAATTGGCTAATCATCTATTTTTAGAAAAGCTTCTTAGTCACGTCAAGAAAATTGTATTCCGCTGCAAATCAACCTTCTGCTTACATTCGGGAAAGTAAACTACAAACGTTGCTTTTAACATATGCCGTATTATTTATCATGGTCACACTCATATATAGTTATATAGTTATATAGTTATATACACACATCACACATACAAGAAGATTAAACGAAAGAGAGACAGACAGAAAGAGAGAGAGAGAGATACAGACAGAAAAAAAAGAGAAAAACAGACAAAAAAAAAAGAGAAAAACAGACAGACAGCCAAACAGAAACTCGAACATATCTTGGAAGATACCAGACAGATAGAAGATTTATTCGCTTCCGTGAAGAGGCGGCTATCATTCGAAACAAACATAAATTCAAATAATCTTCAACTACTTCTTCATCGTCCGCGCCATCAAGACTTGTATTATTATTATTATTATTATTATAATTATTATTATCACCTACCTAACTACCTACCCATGTAATGAATCCCAGTTTTTGCTTATCGCCTAAAATATTTATATAATTGAGCAATAAAGACGACTATAAATAAACGGCAAAATCTAAAATTAAACTCAACGCATACATACATACATACATACATACATACATACATACATACATACATACATACATACATACATACATACATACATACATACATACATACATACATACATACATACATACATACATACATACATACATACATACATACATACATACATACATACATACATACATACATACATACATACATACATACATACATACATACATACATACATACATACATACATACATACATACATACATACATACAAAAAGCACTTAATTCAAGCCATACGCGGAACTAGTTCTAAAAAGTGGACCACTTGCAATCTCTTACAGAGCAACCAGCCATGAAGCATGGTTTCATTTCGAGCAATTATTTTTTTCCATCTACACATGTTGGAAACCTAATACCACACTACTGTTGTATATTCTAAATAATAAACAACAGTGAAATCAGACGGTATACACAAGTGCACTGTTCGTTTTGCCCTGTGGTTCTATAAGATACCAAACACGGAAACTGATAAAATGGAGATTCGAAAGCTGCTGGAATGGGAAACAAACGAAACCACATGTGCTCATAAGCAGAAGAGAAGCAAACAAAACCACATCATCTACTTATATGCAGAAGCGTAGGAAACGAACAATGTTCATAGAGGACTAAAATATCGTTAAAAGTTAACAAATAAATTTATTAAAAAAATATATGTTTGATAAGTAGTTTTCCCACGTTAGTCGACCTTAGTAAAGAGGTTGAGAAAATGGGACTTGCATGCACCATCGGGACTGAGCACTAAGCATTCTCGAATGCATGGGAGTTTTGTGGAGATTCTTTACATAGCGGTATTTCATTTCTGTTTCTGTAGGAAGCTTTTTCTTTCGGTTGTTTATTTAATTTACTTATCAGTTAATTTTTTAGTTGAAATTTAATTTAAAATGATCAAACGAACGGGGTTTAGTAAATATAATTTTAAAGTTCAACTTAGAAAGTAACAAATAAATAAAAATGCAAAGACACACTTTTAAAAAAAACTCCATCACTATTTTTTTTCATCTATTTTAAATTTAAGCTGAATGCTACAAGGTTCCACCAAGACAAACTACAACTAAGAGAAGACTGAAGATCATGTAATTATTATTATTTATTATAATAGTTTAAAGTCCTTTACACCAGGTATTTTAAGACAGTTGAAGCAGTACTTTCTGTCGTGTATCATAATTTGATCCTTTTAACTTTTCCCTCCTCCTTTCTCCGATCTTGGGACTGGCTTGCAAACGCAAGCGGATTTAAGCATGTAATTAAGTCATTGGAACTATTTATATACTACCAGGGGCACCGGAATGGTTTTGAAAGTGGGGGGGCTAACAAATTGTTTGGGGTCTTTAAATGCCGTAGGCAAGTTTTATAAAATTTATGATGAAATGCATCTATATCTTAAATCATTGGTTTTAAACACACAAAATGTTCATAATATAAAAAGTAAAAAAAATGAATGGCAGTCTAGTGTTTAGATAATTACCATTTTACCAAAGTTCAAAGTAACTACCATTTACAAAAGTTAACTAAAAATTGCAACTTTAACTACCATTTACCAAAGAAATTACTTCTTCTGTCATTTAGCATACAAAAGGATTTACAAAGTTCCAACAAGTTTAGATTGTCTGTTTTTTATTTATGTACAGTTAAAAACATGACATGGTTTAATCTAGTTTGGGTCATTGTTGACCGCAAATAGGTTTTAATTTTTTTTACCAATGCTTTTATTAACTCGTCGTCTCTGTTTCTCTGTCTGTCTGTTTCTCTGTCTGTCTGTTTCTCTGTCTGTCTGTTTCTCTGTCTGTCTGTTTCTCTGTCTGTTTCAAATCTTGCAATCAATTTTTGAGTCACTTCCTGATGATAGATTTTTTTCAAATTTTGCATACATGCTCAAAATAGAAGACAATGCAATATTCAATTATTAGTTTTACAATAAGTCAATTAATTTAGTTAATTTTAATTAATTTCGATATTTCGACTTTAATATAAAATAAAAGAGTAATATAAGAAAAAATTGATTGCAAAATTTGTGTTTTAATTACATATAAGAGCATTGGTTTTAAAAATTCGTTTTTAATTTACTTGTTAGTATCTCAAAAAAGTACATTTTGAAATCATCGGGGAAGGGGGTCCTGGCCCTCCGGCCCCCTAGATTCGTTACTGCATACATATATAAGTGTAGGTGTATATATTTTATATATCGTGCTTAAGGCCATCTAGTTATGAGGAAGTCCTGGACAGAAATTTGTGGTTAATTTCCAGTTAAGCAGAGCAGAAAGGATGAATGAAATGGAACCGGAACTTGATGCTCTGATACCCATCCTCATTAATCACTTTCATGAATTTTCCACCTTACTATTTCTTTTTATTTCTCATCTTTTATTTATTTATTTCTATATTTCTACATTTTAAAAACCGTAGACCACTTTCTCTTCATTCCTAATTTAAGAGTAAAGGAAATAGAGTAACTCTGTGGTCATTAATTGCATAGTAGATATCAATAGTAGTGATGCTCAATCGTTTAAATGCATTTACTGATTACATATAGTATAAATTAGTTTCACTATACTGAAAATAAATAATTAATCCATTTGCACGTTCTTCAATCATCAAACATTTACATGCGGCGCCTGATTAATCACGCTAATCTTTCACTCAAAAATACCTCAGAAAAATTCCAAAATCGCAAATTTTAATTGTATATTGAAAATCAAATGCAAGCCATGCCAATGAAAGCTGCTAGCTGTACTTTAATATTGTTTATCATTCCTAATTTACTTAAGTGCGCGCGACAGATTAATTTATTTAATTTATTCAAACAATCCACGACGGATGATGATGAGCTCATGACCAGACAACGAAGCAGGCGCGGCGCTGGGCGGGGGGGTCCAGGGGTCCGGACCCCCCCAGCTCCGACAGGTGTCACCCGTGAGATTTTTGCAAATCCAAAGATTTTTTTTACTGGGGGGGGGGTACTTGAATCTCATTGGGTACATCACTGTATTTTTAACTGGTTTGAGACTGATTTTGACTATCTTAAGTTTGCAGTCTTTCTTTTCGTTCATTACTAAATTATTACAGATACCAAAAAAATACTGCAGACTAAAAATAGTCCAAAAATTAGTTCGCCTGCGGCGGGCTTTCTTTTTTCTTTCTTCCTTTTTCAAACTATGTTTTTGCTGCATGTAGTTTAAACTATATTGTAGTGGTTATTCTTAAACATTCTGTATAGTTTGATGATGATTCTATGTTTTTTGATGATAGTTCACTGTTTTTTTAATGTTGAGTACTTTATGATATTATTGAATAATAATTTTATTAGCTTCGTTTGTTTTCTGAACTCTTACTTCGTGTTAGTTGAATAAATTTAAATTTTTGAAAAAACTAGTAATATATATATATATATATATATATATATATATATATATATATATATATATATATATATATATATATATATATATATATATATATATATATATATATATATATATATATATATATATATACTTCAACTTGTCCTTGGACATTTTGGACCCCCCCAGAACAAAATTCCTGGCGCCGCCCCTGCAACGAAGCTGTCACAAAGTTATCAGAATTTTTCGAGAATGAAGCATTTAAATAGATAAAAAAAAATAAAAAATGCCTCAGATTATAATTTATTAAGTATATATTGCTGTAAGTAAGTAGAAACATCAATATTGTAACAATTGGTAACGACAACAATAATGCTAAGCTACTATATGAAGGAAGATGAGCACGTGATAGTAACTAATAGTAAGCACAAGTCACTCTTTAAATGGCTTAATTTTTTCTGTGTATATCTGTTAGTCATCAAAACTATGAAAGATACACTCAAAAATGAAGTCAAGTGTATAATAGATGTTCGAGAAAAAACATATTCCGTACTTTGGGCGTTGTCTCAGTCCCAACTTCACAACCACCCACCTACCTCATACTAAACTTTTTCTAATCGACCCAGAAAGACCCGTCAGTGAACACGACAGAAGATCGACTGATCTGACCATGATCTGACTGACATCTTCTCTCTGGCTTATATTTATGAGCTTATTTCAGCTTATTATTCGTATTCTCATTTGAGCTTCTCGTATCTCGAACGCAACTGTGCGGAGTGTGATGTAAGAAGCGTTCACGACCATGATCTGATCATATGATGAACTGACGATGCGCTTAAAATAAGATTCGTTGATAATATAAGCGCTATGATTGATTGCCATTCATAATTACTTGTACTTGTACTCGTATGAAACTTTTTTTTATTGTAATCGAATGTGTTTAGCTTTTAATTCTGACAAATGAAAGTGATTTTTTAAGCATTTATTTAAAAAAAACAACTTATTTTTTCTGTTTAAAACGGATTTTTTGAGACGACAAAATTATATTTAAAGCTGTTTAGACGGGAGTTTATGACTGTTCATCACTTAACTCGGTTTCGAAGCTGTACCGCCTTAAAAATGTAAGTTGAGTTGAAACATCTAACAAGCTTAAAAAAAAGTCTAGTAGTTTGAAAAACCAGTGTTGTTTACAAAAAAAAACAGCTTGTGAATATATGGTTGCGAATTTATTTAGCTCGATAGAAATTCAAACTTAACATAACTTAATGGCTTAAGCCATTCAGGAAACCTAGCTTGGGTCTGTGTAAGAACAGCTACTGCTTCATTTCAATTTGTAAACATAATTCTTAAATGAATAACTATTTATGATCGCATCTTTATAACTTACAGACACCACCGATCAAATACCAACAATGGACTTCTCGTTGTCTCCGTCGCTGAACGGAGCAAGCCTTTCAACGAGATCACCTTTCAAGAGGATCGGCCTCTCAGAGTACACCTCCCAACGTTTGGCAGAGTTGAAAGCAAGACAGGCCGAAGCCGAAGAAGATCTGAAAAGCCTCACCGGTTCACCGAAGATCAAAGTTCAAGGAGATGCACGGGGCATCACTTCTGTAGAGAAGCGAGTAGTAGACTGTCCTCTCTTGAAAAGTGAAGTCGTGTCTCTTCGAATCAAACCTGAAAAAGTCGAAACCGTTCCTCGGGAAACCATCAAAATCGTGCCAGAAATCGACCAACAGCAGCTCGACGATAAATCTTCGTTGTCGGCCGAGAAAACAAACGAAAACAACGTTGAAACATTCGACACGATATTATTACAGACCAGAGATGACGAGAAAGAACTTTCGGTTAATTATTCCAAGACGTATCATCAATACCAATGCGGACCAACGAATACAGTCAAGCCATCAACGCGCGAAAGTACTGAACAGTTTCAAATTCCTAGCGCAGAAAAGCCATCGACGTGCACAAACTCGAAATCTGAGTCTCAAAATAATCACGTTACCTTCAATTATAATAACACTTCGCGTTCCGAAGCAGCGAATATGGAAAAATCATTTATTAAATCTCCGCTCACCATGAAAAAGGTAATTTTTTTCAGTTATCTATCATAACTCTCACTTAGTCGCTTCTTTATAATAATGCTGCATTGTCACTTAAATGAGGCTTATTAGGCACTTGAGTTGAAATGGATAAATATTTATTAACTTAATAACTTATGAAGACCAATTAAAGGCAGGTAGTGGAATAAACTCTTGAAAATTTTTGTTAGTTTCAATATTTATATAGCGCTTTCAATTTATTCCATCCATAACCTTAAGCGTTTGCATAGCAAGAAAACCCAGACAGGTTATTTATTCCATGTTTAACCAATTTTTATGAAGCATCTTCAATCAGGGGATGTCGAAGAAGACGGTGATGATGACGATTACGTTGGGTTTGCCAGCCTGCCTGATCAAGTTCACAGGAAGGCGGTAAAGAAAGGCTTCAACTTTACACTTATGGTTGTCGGTTGGTTCGTCGCTCTTGCATGACATGTTTTTCAGTTGTTGTTTTTTAAGTTTGTGTATGTATGTATGTATGTATGTGTGTGTATGTGAGGATGTGTGAGTGAGAGAGAGGGGGGAGAGGAAGGGAGGGAGAAAGAGAGGGGGAGAGAGGGAGGAAGGGGGAGAGAGGAGAGAAAAGAGGAGAGAGGGGAGAGAGAGAAATAAATAAATAGAAAAAAAAGAATGTGTGACTCCATCTACACGTGAACTCAACTCGTTTTATATTTTTATACTTTTAAAAGCAGAGATTCATCATAAAAATTATTTAATGTTCCTTCATCTCTTTGAAAGATAATTGACAATAATTGGAGATTTGTTATTTCTTTAAATTACTTCCTTGCAATGGTATTGAGAATTTTAATAGAGTCATGAGACGAATGTTTTTCATCTAAATTGTTGTCAAGAAAGGAGAGTTAGTGCGTGAAAGAGAGAGAGAGAGAGAGAGAGAGAGAGAGAGAGAGAGAGAGAGAGAGAGAGAGAGAGAGAGAAGAAAAAGGGGAAAAAGAGTAAGAATAAGAGTCATGATTATTATTGTTATTTTTCCGATAAAAATGTTTCTAATCAGTTGTAAGATTTTGTTTATCTTTTGATTAAACAATGACGATTCTTTATATATGCAAACAGACAGAATATGTTGTGTCATGTAATATAGTAATATGGCCCACCTTCAAAGCTCATGCTTCGAGTGTGAGTCTCACCATTGGGGCCCTGCAAAAATGTAAATATCTGTGAATATAGTAAAGTATCGTACCTCTTCTCTGATATAAATTTTGAAGCTGTCCCTGTAACTAACATATGCGTATCATGAGACCGTTTTTAAAATAATTTAAGATAGTTAATTTATATGTCATTTTTTTATGTTTTGATTTAACTGTTGAATCGACGAGAAAAGTAAGTATATAAAGTATATGGGTAGGTACTTTTTTCCACTACGAAACTAGATACTCGAAAATCCAAGTTTGCCGTTCCATCTACACAGTTTATGGCTGATATAATAACGATCATAACCCAATTTTTCAGGAGAATCGGGATTGGGAAAGTCGACCTTGATCAGTTGCTTGTTTCAGAAATCAGACATGTATAAGGAACGAGTGGTTGCAAATTGCCAAGGTTGGTGCATGGTTGAAAACAAATGCTAAAATGTTATTTTAAAGAACGAAAACAAAAACAGGGTGATAAATCTATTTATTAGCTTGCGATGGATTAAGTTGCTTTCTTTTTATGTTCTAAAAGTTACTCATGCAGAGTTATCTTAAAACTTTTTCGCGAACATATTTTCATAATTAAATTACATCGGTGGGAAAACGTTAGTAGGTATAAGCGAAATTCAATGGATTTATTTAGACAATTTTTTGTTTATCTGCTTTCAACAGAAATGATACACAAGACTACATCGATTGAAAAGAAAGTTTTAGAGATCGAAGAGAAAGGAGTGAGATTGAAGCTGACTGTGATTGACACTCCTGGATTTAATGACTCGCTGAACACACACGAATGGTGAGTCATCATCATCATACTTTATCCTCTCAAGCAGTTGACGATTTATAGTCGCAAACTTTGACTGAACCAAAACGCTTTATAACCAACATGAAAGGAAAAGAAAAAAAAGGAGAGAAAGGGGAGAGAGAGAAAAGAGGGGTGGAAGAGAGATAGAGCAAGGAGAGCTAGAAGGAGAGAGAGAGCAGAGGCGTAGCGAAGGTGGGCAGGGCAGGAGCGGCGCCTTTTCAGTGAGCAAAAAAGGTTTTTTTATTATTATTTTGCTCTATCTAGCTATTTCTATGGATCCCACTATTCCCCTGCCCCAGGTTTTTTCTCCGACTACCCCCCCCCCACATCCGGGCTCATCAGGTTTTTTGGAAGCAAGAAGCAAAAGAGATTATGTAGGGGCGCAGATTTTGTGTTTTGTCCCCGGGCGCAGAAGACTCTAGCTACGCCACTGGGAGAGAGAGAAAGAGATTAATTACTCTTCTGCATTAAAATAAAATAAAAATTGTGAACATTCCGTTTTACATGGAAGCTTCGTTTCTATATTAAAATTATGACGCGTTCCAACAGCAATTCAAATTTCCCACTTCTCAATTCCAAACAGCTGGAAACCAATTTGCAACTACGTTGAGGAGCAACACGACAAGTATTATTCCGACGAAAACGGATTGAACAGGCGTTCCATATCTGATACGAGAGTCCACTGTTGCCTCTTCTTCCTCTCACCGCTTGCAAGAGGGTAAGCAAACTGACCTTTTTTGTCTTTGATCTTTATTAGGTTGGGATTTCCAGGGATAAAAAACATTCATATTTTTAGTATTAATAATTTATTTTATGTGGAAGCTAATTATTTATTAAATTGATTTTATTTATTAAAAATAAGATTTATTATATAGAATAGTGCATTAAAATAAATCAGCGCCATTTTAATGAAATGTTGAGAGAAAATCGATTATGTAAAATGCTTTCAGTTTACTGGGGTTTTATTAATTTATTATTTTCAATTGTATAAGAAATTATTTGTTATTTTTTCTTTTAATTAAATTTTATTTGGTTTGATGAGGCACAAGTTATAACAAACTAGATTAAACTTCTTCTAATCGCGTGAAACGAAAAACCACAAATGTTTTCGAATGTTTGAAATCATTTGAAATCAACTTCAAGGTGCTCAATGTAGAGATTCCATCTACTTGGGGATCCAGCCAACTTCTGAGGGGGTCATGGCCGGGTTGCCCCCCTTGGATCCGCCAGTGATTCCATCACCTCTCGTTGTAATTATACCAATATTAGTTTGTTTTGTTGAAACCAGGTGGATGGTCTTTAAAGGATTTGTTGGCGCCAATAACTTTTAGTTTGCGTTATTGTTTTTTTACGGCAAAACTTAGCAGAATTTGTGAAAGCTCATGGAGTTTAAGTGTAATGACGTCGACAACCATTTTTTGGTTGAATTTATATCAGCCCAGAAAACAGTCACCTTCAGAGATCAAGGGGGTACAATTCGCGACCACGGGCTACCATCAGGAATCCTTCTTATCATCTCTCCCCCTCCCCTCCTCAATATTCTACAATCTAATTTGATCCAATTGTTATTTTATCATGTGGTAGTGGTAGTAATAAAATATTGCGCTGCGAATAATAATAAGCACACATTTGGTTACATGATTTAATTATTTTACCATTTTTACCCTAACTTCAGTTGGTGATCATTTGCGTACGCGAGAGACTAATAGGCTAGTAATATGTTCAATGCGATTAAGGGCATTTTTATAGAAAAACAAATGCAATTAATAATAATGAAATAAACATTAATACAATAAATTAATAATGAAATAAATAATAATAAAAAAATTAATAATTAATAACCATTAATAAAATAAATTAAAACATTCAGGATTCGTCAGACTGAACTTGTTTTAATGAAAGAACTTCAGAGCAGAGTCAACATCATACCGATCATTGCCAAGTCCGACACTCTCACGTGTTCGGAGATCAAGAAGCTGAAAGAAAAAGTCGGAAATTAAAATGAATTTCGTTTTTTATTTTATAAATTAATAAATTTAAGTTATGCAAGTGTGGTTTGGTCTCGGAGACAAGAAATCAAAAGAATTCAAATATGTTGAAGAAATTCTATTTATACGATTTCCCCAATAATCTTAATACTGTCTTATTAAATTACACTCAATAAAAAATGTAAAAGTTAATAATATGAATTAAAACTCAAAACAGATTCTCGAAGAATTGAGAAAAAACGATATAAAAATTTACGAGTTACCTGAATGCGACAGCGATGAAGACGAAGACTTTATCAAACAAGACAAAGAACTCAAGGTGTGTTTATATAGCAGGAAACATAAAATATCGTTACCATAATAAACCATAACCACGATGTAATAACTTACAATAAAACATCTGACTATTTAAACACGTTTCGACTGAGAAATATTAAATTTTCGGCAGGCAGCCATACCATTTGCAGTCGTCGGAAGCAACGGCTTTTTTGAAATTGGCGGGAAAAATATTCGTGGAAGGATGTACCCGTGGGGAGTAGTTGATGGTGAGGCGCATACTTTCGAAAATAAAAAAAAAATAACATTTTTTAACGTCTGAAACTTTTATTGAATTCAAATTATAATAAATTAAAATTTTTATTTGTCATAAATCATTAATTAAACAACTTTTTTTATTTACTTTCGCAGTTGATAATCCTTCCCACTGCGACTTTACAAAGCTGAGACAATTCCTTATTGGGTCAGTAAATTATAAATCATAACATTAACATTGTTTGATAAATATTTATTATTCTTATTGGTACTATCATCATCGTCATCAAGTCATCATCATCATCATCGTCATCATCATCATCACTCTCATCATCGTCGTCATCACTCTCATCATCACCATTCCCACCGTCGTCTCATCATCATCATCATTAATCACTAATCATCACCACTAAAAGTACGTACTTTTACTTAGAACTCACATGCAAGATCTAAAGGACACTACGCAAGAGGTTCACTACGAAAACTTCAGGGCTGGATACATTCAGGAACAGCTAGTCAAAACCCAAAAAGAACGAAAGTAGGTGCAAAGAGCATCGTTTGAATACATTGCAAATGACGCATCGCTCATTAATCGCGCTAAATTTCCCACTGAGACCAATTTTCTTCTAAGATTTTAGTACTTCATTGCAGAAAATGCGACCATTTTAATCTGTTAAACACTTTCCTGCTTTTTCTTTGATATTATAAACTGTTTAAAATCTTCTGCATTAAGTGTGTTTCCAGAAAATGAGAAATAAAACGATTATAGAAAGACTCCCTTTAAGCAGAAGCAAAGGTATCGCACATACAGGCCGCAGAGAGACAACTTGGGCCCCGGGAAATTAATTAACCCAAACCCCATTCAAAATCCTCTAAAAACTTTTCTCCCTTAATTTTTTTTCTTAAAATAACTAATGGCCATGGGGGTGGTCGGAATTATTTCTCAACTTTTTCCTCCTAAATATTTCAGAATTTCCTTAGATCCAGGCCCTCCAAAATGTACGGGGCCCCAGAGATTATTCCAGTATCGGCGGCCCTGCGCATACATCAAGCATCTTTTCAATACTTTTGTTGTTAATGAGATATGCAGAACCGTTCATAAAAATGACTTATAAAGAAAACAACATTCTTGTCTCATTTATGAATGTATATTATGCATCTTCAGAAAATAAAATTAACATTTTTTTTAAAGATAAAGTTGTCATTTGCTTCCTGCTAATTATGCATAAAAGAAATCATAACAGTAACATCTAAAATAAAAATAAATTATAATTATAATATTAATAGCAAACAAAATCATTGTAACATATTTGTTAAAACCACATTTAAGAAACAAAAGATATAACAACAAAAATCGTTATCTTTTAAAAAATATAACTTTAATTTTTCCAGCAAACTGAAAAGAGACTCAGTGCAAACATTCGACAAGGCACTAGATGCTGATTTCTTGCTCAAACAGAAAGAGGAGGAGGCATGTATTTAAATTTTCAATAGATTATTTATCCATCTACATATTTTATTTAATTAACATTAATAATAGATAAATATCATATTGCAGTTGTTAGAAATAACGAAATAACATCAATTTTACATAATTACAGATACAAAGAATGAAAGAGATGCTGAAAAACATGGAACACAAGTTATTAAAGAACGTGAAAAATTCTACATGAAATCTCAAGAAATTTGTTTAAACGTTTAGAACCAAAAAACAAAATGACCGACGTCATAAATGACATTAAAACTGACAATATTTAATCAACGTGCAAACGAAACTGCAGTAATTAAATAACAAAGAAGAATTTTTTACGTAACAAATAGAAATTATTTGGTCCATCATCATTCAGCCTGTTGCGACATAACTTTCTCTAGATAATTTACCACGTCTTCTTCTTTAAAATATCTTGCATTGTCCAAAGGAGTAGAACCCCACCTGAATAAAATATAAAAAAACAAAACACAACCATGACCAATTTACACTGTAGAGTATCAAGAAAGTTTTTCTGGGGAGGGCAAAGGTGAAAATCGCCTCCCAAGACTTCTGACAATCAGAAGGAGCAAGTAAAGGAAAAAACGAGTTTTTTTAACACAAACTTTGATTTCAAATACACTCGATGTGTGTCTGTGTGTATGTATACTAAAGATGTTCAAATTACGTTTTTTTTAATTTTTTTTAATTGAATCATGTATTGTCATCCAATATAAAGTTATGCCGAAAGTTTCAGCTTCCTAGCTAGTCAAAAAACTGCTTAAATTTCACTTGCAAGATTTGTGTACAGAGAAAGCCACACACACACACAAACAGAGATTGTAACCTAAATAAAAGTTTGTAAAAACGCGCGCACCCTGAAATCACCTTTTGGAGGCGTAAAACCTTTCTACCAATAACGAAATAATCGACAAACCTATCTTCGACTTTAACATCGACTTTGCACTTTTCTACAAGGAACTTGGCGGCGGTCAGCTTCCCCTGAGAAGCAGCCAGGTGTAGGGGGGTGCGGCCGTCATAATCGGCCTCGTTCATGTTGTGACCGTCCATATGTAAGCTCCTCAAGGCAGGTAGGTCTCCCAAGCATGCAGAAAATATTGCTTGAATTGTTCTCAGGCCTCTGTCCTCAATATCGGGTCGGCTCATGCAATTCAAATTTTCTCGACTTTTGGTGGATGCCCAAACCAAGAGCTCTTCGGAATCCTTACTTCTGAAATTGGATCCTTCCTCGGTGTCACTCTTTATCGTTCTAAATATTTATAAAATGTTATTTTTCAAGAATTTTATGCTGTACTCCAGTATTAAACTGTGTGGCTCTGGCTGATGGAATAGGGATACTATGCACACCCTCATATGACTACTATAAAAGGTGAATATATGAAAAAATTCAAAGCAAGGCTACTGGGCAAGACTTTACTTCATGATCAGTTTAAATGACAGTTCAATATTTGTGGCCCGATATTGAAAAAATATATTAGCTTAGTGGAACCACTGAATGTTGTTAAAATAACAACAAGATGAACTACTGTTTATTAAAGGTCTTTAATTTTTCTAACCTGTTACCAAAATAATGTAAATCGAGGACATCAGACAACTTCTTGCAGAGCTGCAGACCTCTAGAGGATATGTTGTCTGAGTTGAGCAGAGGTGACCACAAGAACATTCCCATAAGACCGGGTATGACAAGCATTAATCCACCTGAAATGCTTGCTATGGCTGGAATTCCAACATCTAAAGCAAAACTGCTGGAAATTCCAGACGAAAACATGATGGTAATCACCGATCTGACGGACTCCTTTTTCATGACCCTCTCCCCGGTTATCGGACACAAGCCCCCATTGGCAAGGGTGGCAGCAAGAACAGATAAACTCTCTGTAGACATTTCAAGAGAACATAGTTTGAAGTAAAGGTCCAGAGTTTCTCTTATATCAGATCCATTTGGGAAACACAAATTGCTTCTAAGGTGGTAACCGTATGCCCAAATGTTATCGTTTGCTCCTGTCTCGTGGGCGTGAAAGTTCCGATTAAAATTCACTTTTCCACCTCCAGAGAGAACAGAGTATCTAAATAAAAATTTTTTTACATGAAGATTAAAACTATCATGCAGCTAGAATTCAACTGAACTATCAATTGTTGGCGAAAACAAAAATCTTTAAGACATCTCAATAAATCTCAATCAGGACTATTGAAGAATTGGTTAGCATTATAGTGCTTGTAACACAGCAGCACAGAATCTGTTGATGTTAACCAGTCAGACCCATGAGTTGAAAAATTTTAAATACAATCTAACTATTCAAACGAGTTTTAAAATTACGTCAAAAAAAATGCTATTGGCGATAAAAACTGTCAGCGAGTAAGTAGCTCAACGTATCACTGCAAAAATAAAATACAATGTAGAAATGAATTATTGTTGAAATATAAATAGACATATAGTGAACACAATTAACATCAATCAATAATAATATTAACTAATATCTGACGCTTTAAGAAAAAAAATAACTACAGTAATAATAATTTATTACACTAAACTCTAGATTTACTTTTAAATGTCGGTTTATGAACCATTGTTTGTTGAGTGTTAACTCGTACAAACTCATAATAACCAGTCTATTAATGAGTGGCAGTTTTTTGCCGATAACTTTATGTCTGGATTATTAAAAATAACATTTGAGATAATTGGATTTGTATTTTAAATATCTTTTCAACAATATATTAAATAGGAAAATGCTTGAAACAAAAACCACGAAAATCATTTATTACACTTTTCTCTACATTCACCAATATCCGTTTATTAATTCTAGGACAACATTTAAATATACCTTTCCATTAAATTTTGAAATTTCGATTCTGAATCAAGGCCAGCATTGAGAAGAGATGTTACAACTAAGGCACCAGGAATTGTTAGTGGATTGCGTGGAATATCAAGCTGAAGAAAAAAAATATTGTTACATTTAAAACACTATAAAAACCAAACTTGTCATAATTTCATTAGCTATTTGTCTAACAAATATAACTTAAATAAATCTAAGATTATTCATGAAAAAACTAATGACAAAAATAAACAGTGAACAGTCCTGCAAAAAATGTTGAGTATTAGGAGAAAAAGTTAGTTGATCTACTTTGGTCTCATTTGAGTCATTTTGTTTCAGTTCATCAGAGATGTACTGCTCGATCGCGTCTCCGTGCTCATCAATTGCAAGAGCATAGTTGACCGGATTACAGCAGGAGTGCAAGATGATCGGAATGCTCGAACTCCCAATGTTGTGCCTCTGTCCATCGATGGTACACAAAGAAACTCCCCATTTGTCAATCGTTTGCGAAGACAGGACTTTTGAATGAGATGTAACCTGTAGGTATTATAAATAAATAACTATTTATAATTTCCAGCAATCGGCAACATGTTGTTAGTGTTGTTAGAAATCAAGAAATTAAAACATAAACACATTATTGAAGTCAAAAGACAAAAACATAAAAAAGTGAGTTTACTTTTCCAGAAATATTTTTCAAAGACTTCCAGTAAAGATCATCAATTATTTTACAAAATTCTGGAAAAATTGGTATGACTAAATCATTCATAAAAGCTTTTCGAATTAATAACGCGTTGTCTTTCACTAGTTCCTTCAATTGTTGTGCATCGATAGTGACATCAGCAAGATTATTGCTATCCAGCTTATTTTTTAGATGTTCTATTTTTTCAAATAATTTGTATAGTCGTGGGTCACTTCGTAGCAAACCAGATTTTTTCAGTCGAAGAACTAATCGAGATAGTGCGAATTCGTCTTTTCCTTCACCTAAGGTTTGGAATAACTCCATTTCAAAATTTGTATAGCTTGATTTTTCTAAAAAATAGCGTTTTGAATCAAGATTTTCTTTAGCATTAGTAGAACTTCTTTGATCCATGACAAAAGATCTTCCCTTCAATACAGTTCCAGCAAGACGTCTCCAAACAAGAACATCTTTCGCCAGGTGACCTGACAGCCACACGTTCCTCGCCCAGCAACTGGTCATATTTACCTGTCAGCGCCAATATCACCTAATAAGCGCGCCATATGGGGCTTCACGGGGCCTACTGCAAAAAGTAAACTTCTGAGATGTGCGCAGTTTTAATTTAGTAATTTAGTTCATACCGGAAAAACATTTTAAAATCTTTTTGAAACAAAACTATTTTAGTAAAAAAAAATTGTTGTTAGTTTTAAAACATCATTGAATGTTATCTTTTGGTGTTTTAAATAAAAATTACGTTTTATATGAGCTCATATAACATAACGGATGCTATGTAATTTTTTAAATCTCTGACATATTTAGTCACAAAATTCTAATAATTTACTATGTCAAATATGAACAGTTGCACTGAAAAAATAAAGAATAAGCTCAGGCTCCAATAGATGCCTGAGGCCGGGAAAAGAGATCAGATCGTTCTCATTTTGAGTCTCGAGTCCATCTCTACTAAACTTTTCTTCTAAATATGGTTGATGACCGAAAAGGTGTAGGTGCTATGGGATCCTTTATTAAGTTCATGGAAGTAATCATAATAGCAATGATAATCATAAATCTCTATTACAAATAAAGTCATCATTTATTGAGGCCCCCCTCTCCGACCGGAGGCAAGGGGTTCTGGTCTTCTGGTTGTGCTAACCACGGCATCGTCTTATTTCTGTGAAGTTTTGCAGAAGAGCGTGGCAGCATGGTGGTATAGGGTTTTTTGGTGACACTTGTTTGCTTCTTTAACTGACAATAATTTTACAGTTAGCGTTTATGAGTTTAAAAATGTATTTTATACGGATATTTAAAATTGCCTACTTGTAATAAAACCTGCTCAACAACTTCACATATATATCTATGAACTTCACAATAACCTAAATATTAAAATCAGTGTTTTATTTTGTGACAAACACTTTACCCAACTCCGTCCCGTCATCATAACAATCGTGAATGGGATGTTAAAATATTTTGCGGAGTCATAGAGAGAGAAGAAGATGCCTTATTTGGCTTCAGGTAATATTTATTATTATAACAGCTACGAAGTACTGATGGAAAAGTGATGCGGTAGATGAGTCTAGTAGCCGGTTAATCAAACATTTGAGTACGCAGTGTACGGCTACAAAAAGATCAATCATTAATTTAATCTTAATTATTCTTAATACGTGTTTTGGGCTTTTGGCCATGTTCTCTCTATTTTAGT
Source organism: Erpobdella octoculata (assembly GCA_963978895.1). Taxonomy (NCBI): domain Eukaryota; kingdom Metazoa; phylum Annelida; class Clitellata; order Hirudinida; family Erpobdellidae; genus Erpobdella; species Erpobdella octoculata. The sequence continues at coordinate 45,150,348 of OZ022238.1, read as the reverse complement.
AGTGGGATCTACATTTCTTGGGCATGGCTTTAAGCTTCGTGCACATCATTTTTATGATGTCATTAATTTTGAATCATGTCATCAATAACTTGTCTTGTATAGTTAGTTATATTTGTAACATTTATTACAGGTGCAAGAGTTGATCAGCCATCATCAATATGTTCAAAATTGTCTTTCATTCCCCAAATTTTTTGGGGAGTGGTAAACGTCATAGTCCTTTTGTGAGTTTTTGGTATTGTGTTGTATTGCAGTTTCAATAAATTTAATCTAAAAGTTAAATAATAGTGAAAAAAGTTCTTTTGTAGGTAGTTGGTATTGCATTCTACTGTAGTTGTCAATATATGCAATTTAAATATTATTGCAAAATAATGTATAATACATTTCTTTAAATTTTCAGCTTCCAAACAATCACTGAAGTAAGTTAATTTCAAAATCTTCTGGTTTATGATTTCACCTTTTCTTAAATCTTGCTTTAAATAATTCAGCCATTCTTTGGAAATCCATCGTCGCATTCAACTGATTACCGCGTGCCTGGGTGAGATTTTGTTGCAAAATTATTCTTTATTAAAATTGAAATAAGTTTTATATTTATTAAAATTAATTTTTAAAAAATGAAAATTAAAGCAATTTTTTTCATAACAGTCGAGGGCCGGATCCATTCGGACCGGGAGGAGGCGGTCCGAGAAGAAGGATGGGAGGTTTTAGAAGGGGGCCAGGTTAATTTATGAATTAATTATTCATAATTAGAGATGTAAATAAACAGAGAAAACATCATTTTATTAAAACTATCGCTATTTACTTTACCTAATTCAATATGATTGAGTAAAGCAAGAATCATAAATAAATTTTTTTTTAGCTCAGTTATATAGATTTTCATTAATATTAAATTTTTTTATTACAGGTGCACCATCAGCACCACCCATGGCAGGAGGCGGATGAGGAAGTTAGAGACTGACGACTCAGTTTGTCGTCAGTCTCGATACCGACATTTTGTCTGAAACCGCTGCTTCATCGTTTTTCCCTAAAGAAAAACTATTAACAGCATAAGCTTGCAGTGGTTTCTGACGCTTCATAAAACTACTTTACTAGCCAGTGCCCGGATCTAGATGGTTCCATGCAATGGCTGTTCATGAAGTCAAATTGGGGAAACCATAAGGCCCACTTGACTGATGTGTGAAGTAGTTATATGGGGATTTTAATATTTTTTATTTTGTTATATATACATCTATATCTCCAAAAAAGCAATAAAATTATAGAAAAACCAGCAAACTCAAAAGTAAAACACCATGTGACATACCAGTTTTAAAAAACTACTTAATTTGGATGTATAAAGTTTTTATTTTATTGTTCAAATGAACTTTTTTATACGAGATCGGAATGCTTTGCTTGTCGATGCATTACGCTGATCGGTCACAAGAAGAAAATGAAAACTTATAATTACGATAAAGCTGGATGAAATTAGTAGATATATTTGAATATTGTTACTCGTTGTATTGATAATAAATGCGAGCATATTATTTTATCTACAATTCATTCATTGAGAGTGAGGCACAACGTAGCTCGGCCTAGGGAGTTCGAGGCCATCTTTTGATTCAAAGAAGGTGTAAGAGAGAGTTATCTCGTTTAAATATTCCAACAACGGATCTTCGCATAGCTGAGGGTCGATGTAGAAGAAAATAGGCATGTCAATCTGTTAATAAAATATCACATTGTATAACATGTAACAAGCATGTCAATCTGTTAAATGAAATATCACAAAAAGAGAATAATATGTCATGAAACCTTAAAATTATTATCGGAAGAGAAGAGTATAAAAAATAAGCAATTTGATGAATAAGAAACAGTACATTTTATAGGCTTTTATGATATTAATATAGCTAGTCTTTTAATTTGTGACAAAAAGTGTAAACTGGTGTGTACAGTTCAATAATCTGACCACAAAAATTTCTGGAATTTTATAGAAGAATCAAACATTTGATGAGTTGAAATTAGAAGTGAGAATAGGCGATTCGACGGCTATGAACATGTATTAAACTAAAAACAAAACAAAAATGTACCTCCTCGTGTGGATTAAGTCTTTGTTCCTCGAAACAAAAGCACTGCAAATAAATTAATAAATATCTTATTATAGCTATTTTAAATATTCATTGGGAGGCACTACTTTAAAAATGTTTTTTTTTTTGTGAAATCAAGAACAAAAAAGTGTTTCAAAGGTTGAAATGAAAAATCTGTTTTTACTGAAATGTAGAACAGTGAATTTATAATAACATGGTATATGCATAAATCAATAAAGATTGATGCTAAAAAGGCTAAGCTGATAAAGTAATCATTAAAACTAACATCTAAGGGAATACAGTTCAATTTCAGTTGTTAATCCAGTATAAATATAAATTAAAGCATTGTTAGAGAAGCAAATTGGGGATCAAATAGCCAAAGATTGTGCAGCTGCCTGTTAAATATTTGATGGCAAAAAACATTGTTTTTAATTATCTAAATTGTGCCATGATAACTATTGTAATTAGGATATTGAGTTAGTTCCTAAAATACAAATAAATTTTCTCAAATTTTACATCAGTCACTTAAGGAATGGTTTTTCAACTGAAATCAACTGTCTTTTTTCAAAAGACAGCCTAGACTAATATATACATCTGGCAATAGCAAAATTTTACATAAATTAAATAAGTTAGATTAAGTAATAACCTGAATTTTATTGAAATATGGACCAGCTTCAAATGGTACCACATTATAAGTTGATATTCCAATGATTGGTCTATCTGTTGGATTTTTTGCTCGATAAAATGCAAGGGCAGTTTCACCAGGTATAACCTTTGTTGAAAAATAATTTATTTGTTAATTCGGAGCCATCTTTAGTCAATTCTGACCCTTTAGCTCCTCACAAATATTCAAAACCAGCCTAATAATGCATTCTATGCTATCATGCAACTCATACTTCTCAATAGATTCTATCTATTGAGAAGTGAACTGCAATCTTTTTTTTGGAGTTAGCATTCCTCTGAAATTTTTAACCGTAGATAGTTAGCTAAATCCATTTTAATATTTGTTGCTGATAATAAAAAACAAAGAAAGGAATTACATGATTAATCTAATCATATAAGAATTGACTCGTTATTTGAAAAAAATTATTTGGCCAGCGAGCTTCCCATGCTAACTGCAAGTAAAGATGCCAATAAGTTATTTGTTTGCAAATTATGCATAAAGATTTCATAAAATATAACGGCTACAATTTAAAACAAAACAAACTCAATTGAAAATAAAAAGTCACCTTGATCTCCGACTGTTGAGGCCTAAAATTCCACTGCATGCTAGAGCTAACATCTGCATTAAATTTGATTCTAAGTAATCTGTCTTTCACTGGTTTCATCGCTTTAATCTTGTTACTATCCACTTCTTTTTTAATTTCTCCTCCACTTCCCGTTTTCTAAATAATTAAAAAAAGTTGACTACCGATGCGAATGTAGCTATATTTAATTAGGCAAGCTTCGGTCTCTTAGCTAGGCCAGGTTGATTTTTATTTTGTGAATGAGTAGAAATATACACACTTGGCAAAAAATTCTGTGCAGAGGCACACCCGCATACGATGCACCAAGCATAAAAATTCCTGCAGCAATGAAATATAAAACTGTGGATCTAGAACGGACTTCTTGGCCATTTTTCTGACTTTTGGAAGGCCGGCTGCATGACGTCTGGAAGGAACGTCTGCAATGCAATATATAACATGACCGCTTGCAGTCTTTTACCCCGTGTAAAGGAGACAAAATGTATGACAAATTTTTGGCATTGTGCTTGAATGATGGTAATTTATAGAAAAAGGTCAGGCGAAAAATTGTTAACATCGCTCTAGATTATTACTCAAGTAGAAAAACAAACAATGAACATAGCAACTTATCTGAATAGAAAATAAAAATAAAATTTAAAAATTTATTTAAACAAATTTTTTTGTTTAGTTAAAAACAAAACTAATTTTAAAACTTTTAAAAATGTAAAGTCAAATTATTGTTTTGTTTTTTAAACTTTAAAAAACAATTATTAGTAAAAAAAATTACTTTGTTTTCATTTTATGCTTTAGTGAAAACACTTATGATTTTAGAAACAACTTTACGACGTTCGGTCTGAGTTTATTAGTTTATTTATATTCTGCTTCGCCCACTTTCACTTTTTTCAACATGTAAGTCTGTTACTACTATCGATTAACAGCTGGAGGTTTAGATTTTTATGAGTTTTTAAAGTAGTCGTTTTTGTTTACTTCTTTATAGGACTGATCCTTCTGTTTCATACAAACAAGGTGGTGGTTATTCAGGTGGAGTAGGTGGACCCAGGTAAATTTATCTATTTCTTATCAATGTTCTCTTTATATTATACTTATTATAGTTTATTATAGTATCTATAGTCTATAGACTTTTATATAAACAAAAAAATTAGTTCCATTGAGATTTGATAAATCTATTTTTTTGTTTTTAGTGATGGATATCAGAGGTCAGCTAACAGCAAAATCCATGAAACCCAGGCACAAGTTGACCAGGTTAGTTACTATTATATTTATAAGGATTATATTACTACATACAATATAATTGAAAAGGTAATCATTTACTTTTATGTGTTTGGCCTACAGTAGTCATGTTACGAACAATAATTATGTTAATAAGTAGATCCTCAGACATCATGGCTATCAAATAACTTTCTTGAATATATCACATTTTTTCAATGGCAATCGTTTCGTTTGCTTGGTGAAATTGGTTTACGGTCCGACGTTTTATTTGATAACTTTTTAATTTATTAACTTTTAGAAGCGATAGTTACATTGTTGGATTTGATATTGAATTATCTAAAAACAAGCGTCTCGGATATTCCCAGTGCAGCAGTTAAAAAAGTTAGAATTTCTCAAAGAAGAGCCAAGGCTGATTTTATGCAATTTTCGTCCAAAAATCGTCATTTTTCGCTTATAACTTTTTTATTTGTTGAACCGAAGCAAATCCAAATATACCATTCGATTCCACTTTTTAAACCCCATCCAACAATGTATAGCACAGCCCCAATGCACGCAGTTTGTTTTTATTTTTAATTTGCATTGCCAGCCTCGAGGCTAACTTCACACACGTCCTCAAGCCATCAAAGGAAATGATTGCCATTGAAACATTGAAAGAATGTGATATATTCAAGAAAGTTATTTAATAGCCATGATGTCTACTTATTGACATAATTATTTTTAAAGCAACTCGATAAATTAATTTTTGTAAACACAAGCCTCCGACAATCCTTGCACTCCCTATTTTGCTGATTTAAATTTTGCTGCTCAATAAAGTTTAACAATGATTAAATATGTCCATTTAAATAATACCAGCTTAACATTCATTAAAGTTAACAGGAGCGGATAAAGAGGGAGTTCTTGGGGTTGAAATAAGGCAATTTAAAAGTCTCAGAAAGTGTCTTGCCAATGCAACTGTTTACATTTGAGAAATTTTAAATAAAGCACTATTTCTATAAAAGTGTTCTTAAATGCTTTATTTTTAAACTTTATTAATAACAAGATTCTAATATTTATTAATAGTAGATTAAATTGTTTTTAATTTCTCCATGGCTTCAACGTATCAAACACTCGTGTTTGTTGATAATAATAATTGTTGCTATTAGTTTTGTATGCTGGTTGCCTGAAAAAAATTTCAGCTAAATTGTTTTTCAATAATTAGTCAAGTCTTTAAGGGTAAGTTTCTTAGGTTGTGGCACTACTTGGTAAGGTAGAAAATTACTTTGATGTTAGCAGATGCTTTGAAAATTTGTCTTCAATAGTTTTTTTTAAAAACAAATGAGATAAAAACAAATTCATTCTGTACTCTGAGATATTCATTTATTAGCTGAGCTGGGTTATGGAGTGGTTATTAAAGTTGCAAAACGAGCCAAATATTCAAATTAACTTTCACATGTGAAGCTATTAAATAAAGATTGATTGGTTTGAAATAAATAAATTCAGGCAGTTTATTCTGAGTGTTGATTTAAAAATATGTCCCAAATTAGTCATTTGATTGATGAGTCAGCATTCAAATTTAGATATGTAAATATTAAATATTAGTTCATGTAAAGGTTATGTTAATAGGCTGATATTTGTAATGGAATGGGCAGCATAATGGTTAAATATTTGTTTATTAAAATGCACCTATCTCAGAATTTGTTGTTGCTACAAGTCCAGAATTGAAATTGAAGTCATTTTATATTTATATTTTTTGAGTAATTATGAATCTGAAAGATGAATCTTCATCAATGATGTTACTGTTATTATTGTGTAAATAGTGTTATTGCAATATATGTCTTTTACTTTTCATTGAAGCAGTGATCAATGATGGTGAAATAATAGATATACTTTTGCTCCAATTATTGTGTGCCTGGTCCTTACCTGAAGACCAAATGAATAGCCTAATGTCATTAATTTTTATTGAGCTACACTAAATCAGCTCCTGTAGGATGATGGAATGATTCATGTTTACTTTATATTGGCTCCTTGCACTAAAGAACTAAAAATATTGATGTCATTCACTTCAACTGTCAAAAAGGCCCTGAATCTGTCTCCCCTTCCACACTCATTTTCAAACTAAGGCTTATGGTTCTAGTGGTCATTTGCTTCTTTGTATAGTTGATTTTCTATCTAATTACATTCAAGGTGCCCAGTACCAAGGTACACAAGCAGTGTCACAATGTTCTGGGACTTACTCTTTTCTTGTTTACTTTATGACTCATTAAAAAGCATTTAAACTAGATAGTTTTCTCTAAAGATTTTCGTAGAAGAAGATCAATTTTATTTGTGCTCCAACTCTGCCACCATAGACCTTCAACAATATATAAATGACCTTACAACTTGGAGTCATAAATGACAACTGAATTTGGCTTTCTCCAAGTGTTAGGTGTGTTCCATCAATCAGAATAAATACAATTATCTCATAATCTCTCAATTCTTCATAGAGAATAACTAGCTGTATGTTGTGAAGCAGATAAGGAACATAGGAGTGACTATAGATAACAACATTACCTTCAAGAAGCACATTAACAACATCATAATACAGCTTTTACTCTATCTAAACTTTTTCACAGATACTTTACATCGATAAACAATTTTTATTGGTTTAACCTTTCTGTGTTAGACCATTATTTTTGTATAAGACCCACATCTTACATTCTTGATTGATGGAATTAAAAGAACAAGAAACTTACTTTGCTAGACTAAGAATATTTCTGAAAATATTTTGCATTTGCCAATGTGGAAATAGTTTTGGCAAGCACATCTTTGCCTTATGTTTGCGTACATTCGTTTTTTTGCTTTCACTTCCAATTTAGGACACTCGCACTTATGCTTTGCTTGTTGAATTAAAACTAATTAATTAATAACCATTTTATATTAAAAATAGCTCTATTATGTAAACTATTATCTAAGGTTGTTGGCATCATGAGAGACAACATGGAGAAAGTACTGGAGAGGGATCAAAAACTCAGTGATTTAGATTACAGAGCAGGTAAAAAACACATTTTTATATTAACTACGATCAAATTTAGATAATTAAATACAAAATTAATCAGAATAATATAGATAATGAAATACAGCTAATCAAATTAGTTTAGATAATGAAATACAATTAGTTAGATTAATTTATATAATTAAGTCCAATTAAGCAGATCAATTTAGAGTTTAGACTATTAAATGCAATTAATCAGATTAATTAGACAATTGAATACAATTAATCAGATTGATCTAGATGGACATTATAAATTTTAAATTGTATTTTCAGAGTCCTTGCAGGTTGGTGCACAGCAGTTTGAGAGAAACACGAATAGAATCAAAAGGAAGTACTGGTGGAAGAACATCAAGGTAATTAATCGTAGCATTCGTTTCTTTGATGTAAACCAGTACTTCTTCATGCACATGTGTTCCCATTTCGAGGGTTTTCGTTATTTGTCAATCATTTTAATCTTTGAAATCTCGTTGATTTCTTCCCTAGATGATGATCATTCTGGCTGTCGTCATACTTGTTATTCTCGGGATCATAATCGGTATGTAACGGATGAATTTCTGACCAAATTAACTTTTATTTTTATATAGCTTTTATTAAAATAGTCATAATTTGTTTCCCGTTCATTTCAGCTGCGATTGTGACCTCGGTGAAGAAAGATTGAGGAATCGAGAAGTAAATACCGAGCAGAGAGACTTTTTCTTCTTCTATTTTTATGCTTCTGTAATCGCTTGCTGACAAATTAATTAATCTTTGCTGCGGTTTGTATTCCAGACGTTGTTAACCTCAGCAGTGCCGAATTACATTGCTCTTCCCGATGATGAAGCACTCGCTCGATAAGCCGTAGTTAGGAGGCATTGACTATAGATCATGACACGGGGGGCCTATATTACTACTCTTAACTTGACCCTTGGTGCCTAATGATTAATTATACATCTTCCTTTGATGGCTCCATTATTTTTGTAATTATTTATTTAATTACTTAATCGTTTACGGGTTTTCATGATTACTTGAGGTTTGTGCCTTTACAGAGAAGTACCTTCGTTCGTTCAAATTTTGCTTGATGTTTGCGAGCTGCGCAGAAAATTATTACGCGTCGGACGGCCTTTGAACTTTCAAGTGCTATTTTTGTGTTAGAATTTAGTTGCGGTCTAAATCACACGTGTATCTATTATTGATTATATCATAATTTAACATGTTTTTCTCTTATAGATAAAATTGTTGATTACAAAAAAACCCATTTGCTGATATTTTATTTGAATATGCATGAAACAACATTTCAAATCGCAACATCAACCCGACGAAGTTTACTGAAAAAAATGATCATCGATACGCTATTGATGACACGAAAAGATTGTTGAGACGAAAAACGTCAACACAATAGTGTTTAATTTTAAAACTTTAAAATGCGTCTTTACATAACGGCAATCTGCATATATATATATATATATATATATATATATATATATATATATATATATATATATATATATATATATATGCATTTATATGTGTGTTTTAAATAGCAAATACTTCCTACTCAAACAACAACAGCACACAAAAGAATAAAGACAAAACAGAAATGCTAGCAAAGCTACCGAAAATAAGTATTTACAAGCTATCGATGAGTACAATTTCATGACTGCCCGACTCGCCATTCCTGCAATCAAAGAGACAATAATGCACTAACACAAAAGCTGAATTACTACCAGAACGAATGAAAAAATTAACTGACTCACAAAAAAAAGAAGAAATTCCGAGATATTGATTTGTACAGTATGTACACGGCACTCAAAAAAAAAAAAAGATTAGCAAGTTGGCCGAAAAATACATCAGTTCCCACCGTTTCGTGAGGTTAAGAAAGCTCAGTTTTTGTTTCACTTAATTGAAAGTTTTAATTTCTCCGACATACGAGAAATGTTTTACTGCACAACACGGACGACTAGTCAAAAAACTGCAGTAAATGATGAAGATCATTTCCAGCTGATTTGTAATTATGCGTACCTTGAAACGAGAGAATTTAAATGCATTCCAGATGCAGCTTGATGTGTGTGTGTGTGTGCATATCAGAGTTGTCCGCGAGTCCACTTTTACCCGACCGGCTCGATACAAAAGGACTCGTCTACCATTTTAAGAGACTGAATAGAAAAGAAACTAGGTCGTTACGATGACAACAAATGTTTTTAAACAATAAAACCCATAATTTATACATTTGAATATCATAATATACAATTAAAATCAATTCGTATTTAAATATTTTTTATTAAACGACATAATAATTACTACCCCCCCTCCATCCAGACCCGACCCGCCGACAACTCCGATGCACGTACTACAATCGACCCTGTCGAAATTTTTCGCCTTATAAAAATATACATATAGCAGAAACCCATGTAACATGCCCCAACTGATTTGATTCGTTAAAAATCAAGTTTCACAAGAGAATGTAATTAATGTATAGAGATAAACTTCATAACTATTTTCTTTTTAAGAGGTATCAAACGAAACCGAAAGCCTTTCCGACCGAAAAGGAGACAGGAGGATGTCTAAACCAAGAAACCCACGAGCCTGAATCTAAATCAAAACAAAGATATGATACTATTCTTCATATATGTCTGTTAAAATAAAAAAATATAACTAGATTCGTGATTTTCGATTACGGACAACTGAAAACTTTAAAAGCAGAACAAAACAAACAACATTCAACTTAATGAAAATTACTGATGCCGATAAGCCATTGTCAGACAACTCAACGACCAACTATAAATCAAATTCAACAATGATAAAAAGCAAACCGCACAACACTTACGTTGACTAAATAACACCATGTCATGTTATTATACGACGTTTCAAAACGACAGCGTTCGAAAACATTACAAAAGATATATTAACAATTTAAAACAATAAGAAAACGGCTGAATACTAAAGAAAAAATTAATGACTAATTGCTGGTTGTTTGGCCGTAACGCATAAATTTAAATAAATTATTATAAACAAACACTGAAGAAGTAACACATGCATTATTTTATTTGCTATTAAGTAGGTTTCTTTCTAAATTGCAACAATTACAAAAATTGTTTTATTTATTTCAAAAAAGATATTGTACAAATTAAAAGCTTTGAATTATTATCCACCTTAGCGAGAGCTATCTAGAGAAGTTTTTATCCGCAACTGATGCTCTCAAAATCTACGCATTAAAACACAAGACATACTAAAATGATATAGAAAACAAGATTACATTGAATAATAAAAAAACGAACTTTCCCGCTGGGTTCATTCACGTCTCCGCCAGAAACATTAATTTTAATCGAAGATCAGGCAGGTAACATCTCGTCATCCTGAGTTTTATCACCTATGATACCTAAAACGCTATTGCCACCAACCTGTCCTGCTAGTGCCATGTTGGCGTTTTCGACGTCATCCCTGACGCTGCTGCTGCCAGATGTCAAATTGTCGTCGTCCTCCACTTCGTTCTTCGTCTGCAGCTGCGGTTGCATTAAGAGAACTAGATCTTTTCTGTCGTTTAAAATAAATTGGTGTGCCTGTAGCTGCTGCTGCAACTGAGGTAATTGTTGCTGCTGGTGTCTGAGACTGTTTCGATCTGCCGTGGTGAACATCTGAGCGGAGGCCATCGCTTCCCCGCTCAGTACCTCCCCGTGCTTTTGGCGCAAGTGTCTCTTGAGGTCGTGAGTGAAAAAGTAGGTCTTCGTGCATCCGGCGTACGGGCAGGAGTTGGGCTTGTTGTTGCTCGTCCACGACCTGCGAGATTCTTTCCTGCCCCGGTTCTGTTGCCTCGGCGTCTGCTGCTGCGGCTTCACTGCTTGTTGCTGTTGTTGCTGCTGCTGCTGCTGTTGAAGTTGTTGTTGCAGCTGCTGTTGCTGCAATAGCTGTTCTTGTTGCATGAGATCTGATAGGTTGAAAGCATGTTGTTGTATCGCCGACGACGACGGAGTAGACGAAGAAGCCGGGTAGATTGGTCCAACTATAAACTGATTCGAAGAGATGGCCAGGGCGGCAGGAGTAGAAGACGATTCAATGATGCTGTTGACCTGTTCAGATATATTCATAGCTTGTTTTAATGTTTTATAATATATGTGTATATAATACATTGAGATATGTTTAAAATTAATTACGTATAGTAATATACAAAATAAAAGAAAGTGTCTTTCTATCAAAAACAGTTTCTCGTTAATCAACTTACATCATTATTATAAATATAAATAACTAACCAGATTATTATCCACAACACTGTCCGGGGACATTTTTAAAGTCTGTTGTTGTTGTTGATGGTTGCTGTGGTGATGAGACAGCCAGGTGGGAGACGGACTCTTTGAAGACGACGATGCCGAAGAGGCGGCTGCCGATAACAGGTTACTGTACACAGGCGGAGCCACCGTGACTATTTCCGAATTGGCGGACGATATCCAGAGCTTCGTATCGATGTTGTTGTCGTCGTCGTCTTCTTTCGAGGTTCCGACGGAGCCTTCCATGATGTTGTTGATGCTACTGCTGGAGCCTTGCTCCAGGTGGAGCATCATGGCATCCGCATTACCGTGCAGCTGGCGGAAGTGCTTGCTCGGTATGTGGTGCGAGTTCAGTTGTAGAACCGCGTTTCCCAATCCTCCGGCGCCGCTGAGGGCTTGTATGAGACTAGCGTTCTTTTTGCTATCCATTCCAGAATCACTATCAGATTGTGACTGATAACAAATAATATCACATTCAGGTATAATGTTAAATTGATTTTTATACTTATTAAACTAAAAATGAAAATGATTTCCTGTCACGTGAAGTGTTACAAAGTTACAACAGATTCTTCATAACAAAGAAGGTGAAACAGTAAAACTCTATATAGATAACTGATAATAATAATATTAATAAGAAATAAAATATTAATGGAGCAGTAGGGAAACATCAATTTAAATAATTTATTATTTGGAACATCTCAAAAATAGCAATTGTAACTGCTAAATTAATTTTTTGATAAACTGCATATATAGTAAAAATTGAACCTATAATGTGATAATTTGTATCAATCAATAAATTGGTAAAATTCCTATTTAAATCGATAGTAGTCAGAATGAATAAACCGGTCTAAGTTATGCGTTCAAGTTATTGTTTTGATGCATAGAAGAAACTTTAAATATAACCAGAAATTGAAAGCCTTGTCGGTAAGCCAATACTGATTACCAGAACTACACCACCTAGTTAGTCGAAAGACATTTCAAAAGATACCGACAAAAACCAAACGCACAACAAATTACAGAAATACACCGTGCATGAAACCTGATTATGATGAGATAAGTGACCATTATCATGATGTCTTTGAAAAATGCTTTGCGCGACTGCGGCGCTTACTTGCTGACTATCATCATCGGCCACGCAATGAGAAAGTTGGTCCAGTAGGAATCCAGAAACCAGTGTTTTATTGCCCAGTAAGCTGAGACTAGCTGGATCAGCCAGGTTAATAGCAAGCTGTTGCTGAAGGGCTGCTACGGCTACGGATTGTTCCAGAGCGTGTGTTTCCAGCTGAAACTGTTCTAGGGCATTTGTTGTATGATCATCTCTTGAAGCATCGTTCTGTTGCTGAACAGCTAAGTAGCTTTGCCTGAGTTGCTGGAGTGCGACGACGTTGTTTGCCGCCACGCTCGCTTGCTCGTTGGTCTGCTGGTGTTGGAGTCTCATGGCTTTTATAGCAGCTGCCATCATTTTGCTTTTGTCAATCTGCTGCTGCTGGAGTTTCGAGAAAGGAAAAGCCGCCCATCCACCAGATCCGTCTGCTTGGGACATTTCCGCCAAGGAATTCGCATTATCTAAATCCGATTGAGTCTGTAGTGAAAGCAAATATAATTTTTTTGAAACAGCAGAAAACTGCTTATGAATCATAAGTTGAACAAAAAATTAATCATATTAAGGTATGAGTAATTTTTACTAGAAAAATTATTATTCAATGGAAAAAATAAAGAAGCAAGCAAAAAAATATTTTTGCAAACTTGACTCATCAATTTTTCCTTATAAAACCTTGAACAAAATACTTGTTATGACCACAAAATAATTATTATTCAACGTTACAATTACGACAACACACCAGGATTACATTCAGCGTAACAATTACGACAACACACCAGGATTACATTTAGCGTAACAATTACGACAACACACCAGTGTATCTCCGCAGAGCATAACTCCTTCCATCTCGTGTTCACTGGAGACTTGTTCATGATTGTTAAGATATTGCGTAACATTTTGTAGATCGCTCAAGTCAATCTTCTGTTTCTTTGCAGCTATTACTGGCAGGGAGTTGTCATTCATGTCTGGAAAAAAATATCAAATTGAAAAAAACTGTTAATAAAAACTCTAATAAGAATCAAGCACCAGAATCATTTATTTTAAAACATTCATTAACCAGGATCAGATCTTTTAAAACTATTATATTAACTTCACCGCCGGTCTTGCTTGCATGCTTGAATTTTTGCAAACCTTGAAAGTGAAAAGTAACTAACTTCCTGTCATCCAATCAAGCTGAAATTTGAAATATAGGCCATAAATACATGACAATGCATTCTATTAAAGTTTGAAATTTTTTTGAAAAACAAATGTTTTTAATTAAAAATAATAATTATCTATGTTTAAAAACAAAAACAAATCAAACAAAATTAAATTATATAGATGTTTACATATATAAATTTTAAAAAAACCTCGTTTTAAAAGAAATTTTATTTCCTATAAAATTGAAAAGTCAGCAAATCCTGAAATACAAGAGATTTGTGAAAAACCTGTTTTTTTACGGCTTACTCATTTCTACATAAACTCAAGTTGGGTATTTTACCCCGTATAAACTAGGACCAGATAATTTGCTCATGCTGTGTCCTTCGTCATGACAGCTGATCATATCTTTTGGAGCACGGTTTACCAATCGACTACGTTTCTTTTTTATAAATAAAGATTGGATCGTTTGAATTAAATTTTGTGAGTAACAGGTATCATGCAATTCAATTTCAGTTGTTAACTCAAAATAAGTCCATCAGTGTAGATTAATGATCACAACCCAAAAATAGATATCAGCCAATAAATATAGAAACAAACAAGATATACAATAACAACAAAGATCGAAGTAATAAACATAATAGAGCAGGTTTTTTGTTCAAAAAATTTCTGATCATATTCATGATGACTCGAAACCCATCCACTTACAACTGGAATTAAAAATCTCAAAAAGGATTAAATATTTTAAATACTCAAGTAAAATATAATCAAGTTAATACAAATCTATAAACAGAATATTATAAACGAAAACAATATTAGATGATCAATAAATGAAACAAGAAACGTGATATGGGAAAGATGATGGTACAATAAACCATTAGATCTATCAAAACATGACATGATACACCAAACATAACATCATAAACATTAGATACACCAAAACATAACATGATAAACAATTGGATATACTGAAACATAGCACGTTTAACAATTGGAAATACCAATACACAGCATGATCAACAATTGGAAATACCAAAACATTACACAGACTTTATGACACAAAAGTGAAAAATAAAGACTTTTGATATGACTTTCCCCGGAGAATACCGATTTATACCTTACAAAACCACTCAAGATAATCTTCTTTAATGCACTTAAGTGGTCAGCAAAATGTACGAATGTGCTGCTCATTCTTGATATTTACCAGCCAGCACACAACTGGACCAAAATGAATCACATTCTCTGAAAACTGTAAATCTTAAAATAGCCATACACTTTTTTCAATCTGGGTTTTTTTTGTCCATTTGCTTTTTAGCTTTTATTGACTCTGAAATATGCACACTTCCATTTGTTTTTTATTTTTGAGTAACACTGGCATTTATAAACAGAAAGAAAAGTTAACCTATGTTTTCAAGCATAAAAGAAATTGACGGGGATATTAAATTAGTTTATTTTTTAAATACATTTCAAAAAAAGTTTGTAATAAAATAAGAGCTAATTGGTGGTTTGTACTCTTCAGGTTTTCAATCTAAAAAAAGGCGCTCTATCCCAAAGAGAGAAATTGTTTTAATGTGAAGCAGTAGAATCAGACGCTTCCAAAATCAACAAACAAATTCAATGCAGGGGTTGTTCAAAAGTTTAAAATACAAAGTTTGCAATAAAAATTATTAAATCTTGAGCAGCTAAATATTTCCAAGGCAAATCTTGAGTGGTGAGTGCAGAATGTTATAAGCAATGAAAAACAAATTTTTAAATTAAAAATACTTTTTAAGCTCTAGCTATAAAGCTACAGTTTTAATTATATCAAATTTTTAATAATTAATTTATTCAATCTTCAATGTGTACGTTTTACTCCTTGTGTGAAGGAGAATAGATCTTGATAGCAAACTATTTTGATAGCAAACTATTTTTTTATAAGTTGAAAATTCGCTTTAAAATATAAAAGTAAATAAATTATTTTAAAGGAATTTTCCTTTTTAATTATCTTTTCTAAAATTTCCCTATTATATTTTGTTGTTTTATAGCAAAAATCATTCATTCTCCTAAAGTGATAGATTACCTTTTCTAATATGTTCAATGAGATAACACAAAATTAAAATGTTGTGGTAAAATATTGGAATGTGAAAAAAATAAAACAAGATTACATAGGAAAGCTTTATTCAGATATATTATTAATAACCATATTCAATTTAAAAAACCACCCTAAAAAATACCACAATATTTTCTATATTTACTCAAAACACCAACCAAGATAACTGGTATGATTCAAAAAAATAAAAGAGAAAACACTAGCCTGAAAGTTGTTGAGAAATCGCTGACATCTGAGCCCCATGCTGAAATTCATTTTCTGACACTGCTGATATTGCCCGATTGTGGACAAACGTCTCTCCAACAGAAACCAGAAAAACATCTTCTTCATCAACGGTGATACCAAATAATCCTTCAACCTTTAGAGAATCCTTGAACTTTATTTCACTACAGCAAATTCCTGACAAACTCTCTATTAGTAGTGAACGAACACGTTCTTGAGGCCCTTTCATGACCTGAAAAAAAACATTCATTAAAGCAAACCATTGGTGCGGCTGTCTCTCACAACATATCAATGATCTGAATGATCATGATAGTGATATCATAACGAGTTGCTATACTATGACATAACTATAACTAGTATAAGTAGTATAACTATAACTTATAAACTAGTAACTAGTATTACCATTGTTTACAAATTAGACGACCAAACCAGCCAAAAAAATAAAAGCAAAAATCGACCAACTTTTCATCGATTTATTAACAAAAAACAATAATATTCGTATAATTAGTTATTAGTTTTAGTTTAATTAGCTTTTCAGTTTCGATGCTAAAAAACCGATCTGAGAACCTCTTCAATAACTGTCGCTCCGACGTCGTAATAAAAACAAATCACAATTCAAAATAGTGTCAAGAAAAATTGAATTAACCTTTATTTGCTATATAAAATCTCAGTCCAGAAGAAATATAAATATCGAAGAAATAACCCCAGTTTCAGCAGCTTATGCCAAGAATATACGAAATCAATAAAATTTGAAGCGCAAATTCAGAAGAACGATTTGGTTAAAAAGCAACAAAAACCACTCGAAAATTACATAAAATCGGTTATAACCTTAATTCTTTGCAATTAGTTTTTAAAATATTGAGGCCTTAACTAAGTTTTATATTTGTCATTCAGGTCAGTGGAAGACGCGTTGCTGTTACAGACTATCACTAATCTGGAACTAAATATGGAAACCTATGATGGAGACGTTTTAACAGAAATTCATTGTCTGTAAACTATTAAAAGTAACCCACAAAACAAAAAATATATATTATTTTATTACAAGGTAGTAATGTTGTGCACTCCTTGGCCCCTCTGTTTTCTTTCATAACTAGATGTAGGCCACGCTTAATTTGACTAAATGAAAAGCAAAAGAAAAAAACGAATGTTTCTCAAATTTTTAATTTTACGGCGCTTAGCAGTGTCGTGGTTACCACCAGTAGCGTAGCGAAGGGGGCAGGGAGGGGCATCTGCTCCCGGGCGCCAGGCTTTAGGGGCGCCAAAAAGCTAAAGAGCCCTCTCCCTGAACCCGCTGCTGGTTATTTAGTTTTTCCAGGTCGACTTGAAGTCGGCCAGTAAATCATATTGTTCGGAGTCAGTAATTGATTGATTGATTGATTGATTGATTGATTGATTGATTGATTGATTGATTGATTGATTGATTGATTGATTGATTGATTGATTGATTGATTGATTGATTGATTGATTGATTGATTGATTGATTGATTGATTGATTGATTGATTGATTGATTGATTGATTGATTGATTGATTGATTGATTGATTGATTGATTGATTGATTGATTGATTGATTGATTGATTGATTGATTGATTGATTGATTGATTGATTGATTGATTGATTGATTGATTGTCTGATTGATTGATTGATTGATTGATTGATTGATTGATTGATTGATTGATTGATTGATTGATTGATTGATTGATTGATTGATTGATTGATTGATTGATTGATTGATTGATTGATTGATTGATTGATTGATTGATTGATTGATTGATTGATTGATTGATTGATTGATTGATTGATTGATTGATTGATTGATTGATTGATTGATTGATTGATTGATTGATTGATTGATTGATTGATTGATTGATTGATTGATTGATTGATTGATTGATTGATTGATTGATTGATTGATTGATTGATTGATTGATTGATTGATTGATTGATTGATTGATTGATTGATTGATTGATTGATTGATTGATTGATTGATTGATTGATTGATTGATTGAATAGCTAGGAAGCTGAAACTTTAAGCATAGCCTATATTGGATGACAATACATGATTCAATTAACAAAAACCAACTTGAACATCTTTCGTATTTCTAAATCGAGTGTATTTGAAATTGAAGTTTGTGTTAAAATTCTTGGTTTTTCATTTACTTGTTTTCACACTTTTTTTGACAAACTTTTATTCAACTTGCAATCTTTGTTCGTGGGGGTTTTCTCTGTACGGAAAATCTTACAAGTAAAATTTAACCAGCTTTTTGACTAGCTAGGAAGATGAAACTCAGCATAGCTTTATATTAGATGACAATACATTATTCAATTAACAAAAAATCTTAATTTGAATATTTTTTGTATTTCTAAATTGAGTGTATTTGAAATAAAAGTTTGTGTTGACAAACTTTTTTTTTCTTTACTTGTTAAACAAATCTGAACGTTCAGCTGGTGATGGTCAAAATTTCAAAATATTAGATTTTTTAAATTATTTTGTAAGAAAAACTACAAGTGTTGACAAATGTGTCAATTTGAGCGCTTGGGAGCGTTGAAAGCAGTTGAAAGCTGGAAAAAAATATTTGTTCTAGACATCACTTTTAATGAATGCGACGTCGGCATTCCATTAATGCGCATAGACTGCTTAACTAAATCCTCTGCATTTTTCCTCCATTCGCATATTACCTGCTCTTTTATTTTGGTAGTGTTTCGCTCGACTATAATTATATCAATTATCAATATGTCAGACCATGCCGGTGGCGATTCTTCTGGAGGACCGATGACTCTGAAAGATAAAATCCAAGCAATGCTGACTGCCGCTACAAATTTCAAAGATTCTTATTTGCAGAACGTTAAGCAAATCGAATTGGAAAGAGGAGTGATAGCAATTGTAAGCTTGAGTTGCATTTGTTTTTCAAATTAAAATCGAGCCGCTTCTACTTTACACAATTATTATTATTTGACAACTTATATAGCGCCGTTAAATAAATACTTCAAGGGCGCTGCTTTAAATTTGTATATGAAATATTTGTTGGATGGGGTTTTTAAAATGAAATCTAATGGTATAATTGGTTTTTCTTCGGTTCAATGAATATAAAAGTTATAAGCCAAAAACGACGATTTTCTGATGAAAATTGCATAAAATAAACGTTAGCTCTTCTTTGAAAGATTATTACTTTTTTTTAACTGCTGCACTGGGAATATCCGAGACCCTTGTTTTTAGATATTTCAATTACAAATCCAACGATTTAACTCTTGCTTCTATAACTTAATAAATACGAATGTTATCGAATAAAACATCGGACCGTATACCAATTTCTCCCAGCTAAACGAAACGTAAACAAACACAGCGGAGCCTTCGTTTAGCTCAGGGGTCTCCAAACTTTTCGACCGGAGGGACGAATTAACTGTCAACAGCAGTTCGGGGGGCCGACTACACACTAGAGGTCAATATAAGAAAGAATCAAAACATAGATGTTGTTTTTAATAATATATTTATAATTTTAATATTATTTAATATTATATTTCATGTTATGTAAAATTAAAGTTATTTCAACATGAATAAATAGTGAAACTGTATGTTGCACACAATATGGCTCAAAAAATGCACACTGGCAAACATTATCACTAATTAAAATAGAGTGCTATACATTTCACAGTTATATGACAGTACAAAACAATGGTAATCATGGAGAAAAGCGTAATAAATTATTTTTGTGTATTTTTCAAACATTTTTTTTTATAAAATTTATACCCATAGAAAAGAAAAAAGTTACTGATTTTTTGATCGCAAAAGAATCTGTATAAATTAAAAGAAATATCGAAATTATTTGGAAAATACCGTCAGGCTGACAACAAACTAAAAGTGAAGTAGAATATGAAATAAAAGTAAAAATTAAATTGTATGATTTGTTTAAGCTAAATTGGAAAATATATTAAAAAAAATTAATACAAATTAATTTTTTTTTCATGTAAAAAGTCTTAACGGGCCGCATGAAAGGGCCTCGCGGGCCGCAGTTTGGAGACCCCTGGTTTAGCTGGTATACTGGCTATATCAGAGTATATCACTATAACCAGAGTCAGTATAGTAATGATGCACTAAATTGTGGGTTGTATTTAAGAACTATAATAAATTAGAAGACAGTAATTCTGGGCGATCCTGCATTATTACAGGTGTTAAAATATTTGTTCATGGTTACTTTTTTGTTTTTTCTTGAACAGTTAGAGAATGATGTTGCATCAGTTAAAGAGAAAATGGAGGAGTTGGAGGATGACTATGCAAATTTGAATGCTAAGCTGGCAGAAACTACTGAAAAATTTGATGAGACCGTAAAAGGAGCTGATGAGTCTGAAAGGTTGTTGTTTATTTTGTCTGGCTAACTATTTAGAAAGTTTTACTAATTATAAGTTTAATGGACTGGTTTGCGAGTGACGATAATATATCCTCAGATGTGTTGTGCACAATTTTAAAGTTAATGTATATTTAAAATACTTGATTCTTTCTCGCATGTTACACGTAAATTTTATTTACATATTTTACGACAATCTCTGCAGACAAAGAAGAGCTCTTGATCATCGGAAGAACATCGATGAAGAAAGACTTGCAGCATTGGAGCAGTTCATCAGGGAGACAACGGAGGCTGGTATTGAATCTGAGAAGAAGTGTGACGAGGTTAAATCTCATTCAGAGACTGCATTCCATTTATATTGAAAATATATACAGAAATATATCTATAATAAATTTAAGGAGTTCTGGTCTGCACCAATTCTATAGAAAATCCTGTAGTTTTAGAGTGGTAATATATGCATTTTTGCATCAAATATTAAATTTTTTTTATCTTATTAATTTGTAGTGCATTGTCATTTTCTTTACTCATTAGTTGAATGATTGAGACAAGTTTTTGTTCTAAAAATTTTCAATCCAGTTCCAAAGGAAGTTTGGAGCAGTAGAAGGAGATTCAGAACGTGCTAAGATGAGAACTGATCTGGCAGAAAAGTATTAAAAAAATAGTTTTTATTTGTTTAACCATTTTAATTCACTTCATTTAGAAGTTATATTTATCAAAGTTTTTGCTTTCTACTTCTTAAGCATATTAAAAATAATTTAATAGGAAGTCCAAAGAGCTGCAAGATGAGATGAAATCGTTGACTACCAAGTTGAAGTCTATGCAAGCCAAAATAGAAAAGGTTTTAAAGCATTTTTTGTTTTTCTCTCAATCTTAATTTTTTATTCTCTAATGTTGCTTTGGTTATTATTATTATTATATGCTGGTACAAAAAAATTATTATTTATAGTGAAATATCTTTGCTTATGTTATTTATTTATCTGCATGAGAACTGTTGGGAAATTTAAGTGTTTTTACATGTTAGTAAAAAAGTCGTTTTGACAGTAAAGAATTCTGGATTCCTGTAGTCATTGAATTGTTTAAACTAATTTGTAATTTTGTTCATGTGAGGACTGATTTTTCTGGCAGAAAATGTTGACAGTTTAGCTATTTAAATAGGTCCTGAGATCTCAGTAATTTTCTAAATCTGTACCATGTCCATCATTTGCAGAACTGTACATTTTTTTCAGTTTTTTTGAAATTGATGGCTACTGACCAGAATGCAAGAATTTAATCTCAAACCGTTTGAGTTAAAGTCTGGCACTCTATTATCTCTTGGTCAATAATTAATTTTACAATAACTTAAATTTGTTGTATTTGTACTGTCTTATTATTTTCTGTTTATATTTCATTTTTTGAATGTCTTAGATGATTTCATAGAGGTATTATTTTTGTATTTCAAGGCTGATGATTTAGAAGAGAAGTATGAGAGGACGATTAAGGATCTGAAAGCTTGCCTACAAAATGTAGGTTGAATTATATTGATATTTGTTGTGCAATGTTGTTGGGTTGAATTATATTGATATTTGTTGTGCAATTTCGATATGTTGAATTACATAGATATTTGTTGTGCAATTTCGTTATGTTGAATTATATAGATATATGTTGTGCAATTTTTTTGGGTTGATTTATATAGATATTTGTTCTGCAATTTTTATATTAGATATTCAAACTTGACATTGTTATCTTTTCCAAATTTTAAATGTCAACTTATATATTAAGATGGAGAAAAGAGCTGCAGACTCAGATTCTCTGATGCGGAAGTTGCAGGGAGAAGTTGACAAAGTTAAAAGTACGTGTTAGTTCGAGTTGAATTACTGATTGGTTAATATTTAATTTTTAACTCATATAAAATGCTCATGCTATAAGATCGTAGTTTGCAGTAAATCAAAGCATAGTGGTCTAGGGATACTGTGTTCAGCATTCATATTGAAGGCAGTTAGTCTATATAGTAAGGGCCTACATTACTTTACTTCTTAAGCAATGAGTTTTCTCAAACTGCTCACCTTATTGGCCAACTGTGCTAGTCAAATGACTACCAGCTTAGTATGAGGAATAGTAATGTGCAGCATATTCTAATCAAATGAAAAGCATGCTTGAGGTAACTGTTTGATTCCTAAGTCCTGCTGAAACAACATTATTGGTGTTTGCGAATTATGACGTTATTATTATTATTATTTTTAATTAAATAAATAATTTCTCAGATGAATTGGATGAAACGAAACAGCACTACCAAGCACTTAAACAAGATTTGACAGACTCGAGAGGACATGGAATTAAAGCGAATTAAGCAAGTTTCTCTCATGTATTGTTAGAATCATCTTC
The DNA here is from genome assembly GCA_963978895.1 of Erpobdella octoculata. Taxonomy (NCBI): domain Eukaryota; kingdom Metazoa; phylum Annelida; class Clitellata; order Hirudinida; family Erpobdellidae; genus Erpobdella; species Erpobdella octoculata. The sequence continues at coordinate 45,127,339 of OZ022238.1, read as the reverse complement.
AATGACCTGACCTAATTTAGGCAAAAATTATATAGTTCACAGATAGTTTTTCTATCTTGTTGGATACTCATAGAGAGCTTCCAACAAAGTCGTGTACAGCTAATTTTTTACTGACCCCTCCGAGAACAATTTTACTTGATTATAAAAACATGTCAAATTTAGTCTTAAACTCTTTTGACTTTTCTGGCAGCTTTGATAAATTATATAAATAATAATTTAATAGTCCTATTTGTATGATCTAATAGTATTATTTGTAAAATTTAATTTTATTATTTTTATGATTTAATAGTCCTATTAGTATAATCTACTAGTATTATTTGTATGATTTAATAGTCATATTTGTATGATGTAGATGTTTTTTCATTTAATAAGTATTTTTCAAAGTAAGCATATTAGTAATTTTGCAATAAAAAAAGATCATAACTTGATATGATTATTTTCTGACATCAGGTTTCTAAATAAAAAAAAAAGAAAAGAAGAAAGAATCTAATAGTCATTGCGACGTTCTTGTGACTCATCTTTGTAACTTTTTAAACTTTTCGGACGTCTTCTTACTTGCTTTTTTTGTGACGTTTAATCTGCAAGGCTCCGTTTGATTAAGAGGATTTTTGTTCTATAAATTAAATGTTATATCTTTGTAGTTGTGCCATTTATTGTTAATTATACAAATCGGTTCCCAATTTATCACTTAATTTTCTGATAGATTTCCTAACTGCTACTAACTTAAATAAAAACGAAATTTTTTACTCCAACTGTTTTGTTTGTTAATTGAAGATTAAAAGTACTTGATTCTTTTAGTGTTTATTATCGTTTTGTTAATATTTCTTTTAATATGTACGATCGAAATTTTGCTTTGTTCTTTTTCATTTTCCTATTTAAAGAGCATAAGTTTTTGAATTAATGTCTTTATTGCTTATCTTTTGCTCTATATTTTAAGCCTACATTTGTATTTTGAAATGCTAATTTGTGGTTAAGAGAAGCTAGTTTTATTCGGTAATGCAAGTAGTTTCTTTTATGTAGGGCATGAAATCTTTTACCATGCTGATTTTATACTTTGAAATGCTTAAATGTATGTATTATGTGGATGTAAATAAAAAGCTCTTTGTTGCCTTCAAATTGTTTACGTTTAAATCTCTGCATGCCATGGAAAGTGTCGACGTTTCAACTGTCCAGAATTTATTTTCCCTCGTGTTTTTTATGACCTACAAAGTGTTAATATCATTATATTCACTCTTGGATTTTTCTAGTTACTTTACCTACTTCAATGTTTATGAAATTCCTGTTAAGCAAATGTCCATGTAAGATCATTTCTTCATTCGTTCCATGGAGACCGTCGCACAGCTTATTCAAGGTGTTTCAAAATATAGACTGAAACAGCTGAAAGTTTTTTTGTGTGGGAATAAACGTTAATAATTTTAACTCAAAATATATTTGCTGTTAAATAAATAGTTTACAAAATAAAAAACAAGTAAAGGAAAAAACGAGTTTTTTAACACAAACTTTAATTTCAAATACACTCGATTTAGAAATACGAAAGATGTTCAAATTAAGTTTTTTTTCAATTGAATCATGTATTGTCATCCAATATAAAGCTATGCTGAAAGTTTCAGCCTCCTAGCTAGTCAAAAAGCTGGTCAAATTTTACTTGCAAGATTTGCGTACAGAGAAAGCCACACACATACACAAACAAATACAAGTTTGTAAAAATGGTAAAATAGCAATGAGATTGAATTCGCAAATTAAACTGTCAACTTACAAAAACTAATAACAATAGAAATATTAATTTTTTAGAATTCTGGTTTTTTTGTTGCCTAAAAATTTAATTAAAAAACATCGTTAATTTATTTGACTGTAAACACAGAATCTTTGGTATTATATATGGCGCTAAATCCCGTAATATTTGCATAACTTTGTTTATGTTTTGTATTTCTTGATTGTTTATCTTCATAAATTGGACCGCAGGCTGGATATTGTTTGGGTATGATCTATTAGTAGTTTTAATGTAATTCTGCTTGGGGTTGGACAATTTTGCTCTTATTAACTTAAAATTTATAGATATTACTGCTATAGAATAGAGTGGTAGTACGCAGTTTTCATAGTTAGCAAATCAATTATTTTTTTCGTTGGAAAGATTTTATTTGTTCAACGAACTTTTTTTATATGGTTTTTTAATTTTGGAAGTGTGCTAGAATCTGATTATTTTTTTAAATAGGCATCGTATACCTCGTTTGCTTATATTACATATTTATTATTACTTTAACTAGTTTTACTGAAAAATTCAATGTTTATTTTAGTTAATTTTATTTTTATTGCAAGAAATGGCTTCCAATAGGGTTTAAAATTTAATAGCTATTAGTAGTTATAGACTAGAGTGACTAGACTAAGAATGTTGTTAAAATACTGAAGCGGCCTGTGCCATAAAGCCTGTGAACAATTCGTTGTACCTACCAATGAGTTAAATAAAGGCATTTTTACACGGGCAAAGATTTTCTGGTGCCAAATTAAATGGTTTACTTGAGACAATTGCAATGTGCATTTTGTCGGGGCTATTTTGTCAATACTGCTTGTATGTGTGCATTTTGGCGTTTTGGTCAAACTTATCACACAAAAAAATTATTAAATTTTTTTCATGATTATTTACAATAAATTTTAGTTATACAAGGTGACTTTAGTTGGGCTGTTTTATAAAAAATGAATAGGAACACCTAAGTTATGTTCTTAATTTTAAGTCATGTTTACACGGACCATGATTCACTGGCACCAAAAGCCAATGTCGCATGACATTAGATAAAATGCACGTGTAAACGCTATCATGCATAACATTGACATCTTGGTAGCCAAGATGTTGGAATGTTGGTTGCCTTCCAACTTTCAATGCGCCTATGAATAATGGTAAGTAAAAGTGTGTAAAAATAAATTATTTTCAATTTATTTTAATTATTTAAAACATAAAAACTTTGTACAATTTTATTCTTTTATTGAAACTGTATTTTATTTTTACAATAATTAATATTTAAAACGACATTGGGCGCTCTTCAATATTTCTCCTAAAATAGCCTAGCTATAGTCACTTTTAATAATTGGAATTTTTATTTTATTATAAAAATATAAATTTTAAAGTTATGCGAAAGTTGTATTTTAAATTTCTTTAGTTTCCAACTCGATTCTTTCCTCGACTGTTTACCGCCGTTCTCGCACATATTAATATTTTTTTCAGAGATTTCGCCGTTTGAAAATTATGAGCAATAAAAAGTTTACTTCGAAACAGATAATAAAATTTCTCAGCTTTTATGAGCAGTATCCATGTCTATGGGATGTTAGCTCAGTTTCTTATAAAAATAGAGATATTCGAGAAAATGCATATCAAGAGATATCAAAACTGATGGGCATTGAAGGTTTTAGTGCATCCGACGTTAGAATGAAGATACGCTCTATTAGAAATGCCTACAGTCTAGAATTGTCGAAAATTTCTAAAAGCAAGAAGTCTGGAGCTGGTCTGGATGAAATATACGTGCCTAAAGTTGCTTGGTTCTCAGAAGCCGACAGAATTTTGCACAAAGTAGTTCAAATAAGAGCAACACATTCAACCGATGTTGTAAGTTTTTTTTATAATAATAAAATACAAATCATTTTGAAGAATTGAATATCTAAGTTTATTATTAAATCAATTTTGTTTGCCATGGAACTGCCCAATTGCCTGCAAACCAGTCACTGAACATGTTTCTTATGTCTGCTGCTTTTTTTGTGTAGTTGGGAGTGTCTGTCAACACCACGTCGGGTAGACCTCCATCTGTAATTTCTCGCCTCCAGGAACACTCACTATTTGTCCATTTTTGACATCTTCTTCATCAACACAACCTCTGAATATATAATTTGAAGTAGTCATCCTCAGCCAGTTGTGCAAGATACATGTAGCTTTTACAACAAGGTCAACTTTATTGAGAGATAGTGAAATAGGCTTTTCAAACGCACGCCATCTAGAAACAAGCACTCCAAAAGCATTTTCAACAATTCTCCTAGCTCGAGAGAGCCTATAATTAAAAATCTTCTCCTTATTTGATAGTAAACCATGATGGCAGAATTAAGTATTCTTTTAATGGAAAAGCATCATCAGCTAAACAAAAACTGTATTTGGAGGAATGTTCAAAAAGTTACCTTTTAAAGCAGTTTTTAATGTTGATTTTGCATAAACACCACCATCAGATGCTATTCCATTTCTTCCTACATCAATGTATTTGAAACAACACTGGTCATCCACAAGTTCTTGCTGAAGGATCTTTTGTAATTTTATAAGTTAGAGCCAGATTTGAAAGGGCACTTCAACACAACATGTTTGCCATTTATTGAGCTACCACAATGAGGGAAATTACACCTTGCTGAAAACCTTGCTGAAAATCTTTGAATTATGATTTCCCATTCTTTCTTGGTGTTTGGCATCTGAAAAAATATTTTCTATTATTATTTTAGTAATTTAATTTTTTTTAAATAATTTTTTATCTTTTTTTATTCAATTTCTTACTATCATGTTTAAATACATTCAAGATAGGCAATGGACCGAGAAACGAATCACTTGTTGAAGAATTTGGCATTGTCTCTTCTGCAGCTTCTACTGCTAAGGCTATCGATACAGTGACAGCTGTAAGTTTACCAAGAACAATTGAATTTGAGCAAAGCAACACTCAAAAAGCAATTGCTCAACTCAAGATCAGATCTAAAGTTTCAAGCCAGCCTCCTATCGAGGAAAATGAGTTTGATTGCTTTGCAAAGTTGATTGCATGTCAGCTGAAGAAACTTCCAGAAAACGTAGCGGTTGAATCGATGGGCTACATTCAATCTTATTTGGTTCAGAAACGATTGAAAGGACATCAACCAATTCATACTTTTGATACTGATTGTGTAAATATAACCATTTGACGTAAATAATAAACTTTATCATTTATTATTACATCAAGATTTTAATGTTTGTTAATAAATATAAAATGAATTAAATTGTGCAAACTTTGTTAATATTGGCAAGTGCATTATATATAGCCTGGCAACATCTGGCAAAAACTTTTATATCGAACATTTGGGCACCCGGTACAGATATTACAAAGAAGCAAATGAATCCACTGTAGCCAGATATCTCAACGTTATTTGCAGCTTAATTTTGGGTGGCAAAGCATCTCTCATCCGAGTGTTGGTTTTCTCCAGGTATGGTGTAACGCTTCTCAACAGAGCATAAAAACTTTCTTCAGACATCCTCAAATGGTTTTTAAAACTTTCAGAATCTTTTTCTGCTAGTTCTTCCAGCAATCTATCAGATGCACCCAGAGTTTGTCTCTTGGAAAATGGAAGTCCAATGTTTTAGCCAAGCCAGACCTATCCGTTTATTATTTATACGTTAAGTAATTTACAATAACAATCGAAGCATTTTTGCAAATACTACGGATAAGTTCTTCCGACGTGATCGTCTGCAAACAAGCAGTTCTTGCGTGAAAACAGCTGTGCTTGCAATTTTTCGTTTCACAAAAATAATTAATTAAAGTTAATTGAAGTTAAATTTAATACTAAATAAGTTGTTAAATTATTTTATAATTAAAATTTATTGTAAAAGTTCTTTTTAAAATACATTTTTTAGTATAAATTTTTATGAAATAAACTAGAGCAATAATGGGAAAACGCACCCACGCACGCAATATTGGCAGAAATAGCCCCAACATAATTTGTATTTAAATTGTCTCGTGTAAACCTTTACTGTCGCAAAGATGTTGCTGCTTTGTGATTTGGTGTCAGCGAATCTTTGCCCGTGTAAACACGCCTTTAATTAGTATAAAAATTTTAAAAAATTTTAATAACAGAATACAATTGTAAATAGTTTTTTATGTTTTCAATAAATAAAATATCTTAAAAATAATTTATTTTTAACTCGCGGAATGCACGGCCGTGACGACCAATCATATTGCTTAATTAATTAGTAATGTGGTTGCGCGCACGAATACATTATTCACTGGCGCATTGAATGTTGGAAGGTAGCCAGCATTCAGACATCTTGGCCGCCAAGATGTTATTTTTGTGCATGAGAGTGCTTGCATGTGCATTTTTTCTAATTTCATTCGACATTGGCGTTGATTTTTGCACATTTTTGTGTTTTTTTTGTACTCTTACATATTTGTTCGATGTTTTTATGTACAGGTTTTTATTTTTCAATATATTTTGTGTAAATATAAATATACTAGAGATATCCCGTCAAAAATGACGGATTTTTTTAAATTTCATAAATTATTTTTCTATTGTACCGTCACCTCTTTTGATTTTTAGGACTTACAGTGTACAATTGTGTAATAACTTTTATTACACGCCTGCGCGCACTAATTTTAGCAGTACCATGGACTTCTTAATATAAGACCTTATATTAAGAAGTCCATGGTATATAGGTACAATTGCATAATAACTTTTATTACACGCCTGCTCGCAATAAATTCTTACGTGCACATCGATATCGTCTATACGACTAATTACGTAAGCGTGACAGAATGAGTGAGTGAGTGACGTGGGCTACTATTATTAAAATAAAACAACAAATCTAATTGTGTGCAGTTCAGAATTTCATTCCACATTTCAACTTTTAGTTTTTTATACATTTTTTTTAAAAATGAAATGAATATTTGACGATATTTAACGTAGAGTCAATAGTTAGACTTCAAGGCAACGAAATTCTATGTGCAGTCTTAATACCCACCCAGCCTTGCTTAAGTAAACCAGAGAGTTGATTAAAATGTTGGTTGCTTAATATAATATACAGAAAATCAAGGCTATACAAAGTAGGCTTTAAGCAACGAGGGCCCTTTTGTCGGGTGCCGTAATGTCGGGGCCCCATTGGACGGGGTACGACCTGTAACGACCCCTGCACATGCGACTCAGCAGGTTCAATGAGTCGTTTGCTGGTTTTTCGACTGCTTCGCAGGTTTATTGACACTATAAGTCAGGTCGATAAAGTGTCAATAATAGATTCATCTTTCAATCCCTTAAGAAATAGGGCCACAATTAAAAATTATTGTATTTATAACATTTTAATTGCTAAATGACACCTAACCCCAATCTGCTGTTCAAATAAGTATCTCTAAGATATCCACGGTTGTCTGATATCTGTGAAACATCCATTATCATATATATATATTAAAGTCCCATATAATTATACTATCAATAAAGTATTTATTTTAATTTTTTAAAAGGTTTTTCCAAATAAAAAATGGCTGAACCAGATGAAGAATCTTCTGTGACTTTGGGTGAGATTATTGACTATATGGATGAGGAAGATCAAATGACAGAGGATGCTGATGCAGTGCTTGGTGGTAGTGATGATCGGAACTGTACTTATCTGATGGTAGTTTGTTTAACAAGAATCACTTTTTAGAGCTTAGAAATTTTTTCTTTAAAGTAATTTTTAGAAATAGTCTTTTATCAGTACATAGTCCTGTTTAGAAAAAACCTAATACAGGCCTTGTAGACATGTTTGTACAACTTTCTTCTAAATTAGCATTAACTAGTTATTAAGGGAGAAATCATGTTTTTACAATTTATTAACTAGTTTACCGTTTCCTTGGTCAAAACCAAAAAATTAATTTAAATTTGATTTAATTTGTGAAATATAAAAAAGATTCAATGGGCCGGATTTGTGTCCGCGGGCTGTGCGGAAATAGAAACGAAATATATTACTGTGCAAACTTTGTTGAGGCTGTTGTTATTTTAGTGGTTATCAGTTTCTTCTGTAACCTGAGTTATCAATTATTATTAAATCAAAGGGCTACGTGGGCAGGCAAGCCCTCTACGCATGCAAGACATGTTTTGACCAATCGGAAGGCAAGGAGGATGCCGGTGTATGTTTGGCCTGCTCGTTGGAGTGCCACGACGGCCACGACCTTGTTGAACTTTACACTAAAAGGTCAGTTCTCTATTTCATTGATTTTATTTGAGTTCTTAATTAATGTGGTAAACTGTGTGCATGCATAAATCTTTTATTCAGAGTTTCTAAATTTTTCTTACAGTTCTAATGCATTTGTGTTTTTTCTTTCACAGAAATTTCAGGTGTGATTGCGGGAACAGCAAATTTCCAAAGGATTTCAATTGCAAGCTTTGCCCCGTAAATAAGACCTAAATTTGTTCCATTCTACTGAATATAGATAAGATTATTGATTTTATATTATTCCTCGTTCAGAAAAAAATGCCCGTAAATGAAAGCAACTCGTACAATCAGAACTTCAAAGGCCTGTACTGTACGTGCTCCAAGCCGTACCCCGATCCAAACGATACGGTAGTGTTTTTGTACTTTTCTGTTTTCCGTGTTGATGGACATTTTTGTTTTGAATGTTGTTTGTTGGGATGGATTTGTGTGCTGATTTAAATTAATCAATTTTTTAAATCAATTAATTTTAATTGTATTAATATTTTCCAGTTATTAATATAAACCATTTGTAGTACAACAAACACGCCAATTTGTTGAATGTGATTAAATTATTAACATCACCGGAAAAAGAATTTATGCTAATAATTAAAATAACAACAACAATGATTTAACAGGTGGAAGATGTCATGATTCAGTGCAACATCTGTGAAGATTGGTTTCACGGACGAGTCAGTTTCAATTTTTATTCAATTATTTTGATATCTTTTACTGTTTTTTGTAGCTTTTAAACTTTATTAAAATTATTCTTCATTTTAGATCATAAAAAAAACTAATTCATTTAAATTACGCAAATATTTATTTAAACTTGACCTTGACCTTTGCCTCAACCTGTTTGTTTTTGTATTTCTGCTAAAAAATTGCATTTTGTATTCACACAATTAGCTCAAGTAACACATTCTCATGGATATTTAAAGTATTAATTATAATGTGATTGTTGTATTTATATTTCGAACATGTTGTTCTTTCGTGGCCTAGAACTCATCCGACTAACGCCACGTTAAAGATTGTCAAATGATGATGATGATTCTCAGGCAATTATAAACCTAATTTTTATGCCCAGATTCTTTTTTTTATGTTTTTTGTTTGCATTATGCAACTTTCCCGATTGTGCGACCGATTTCATATGGCAAAAGTGACGTTTTACTGTATCGATGTTATATATAAATATTGCTGTATTAATTAATATATGAACAGTTCATTGCTATGAGTTAAATAATAAAATATTATTCTTGTGTTTAATCGTAGCACCTTACATCGATGAACGTTGAGAGTTTTGAATACGATGACATGATCTGCTCATCCTGCATGAGCAGAAATTCATTTCTCTGGTCTTACGTCGGAGTCTGCAAAGGTACGTTGTTGGTCAGCATTTAAAGTTTTTGGTTTTCTTAATTTTAATTCACCTGCTTACTGTTTTCTAAATAGTATTCTAATCCAAAATTTGTGTTTTTTAAAAGGTGTAGAAATCATTATTTGCTATTAACTCTTAGGGATGTGTTTGTTTGTTTTTCTAGTATTTTTAAAAATCACATGAGAATAATAAAAGAATCACATTCTTATTTGCACTTGAATTATTGTTTTGTCACGTATTTGGTTGTTATTTTGTTAGCTGTATTAGTTGTTATTTTAATATTTTTTTGTTTCTTTTCATTCATACAGGCATTTATGAAAAGAGTGAAACAGCAAACCCATCTGTCGGATCGGAACAAGACCCTTCAGGAAACAATTCAAATAGTCAAAGTTCCAGTTTAAGCATTAACAGCTCTAGTAATGAAGAGCCTACTGATAGCAAAGCTGTAGTTGATGTAACAACTTTAGATGATAGTGAACCAAAAGGGTCCTTTCCTCCATGCAAGCTGGCTGGTTTGACGAAAGACCACAACTGCTCTCCGGCCAATGATTCCGCTGTTTTCTTTCCTTCAAGCTGGAGAAAAGAATTGTGTGCATGCTCAGATTGTACAGTTAGTATTTTATAGTTGGTTTTTAGATTATGTTTAATCAGGCAGGTTAGTGTAAAATTGCCTAAAATATGACAGAAACATGAAATTTGGCAGTTTCCTAGGAAATACCATAATGCAAAGTTTAGACTGTTAACCCATCAGTGAACTGTTCAGTTCATCTTCCCTTGTTTGACTTAATCTGAGACACGCTGTTCTGGACAGTTCTTGTATCTGGTTCTTCCTAAGTACAAGATCAGTGGTGTCTCTACTTGGTTGAATGCAGAGTATACCTGCGTGTGTTGTCGCAATAATTTGTTTTTTGTTTTAGAAAATTTGCTATTTGCAGCTTCGGTTTGTTTCGGTGCTCCTTGGAAATTCCTGCCGATGTACCTAGTAGAAGACATGCTTATAACTTTCCTTACTTCCCAGAGGACACGTGATTGCCTTCAAGCTGCCACGTAGTTATTCTTTTCATATTACAACCAATCTCTACAGCTATTTAGTGATGTTGGCAGGATTATCTAGAATGGGGGCATTCTGAGAAGGTGTAAACAGTACTAGTCTCCAACTTATTCACTATAACTCTGCTGATCCTCGTGCTAGTAGAATTGGTCAATGTTTGAAATTTTGTGCTTCTGTCACGACTGTCAGCTTCTGAGAAATTAGCTTAAAATGTTTGAATCTATCTGCTTCTCTAGGCTACAGCTTAACCCATTAATGGCCACTACCATACAAAAATACTAAAGCTGACCCTGTGTTTTTACAACCGTGACCTTTAATGGATAATGATAATTAGTTTCCAGGAAAAGTTGAGTTTTGATTTCATGTTCTCAAATTTCAACTTTTGTTGTAACCTGTAATATATTATGTATGTTACATGATGTGTAACCTGTAACATGTTTATTAATTTATTTAATTTTAGAAAATGTATGAAGACAAATCTTTAGCATTCCTGTTATGTGACGGAGACAGCATGGAAGCATACGTAGAAAAGGGAAAAGCCAATTCAACCAAAGCTCTCTGCAGCGAAGAAATGTCCAAAATGAGTCATTTTCAGAAGGTGGAGCTCATTCATGGTTAGTTTTTAATCAAAGATAATTCTCAACTTAGGTGTTACAAAAATGTTTTCAAATGCTAAATAATTTCCAGGCTTAATGTTATTTAGAGATGAGAGGATTAAGAATATTTATAATGAAGGAGTAAAGATTGATTGATAACGATTGATGAGGCGTGTCACGATAATATTACAGCAGACATTAAGAAATGCTGCTGAGAAATTTTTGTATGGTGAATTTCAATTAAATGTTCATTTGTGCTGCGATTCAGGCTTGTGTTTTTTATTTTACAGAAATGTCTAACTTTACGATTATCGCCTAATTTTACGATTATGTTGCCAGCAACTTTCGACTTATTCATATTTTATCGTTTGCAATGGGAGGGGGAGGAAAGGGGCTCAAAATGTTGGGATATTATTTTATAAGGGGGTAGAGGGACTCTTCTTTTGCAACGAGAATGAGGAAGTAGTCTAAAACAGTGAGCAGAATCATGTGGCATGCATTATGTACAGCCTGAGAACATTTGGTTTTATTCTGTACAATAATAGCAATTGCTTTCTGTTTAAACATTATGTTCAGGGAATGATATTAATTTGTATGAAATATTCCTTATATTGACTTGGTTAGATTTATCTGGTTTATTTATATATTTTTTTATTTATTTTTTAAAGGCTACAATGATTTGAAATCCAACCTGATGGAATATCTGAAGAAATTTGAAGAAAATGGAAAAGTAAGTTTACATAAAAATTTCCATAAAATTATTTTTATGTCATTCATGGCCACACAGAACATAGAAGGGGGGTGGTTGGGGTTTCAACCCATCAGACTTACCATGGTAATTTGTCACCATTGTCTTCTGATGAGTACCTGGAAGATGTCTAAAATTTCTTTTGTTTCTGCCTAATTCCTTATCCTGTGTCAGACTTAGATAATAATTTTAGTGAATTACAATGAGATTTGTAAGCAAAATTTGTCCATTAAAAGATATTTAAACTGGATTAATATGAGATATGGATTAACACATTTTCTTGTGCTGTGATGCAGTAAATATTAAGAATTTTATTAATTCAGGTAGTCAAGGAAGAAGATATTGCAGAGTTTTTCACAGAGCTGCGGGCTAGGAAACGCCCGAGACCGGACGACACAACACAGTTCTGAAATGTGGCAGTCTGCTGCTCGATTTTTAATTTAGAAACAATGAGAGGGAAAAAAACATTTTTTTATTGTGGGAAATCTTGTTCTTATCTATATTTGCTGGTAATAATTTGTTTTCTATAAGCTGAATAATAATCATTACGTTTTTTTTTGTTAAAATAAAAGCCACGTTTTTAAATGATCTTATGTTAGTGTAATCGTGCCATTGTATTATATGATGGTAAATCAGTGAGTGAGTTGGGAAGTTTACATGTATTGATTAGAAGATTAGTAGATGGACTCGAACTTTCTAAATTATGTTTACATAAATGAATAATTTTTCTAATGGCGAGCCATGAAGCTCTGCCTAATAATTTCTATTTTAAGTAGGTTGGTCTCGCCATGTTTGAGTTTGAAGCTGAACAAAAGTGGTCAATGTATTTTGCTCAGTGATGGCATTACATTAAATGGTTGAAAATACCAATATAGTCAGGGATTAAATAAGTAACAATTGGGTCGGCTGCCGTGATCAAACAGATTCTAGAATAAGTATTTTCAGGACTATAATATAACCCCAAACGCATAGTTAAACGTCAAAAGTTCTGCTACGTTTCCCGTCGATAAATTAAATGTCATGATTAACTGAAAAAGCGCGGGCAGTGTATTTACAAACACGTTTAATAATCAACCAGAAGTCCTTATTAATATTCATCAGTCGGCACAGGCCGAAATTTCAGGCCCGCCCCGGTCCGTTTCATAAGCTAAAATTTCAGGCCCTGCCCGAAAATGCCTATATTTGGCAAAAATCTCAACCCGGCCTAATTTCATACCAGGTCCGTTTTAAAACCCTAAAAATCAAGCCCGCAGGTGGCCCGACCCGTGCAGTACTCTAATATCCACGCTAGAATGACCAGCCAGGCATTTAACTCATGAACAGCTGGCGTCTGTCAGATATTAGAGGAGAGGTTGGTTAGCCAGTCCAGAAGGCTGGGAGTTGAGCTTACGAAAAGCTTTGTGCTTTCGTCAGCCTCTCAGTAAGACACGTCGATATCGCACTACCGGACTGGCCCAAACCTAAAACTAGTACCTACGCACTAGAGATCTGCATGGTCCTATTTTTTGCGGCCCAGCCCATTTCATTGGCATAAAGTTCCAGCCCCGTACCCGGCCCATTGTTTACAGGCAAAAGATCTCAAGGCTCGTCCATACCCAGTATACGTGCTGACTTCGGCTCAGTCTGTTTAAATAACCTTAATGTCAAGGCATGGGCTGCTCGGACCAGGTCATGCAGGGCTCTAATTAATACGTGCACTCGTTTCACGCCACCTAAACACCTTATAGAGAACATTCAATCTTACATTTCACTTTTTTTTTAATTCAAAACGAGACAATTATTCTGCAAAGAAAATCACAACTGCCAATTCCAACTTGTTTCAAAAAATGTAGTTGTTTTGAAACAAATTTTGCAGTTTTAATTTTTTAATTCCATTATTTGTTTCATTCGCGTGTTGAACTACGGACTTTTTATTAATTTAATTGTATAAACAATTATATTGAAGTTTTTTTTTATTAAAAAGTCTATAAATAATAATATTCTTCTAATTTCTAGCTACTCGAAATAAATTGAAATATATTATAAACCAGTAGGTGGGAAAATTTAAAAAAAAATACGTTCCTGTACCTCATGAGTACAATTAAATATCTAGGCCATAAAAAATAATTTTTACATAATAACGATCTGCAAGCTTGGATTAACAACTACAGCTGACGCAAGACAATACATTCGTTCACGTTGACGTTGGACTCGGACTGCCATAGCCGCTGGATATGTCGTCCGAAGCGGCGATGCGTGTAGTGTTGGAAGGCGCAGAAGTATTGCCAGCAAGCTGAGAAGCGGGGTTCTGCTGGTAGCCACCAGATAGAACAGTGTAACTTGACCCACCGTAGTTTTGAATACTGCTTCTGTTCCCGAACGGAGGCGGAGTTGGAAAAAATCCGGGTGATTGAAAACTGAAATGAGGTTCGGTGGTTTGGTATTGACTGTTTGGATTGTTGTTGTTACTGACAGCGTTGTAGAATAAGGAGTTGCTGTGCGTCAAATTTTGCGAATACGCAGCGTATTCGAAAGAGGCTTTGGCGAGTAGGAGTCTTTCTTCGTAATCATATTCGCACAGGATTTTATTGTCACACAGGAAGTAGCGGTCACCAACGCAGAATCTGTAAAAAATCTAATTTATAAAAAAAACTCTAACTTACAATTATGTTAATTACATTATAAGGCTATTAAGCTTAAAAAATTTTGTATCTTCTTCATATGAACGTATTTAAATTAATTTAGAAATTAAGAGAGAGAAAAAAACCTGTGACTGCATTGTTGACAAGCAAAGCATTCGAGGTGGTAAACGTTGCTTTTCGCTCTCATGACCATTTCAAAAGCTGGAATCATTTTGGAGCAGGCTGAACAATAACCGGTGGTGCCAAACAGTCTACTCAAATAAATAAATAAAATAAATTTATACAACTTATTAAATTATAAAATAATAAATCATACATTTCTTCGTTCATCTAATATACTTTCTATGATTGACTGTTGACAAATCTCTATACTTGTATGTATACCGCACAGAAGTGGACTTGATGCTTTTCAACCAAACTCATGCATGTTTAAGAAAAATGGGTTAAACACAGCCCAACCCAACTCATGGGTCGAACCTAACATATGTCCAACTCTGATATCACTATGCTATGATCTACTCGAACTTCAAATCTTTACCTTTCTGCAGTGGAGTAATAGGGTTTTTGGCGCCCGGTGCAAAGTCTAATGAATGCCTGAAGACGGAATGGCAGCGGCCGGTGCGGCGATGCTGCGAGTAAACAGCAAACAATTGAATAAAAACGGGGGATCCTCTGGTATTGGTCTGCTTGAGTATTGTCTGGATAGCAAAGCTGTTGAGAGTCTGGTCGCAGAGACGGCTAAGGCAGTGGTGGACACGATTCTGGACCATCGTATTGCTGGTGAAGAAAATATTGCGAGTTGCTGCGGCGGAACCAAGTCCACCAGCTGTGTCTCAGAAAATGTGACAGATGAGGGCCGGATAGACTGCAAAAATCAGATGGGGCCCGACAAAAAACAAAGAAAAGAAACTTGATCCAGTTTTGTGGCTGAATGTGGTTGGTCTTTCTCGGATTCTTTGGATGAAATGGAATTGGTGCGGCAAGTGCTTTCTGGAGAGGCGGCTGAGTGTTTAGAAGGCTACCAAAAATTTTGAAAGTGGGCCATTGAAGACTTTTGTTGAGGTGATGCCTGTTCTGTTGATTGGGAAGCACGCGTAGTTGCAATGCAGGCGTTCTGCCTGAAGTAGTTGACGTCATTGATAGTGCAAGTTTGAGTGAGGAGCGTCTCCGTGTTTTTAAAGAGCCACGTACTGATCAGCAAAGAGCCATGTTGTCCTGTGTCAAGGAACGTGATCTAGTAGCACAAGTTCAGTTCGCGTTGTTATTGAAGTTCCTAGGAAAATATTTGGTTTGAATCAAAGAAAAGCATTAAACACGGGCACACCAAACAGGTCGCACTTAATGGGGCTGATGAGATGCTGTCACGAAGATTCAAGGACCAGATGTGTAATAACAGTTTGTGTAATCATAGAGTACTAAAAACTATAGTACTCTACTCTATGGTGTAATAAAGCTGTTACAGTAGTCATGTTGTCATCGAGTATGCCAGAGGACAAACTCGCAATAACAATGAGGTCTATGGATGAGCCTGTAAATGTTCCTGTAATGAAAGAGGAGTTTGTATTGGAAGGAATCAGACAATTTTGTGTGGACATTAATCTTGTGTTCAGAAGCTTAGAAAGCGTTAGAAGATTGAAGAGTGACTGTACTGTACGGTTGTAGGCTCGACTGCGTGGGGCCGCCAGTAACCGATTGGGAGCCACGAGTGAAAATGAAGTTATTCTGTACTCGTGGCCTTATCGACTGTTTCAGAGGTAACTAAGCTGTTCGGGATGAACAGAATTAAGAAGGGGGTAATATTATGATCTATGCTCATGTTATAACCTTTTTCTGTCTTTTAATAACCTTAGACAGGTTTGTAGAAATTAAGATATAAAAAGTACACATTTAATCTTCATTTATAACTATTATTATTTTCAGTAAATTATAAAGCCATTCTAAAAAACATCAAAATACGGTTGTCAATATTACAACAACATTATATAGGCTATAGCGGGGTAACCCGGCGTACCCGGGGTTTCTAGAGGTTTTTCTATCTTTCGCTTTTTCTCTCGCTCTCGCTCCCGTTTCCTTTACCTACCGCTTGCTCTCCTGCTCCAATCGCTGTTCAATTAAACTATAAATTTTTTGAAGTGGGCGAATTTTATAATGATCTTCCAAACTTATAAACATCCGCGGACATCCAATAAACATCGGGACAAGTGAAAGTTTATAAAAATATGTAAAAAGTTGAAAAGAAGATATTTTTAAGGCTTTCATCGTATGTCGAACCATTTAAGCTATTATTATATATTTGCTTTTATAGGGAATGTGTTGATTGTGTTTGTGCAATCCAGGGCTGGATTTGTCAAATCTTGTCAGAGAGGTCAGACTTTTTTGACTTTGGAAAATTCCCGCTCATATACCTACATCGCATTGCTCGCACTGTTTTTACATTTTCATTTTGCATCGTAACACCATGAGATGGGTTTTTACACACTTTTACTTAACTTGACTTCTCTGTCTGTCTGTCTGTCGTCAAATTTTGCAATCGATTTTAAACTAACTTCCCGATGAGCTATAGACTTAAAAATTTTAACAAACCTCCGAACTGATTAACATTGCATTCTATCAAATTTTTGGATCGATTGAACAAAATTTAATTAAATAATTATTTGTGATATTTTTGTCGAACTATTTATTGTCTATGCTAATATGCTCGTTGTTTATGTAACAAAATGTGGCCTACACAATTAATTATATAAAAGTGTTTTTTTAAAAAACTTTGTTTTTTGCTTCACTTGTTCACTTAAATATTAATCACTAATGCCATTATGTAATTTTATTATCAAAAAATACAACAAACACCTTTGATTTTTTAGGGGTCGCCTTTTTGTTGAACCCCCCCCCCCACAAATCCAGCAATCTGAAACGAACGTGCGTGTATTATTTTTATATAAGGGCCTGTTCCTGAGGTCCTGCGACATCGTTCCAGACCATGGATATTTGGCCAAAAGCCATGAACTGGTGGCTTAGCTCAACTTCTTCAAACCCAATTGACTTGTATACCATGGCCGGGCAAAGCTGTCAAACCAGCTTAGACTTAGCCCAAGAGAAAAAATGCCTAAGAAAATAGAAAATGGAAAACTGGAAATAAATAATAATCCATTAAAAAAGGAAGGCTCAATCATTTCTAGCAAAAGAGTGTTTAATAAGATGTATATGAGTGTTTGTTCTACAATTGGCTAAAAATAGAATTCGGTGCATATCAGCTGCCAAAAGTAGAAAACATTTTAATGCTGAAGGTTTTTTTATGAAGTTAATAAGAATATTCCATGCATGGAATATGACAAATATGACGCAGGGAGTTCACTCGGTGCCAAGATGTCACATAAAACTAATAATCGATGACATCTTATGGGGTGTCCATAAAGCGTGTCAACAAGAAAAATAAGAGAAAGTGGTCTGCAATAATAATTTGACAGATGATAGCAAAACATGGAAGTTGTGATGAGATACTGACATCCACATTATTGTTTGTCATTGTTTTTTTTGTTTAATTAGCCAAATTGTCAAATAATAAATAACTTTCATTATGGAATATTGTTTTGCATATTTTCCAGGAATGGATTATTTTTGTGTGACAAACACTTGAAGGTTAAGGATTGTCAAAAACGTCATTTCAGCAAAACCATGGGAGGGCAAAACGTTTAAAAAACCTGAGTTTTTTCTAATAAATGTTTAACGTTTGTTTCAAAAAATAGCTGATTTAGCTGACGACCGGGAGGGGGTGGGTGGTCGCACTTTTTCCAAAAATTATCTATAACCTTATTATACACTTTTGCTTAAAAAAACAGGTGATGTCTGGGGACTGTCTTTGGTACTTTTTGCCAAAAAATGTTTTTGGTAAATCCTCGGGGGTAGACACCTCCTTAATGACGCCCCCGGTGGTCGTGAAAGGTTAATGTCAGTTAAGGAATGTTGGCAAAAAGGCGTGGATTTAAACAATAAATTCTGTTTAAGCACTCAATAGACAGCTCCTTATTGGTGATAAAAGTTGCGCAAAAAAAGTCGTGTCGAAGTTTAAACCGAGAAGTGTGGCGAATGATTAATAAGTTGTTTTACTTTTACATGTTGCACACATATTTTTTTTTACTTTCACGCAAGCGACGGATAGTGGCGCCACCGCCCGAACAATAAAGCATTTATAACGACAACATTACCAGGGGAATCTCGTGCTGATCTTACACACGTTTATTTACATATCCCGTTTAATGCCGCTCGTATTAAACTTCCCTGTGTCACACTCCATCTCAAATCATGTACGTTTGTCTTCGCGCGTGTGTGATTGTTTGTTTGTGTGTGTATTTGTTGATATATCTGTGTATTTGTGTGTGTGCTTGTGTCTATTTGTGTATGTGTGTGTGGGGGGAGGAGAAGGGGTGAGTGGCCACGTTGTTCTAGGTACATGGTGACGTCAGAACTGTTTCAGAATTAACGAACCGTTACTGATGTTGTAAACACTCGAGAATATAAGATCTTATGAAGGGATTGTGAACATCATTGTGTAAATTGATTATTTTTGAAACTAATGATAAATCTTCAAAAATGATGATTATTTATATATCGGCATAAATGTAATAAATATAATAATTACTGTAAAAATGTAGTTTTTTAAGGATAAATACTTTAAAATAGCAATAACGTTTTTGTTTATTTATATTTTTGACTGAAAGTATAGTTTACAACAAACGCTTTTAAGTTCACATGATATCTTTCCGGAGTTTACGTAACATACAGTTTAACACGAGGGAATATTATACTGTCTCATCGAATGCACAAAAACATGACTTTTCTATTTTATATCAATTCAGTAGCTTATTTTTTACATTAATTTTGACTTTTGCAAATGCATAAACTGTATTTTTATACTTTTTTTCATTTTTGACAATATTAATCCAATTGTTCTTCATGTAAATTTTTTATTCTTATTGCTCTGTCACTTACATAATTTTATAAGATCTATTTATTTCATTATTTAATCATAAATTCGGTGCTCGCCTAACCGCGTTACACAAATTTCTAACACACACACACAGACATTGAAAATTATTTTTGATTATGTTTGATTATAATTCATCAACAATTTAAAAAAATATGTATCGATATCTTGGTACCTTAAATAATCTCTGCGGCACAAGAGAAGATTGGCCTTGGTGAAGAGTGTCGAGCCAACCTCTCCCAGCCTGCAATCGCAGCAGGAGCACTTGAGGCAGTCCTCGTGCCAGAGTTGGTCCAACGCCTTCAACAGGTATTTCTCTTTTATAACTTTCCGGCAGCCTGCGCATCTTGTTGTTGTTGAAGACGTTTGGTTAGATGGTTTGTTGTTGTTCGAGATTGTTGTCGCGTCCTTGTCGAAGTGGCAGCCGCTGTTGCATTTATTCGAGTAGTTGTTTGCAGTTAGCACGTAGTTGCTGCAGCTGTTAATGTTGTTGTTGGTGGTGCTGCTGACTTTTGAAAAAAAGTTCGGACAAGTTTTGTTGCTCTGCTGGTGCTGCAGGGTAGTCGAAGACTGCGGAGATGTCTTGAGAGTTGCCAGCGTCGACATCCCTTGAGAGCGAGGTTGGTCGGAAATTGGAAATCACCAACTTGATATTGATATTAATTTAATTGTTTATCATTTTTATTCTAAATTCGTTATTAACATCATTGTCATCATAATCAACCCAACCGAAGAAAAACGTATGTACTGTCGTTGTTAACATCGTCGTAGCTAGCAACATCGACAACAACGTATTTTTTGTTTACAAGAGACAACTGTTCTCAACTCCTGCGCAGGCGTCACGGAATGAGAGCCACGAAGTGTGTGGTGGACGTCTTTAACGAGGCATCGCACTGCACTCTCTGCATTGTCATCTCAAGGCCTGTTAGATTAATGATGCTACGATTGTAAGTAGATATGCAATTATATATATATATATATATATATATATATATATATATATATATATATATATATATATATATATATATATATATATATATGAATGTTTGTATGTATGTATGTATGTATGTATGTATGTATGTATGTATGTATGTATGTATGTATGTATGTATGTATGTATGTATGTATGTATGTATGTATGTATGTATGTATGTATGTATGTATGTATGTATGTATGTATGTATGTATGTGTGTATGTATGTATGTATGTATATATGTATGTTCTTTATGCATTGCTACACCATTCATCCGATCATAATGAAATTTTCACACAACCTTGAGAGTCAAGGGGAATCAAATATAGAGAAAACGACCAAGAGCGGGAAAGCGACCGGGAGCGGAAAAGCGACCGGAAATGCGACCGGGAATGCGACGGAAACGGGAAAGCGGAGAAGGAAACAGGAGCGAGAGAGACAAAAATTAGAAAAACCTCTAAAAACCCCGGGCAACGCCGGGTGCCCCCGCTAGTATATATATATATATATATATATATATATATATATATATATATATATATATATATATATATATATATATATATATATATATATATATATATATATATATATATATATATATATATATATATATATATATATATATATTAGGGCTGTGTCGGTATATTGGCATGCCGGTATACCGGCCGGTTTTTCGCAATAACGGCAAATACCGGTTCCGCCGGTATGAAGGGTGCCGGTATTGAACAATCGGCATTCAGCACATCACGCATAAAAGTCAAAAAAGTTAAAGATCTACAGCAGCAGTATGGGCAGTGCAATTTACCTGTATGCCCATTGTTTGCCACAATTCAATTACGGACAACGGTTTTTAGCAATAGCATAGCAATAACGGTCTAGCACAGTTTCGCTTTGTTAACAGAACCATGACTAATTGTAGTTTAGTCTATTTTTATTGTCGAACCTAGCGACTGACTGCGGACGGTAACACTAACGCACTTTCAAACACTATTTCTAGCCATTTTAGGCGTTCGACATTATACCGGTACCGGTATATATATATATATATATATATATATATATATATATATATATATATATATATATATATATATATATATATACATATATATATATATATATATATATATATATACGTGGTTGTGTGATTATAATTTTATAGTATGGTGGTATTATTATTGTTATTTTTATTCCAGATTAGAATAATTTTTTAAACTAAAGAATAATATTTAACAAGCAGCTTATTTAATTATTTATCATCCAGGTGAGAAACCATGTTAGCGTTCAATCTATTTATTTTCTAAGAAACTTATTTTATTTCAACGAAATGTTCTAAATAAAATGCAAAAATTTTAAAGAAGAGAAAAAAAGGTTCTCTTCCACAAACAATCGTCGACGAAAATTCGCTAAAAGGACGGATAACATCAAATGGATTTGACGCACACAAACACACATATACACACAAATACACAGACACTCCAAACACACACACAGACACACAGACACACAAACACACACAAAAACACACACACACATACACAGACACTACAAACACACATATACAGACACACACACACAAACGAATGAAGTCAATTATTGTTATTTTTACTATTATTGCCATCATATCGAGTTGGTTTTGTTTTAGCTGCATTAAAATATTTTTTGTGTCCTCTGAAATGCATGCATGATTGCATGACAAGGTAGAATTTATGAAGTAAAAAGATTAGCTGGTTTGATCTGTAATATTACATATAATGTTTGTTTTTAGCTTTTTTGTAATTAAATTAAAAATAAATACAGAATACCTTCATCTTCACTCATGACTTCTATCGCAGTCTATAAAATTATTTTGACTGTCTGACGCAGTCTCTTCCAGTCTCGCTGGAGTCTATGTGACCTTCAACTCTACGTTGTGTGTTGGAAAACTTCGCCAAATCGTTACCTCCAATTTCTTTCTTGATTATATTATCGATCACAACAAGCCCCCACTAGGTCACCGACGGCTCTACGCAACTGAACCCGCAATTGTACGGCACAGTCACTTTCCGTCCCTCTAACGCTTTACAACCTTTTAAGCGCAAGATTATCATCAACGCAAAACTGTCCGAATTTCTTAAGTTTTAGCTCCTTTTCTTTGTACCGCCACCGAAGCATAAAATTTTTGGCCAAACCTCTCTGAGCCTTAGCCTCATTGGCATTAGTAGAAGCATTTTCAAACATTCCAGATAAAACATTCATTTCAATACCTACATCCCCACATTTTTCAGCAGCACCCCAACAGACCTTCTTTCTGTCCCGCAGCATAAGGGTAGCAGCCTACTCAGCTAACTCATCCGTGGCAGTATCCCTTACACGAGCGTTCCAATCATTAGACATCTCTTTGAGTTTCAGTCGGTTTCAGTCCATCTCTTTTAAAACCATATCTTTCCGAGACTTAATTCTTCCCGAATGTCCTGGAACTGATGACTACTTAACAAATCCGGCCTGTCATGCTTCAACCATAAAGCATAGTTCAAACTGTGCACCATAAGTTTTATCATCACGCACCTCAATCGAGCTTCCGCAACCGAATAC